>JAMWYP010000014.1:2400000-3600000 GCA_025563575.1 Acacia pycnantha
GTGATCAAACCGGGGTCTACTCCTGTTTCTCAAAAAAAGAGGAAGCTCGGGGAAGAAAGGAGAAAGGCCTTGGAAGCACACATAGCGGAGTTGTTGGAAGTCGGTTTCATCCGAGAGATACAGTATACTACGTGGCTTTCCAATGTCGTTCTCGTTAAGAAACCCAATGGCAAATGGAGGGTATGCACGGACTACAAGGACTTAAACCTGGTATGCCCAAAGGATTCTTTCCCGATGCCCAACATAGATCAACTGGTCGACAGTTCTTCGAGATTCCGATTGCTGTCATTCATGGACGCATACTCAGGATATAACCAAATTGCTATGCACCCGGATGATCAAGCCAAGACCGCCTTCATCACCGAAAAGGCTAATTATTGCTATAATGTGATGCCATTCGAATTGAAGAACGCGGGGGCGACGTACCAGCGAATGATGAACAGGGTCTTTGAAGAACAATTGGGCAAGAACGTCGAATTCGCTTAAACCCGGCCAAATGCGCATTTGGGGTACCTGCGGGAAAATTCCTGGGTTTCCTGCTCACAAACAGGGGCATAGAGGTGAATCCTGATAAATGTCAAGCTGTATTAGACATGAAGGCCCCGCAAAACAAGAAAGAAGTTCAACAACTGACAGGAAGGTTAGCGGCTCTAACTCGCTTTCTACCAAAGTCAGCAGAAAACTCGCTCCCTTTCTTCAAACTGCTAAAGAAGAAAGCATCTGAGGGATGGAATGATGAGTGCGAGGTGGCGTTTGAGAAAATCAAACAATGCTTGGCGGCGCCGCCAATACTAACAAGACCTATGACTGGAGAAAGCCTGATATTATACTTATCTGTGGGCAACGAGGCGGTAAGCGCTGCACTGGTAAGGGAAACCGAGGATGGTCAAAGCCTGGTATATTTCATAAGTAAAGCGCTACAAGGGTCAGAGTTGCGATACCATAAGGTAGAAAAGATAGCTTTTGCCTTATTAGTGGCGGCAAGGCGGCTCCGCCCATATTTCCAGGGTCATCCGATCGTGGTACGCATTGATCAACCAATCTGACAAATCCTTCACAAGCCAGACCTACTGGGCGAATGGTGGGATGGGCCATTCAGTTGTCTGAATTCGACATTACCTACAAGGCTTGGCACGCAATCAAGTCACAGGCGTTGGCAGATTTTGTGATGGAGCTAACCCCGGGGACCTGGGATGACAATCATAGTGTTTGGAAGTTGTTTGTGGACGGCTCATCAAACGTTAAAGGAAGTGGAAAAGGAATTATTGTTGAAAGTCCCGAAGGCGTCTCGCTAGAGTTGTCTCTACGCTTCAACTTTCCAACGTCCAACAACCAGGCGGAGTATGAGGCGCTAATAGCCGGTTTACTCCAAGCTCACGAGGGGGAGGCCCGTCGAGTACACGTATCCACTGATTCCCAACTGGTAGCTTCTCAGATCAATGGAACCTACCAAGCCAAAGGGCCTTTAATGATCAAATATCTGGGGAAGGTGAAGGAAATCATCACTGAATTTGACGAAGTGACGGTGGCTCACATTCCAAGAGGAGACAATGTAAGGGCTGATGTCCTTGCAAAACTAGCAAGCACTAAAACTCCAGGGAATCACCGCACCATCATCCAACAAAACCTCCCAGAACCAAGTTGTGTGATGATCATTTCGGAATCAAGCGACTGGAGGAAACCCATCGTGGACTATTTGGAAAAAGGAACCCTGCCTGACGAACCCTTGGAGGCCAAGAAGCTCGCACGAACAACAGCATCGTATGCACTTGTTAATGACCAACTGTATCGCAAAGGGGTACACTCTCCAATGATGAAGTGTCTGGCGAAAAAGGAGGCCCGTTACGTCTTAATGGAAATCCATGAGGGTATCAATGGTCATTCGACTATTTTACAAAATGGATCGAAGTAGAACCACTCGCCACGATTACATCAGCTAGGGTGCAGAAGTTCTTACAAAAGAACATCATTTCACGTTTTGGTATACCAGCCGAGATCGTCACTGATAACGGAACGCAGTTTATTGACAAGGGTTTTCAACAGTTGGTAGCTTATTTTAATATCCAGCAGCACTTCGCATCCGTAGAGCATCCGCAATCAAATGGGCAGGCAGAGGCTGCGAATAGGATCATTGTAGACGGATTGAAGAAGCGAATAGAAGATGCTGAATCTAGCTGGATAGACCAACTGCCCTATGTCTTGTGGGGTTATCGAACAAGTGTACAATAATCAACCGGAGAAACGCCGTTCAAGTTGACCTACGGATGTGAAGCCATGATCCCAGTTGAAATTGGAGAGTCGTCGTGGCGGAAGGTCGTAGCCCTTCAGCATTAAGAAGAGAACAATGAGGCAATTGCGGTTGAGTTAGATTTGATTGATGAAGTGCGGATCGCCGCACACTGTCGTGATTTGGCAGCTAAACAGCTTCTGTCAACCCGCTACAACAAAAAGGTGCGACCCTGTTCTTTTGATACGGGGAGCCTCGTTCTCAGGGGGGCGGATATTGGCAACAAGAATGCTGCAGAAGGAAAGCTGGCTCCCAACTGGGAAGGCCCATACCGAGTTACCGAAAATCTCGATAAAGGAGCCTACAGGTTGGAGACGCTGCAAAAGAAAGCGGTGAAGCGGACTCGGAACGCTGACAAGTTGAAGGCTTATTATAGCTGAAGATTATGGCCCCGAGGAGGGTGATTTCATTTCAAAATCCTGGCATGACCTTACTTGTGGGAGGTCGCTCGTTGTTTCCTTACATCTAAATTTCTTGTAAGCCATTTTACCAATGATTTTGATTTTATGAAAGAAAGAATGACTTAGCCATGTTTCTGCAAGTAAGATTTGTGCCTACTTTCTGATTATAAACACGTAGAAGCCAGGGCATTCAAACCCGGTTTCCGAAATCGTGTCATGAATACACATGACGGAGTCAGGGCATCAAGCCCGTCTTCCGAAATCGTGTAAAATAAACACGTAGAGGCCAGGGTATTCAAACCCGGTTTCCGAAATCGTGTCGTGAATACACATGACGGAGTCAAGGCATCAAGCCCGTCTTTCGAAATCGTGTAAAATAAACGTGTAGAGGCCAGGGTATTCAAACTCGGTTTCCAAAATCGTGTCGTTAATACACATGACGGAGTCAGGGCATCAAGCCCGTCTTCTGAAATCGTGTAAAATAAACGCGTAGAGGCCAGGGTATTCAAACCCGGTTTCCGAAATCGTGTCGTGAATACACATGACGGAGTCAGGGCATCGAGCCCGTCTTCCAAAATCGTGTAAAATAAACGCGTAGAGGCCAGGGTATTGAAACTCGGTTTCCGAAATCGTGTCATCAATTAAAGTGTGATGAAACCAGGGTTGATAAGCCCGGTCTCAAAGAAATCACCTTATAAACACGTAGAGGTCAGGGCATTAAGCCCGTCTTCCGAAATCGTGTAAAATAAACGCGATGAAGTCAGGGCATCGAGCCCGTCTTCCAAAATCGTGTAAAATAAACGCGTAGAGGCCAGGGTATTGAAACCCGGTTTCCGAAATCGTGTAAAATAAACGCGATGAAGTCAGGGCATCAAGCCCGTCTTCCGAAATCGTATAAGATAAACGCGTAGAGGCCAGGGTATTGAAACCCAGTTTCCGAAATTGTGCAAAATATTACCGTGTAGAAAACAGGATAATCAAATATGTTTTCCAAAACCACGGATGGTATAAATATGCAGTAGTCAGGATGCCAAAATTCGACGTTTAAAAGCATATCTGATTCAGACATGATAGTAGACAATGATATCTAATCTGCAAAAATCATACCTTCATCACATATATGAAGGATAGAGGAATTAAACCCATCCCCTAAAGTTATATGCGAGTCTAACGACGTTCAAAGTCGGAGCAAAGAAGCTCGCCTTTCAGCGTCATAGTGAACATGCTTGTTCCTGTTATGATAACAACTACGGTTGTGAAAAATCAGACATCAAACAAGTAAGCCCAAATGCACGAGAGTAAAAATAATGTTGTAATCGTGAGCATATCCGAAAAGCAAACGGCTTATACGACAAAATATTATGGCCTACGGCCACAGGCTTTCAAACATAAAAGTCATCAAACTATTACATCAAAGCTCCGATTGTGGCTCAGTAACTGACGGAGAAGGCTGCTCATTTTCGCTTTCAGCCCCAGGAGGAATCAGCTTCCCCTTATCATTGATATGTTTTCCCATGGATATATGCAAAGCTCTCTCAGATGATGTAGACTTCAAGAGTCTTCTGTTTGACACTTGAGAGATTCTCCTCTTCTTGTTCTCCTCAAGATAGTTGAATGATACTCTATGGTAATTTGTTCTTGAGGTAGATGATACTCTTCTTGCTTGTATCCATTGCTTCTCTTTGTGAGTTGATTTTGTGATTCCAGCAATGGGTGCCCTGAGATTTCTCTTGCTTGATGCTATGATCTTCTTCATTGGTGCATGAGAAACTCTTGGCTTCTTGTTCATTTTCTCTGTACCCTTATGTCCATTGATTTTCAAATCATCCTGTACATATAAAGCACTAGATGGACATTTTGGTACCCACTTATAGATGGGTCCTTGTCGGTTAGTATTGGACCTTGCTTGTCCTTTAGGAACCCAAACACATTTATTTCTCACATTAGAATTTCTCCTAATATAGCATGTATGAGAAATATGACCAGACTTTCTACAATAATTGCAAATAATAGAATCATGCTTATTATGAATAGTTTTGCAAGAATTGTGTTGGTCAAGTGGATGCAATGTCAAATGACCTATATTTGTACATTCTTTCTTCCCACATGATTTTCCAGCAAGATTGAAAACATTTTTGCTTTTCAAAATAGAATCAGTAATTGGTTGAAAAATAATTTTATGAAAACTTTCAAAATCATCTTTCTTAAATACACAAGAAGAATTGGAATTGTTTACCATATGTGCATCTTGAGCTCTAGATAATGATTGATCACAATTGTCCATGAGCTCTTCCTGGGAATCCTCTTCCTCTTATTCTTCTGTGTTGACTGGATCATGGAAGTATTCAATGATTTCTCCTTCTTCAATCTCCAGTTGTTCATCAGTCATAGATATGCAATTTATAATTTCTGATGAACTATCAACACTATCAACTTCAACACGATTGTTAGAAGCATAAATAGAATCAAGAGTATCCCAAATATCTTTAGCACAAGAGCACAACCTGATTTTCTCAAAATCATTTTCTGTCAATGCATTGTAAAGAAATTTCATTGCTCTAATATTCAATGAAAATATTTTCTTTTCTTTTTCTGTCCAATCCTTTCTTGGTTTGAAATCAAAAACATTTATAAAAACATTTCACATATCAAAATCAGTTGCTTTGATAAAACTAGTCATTCTAGCTTTCCAAAACCAAAAATCAATATCTTTGAAAAACGGTGGAATCGTATAATCAAAACCTTCTAAAAACGAGCAGCACCCAAAATCAGCCAATGTTAACTCTTGAGACTGTTAAGTCTTTTAAACAAGAGCCTAGCTCTGATACCAAATGAAAGACTTGGCTATCACCCAAGAGGGGGGGTGAATTGGGTGTTTGATTAAAAACTTATAACTTTAAAAACTTTTCTTAACTTGCTGGAAATAGTTTGAATGACAATAACAAGTTATAAAGTGATAAGCAATCATTCAAACATATATGCTGGAAATGTAAGAGATAAGGGAAGAGAATATGCAAACAATGATTTATATTGGTTCGGCCCAATCCTTGACCTACGTCCAGTCCCCAAGCTTCCACTTGAGATTTTCAATCCACTATGTTCTTTCAACTTGATTACACGTTCTGCACTTGAAGTAATCCTCTCACTAGGATTCACTCCCCCTTACAAACTGTAATCAATACACCCTCTTGACTACACACTCTGTACTCGAAGTAATTCTCTCACTAGAACTTACTCCCCTTACAAGCTGTAATCAACACAATGGGTTTCCCACTCAAGATCACCCAATCTTGAGTAACTCACAGATAGAAAGATAGGATGTTTACAAATAAATCTTCTCTCTTAGAAGTGAATGGGTAAACACTGAAGAACAGTACAAAAACATCTCACTCTCTATGATAATCTATGAAAACATTGAAAAACAGAGAGTAAAGGATGAGAGTATCAGCATATCAGCATGTTGAATATGTAAGCTTGATTCTCCACGTTTTTCTGTCTTGAATGAGTCTTCATTTATAGGTAGAGAGCAGCATATGACCGTTTGAAGATTCAATGACCATTGGGTAAAGAAATATAGCTGTTAGACTCAGATGAAACTAGCCGTTAGAACTTTTGCACAGCTTTCGATGTTCTGACCCAAATTTGAGATTTTGAGTTTTGCTTCTAATCCTTCATTTTAATCATCTGAAACATGTACACAAATGATATAAATGATGTTTAGAAGTATTATAAATCATTTGGGTAATCATCTGGATGTTCTTGATGTAAAACGAGATTTTCGAAACGCTGATTTTCTGAAGCGAAAGTGCAAACTCGAGTTTTGTTTGTAAACTCGAGTTTAGAGGTTGTTGCTTTACTCGGGATTGCTCTCTGTCTGATGGAAACTCGAGTTACAACTTAATGACTCGAGTTTCGGACTTTTCAAAAAATAGTAAACTTTTGAGGGCCATATCTTCCTAGTCTGAACTCCGTTTTCGTTGGATCACCTCTTGTTGGAAAGCCCTTTGAGTCTACTTTCATGTGCCACTAATTTCAGCTCAATCGGATTTTTACTTTGTGAGATATACTCAAAACATTGAAGCTTGGTTTTCTGAGTGGCGTAAATCTCTCTGTCAACTTCTACAATTCATAGCTCCTTCATCTGAACTTCTTTTGGCTTGAAATTTATATCAAAATGACGCATTGGAAGTCTAGTTTCATATGCCGCTAGTTTCACTTCAATCCGATGTTTGGTTTAAGAGATATCATCGAATTACCAGACCTCACCCAAGCTGATCGTGAAACAGAGTAGAACAGGGTTGCTGAAGAAAGCTGGAAACTCGAGTTTTAAATGGAAACTTGAGTTTTCCTTCTCCAGAGACGCTGAAGACGCTGAAGACATTGCAAACTCGAGTCAGTTAATGATTAACTCGAGTTTTGAGTTCCAAACTCGAGTTTTGACTTCCAAACTCGAGTTTTCTCATACCAGAGAGGCAAATCGTTGTAGCGAAGTAGGAAACTCGAATTTTAACATATGGACTCGAGTTTTCTCATCCTGGAACTGATCTTTTGCTGGTTTTTACTTCAAATTGACCCATTCCAACTTCCATATGATCTTGGAGACTTCTAGCATCAATATACTTGCTTGAATAATAATCTTCTCAATCCATTCAACAAGATCTTCCTACTTTCTTCTCTTCTCTTCATCATTCTCCATAATTTAACTCTTTCTTTCTTCTTTTCTCTTCTTCTCATGATCATGATCCATAATTCAATTCTTTCTTCTCTTCTTCTTGAACTTGATCGTATCATTCTTAACAAGTTCTACCTTCTTCAATATCTCCTCTTTCTTGAGCTTGATATTCGTTCCAAGTTCTTCTTTCTAAAATCTCTTATCTCCTTCTTGAGCTATTATTCAACTTGGACTAATCTACATTAAATATAAGAATTAGTCAAAGTAGGAGATAAATATATCATACAAACTTTTTGCTCTTTAATAATGACATCTATATAAGACATCATCAAAACTAATCAAAACCAACAGAAACTACTACAAAAAATAGATTTAACAACTCTCATCTAACGACCGATTAAATGAAAACAGACATAGAAAACGAGGCGGTGACATTTTTGAAATTTTGACGAGAAAACAAACATAGAAAACAGACTATTTCACACAAAATGGATGTTAAAAAGTAGGCAATGACACTGTTGTAATTTTCTGTTTACCTTTAATGTCCGTTTCTTTAAAAACTAATGTTAAAAGTTAACATTTAACGTCTGTTTTATAAAACAGACGTTAACATTTAACGTCTGTTTTATAAAACAGACGTTAACATTTAACGTCTGTTTTATAAAACAGACGTTAACATTTAACGTCTGTTTTATAAAACAGACGTTAACATTTAACGTCTGTTTTATAAAACAGACGTTAACATTTAACGTCTGTTTTATAAAACAGACGTTAACATTTAACTCTGTTTTATAAAATAGACATTAAATGTTGTGATACAACGACTGGTTTTATAAAAGCAGTCGTTGTATCCCATATTTTTATTTATTTTCCTAGTATGTAGCCTAGAATTTCGATAGTTAAGAGACGAAATCTAACCGTATTTTTATTTAGTTAGTTCATAATTAAATTTGATAAATTAAATAATATCTCTCTCTCTCTCTCTCTGACACACACACACACACACATATAGCTATTTCCTAGTATGTAGCCTATAATTTTGATAGTTAAGTGAAGAAATATAACCGTATTTTCATTTAGTTAATTCCTAATAAAAATAAAAAAATAAATAATATCTATTATTTATTTATATATATATCACACATTAAAATCAATCAAGAAATTTAATAATTTAATACATGACCGTTGTGATTTCAATCAATATATTTGTAAAAAAAAAAATATCAATATCATTGAAATCACGCATTAAATTTAATCAATAAGCAAAAAATTAGTGCTACTTATCAATAGAATAAAAACCTTAAAGATTACATGACCATTGTGATTTTATCTCATATTGATAGTTATTTACTAGTGTGTAGCCTAGAATTTTGATAGTTAAGAGAAGTAAAACACGCAACTGTTTGTAAACAAACAGTCATTGATATGCGTTAAAAAAAATAGTTGAGCCTCCCCCACGCCATTTTATTTTTATTTTTATTTTAACTTACAAAGACTGTTTTTTCAAAACCAGTCGTTCAAACTCAAATTTTTCAGATATTTCAACTTCAATCTCGCACATTCGACATTTTGTTGCTCCCCCTCTTCCATCAAAATATGAAGTTTTCTATTTAAAACCCAACAGTATGAAGAAAGTCTTCCTCAAATTCATCCTAAACGCATATAAGAGTCTCAAGACTTACTTATCTCCGTCGCCGCACACAACGGCCCCACCCTTGCCGCCAAAGAGATTCTCTATTGCGGCGTAAGCGACTCCTACTTGTCCTCTGTCGTGAACTATGAGCATGCTACATAGCCTCTAGATCAGTTGTTCACTACCGGTTGCAGATCTAGGTTGCATATTTTCGTCTTTTTCTCTCATCACTAAACAATATGTCGAGGATTCTGAGCACCATGAAGAGAAGGAAACCCCCCATAGGTGTGATGATAAGGATGCCAGAGCTTTATTTCCTAGTGCTTCTTTTGTTGAAATTCTGAATGGATAGTTCCATTGTAGTGTTTTTCTACTGTATTTCCTGATGCTTTCTTTTGTCTGTAAAATGAATGTGTTTTGAGAGGCTAATTTTCAAATTTTTTCCTAATTTTATTAAGTTGCCCTATGGGTAATGTGTGTTGGATTTTGAGGCGCACAATTCTTGTTTTCTGCTTCATTCAATTAAGACTTGAGAGGTTTTATTTTTCTTCTTATTTTTGTGCTTCGATGGACATGAAACATTCTATTTCTTGTGAATCTTGAATGGTTCTGCTTATCATCTATTTTCAATCATTCTTTTTCTCACGAGGCTTTAGTTTGTTCAAATTACACCTTATATTGTGTTTTAGATGGTTCTATAGACTGCATAACATGCGTTGGTGTTGTGGATTTGTAGAAATACAACGACTGTTATTTAAATAATAGTCGTAGAATTCCAACAACTGGTTTTTTAAAAACAATTGTTGTAAATCATAAACTTTCAACGATAATCTTTTACACGACCCTAGAAAATAGTTGTCTAAGAGTCTAAAAAGCAGATATTAAAAGTGTTTTTTGTAGTAGTAAAAGCCCATAGTATGTAACAGACCCAACACGGGTTGGCCTAGTGGAAGTTGGCTAGGCCCCAGGACGTTCCCCCACTGATAAAGTGGGAAAGGTTCAATTCCTGGAGTCGACTGTTTGGGGAGGGCTATACCGATTAACAACTCTCGGCCTGAAGTGGTTGCACACTTTGTCACCATTTCATGAAACAGAAAAGCCCATTGTAACATATACTCAACTTTTCGTTAATCCTCTTGGCTAGTGTCACTACTACAAAAGATATATTTTACTTCCCTAAAAGATGTCCTATTTTAAAAATAGGAAGTAAAATGTGAACGCGGTGGTAATTTTGTAATTATCTGGTGAAAATTTGATATATTAGACGTCCTAATATTATTTAGGACGCGGAAAGTGTACTTAAAACGTCCTAATATAATATATACTTAGACGCCAAAAAGTTGATTTATGGAGTCTAAGTAATTTCTAGGACGCCAAACTTGCCCTAATTTATATTTATTCATTCACACAATCGATGATTTCCCTCCATTCACCGCGCAAGTCTCTGCCTCCCCTGCGAAAATCCCTAAAATTTCTCCCTCACTCTCCCACCGTCTCGCCTCCACCTTGCTTCCTAAAGTCCACCGTCGCCGAGCTCCCATTCCTCTCACTCCGTCAGACCACGTACGCCGTCCCTCTCCCATCGTCTTCGCTGCTCATCGAATCCTGTGTGGTAAACCTCTTAAGCCTCCGTTCTTCTTTACATTTGTTTGGTCTGAAGAGTAGTATGCTTGAGTAGTATCTTTTATTTGATATACTGGGAATTCCAATTGGAAGTAAGAATTTTATTATTTGAGTACCCCGACCCAAATTGTAGCGTGCTCGTTTTTCCTCCCTTTTCGTTTCAGTTCGTGGTTTTCGTCTTGCTCCTTTTCATTCTGCTCATGGCTCGATTTGAAGCTTCGTTGGTTTGGGGTTCGGCCACTTGTTTGAGGTTTTAGGTTTGTGGGTCATTGGTTCGCTGCCGTGGCTTCACTAGTTAATGGGTTCTTGTACTCACTGGTGAGTATTATCTTCATTGAAGTCAAATGGTAATATTTCACCCCCTGATTTTCCAGTTCAGTTCTACGCCTCCGGCTCCAGGGTATTACTATTAACTGAGTCCATATCATGTTTATTACATAGGAGATTTAGGAGGTAGCACCAGTTTGCACAGTAATCCGAATAAGCCATCTCGCATAATTCGACGAATGTGATTTCGGTACATGAAAACCGGTGTCCATATTTGATTCCCTTGCATTAATTTGTAATTTCATTGAACGATTATTTTAATTTGTGTCCAAGTATCAGATAATGAAAGAAAATTCTGCATTTTTTTAATTTCTTCTTCAAGTTTCTTAAGCAAAATCACACATTTTCCTTTGCTTTTTCTGATTCTCCATTCTAATTTTGATTAGCACTCTGCCTCCATTTTCTCTAACTTGTATGCGTATGGTCAGATGAAGGAAGTTGTTGACACTTTGAAGGATGATGCACCACGTCTAGATTCCATTCTAATGCAAAGTTCTAGGTCTACAAATTGAACTCTGCATTAGAAAAAAGTTCAATTTTTTCATTGCAGCTGCTTGGAGCCGTGGCTACAAAATACTCCCTCCGTCCCTAATTATGGGAGCAAATTTTGGAGTTGGTTTTGGTCCTAATTATAAGACAAGTTTTAAATTTTGTCAATTTTTTCCTATAATACCCCTATTTATACTTATTATTAGGAGCATTATATATATGTGTGTTTACATATATATGTAGATTTGTGTTTATGTGTGTCAATATATATATGTGTAGATATATATGTGTGAACACACACACACACATATAAACATATATGTGTGTGTGTGTGTGTGTGTGTGTGTGTGTATAAACATATATGTGTGTGTGTGTGTGTGTGTGTGTGTGTGTGTGTGTGTGTGAGTGTGTCTCTATGTATGTAGATAGATCTATATGTATACACATATATACACACACATATATGTATACATATGCCTATATAAAAAGCAACTAATATACATATATAAACTAATATGTCATGGATATCTAACGTAAGGCAAATTAGAAACACTTATAATTAGGGCAACTTGTGTCATTTTAAATTTATATAAGGACATTTTAGGAAAATGAGTAAAATTAACTAATTTAACTCCTCTCCTTAATTCTCCCAAAATCGGTTAAATTGCTCCTATAATTAGGGACGGAGGGAGTAATAGTATTGCCCATGTTGCAGAACTTCCATTGTCGCTCATTAGATTTCTCATCCCTTTCTAGTTCTGCACTTCTATGGTAGGAATTTGGGATTGTGGTGATGAATTGATAGGTTTCTTATGTGATTTGTAAAATAGATCAGCACCTTCCATTAATTGAGAATTTTCCGCAGAATTGATTTCTACCTGTAAACGCTTGTTTGTTTTAACTTTTCGAAAGGGATGTTAGGTTGTTCAAAATTTATATGTGAGGAGTTCTACGAATAAAAAACGGATTTTACTTTTGACTTTGTTTCATTTTATTTTAAAATATAGTTGTTCTAAATTGATTGCCTTGATAAAAATGAATTTTTTTCTAATGCAGAGTTCTAGGTCCGTTGGGTGATAATTTTAGATGCGGTTGAAAAATTGCCTTGATGGTTATAAGCAAGCAATTTTTGTCTGATCATCATGGCTTTAATTCCCTAGATTCTTAGTGCATGATTTTGGTCAGCATAACTAAGTTTAGCCTGCATTGTGCCAATGTTGTTCTTTGATATTGAAATGCAAACAATAATTTATTGAGAATGATGCCAAAATGTTTCTGGGTACGTTATGCTCTACATGTACTCCATCATTCAGAGCGGACATACTTCAGATTTTGACAAGGTACTTGCTCCTTCATTCTCAAATGTGATGTGGTAACTGTTTTGGCCAAAAAAAGTGATGTAGGAGAAAATGGAATTAAGTTTCCGTAAACATGATCCTAATAGATTTCTAAATGCTCATTAGTCAGATAATTAGGCATTGCTTTCCTTCGGTGTCCTCAGTTTTTATTCAAAAAAAGGATCAGTCTTGTATTGATTTGGTGAAGATGTTGTGACAAGGGATGGTTTTCATAGGAAAACATAATCTTCTAAAGATAACTAGGAATTGATGTCCCTCCTGTGCATATTTCCTATTTTTATTAATCTTACAATCAAAGTTTAGTTCGTTGTTCATATTTCTTAAAATTTTATGCTCACCCCATCATATTTTATTTGCAAAAATGTAAAATGATCATCCGGTAAAACTAGATTCATCATTACATATTGTTTTATGCAGTATTGTAAGGTTTCTAAATGAAGAATGATCCCCCCCATAACTCACTTTTGTTGAAGTTGTACTTTAGTTGTGTAAATAATTCATTCACTTGATTGATTTTATCTTATACCTTTTTTCCATTTACTGATTTTTGGTACTAACGATGCCTACTCGAAGGAAGAAATCGATTTGGTTCGAAACCCGTTGGTGGACATCTTCTTCACCACATAGATAATTGAAGTTAGTCTTTATATTGCATAATTAGTAGGAGGTAGCTAGACAACTTTTTTGAAGCTTTGTGGTGATTGTTGTACATAGAAGTAGTAGTAGTTAACACTTGAGTTAGTTGGAGCAAATTGGTTAAGATGAATTGAAGTTAGCTACTTCGACTTTGTTGTTACTACTTTGCTACCTTTCCAATTCATCATCAACTATGTGTCTTGGGATTTTGTTATATATACATGCATGTATTTTGTTTCTGTCTTATGAAATATAAGGTTGGCTGAGCTAAATCTTTTTAGCACATAGGTGTGTTGCTTTATTTTAATCACATTGTGGTTATTGCCTGCTGATATATGTAAGAAAGTTTTTGTAAGGATGGGTAATCATATGAAGCAAAATATTTTAAAAAAAAACACTTACGGCGTCTAATTCTAGGAATTAGAAGCCGTAAGGCCATACTTATGACGTCTAATAACCAGAATTAGAAGCCGTAAGTATGGCCTTACAGCGTCTAATTCCAGGAATTAGACGCCGTAAGTATGGTCTAACGCCGTAAGTCAGAACTTACGGCGGACTTATGATAATTGAATATTTTATACACTTATTTTTGTCTCTTGAGTAATAACTTAGGACCCTTTATCTAATAAATAATGGCTTTTATGTTTATTTGGGCCTTGGGCCTTTTATTGCATTTTAGCCATTTTTAATAATAAAATTTCAGTTTTGTATTACTTCACTATTTCTACCATAACTCTTGAACCAGACATCGGATTTGCCTCATTTTTGTCTTATATTTCAGATGATTCAGAGAGCTACAATTGTTATGAAGACATCAAGAGCCAATTCGGTCAAGAGGGCGGTCAATTTTGGAGCCGAAGTAGGATGCACAATTCTGGATATTATTTGGACCCGAATTTTGTAATTTAAGTCCAGTTTTTATTTTATTTCTGTTTTGGGCTAAAACTATTAGGGCCCATTTTCGTTTTAGGTTATTTTTAAGTAAGGCAGCCGCCAAAGAGTAGGCATTCACGAATTCAGGATTTTGACATTAGGGTTTCACGATTTTATGCAAATATGTTCTTAGGGTTTTTCGCGTTCTTCATCTTTTCTTCAGTTTTTCCAGCCATGCTCGGCTAAACCCCCTGTGATTGACCCAACGATGAGGATTCCATGATTCGTCCAGAGAACTTGTGCCTAATCGGTAACTTAATCAATTCTGTTTTCATCTTATCGGATTCGATTCTGAAAATAGTTCGAATATTAGATTTAATATTCTTTTTGGTCCATCCCAAGGACTGAATTCGGACTAGGTTTTAGTGTTGCTGTGCGATTGCACAGTGAGACGCCACTGTTCGGATAAATTCTAGGCGATCGTCTAGGTGAGGGATTCTCCGGATGAATGCAGATTTAGATTCATCCGGAACCAAACGTCATTAGTTATATTTCGTTCAATGATGCATGATTCTGGAATCGATCGTTGGGTTGGTCGTTTTTAACTGTTTAAGTCCATCAACGTTTTTCGTCTGTTTATTTCAATTTATTTCGTTTTAATCTGCTGAATCATAAAACCCTAAAACCCCCAATTTCACCATTCTGTTTGACTATTGTTATTAAATCGAGCCCGCTGCAAATTCGTTGGGAAATGACCCAGGTTCCCTATTCTGCAAATCATTAATTGAACTTGGTTTATTTTGGGAGACACGGCAAATCTCTTTCCAACTTACGGCGTCTAATTAAAAATTAGACGCTATAAGTCTGAAGTTACGGCGTCTAACTAAAACTTAGACGCCGTAAGTTCCGCATACTACGCCCCCCAAATAGACGTCCCGCATAAAAAGGACGTTAAATGTACCGAAATTAGGACGCCGTATCCCTATTTTGTAGTAGTGTGTCTCCAACCTGTAAGGCTGGATCTTGACATAAACATGTTCCCCAACCTCGAATTGAACATCCCTGCTATGCTTGTTGGCTTGCCTTCTCATTTCCTCTTGTGCTTTGATGATCAATTTTTCCTTGAGAGTGGAGATGATTGAACATCCCTACTATGCTTGTTGGCTTGCCTTCTCATTTCCTCGTGCTTTGATCAATTTTTCCTTGAGAGTGGAGATGATCAAATTCCTCATTGACTTCTATAACTATTGAAGGCTCATCTTCTAGAAACTAGGCGTCTCTCTAACTTAGACTGCCTTGAAGGGGTCAAGCTTTTTTTTTTATTTGTTTTTATATGAGAAGGGGGTTCAAGTTGGCTGAACTCTGGTGAGATATATGGTATCAATATTCAGCCCAAGGCAGCCACTGAACCTACTTGTTGGGCTTCTCATTAGTGAACTTTTAAACAATGCAAATAGGTCTCTAATCCTTCGTTCAACACCTCGGTCTGCCCACCGGACTCAGATGATATGCCAATCTTAGACACAATCGAGTACCAACCTGTTTAAACAATTTTTTCCAGAAATGACTAACAAACACCCTGCCCCGATCAGATACTATAGTATTTGGAAAACTATGTGATCACACTATCTCTTTCACAAACAAGCCAGCCGCATCCTTTGGAGTAAATGGGTGGTTAAGGGACAAAAAATGGGCATATTTAGTTAAGCGATCCACCACAACGAGCATAGTGTCATACCTCTTGGACTTGGGAAGCCCCGGTGATGAAATCCATACTAATATCCTCCTAAACCACAGTAGGAATTAGGAGAGGCTGCAACAAACTAGCAAGAGATAGAGCTTGGTATTTGTTTCTCTTACACACTTCACACCAAGAAACATATTGATGTATGTCTCTCTTCTTGTCCTCCCAATACACCACCCTAGAGAATCATTTGTATGTTCTCATGTATCCGGAATGACCCCCACTGGTGAGCTATGATACTCTTGTATCAGGATTGGAATTCTTTTCGAAAATTTGGGCAGTACAAACCTTCCCTTATAGTACTAGCAGCCTTTGCCCGGTTTGTAAATAATCTTGAACTTAAATCCCATCAACTTTGGCACCCATTTTGGTAGTTTTCTTCTAATACTCACTGCTCCAGCAGATATTTCAACGCTTTTTGATCAGTTTTGATAACAAATTTCTACCCCATAAGTAATACCTCCACTTTTGGACTGCCATTACGATAGCCATATGCTCCCTTTCGTAAACAGAACATTGTTACGCATGGTTGGACAGCTTTTGGCATAATAAGCAATCAGTTGGCCTTTTTGCATCAACTCAGCCTCCACTCTTATCCCCGAAGAGTCAGTTTCCAGGTCAAAGGGTAATGAAAAATCAGGCATTGTGAGCATCAGGAGAGTGGTCATGGCTGTTTTGAGGGTCTCAAATGCTTTTGTGGCACTTGGGGTCCACTTGAATGCTTCTCTTTTGAGCAAATCAGTCAGCGGGCTAGCAATTTTGGCATAGTTCTTCACAAATCTTCTATAGTAGCCAGTCAGCCCAAGAAACCCGCCAAGGATTTGACAGACTTGGGTAGTGGCCAGTTAACCATACTCTCTACTTTCTTCAGGTCAGCTTAAAGTCCTTGCTCTAAAATTATATGGCCAAGGTATTCAGCCCTCGGCTGAGCAAATGTGCACCCTTTTAGATTTATCACAAGCTGATTTTCTGTCAAAACAGTCAGCACCTTCTTCAAATGCTCCTTGTGAACCTCTATCTCTTCGCTATAAATTTAAATATCATCAAAGAACACTAGCACAAACTTTGCATCTGTTTTGCATCTGTCAATCTAGGTTTGTGTGTTGTTGTATTTCTTATGAGATGCTAAGCGTAACTAGTCGCTCTGTTTTGTGCAGTATTTGGGATCTATTGTATTTTACATCTTTTAACCTAGGTTTGTGTGTTGCTGTATTTCATATGAGATGCTTAGGGTAACCAATCGTTCTATTTTGTGCTGCATTAGAATGTTATCTTTTCGGATCTAACAAGAAAATATGCTGGCAGTCACAAAACGTTGATTTTGTATATGATTGTCAACTCATTTTGTTCAATGTGATGTATTTTATAGATATTGTTTTCTTAACTTTCACTCTTTTAATTTTGGCTCTGGAGTATCTGATCTTCTGTTGATTAAATACATATCTTCTCAAGTTGCATGTGCACAGCTCACGTCTGGTGGTGAGAATCTGGATAACCACACTGATGCAAAGAACATCCTTGTTGAGATAGGAATATACCTCCAACTGCAGGTATTATTTAGTAGAAAATTTGGACCCTATCTTTCTCTTTGGGATTAACACAATAACGTTATCACAGCAACATTATTTGACAATGCATTATGGCATGTTTACCTTTTTCATCTCTCGTGATGTCTTGTATAACTATTATCATGACTAATGTTATCAAAATCGAGTTTTTACGTAGACACGGGAGGAGTCTTTTATTTAAGGTTAAAGCTCAAAATTATATATATATACATGGGAAAAAAATCATAAATCACTACTCAAAATTCAATGAACAATTTTATATTTAAAAAATATAAGTCATATAACTATATAAACATTAAAAAAAAAAATTATGTTAAAAAGACTTATGTTTATAACTATGGAAATACGTTAAAAGCTATATATAATTATCCAGTCTCCACTCTCCAATAATCCCGAGTCCAAGATACACGATGGAAATAGGGGTTTTCAATTTTTCATCCTTTTTTTTTTTTTGTAAAAGTAAAAACGGTAAAAACGTAAGTTTTTATAGTTTTTAAGTGTTTGAGTGGAGTTTCTACCAGTTTCTGCTCAGGATAGTTTTTAGTTGTGTTTCAGCACGTATGACCCTAGTAAAAACGTAAGTTTTTACGCTTTTACACTAGTTTTTGACAACTTTGCATGTAACTTTATATATTTTTACGGAGACTTTTATTTTATGAAGAGATTTAGGACAATTATTGAACCATGTTTCACCTTTTTATATTTTTTTCACCAAAAAAAAAAAAGAGAGATGTAGGACAATAATAAATAATTGAACCGTGTGGGACCATATCGCATTATGACATAAATCTATATAATACTAATACTCAAAACAAATAAATTTGTTCAGAAAATTGTGCTTAAAATTATGTGGTCACCTTCTTCCGGGTATATATTAGGTGCATATCTCTTATATGTAATGCCCACCCCTCTAATTTTAGGGTGGACACATTTTTTTATTTTTTTATATACTTTATTTATTTATATTAAATTATATACCGAATCTTGAAATATTTGTTTGCATCCAGTAACTCAAATTAATTAATTTTCAGCCCTACATTCATATATATTTCTCTTATAATATCAGTATCTTGAAAATTAATTAATTTGAGATAGTGAGTGTAAAAAATATTTATCTAAATAAATAAAATAAAATAAAAATAAAAATAAAAATGTGCTCACCTAATATTAGAGTGATGTGCACCATTGTTGTCAAAAACTAGTGTAAAAATGTAAAAACTTACGTTTTTACTAGGGTCATACGTGTTGAAACGCAAGTAAAAACTGTCTCGAGCAGAAACTGGTAGAAACTCTACTTAAACACGTAAAAACTGTAAGAACTTACGTTTTTACCGTTTTTACTTCAACATAAAAAAAGGATGAAAAGTTTTTTTTTTTTGCCCGAAAAAAGGATGAAAAGTTGAAAACCTTATTTCCATCGTGCATCTTGGATTTGGGATTACTAGAGAGTGGAGACTGGATAATTATATATAGTTTTTAACGTATTTCCATGGTTATAAATATAAGCTTCTAACGTAAGTTTTTTTTTTTTTTTAATGTTTTATATAGTTATAGACTTATATCTTTTAAATATCAAGTTGTTCATTGAATTGTGAGTAGTGATTTATGATTTGTTTTTCAAGTATATATATATATATATATATATATATATATATATATATAAATATAAATATATAGGGGTTATCGTTTGTCATGTCACTTGACATAAGGTTATGTCAAGTCACTCCAAAACTACGTCGTTTTTGGGTTAAAAGAATTAATGAACTCTCAAAACGACGTAGTTTTGGGTCAGGGGAATTAATGAATGATCTTTTAGTAAAATTCATATAATAAATACTAAAACAAAAATACAAAAACACCCTTCATTAATTTCCTTAACTCCCAAAACGACGTAGTTTTGGGCTAACTTGACATAATCTTATGTCAAGTGACATGACAAACGATAAACCCATATATATATATATATATATATATATATATATATATAATTTTGAGCTCTGACCTTAAATAGAAGAAAGTAGAAACTTTACGTTTCGTGTCGTTTGTACGATTTACGTTTCTACCACCCCTTCCGTATCTATATAGAAACTCAATTTTGATAACATTGATGTGCACCTAACGGGAACTAAATCAGACTTAAAGAGGATCGGACAGAGGCCAACCATTGATGCTGGTACATATGTCCTCTATCCTGAGCCTTATTGCCTTACCTTGAGACTAGAGAAAGTTTCTAACTTGAAAGGGAAAATATTAAAATATAATTTAAGGAATAAATGGGCACATCTTCTCATAAGTTTCTAATAATAAAAGGATCACAACGGTTAAATCAACTATTTTTTTAAAAAAAATGCACTGATATTAATACTTATATCAAAAGGTACATATTGAATGATCTTATTTCACCAGAAAATGAACTATACAAAGTCCTTATATAGACCCAAATAAATGATACATATACATACTAACAAAGAATAACAAATTACATTCTAGAAATTTCTTTCTAACTAAAATCAGTTACATGGAATTAACTAATTATATACACCAATAATAAGGCTTATGAAGGGGAGAAAAGGAACCAACAAATAGTAAGCCCCTTCAAACATACTCCCTACGGTCCTAATTATAGGAACACATTTTGGAGTTGGTTTTGATCCTAATTATAAGAGCAAGTTTTAACTTTTGTCAATTTTTTCCTATAATACCCCTATTTATACTTATTATTAGGAGCATTTATATGTATGTGTGTGTGTGTGTCACACACACACACACACACACACACACACACACACACACACACACACACACACACACACACACACACACACACACACATATATATATATATATATCTGTGTGTATGTATGTATGTTTGTGTGTATGTGTGTATGTGTGTCTGTGTGTATGTGTGTCTGTCTGTATGTATGTATGTGTGTGTGTGTGTGTGTGTGTGTGTAGATCTATGGGTGTGTGTCTCTATGTATGTAGATAGATCTATATATATACACATATACACACACACATATATGTTTATGTGTGTGTGTGTAGATATCTATATGGGTGTGTGTCTCTATATATGTAGATAGATCTATATGTATACACATATATATACACACATATATGTTTATATAGCAAGACCATTATTTCAAGGGAAAATCCATACCTGGGCCATTTTAACCCAAAAAAGCCCAATTAAGGCCCCAAGACTCTGTCAAACCCAGAAAAGGTCTCAGGGCCCTGATGGGTATGAAGTTATAAAATGAAAAGGCATTAATACCCTTATTTAAAAAGCAAAAACAGAAGTTTGGATGAAAAAGTAAACACATGATCAATCAGTTTTGGCCCTTACATGAAGAAGAAGAAGAGAGGAATGGCACGTACGACGCGAACGTGAGGGAGAGAACGCAAGTCACAATCCTGAACCTTTATATTTGCTCAACTCAGCGAGGGAGAGAACGTTTATATTCCCAATCATCCACTGCGTGCTGAACTCAACGGATTTAAATTTGTTGTTCCTAAAGGTTTTTTTCAGTTAGAAGGTTGGGTGGCTGAAAGCTTTGAGCTTGGCCGAATTTATGTTATTATGAGATAGGAAATAGGTAAGAAATACTAAGATTTTGCTCAAGATATCATTATCACCATTCTAGTTGGTCTTTAATTATTGGTGGGTGGGGTGGAAAAATATGTTGCTCTGTTTTTTAGCATGAAAATAGAGGGAAAGGTGTAATGGGTTAATGGGATGAAGCTACATTTGGTTCAAAAACGCTGAAATGGGATAGTTGTTAATACATATTGTTTTAGTTGTTAATATGACTGATATAGTTGTTAAAATGACTGATATAGTTGTTAATACGAGCTGAATGTTAAAACGTTGTAGGTTGCTCTGTTTTTAGGCATGGAAACAAAGGGAGGTCTGTTTGTTAGGGGGAATGAATGAATTTGAAAACGTTGAAATAATATTGTTGTTAATACTTACAGTTTTAGTTGTTAATGTAGCTGATCAAGTTGTTAATACGAACTTTATGTTGCAGATCATAATTAAAGATGGCTAGTACTTCAGGGAAGAACCTATTATGTTTCTTCCATGTGGGGGGCAACATTGTATATGGGGGAGGACAAGAAAGTGAGTAAATTGGTGGAATGGTAAGAACAAGAAACATCAAGGAAGGAACAACATACGAGGAGTTGCTAACTTTCATAGTGTCTGTAATTGGGGAAGAAAATACTGAAATTTGCGTGAAGTGCAAACTTAGCTTGGATACATCTACATTTTTTGATCTTGTAGATGATGAAGGGGTTAAACATTTAATAAGGTATAATGAAACCTATTGTCATGTATACGTTGAAGAAAATGGGAATAATGACAATAGACCACAACGAATTAATGTGCAAATGGAAGAACAAGAAGTGTAAGTGTTGTTGTGTTAAGAAATGTAATTTGTTCCTATATAAATTGTCATTACTTGCAGTAATAATTGTTGTTTGTCGTAGGAGGGATGAAGTCTTTGGAGGTGCAGCTATGTTGTCTATGTCTCCCCCTCAAATGTTCACTGAAACTCAAGACTTGCTATCATTGTCGTGTTCTTCGCAAAGTGTACCATCAAGCATGCCTACAATGAATCATTTGAAATGGAAGGATTTGATAATGGGAGAAGGACAGATTTTTGTGAATGTTGTTGAAAGACTTGGCTATCACCCAAGAGGGGGGGTGAATTGGGTGTTTGATTAAAAACTTAGAACTTTAAGAACTTTTCTTCACTTGCTGGAAATAGTTTGAATGTCAATAATAATTTATAAAGTGATAAGCAATCATTCAAACATATATCTTTGGAATGTAAGAGATAAGGGAAGAGAATATGCAAACGGTGATTTATACTGGTTCGGCCCAATCCTTGACCTACGTCCAGTCCCCAAGCTCTACTTGAGAATTTCAATCCACTATCTTCTTTCAACTTGATTACACGTTCTGTACTTGAAGTAAACCCCTCACTAGGATTAACTCCCCCTTACAAACTGTAATCAATACACCTGTTTGATTACACACTCTGCACTCGAAGTAATCCTCTCACTAGGATTCACTCCCCTTACAAGCTGTAATCAACACAATGTGTTTCCCACTCAAGATCACCCAATCTTGAGTAACTCACAGATATAAAGATAGGATGTTTACAATGAATCTTCTCTCTCAGAAGTGTATGGATGAACACTGAAGTACAATACAAAACATTTCACTCTCTATGATATATAGACATTGAAAAATAGAGAGTAAATGATATAAAGATCAGAGTATTAGCATGTTGAAGATGTAAGCTTGTTCTCTCTGCTTGTTGTTGTATCTTTGAAGGTTTGTATGCAGCTCTATATATAGCGGCAAATCTTCATATGACCGTTGCTTCTCAATTCTGAATTCTCTCCATTCGAAATTCTAGCCGTTGGGACTCACGGCCTTTTCTGATTTCCAACTTTTGCTCGCATTGAAGATTATGACCGTTTTGTCATTTAATGACTTTCCTTTATTTGTTCAGGGAATCATTCTGAGTAATGACTATATCAATTGTTTCCAAGTGAAGGATTTCTTCTTCTTGAATTTTCCTCTGTTTGACGCGTGAAAGTAAATGCTCTGATTTTCCGTTTCGTCAACAGTGGTTGATTCCTGTCATAAACATTAATTCGAATGCTGAATCTGTTTGGCTTATGTCCGTTGGAGTATTTCATCATTTGAATGATTGAATCCTTTGGAGAAGCATTACAATTGAGTAGACAACTTCGTTTCTTCAAGTTTCTCATTGGATTCAGTCATCTTTCCCATTTCTGAGATTATGCAGCAAGTTCATCTTCTAGATCTTGATTTCTGTCAAGATTGATGTTCTCTCAAGCTTTAATAATCTGAAACATGTACACAAATGATATAAATAATGTTAAGAAGAAGTATAAGTCATTTGGGTAATCATGTGGATGTTCTTTGATGAGAAACGAGACTTTCGAAATGTTGTTTTTCTGAATCAGGGTCATGAACTCGAGCTTGGATAAGTAAGTAGGTTCAGCTTCTGCAAGGTGCAAACCGGAGGTTCAGAGCAAACTCTAGAGTTTGTAACCTTTTTCAGTATCTAGGCTCGAGTCTATAATTATAGGCTCGAGTTTGGGTCTCTTCAAAATCATCTTTTTCTTTCTGTCTTGTCTAGGCTCGAGTTTGTCACTTATAGGCTCGAGTTTGGATGATTTTCGCGACCTGGTAGCTCTCTGTAACCCGCGAACTCGAGCTTGCCAACTAATAGGCTCGAGTTTGCTTCTCCTGCTAATTGTGCAACACCCAGAACAGACTGTCTACTTTCAGGGGCCATATCTCCCTGGTCTGAACTCCGTTTTGGTTGTTTCAACTATCTATTTTAAAGCCCTTTGAGTCTACTTTCCAATGCCACAGATTTCAGCTCAATTGGATTCTCCGTTTGAGAGTTATACGCAAAACATTGAAGGTTGGTCTGCTGGGTGACGTGAATATCACTGTCAACTTCATAAATTCATAGCTCCTTCACTTAAACTCCATTTGGCTTGAATTATATATCAACATGACACATTTGGAGTCTAGTTTCATATGCCACTGGTTTCACCTCAATCCGATCTCTAGTTTAGGAGATATCATTGAATTACCACACGTCGCCCGAGTGAAACGTGGAACAGAGTAGCTGAAATGTTGGACACCGCTGTAAGCTCGAGTTTGCCAACTAATAGGCTCGAGTTTGCCTTGTCCAGAGACACCAGAAAATGCTGAAGACACTACAGGCTCGAGTTTGCTAATGATGGGCTCGAGTTTGGAGTTCCAAACCTGAGGTTTGAGTTCTAAGCTCGAGTTTGGCTTGTCCAGAGGCGCCAGAGTTGCTGAGGACATTACTGGGCTCGAGTTTGCAAGTTATGAACTCGAGTTTGCTCATCCTGGAACTTATTTTTGATGGTTTAAACTCTGAATTGATCCGTTCCAGCTTCCATATGATCTTGGATACTTCTAGCATCAATATAAGAACTTGAATAAAGATATTCCATTGCATTGCAAGTTCTTCCTTCTTCAATTTCTTCTGTTCTTCTAGATTATCCCCCAAAATCATTTGATAACTTCTTGCTTCCTTGATATTATAATATTCTCATTATATTGAGCAAGAACTTCTTTCTTCAATCAACATTCTCCATCATAAAACTTTGCATCTACATTAAATATAATAATTAGTCAAAATAAAAGATAAATGTAGTAAGCAACCTTTTTGCTATTAAGAATGACATCTATATAAGACATCATCAAAACTAAGCAAAACTAACAGTTGTGACCCTCCATGAAACGTTGTATAAATACAGCATTGCACACAAGTTTTCCTACAAATTTGTGAAGAACAAGCCAAAGAAGATAATAGTGAAGTGCAAAGTCGATGGTTGTCCTTGGTACATGGATGCATATTCAGCTGGAGAACGTCAAGATACTGAGTTCCTAATGATCAAAACATACAGAGGAGCACACATACACCATGCACAGGATACCCTTATTGTATCTCATCCACCCAAGTGTAACTTGACATCATCGCTTGTAATTGATGGTTTGAAATGTAATATTGACAAGACAACGACTGAAATTCAAACTCACTTGTATAGCGAGTATGGGGTACGGCTGAATTACAAGCAAGCATATAGGGCGAAAGAAAGAGCGGTGACGCAATTACACGGACGAGTAAAGGACTCTTACAAGGTTATTCCTTGGATTTGTGGCAGACTCATAGAGAGTGATCCCGACACAGTGGCAAAATGGGAAGGGTCACTCGATAACAGATTTCAGAGGCTCTTTATTGCATATGGTTGCTCTATCAAAGGTTTTGTAGATGCTTGTCGGCCAATACTTTATATAGATGGATGTCATCTGAGTGGCCCTTATAGGGGAACAATGTTGTCGACTTATGCGTATGATGCATGAACAACCAAATGTTTCCGTTAGCATATGGCATTGTTAGTGGTGAGACCTATGATGATTGGGCTTGGTTTCTAAATAATGTAAAACAGATTACAGGATCAATGATGATAACAATTGTGTCTGATCGGAATAATTCAATTATTGGTGCTGTAAATGATATATTTGGCACCGAGAGACATGCATTTTGTTACAGGCATGTTAAGGAAAATTATAGCGCACAGTTCCTCAAAATCATGAAAGGGATGCCACGTACTGCTGGGAATAGCAAGGATATTGCATTGCACCTCCTCGATGGAATTGCGTACGCAAGACAAGTGCAAGAATTCACCGTTGCGATGAGAAAATAAAAAATGTTCAATCCGCCATTGGCACAATGGGTTGAGACTCATGGGGATGTTGATCGATGGGCTCTAAGCAAGTTTCCTTTCAAAAGGTAGGATAACATAACACTAATATTTTTGAATCTTTTAATGCATGGATTGTGAAAGAGCGGAAGCACACCGTGTCAATGTTAATACATGAGCATAGGGAGAAGTTGGCTGCGAAGTTTCTTGCAAGCAAGATGGCTTTGGTGAATTGGAAAAATGGTGTAGGACCTAACATAGAAAAAAAATTGTTGCAACATGTGAACTTTGCAGAAAATATGCATGCTCAATATTATGGGGAGAACCGGTGTTTGGTTGAAACTAGACGCGGTGATGCCTCAAGTTATGTTGTTGTTGGTTTGGTTGCAAAAGAATGCTCTTATTTAGCATGGCAAATGAGTAGACTACCTTGCCCAAATGCATGTGCAGCAATTAAGTTACTTAATGGTAATGTGTACACATTTGTAGATGATGGCTTTACACTTTCAACATAAGAGAAAATATATGCACATAGCATGCGGCCAGTTGCAACACATGATTGTCCATGTGTTGAGAAGCCGACGGTGACACAAATGCTAACTGAGACTTTCTTGGAGCCTCCAATTACTACAAGGCCGACAGGTAGACCACCAAAAAAAAGGCGGGAATCTCAGTTCTAAGACAAGAAGGTTTATCATTGTGCCATGAGTCAGGACACTCCATCAGGACTTTCAAGAATCCAAATCCAAGCTGATCGTTGATGGTGTCTTGGGGGTTTCTTTTTTGGGCATTGCGTCTCACACTCTTTTGTTGTATATGTCTTTACATAGAAATCCACACCATGTTATTTTTGGAGATGGTGTGTGATGTTGTTATTATGAATTTGTAGATGCATTTGGTGTTGTAAATGAACGTTGGATATTGTTGTCACAATTGTATCCAAGTGTCATTTATGTACATATTTTCATATTGTGTTACAAATGTAAATGACGTTGACAAATATATGTTAAGGGGCTATGATTTGGTTGTTAAAGGCTGATATGGTTGTTAATGGGGGTTGATGTAGTTGTTAATGGTTACTGATATTGTTGTTAGTGGGGGCTGATGATGTTGTCAGTGGGGGCTGATGTGGTTTTCAGTTTTTTTTTTGATATGGTTGTTATTTGGGTTGATATAGTTGTGAGTTTTTTCTAATATGGTTGTTCTTTTTTTTTCTGATGTTGATGTTAAAGGGGGCTGATGTTGTTGTTAGTTCGGGCTGATATGATTGTCAGTCGGGGTTGATAATGTTGTTAGTGAGGACTGATGATGTTGTCAATGGGGGCTGATGTGGTTGTCAGTGGGGGCTGATGATGTTGTTAGTGGGGGCTGATGTAGTTGCTAGTTTTTTCTGATATGGTTGTTAATTGGGGTTGATATAGTTGTGGGTTTTTTTTTCTGATATGGTTGTTCTTTTTTCCTGATGTTGATGTTAAAGGGGGCTGATGTTGTTAGTTTGGGCTGATATGGATGTCAGTCAGGGTTGATAATGTTGTTAGTGGGGGCTGATGATGTTGTCAGTGGGGGCTGATGATGTTGTTACTGGGGGCTGATGTTGTTGTTAGTTTGGGCTGATATGGTTGTTAGTGGGGGCTGATGTGGTTATTAGTGGGGGCTGATGATGTTGTTACTGGGGGCTGATGTTGTTGTTAGTTTGGGCTGATATGGTTGTTAGTGGGGGCTGATGTGGTTGTTAGTGGGGGTTGATGTAGTTGCTAGTTTTTTCTGATATGGTTGTTAATTGGGGTTGATATAGTTGTGTTTTTTTTTTCTGATATGGTTGTTCTTTTTTCCTGATGTTGATGTTAAAGGGGGCTGATGTTGTTAGTTTGGGCTGATATGGTTGTCAGTCGGGGTTGATAATGTTGTCAGTGGGGTCTGATGATGTTGTTACTGGGGGCTGATGTTGTTGTTAGTTTGGGCTGATATGGTTGTTAGTGGGGGCTAATGTGGTTATTAGTGGGGGCTGATGATGTTGTCAGTGGGGGCTGAGGATGTTGTTACTGGGGGCTGATGTTGTTGTTAGTTTGGGCTGATATGGTTGTTAGTGGGGGCTGATGTGGTTGTTAGTGGGGGCTGATGATGTTGTTAGTTTGGGCTGATATGGTTGTTAGTGGGGGCTGATGTGGTTGACATTTGTTTCTGATATAGTTGGGGTTGATATAGTTGTATATTTTTTCTGATATAGTTGTTCTTTTTTGTTTGATGTTTATGTTAAAGGGGGCTGATGTTGTTGTTAGTTTTTCCTGATAATGTTGGTAAATGGGTACCTTATTATGTCCCATTTTCCAGCTTCTGCACACACAAACTAACAATGATAGAGATGAAGGAAACAATTGTCTTTGTCATTCATATTAAAATTGAAAGACTTGGCTATCACCCAAGAGGGGGGGTGAATTGGGTGTTTGATTAAAAACTTAGAACTTTAAGAACTTTTTCTTCACTTGCTGGAAATAGTTTGAATGTCAATAATAATTTATAAAGTGATAAGCAATCATTCATATATCTTTGGAATGTAAGAGATAAGGGAAGAGAATATGCAAACGGTGATTTATCTTGGTTCGGCCCAATCCTTGACCTACGTCCAGTCCCAAGCTCTACTTGAGAATTTCAATCCACTATCTTCTTTCAACTTGATTACACGTTCGTACTTGAAGTAATCCTCACACTAGGATTGACTCCCCTTACAAATTGTAATCAATACACACTGTTTGATTACACACTCGCACTCGAAGTAATCCTCTCACTAGGATTCACTCCCTTACAAGTTGTAATCAACACAATGTGTTTCCCACTCAAGATCACCCAATCTTGAGTAACTCTAAGGTAGAATGATAGGATGTTTACAATGATTCTTCTTTCTCTCAGAAGTGAATGGATAAACACTGAAGTACAATAAAAGACATTTCACTCTCTATGATTTATAGACATTGAAAATCAGAGAGTAAATGATAATCACATCAGAGTAATAGCATGTTGAAGGTGTAAGCTTGTTCCTCTCGCTTGTTGTCTCTCTTTGAAGGTTTGTATGCAGCTCTATATATAGCGGCAAATCTTCATATGACCATTGCTTCTCAATTCTGTATTGTCTCCATTTGAATTTCTAGTTGTTGTGGTCATGGATGAGGAATATAGCCGTTGGGTCATAATGTTTCTTGAATATCTGATGATTGCTCGCATTGAAGATTATGACCGTTGCATATCCATTCGATTTGACTCCATTCAAAATTATAGCTGTTGGGAGCCTTTCTATATAATTCTCATTTCGCATAATCTTTATTTAGTTGGAGACTTTCTGTTGGAGCGTCCTAAATATTTGCCCATGATGTGGTGTTTCCTAAAATAGATTTACCAAATCATGTCTCTTTGCTTTCTGACCGTTTGAAGATAATTATCCTCCTTTCCAAACAAGTTGCCCATTTTGCTTCGTTTCCTCAAGTTTCTGATTGGATTCAGTCCTCTTTCGTGTTTCTGAAAATCTGCAGCAAGTTCATCTTCTAGATCTTGATTTTGTCAAGATTGATGTTCTCTCAAGCTTTAATAATCTGAAACATGTACACAAATGATATAAATAATGTTAAGAATAAGTATAAGTCATTTGGGTAATCATGTGGATGTTCTTTGATGAGAAACGAGACTTTCGAAATGCTGTTTTTCTGAATCAGGGTCATGAACTCGAGCTTGGATAAGTAGGCTCGAGTTTGCAAGGGTCCGGTTCAGCTTCTGCAAGGTGCAAACCGGAGGTTCGAGCAAACTCTAGAGTTTGTAACATTTTTCAGCATCTAGGCTCGAGTCTATAATTATAGGCTCGAGTTTGGGTCTCTTCAAAATCATCTTTTGCTCTCTGTCTTGTCTAGGCTCGAGTTTGTCACTTATAGGCTCGAGTTTGGATGATTTTCGCGACTGGTAGCTCTCGTAACCCGCGAACTCGAGCTTGTCAACTAATAGGCTCGAGTTTGCTTCTCAGCAATTGTGCAACACCCAGAACAGACTGTCTACTTTCGGGGGCCATATCTCCCTGTTTTGAACTCCGTTTTGGTTGGTTCAACTATCTATTTTAAAGCCCTTTGAGTCTACTTTCCAATGCCACCGATTTCAGCTCAATTGGATTCTCCGTTTGTGAGATACACTCAAAACATTGAAGGTTGGTCATTTGTGTGACGTGAATATCACTGTCAACTTCATAAATTCATAGCTCCTTCATCTTGACTCCGTTTGGCTTCAATTATATATCAAAATGACGCATTGGGAGTCTAGTTTCATATGCCACTGGTTTCACTTCAATCCGATCTGTATTTTAGGAGATATCATCGAATGACCACACGTCGCCCGAGTGAAACGTGAAACAGAGTAGCTGAAATGTTGAACACCGCTGTAAGCTCGAGTTTGCCAACTAATAGGCTCGAGTTTGCCTTGTCCAGAGACACCAGAAATGCTGAAGACACTACAGGCTCGAGTTTGCTAATGATGGGCTCGAGTTTGGAGTTCCAAACCTGAGGTTTGAGTTCTAAGCTCGAGTTTGACTTGTCCGAGGCGCCGAGTTGCCGAGGACATTACGTGCTCGAGTTTGCAAGTTATGACCTCGAGTTTGCTCATCCTGGAACTGATTTTTGATGGTTTAAACTCCGAATTGATCCGTTCCAGCTTCCATATGATCTTGGATACTTCTAGCATCAATATAAGAACTTCAATAAAGATATTCCATTGCATTGCAAGTTCTTCCTTCTTCAATTTCTTCTCTCCTTCTAGATTATCCCCCAAAATCATTTGATAACCTCTTGCTTCCTTAATATTATGATATTCCCATTATATTGTGCAAGAGCTTCTTTCTTCAATCAACATTCTCCATCATAAAACTTTGCATCTACATTAAATATAATAATTAGTCAAAGTAAAAGATAAATGTAGTATGCAACCTTTTTGCTATTAAGAATGACATCTATATAAGACATCATCAAAACTAATCAAAACTAACATTCTCCCCCTTTTTGATGATGGCAAATACTTTATGGAAAATATGTATGAATATGAAAAGGTATTAAACCCAACATATTTTTCTTGTCATTCTCTCCCCCTTATTTGTCATTAGCAAAAAGTTGAGTTTAAAGAAGAGATGCTTGTAGCGAGACAAGTATATAACTAAATTATACAGAATCAAAGAATTGATTTTCTCTCCCCAATTTGAAATTGTTTTCATTCTTAATATGATGCAATAATGTTTTTATGAAAACAAGTTTGAAAGAGTTTGGAGAGGTTTTTGAAGGCATCTTTCACAATTAAAGCATATAAATACCAAACATGTGCAAGGTTTCTAATGAATATAAAAGATAGAGATTAGAAATGCTCATGTTGATTTTGCAAATTGATGAATGATCAATGAAGTCCATTTGCTTGCTTTCTTCTTGTATGAGATCATCCTTCTCTTTTCTTTCATACAGTTCTTCTGCAGAACATGTCTTAGCTGGCTTCAAGAAGTTTTCTTGTACTTCATATCACAGCTTCAACATCAAAATATATTTCCTCAATGTAATGGTTTCTCCTTTTAGTATGTTGAGGAATGTCCTAGTACATAACAGAATCTCCTGCTACAAATTGAACACTTTCTTTGCCAAGAGATTTGTTAGTGCAGCATGATATCAAAATATCCCTTTCTATATGATATTTTCAAGTTAGGATGATGGAAGGAAAATATGATATTAATTCATCATCAAAACTAATACAACATAGTAGATGTAGATGAGAATGCTTAAAAGGATTTTCTTTAAATAAAGGAGATGAGCTTTTAAGATATAAAACACATGTGAATGTGAAGCTCCCCCTTAATGAATGCATGACTAAGTTTGATCAATGAGCATAGAAAATCTTATCCATAATGATAAGCATTTATCAAATCATAGTTCATGAATGAAATCAGATTTTCCAAAAATGACTATGCAAATTGTTTCAAATCTGGAATGTTCTTTCAAATCATGATAATGAAATATGAAATCAAAATTTTGATGAATGAAAGAGTCATATTTGAAACATGCTTGAAAACAATGCTCACTTTAAAACATGGTGGAAGTTAACATGTTTAATGAATAAATCAGAATGCTTCAAGAATAAGAGAACATGTTGAACATTTTCCTCAACAGCAAAAGTCATGAAGGTAAAGCATTAACGAAATATGCTTGACATAATAGAGATATATATGTACAATGACTTTGCTATGACAAGAGATAAACTTGCTTTTTAGAAGAGAGTCTTGAAAGTATATGAACATTCAAAGCAAGAATTTGAATATAGTTACTCAAAGATGGATGAAGACAATTTTATGTAATTGAGTAACAACATGACTACTAGGATTCATGGATGATGAAGCATAAACTCATTAGTTCAAATGACTAGAGTTTCAGAATATTATCCTAGTAAGTTATTCCTTTAATGGTTAATGCATTATCATTCAATGCACTAATGAACATTTATAAGGCTTGGAATAACTTGGCCAATGAGAATTTATAGAGTAGGCATAATCTGTTTCACAGATTGAAATCTTTTCTAGAAGATGGCTTGAAGCTCATATATGGATAACTCATTCAAGCAACACATTGAATATCAAAGATCAATATGTGAATGATAGGAAAACTCAACTAGACAAGTTTGAAGCATATCCAACATTTAGAATACATTATTAACTTCCAATTTTTGAAACATCATTTGAATGCAATCAAAGTATGGATATGTTTTCAAAAACATTTGTTTGCATTTTCTCAAAGCAATGTGAATTGAAATCCAAGCAAATTTAAGACTTGTACTTTTTCAAAAATATAAACTCAAAGAGTTATGCACAAATTCACTTGTTTGATCAATAGAAACTCACTAATTTGATTAAATACGTTAGGAATATTAGTAATTGATGATATGGAATATATAGATCAAACAATAAGATTTCACAAATTTCGAGCAAGTTTGAAAATATTTCTTAGCTTCTGTGAAGAGCAAACTTTAGAGTAAAATTGTAAACTCTAGAGTTTGTCAATTTTTGAACGTCAGGATAAGCTTCGCGAAGGGCAAACTCTAGAGTAAAAATGTAAACTCTGGAGTTTGTTATTTTTTCAAAGGGACGAACTCGAGTTCATGAAAGTAGGCTCGAGTTCATTTCATTGTAAAGCATTTATCGCGAAAGCCAACTGAAATCAAATTTTGTAAAATGGGCAAACTCGAGTCCATTAGTGAGCAGGCTCGAGTTTGACACTGTTCATGCCAAAATAAATTAGTTCTTCAAAACGTGAACTGGAGCTTAGATATAAAATCTGGAGTTAGAAATTCAACTTTACTCATTTTAAAGTATCGGGCTCGAGTTCATAAAAATAGGCTCGAGTTTGACACTATTCATGTCAAGCCAAATTAATTATGCCCGAGAAAACCGGAGGTTTGAATATAAACTCTAGAGTTTGCGAAAATATAAAAACTTGGAAGCTCTCTGCCAAGGGCAAACTCTACACAAAACTCTGGAGTTTAAACAAACTCTACACAAAACTCTGGAGTTTAAACAAACTCTACACAAAACTCGGAGTTTAAACAAATGGTTTTTAATTGGGAATCTTCCCGCAGAGGCAAACTCGAGCTTGCATCTGAGCTCGAGTTTACACATTTGTAAACTCTTAAAACTCATTTTTTGAAGGATTAAAACAGAATTTGCATTTCTAAACTAAAGTTTGGTTTTGACAGAAAGATTGCTGATTGAAATTGATTAAGTTTCAAATCCTTTTAACCAAAAGCAAATCAAAAATGAATTTCATATAATCATTGTAAGAGGCAAGGATTAGATATCACCGTAATTCCTTTTATCTTCATAGAAGCTTGCTTGGTTGAGATGGGTTGATGTAGATAACTCCTTTTCCAATGTTCACCATCAACATCCAGCATAGGTTGTTTAGCTTTCTCAAGACTTGGATCATTTCTCTATGTTGCATCTTTGAGAAGCTTTCCTTGATCCTACAAAGTTGTATAAATCCTTTTCTTTCTTGGTATCCAACCTTCCTTGGATCCAATCTTTGTTAGCTTGTAGAGACCAAAAATTCACATGCTCTTATGAATATAATCAATTCAGCATAGATGAGCACAATGAATTAATCATGACTTTATGCATAAAAGAGATACTTTCTTTTCAAATCATCATGTATGCATACGAATTAAGTTATTAACATTGCAATCCCTTTGAAGAATAAATCAGGATGTTAAAGCCCAATTTTAAAATAGTTTGCAATGTTCATTCCTAAGGTTACAAAATACAAAACCTCAATGAATAATTCAAATGATAGAAAAGGAGGTTTTACCATTGTATACCTTTACCTTAGGTACTTGGAGTATTGCCTTTGCTTACCCATTGGTTCTTCATATATTTTCTTATGGGTGTGGGCAAGGCTCTCTCGAAAATGTAGACTTCAAGAGTCTTCTATTTGATGCTTGAGAGGTTCTCCTTTTCTTGTTCTCCTCAAGATAGTTGAATGGTACTCTATGGTAGTTTGTTCTTGAGGTGGAAGATACTCTTCTTGCTTGTATCCATTGCTTCTTATTATTTGACCTTGTAGTTCCAGCAATGGCTTTTCCACAAGTTCTCCTAACTGATATGAGTTTCCTTGTAGGTTCTTGAGAAACTATTTGATTCTTCTTCATCTTCTCTATACCCTTATGTCCATTGGTTTTCAAATCAATCTGCACACATAAAGCACTAGATGGACGTTTTGGTACCCATTTATACTTGGGTCCTTGACTGTTAGTATTGGACCTTACTTGTCCTTTTGGAACCCAAACAGATTTATTTCTCACATTATAATTTCTTCTAATATAGCATGTATGAGAAATATGTCCAGATTTACCACAATAATTGCAAACAATAGAATGATGCGTATTATGAGCAGTTTTGCAAGAATTGTATTGGTCAAGTGGATGCAATGTCAAATGACCCATATTTGTATATTCTTTCTTCCCACATGACATGAAGAATTGGAATTGTTTACCACATGTGCATCTTGAACTCTAGATAATGATTGATCATAATCTTCCATGAGTTCTTCCTGGGAATCCTCTTCTCTTGTTCTTTTTCGTTGACTGGATTATGGAAGCGTTTCTGAATTCAATGATTTCCCCTTCTTCATTCTCCAGCTTGTTCATCAGTCATAGATGTAAAACATATAGTCTTAGATGAACTGTCAACACTTTCAACTTCAACACAATTGTTAGAAGTATAAATAGAATCAAGAGTATCCCAAATTTCTTTAGCACTAGAGCAACATTTGATTTTCTCAAAATCTTTTTCGGTTAAAGACCTATATAATATGTTCATTGCTCTAATGTTCAATGAAAACATTTTCATATCTGTTTTCGTCCAATCCTTTCTTGGAGTAAAGTCAAAAACATTTGTAAAGACTTTCCACATATCAAAATCAATTGCTTTGATAAAACTAGTCATTCTAGCTTTCCAAAACCAAAAATCAATATCTTTGAAAAGTGGTGGAATGGTAAAGTCAAAACCTTTCAAAAACGAGCAGCACCCAAAATTAGCCATTTGATAACTCTTGAGACTGTTAAGTCCTTTAAACAAGAGCCTAGCTCTGATACCAAATGAAAGACTTGGCTATCACCCAAGAGGGGGGGGGGGGTGAAATGGGTGTTTGATTAAAAACTTAGAACTTTAAGAACTTTTCTTCACTTATTGAAATAGTTTGAATGTCAATAATAATTTATAAAGTGATAAGCAATCATTCATATATGCTTTGGAATGTAAGAGATAAGGGAAGAGAATATGCAAACGGTGATTTATCTTGGTTCGGCCCAATCCTTGACCTACGTCCAGGTCCCAAGCTCTACTTGAGAATTTCAATCCACTATCTTCTTTCAACTTGATTACACGTTCGTACTTGAAGTAATCCTCACACTAGGATTGACTCCCCTTACAAACCGTAATCAATACACTGTTTGATTACACACTCGCACTCAAGTAATCCTCTCACTAGGATTCACTCCCTTACAAGTTGTAATCAACACAATGTGTTTCCCACTCAAGATCACCCAATCTTGAGTAACTCTAAGGTAGAATGATAGGATGTTTACAATGATTCTTCTTTCTCTCAGAAGTGAATGGATAAACACCGAAGTACAATAAAAACATTTCACTCTCTATGATTTATAGACATTGAAAATCGAGAGTAAATGATAATCACATCGAGTAATAGCATGTTGAAGGTGTAAGCTTGTTCCTCTCGCTTGTTGTCTCTCTTTGAAGGTTTGTATGCAGCTCTATATATAGCGGCAAATCTTCATATGACCATTGCTTCTCAATTCTGTATTGTCTCCATTTGAATTTCTAGTTGTTGTGGTCATGGATGAGGAATATAGCCGTTGGGTCATAATGTTTCTTGAATATCGATGATTGCTCGCATTGAAGATTATGACCGTTGCATATCCATTTCGATTTGACTCCATTCAAAATTATAGCTGTTGGGAGCCTTTCTATATAATTCTCATTTCGCATAATCTTTATTTAGTTGGAGACTTTCGTTGGAGCGTCCTAAATATTTGCCCATGATGTGGTGTTTCCTAAAATAGATTTACCAAATCATGTCTCTTTGCTTTTCGACCGTTTGAGGATAATTATCCTCCTTTCCAAGAAGTTGCCCATTTTGCTTCGTTTCCTCAAGTTTCTGATTGGATTCAGTCCTCTTTCGTGTTTCTGAAAATCTGCAGCAAGTTCATCTTCTAGATCTTGATTTCTGTCAAGATTGATGTTCTCTCAAGCTTTAATAATCTGAAACATGTACACAAATGATATAAATAATGTTAAGAATAAGTATAAGTCATTTGGGTAATCATGTGGATGTTCTTTGATGAGAAACGAGACTTTCGAAATGCTGTTTTTCTGAATCGGGGTCATGAACTCGAGCTTGGATAAGTAGGCTCGAGTTTGCAAGGGTCAGTTCAGCTTCGCAAGGTGCAAACCGGAGGTTCGAGCAAACTCTAGAGTTTGTAACATTTTTCAGCATCTAGGCTCGAGTCTATAATTATAGGCTCGAGTTTGGGTCTCTTCAAAATCATCTTTTGCTCTCTGTCTTGTCTAGGCTCGAGTTTGTCACTTATAGGCTCGAGTTTGGATGATTTTCGCGACCTGGTAGCTCTCGTAACCCGCGAACTCGAGCTTGTCAACTAATAGGCTCGAGTTTGCTTCTCAGCAATTGTGCAACACCCAGAACAGACTGTCTACTTTCGGGGGCCATATCTCCCTGTTTTGAACTCCGTTTTGGTTGGTTCAACTATCGATTTTAAAGCCCTTTGAGTCTACTTTCCAATGCCACCGATTTCAGCTCAATTGGATTCTCCGTTTGTGAGATACACTCAAAACATTGAAGGTTGGTCATTTGTGTGACGTGAATATCACTGTCAACTTCATAAATTCATAGCTCCTTCATCTTGACTCCGTTTGGCTTCAATTATATATCAAAATGACGCATTGGGAGTCTAGTTTCATATGCCACTGGTTTCACTTCAATCCGATCTGTATTTTAGGAGATATCATCGAATGACCACACGTCGCCCGAGTGAAACGTGGAACAGAGTAGCTGAAATGTTGAACACCGCTGTAAGCTCGAGTTTGCCAACTAATAGGCTCGAGTTTGCCTTGTCCAGAGACACCGAAATGCTGAAGACACTACAGGCTCGAGTTTGCTAATGATGGGCTCGAGTTTGGAGTTCCAAACCTGAGGTTTGAGTTCTAAGCTCGAGTTTGACTTGTCCAGAGGCGCCAGAGTTGCTGAGGACATTACATGCTCGAGTTTGCAAGTTATGAACTCGAGTTTGCTCATCCTGGAACTGATTTTTGATGGTTTAAACTCTGAATTGATCCGTTCCAGCTTCCATATGATCTTGGATACTTCTAGCATCAATATAAGAACTTCAATAAAGATATTCCATTGCATTGCAAGTTCTTCCTTCTTCAATTTCTTCTCTCCTTCTAGATTATCCCCCAAAATCATTTGATAACCTCTTGCTTCCTTAATATTATGATATTCCCATTATATTGTGCAAGAGCTTCTTTCTTCAATCAACATTCTCCATCATAAAACTTTGCATCTACATTAAATATAATAATTAGTCAAAGTAAAAGATAAATGTAGTATGCAACCTTTTTGCTATTAAGAATGACATCTATATAAGACATCATCAAAACTAATCAAAACTAACAAAAATGTCATGTCACATACATCATAAAAGTTACTAAACTTTGTTATGAATACGAACTCAAGTGTTCTCAACAATTGCTGTAATAAAATCTGTCATACAACCGATGAGATGTATATACACTTAAAACCAAGATTTCATCCATGGAGTAGGAAGGCATCGTGTATCCATCATCTTGCTCAGTGGCATCCCACATTTGCAACCACGAAACGACATGAACACCACATGAGTCCCTGAAAACAAGAAATTTACAGAGGTGCTAACAACATGATTCATGTAACATGGATATTATATATATGAATGTTGAACAACTTAATAGACACTTACACATCTGTTTGGACATGGACTTTAGATCATGTCACCCCCTTGGGAATTCTATCCTCGTGCTCAAACAATTGTGGCTTTACCCTTCGGAGTATGTCCATGAAGCATTTTCACTGATATCAAAGTTGACACAAAAAGATGACAATTATGGTGACCATTTTCTAACATTAACACACATTCAAATTCAGTTCAGCTTACTACAAGAGTTGCCATCTTTTCCTTTTCCTTAAAGGATTGAGGTTTTTTTGCCTTTTTTTTTCTTGGTTTTTCATCTTCCATTTTGCGTTGCATGCGTGAATATGTCCATGTGTCGACTAACGAATCTAGGGCGTAGAAGGTCATCGTTGTCGTGTCTACAACATAGCAGAACCAGTGATCCCACCTAAGTGATGGTCTAAAATTGAAACGACAGTCCCCGATGTTATATCCTATACGGTCCGGCAAGATCTCAGCTTCATTAGCTTGCACTGATTTTATGCGCACTGAAAATGTGTCGGGTGACTGTCCCTCCATTCTCCAGTTGATTAGCAACCAAAGTCTTGGCAACCATAGGCATTACCTGAATATGCACAAAATGTTAGTACATGATTACTGTATAACAGAAACCTAACAACAACTAAAGCCACATTTATCAATTTGTTCTAATTCATGACAGCAGAACAAAAGTGCACGGGCCATACCGTATCGCTTATCCAGGCACGTGGTTTCAGACAATGTAGCTCTACCCTTCGGAGGTGCCAGCCGTTCATCTCAACAAATTCCCTAAATGCCAACAAATGACAATGTTAAGCATTATATGCATTTTTTATAATATGCGTAAGTCCATGTGCACAAGTTACATATACTTACTCCTCAACCTCATCTTTAGTGAGATGAGTAGTACACAACTGATACAGCTGCTCCTTCTCATCATAGGGCCTCTTTCCCTCCGTCTTGTGGTTTGATTCGATCCAAGGAGATTTTAACACATTGCTACAGGTTATCACCCTCTTGGATCTTCTAATTTTTTCGTCGCTTCGTTCTCCCTCTTGTAGTTGGGGTTTGGCCACTTCTTCCACAACATACTCTTCAGTAGGTTCCACGTGAAGACCATATTGAACAATAGGTGTGTCGTGATAGTGGTCCTCGTCATCATCAATGTCTTCAATATTTTCATCTTCGTCATCTCTCTCTTTCTCATCATCTTCCTCGTCTCTCTCCTTCTCATCCTCTTCCTCACACTCCCCGGAAGTTGAGGGCTGGTTGTTGGGTGACTCAGTTAATCTATCTTGAAGGGCTAGCATCTCTTGTCCCAACATGGACACAAGCCTAAAATATGTGCTGCGAACTTCCTGGAAAATCAAAAATCAGTTGTTAAATCATCAATGACAGCAACAACTCGGGTCAAGGGGGTCTGAAAAATATGTCACATAAGCCATAAATCATTGTTAAAGGACAGTGCAAGAACCCATTTAATTCTGTGTTAAATCATCAAACACAGCAACAACAACTATCATTACACAAATTACATAATGTAAAAAAAAATTTAAATTTCCATGAATAATTGTTGTCACACGTTACCGGGTGAGTGAGCATCATGTGAGGGTTAAACGATGTTGATGTAGTGTCTGATGGCTGAGAACGAGAGGCACGAGCGAGAAGGCCCTTTTTGCTTTTTTTTCTCCAGCACTACTCTGCTCTTAACCCTGTCATCGGTCCAATAAGCCATGGCCGACTCGTGTTCAGAGGCTACCACATCACCAAAAGAAAAAATTTGCAAACAAAACAGCTGGAAAAAAAGCATTTCAAACCATTAATAACACCACTCAGCAATTGATGTATAACATTTACATACAAACTTAGTTAAGAACAACTTACCATGAGGAAGTATACACATCCTCCAACAGTTTTCCTCTTGCTACCCTTGGACTTGTGGGAGTCTTTGTTAAACTCATGGATCTGTTGGCTGAGTTCTTCAAGAATGAAGGAGGACCAATCAAACTCACCAAGTGCATCCCTAGTGAGCGTCACTACCTTCAACATACGGTCACTAACATAAATGGATGCACTTGGAGCCAACAGGGTACCTAGGGTGAATAACACAAAAAGATACTCAAAGTTTTCATCTAACTTTTCTGACAACGTGTCACCGAGTGTTTTATACTTTACATTATTGTACGCACGCCTAAAGTCCCTAAAAGTTGGGTTCTGCTCAGCAAGTTTAACTTCTATGCCCTTACCCCCAAAAGGTAGACCCATAAGTTGATGCACATGTTCAGCCCCTATGACTCGGGTCTCCCCTCTAATGGACACTTGCTTTGTTGGGGGGTCAAAACATGCCATATATTGTGCACATAAGGAACGATTTATTTGTCGGCAATTAATTTCCACCAACCTATCAAACCCAATTGCTTTCAGCCTTTCCATGGCCTCCGGTCGTTCCTTTAACTTATGGCATACTTTAATGAAAGTGTTCGGTGCGCACCTCGTTAGGAATATAATGACACAATATACTTCTCCACTTTACTAGGGCCTCTTAGTTGTTGAGCTCTCTTGGTGTATTCACCTTTCTCGGTTGAACTCAACCTTTTCCATGCTTGTCTCATTTGTTGACTTAAGTCATCATAGTTTCTTTGGTCACCTCCTACAGCTTTCTTCCCTTTCCCCTTTGCCTTTTGTTTTTCCTCATGTTGCTTGAAGAATTCTTCTGTGAACAAGTTATAGCCGAGAACCTCACGTCCCTTTGAGAATGTTTCATTGTTGTTCCTTGTGTTCAAGCACTGAAATATGAAAATTCATGTGTTGGGGGGTCAAAACAGCGTTAATATCAGCACTGCAATATGAAAATTAATGTATTCAAGCGCAAAACATGAAAGTTGTTTTCATGAAATTTAATTCAACATTCAGGTTCACTAACAAGCTGAGTGAAAGCAACAAGTTTGAAGGACGCGGCTTGCGTCCTCTTCCACTATGGTCCATTGCCGTCCTCTTCTCCCAATACTGCGCCGCTTTGGCGCAAAATAAGTAAGGTGATGTCCTTTTTTTTTAAAGGTACTGACAGGTACTAAAAAAAATGCTTCAAGATACTCATCGGTACTGAAAAAATATGACAGGTACTTCATGATCTTAAAAAACTATTTTATAATGTTGAAAAATATTTGAGTCTTGGTGGTACTCAAAGATACTTAGGGATGCTTTGAGGATCTTGTTTGGTACTAAAAAAAATACTCCATGATCTTGAAAAATTATTTTAAGATATATTATCCGAATATATCCTAAAATAAATTTTCAAGATCATGAAGTATTTTTTTAGTACCAGCCAGTATCCCTAGTCAGCATCCTGAAGTATCTTTTGAGTATCAGTCAGTACCCTGAAATATTTTTCAACATTATAAAATAATTTTTTAAGATCATGAAGTATTTTTTCAGTACCGGTGAGTATCCTGAAGTATTTTTTTAGTACCTGTCAGTACCTTAAAAAAAAAAGGACATCACCTTACCTATTTTGCGCCAAAACGGCGCAGTATTGGGAGAAGAGGACGGCAGTGGACCATAATGGAAGAGGAAGCAAGCCGCGTCCAAGTTTGAATCAACATGTCATGCTCGTACAACTACAAGTTAGTTCAACCATTCAAGGCCAACAATGAAAAAGTGCAGCTACATGTGACGTCTAAGAAAACATCAATTCTCTTATCCCTTCAAACTAAAAACTAGTGGTAGCATGCAAAACACCTTTCAAGGAAGGGGGAAGGGAATAGAACAACATAAAAACTTCAATTTCATCATGAAAGTTGAGAATACAGGGGGAATTTGCCTTTTTCAGCCAAATTAGAGAGTTTGCAGCATATTAAAGACTCATTTCAGCAGCTATACTTCATATAGTTCTCACAATTTTTTCGTTTAGGATTGGCATTCCAGCAAGCTAAAAACAATAAGATGCACCATCATAATTGCTAAAAACACTACTACAAAAATTGGATATTACTACCCTGAAAAAATCCTTATTTAGAAACAGGACGTCCAAAATGAAGGCGGTGGCATTCTTGTAATTATCTTTAGGGAAGTTTAGCCTTCAACGTCCTAAATAAGATATCAGGACTCCTTAAATTTATTTTTGGTGTCCTAAAATTGTTTCAGGACGTCTAACATTCTTTCACGCCATAAAAATATGAGAATTTTTTGTTTGGCGCCATGCGGGATTTCATTTTTTTTGCAATAAAATTAATTTATGGCGACCTGAATAATTTTAAGGACGCTTTTAATGTGGCAATACATATTAATTACTTCGCGCCATGAATTTTTTGTTTGGCACCGAGGATGTTATTTTTAAAAAAATTTAATAATATTGGCGACCTGATTGACATTCAGGTCGCCAATATGAAGAAAATACCTGAATATATTTCAGAACGCCAAAATCATAATAGAGGCGTCCTGAAATCTGATTCAGGTCGCCTATATTCAATTTTTTAAGGTTAATATACACGCGCGCCTCTTCATTTTCTCTCACACTCACATTCTCTCCGACAGCGCGCGCGAAATCCTCTCGTCCTCATTCACACTCTCGTCTCGTTCCTTCTCCAAGCCTGGTGCTCTCGTTGCCGTCTCCGCCGTCGTCTCCTCCGTCTCCGCCGCCGTCGTCACTGATCACACTCATGGTTCTATCTCTCGCTCACTCCGCTTCTTTCCCGATCGAAGAAACCCACCAAACCCAGCAAGTAAGCTTGTTCGTTTCTTAAGTTCTTTGATTCCTAATAACCCATGTTTGAATGGATTTTTGCTTAAGTTAGGATTCTTAAGTTAATGCTTCTTGTTTATGGACTGGATTTTTGCTTCTGTTTAGGATTCCTGCCTCTTTCTCTCTCACTCGCATTTTGGATTGTGCATTCTAAAAATGATGAGGAAATCACGTAGGAAACTAAAACAGAAAGCATAACTACTTTACACGTTGCATAACACGTGATGACTCTTGTAACTAATAGTAGCCACGTGGCATACTTGTTCAACTGACTAATATTCTGTTAACAACCTATACTGAAGTGATGAGTGGAAGCTATACATATTTTTGAATGGTTCGGTTCAAGAGAATGAATATGAAAGGTTGTTTTTTAACAAGACATGCTAGCCCATTGATTACCCCCACCACTATTGTGCCTTTAAAATCATTGCTGTTAGGACTCTCCATTGCACGAAACAAACTGAATTGATCGTTATCCCAATGTAGTGAATTAGTTAACCCGCAATGTGGGAAATCAATATATGTCCTAGCATAATAGGATGCACTCTTTGGGTTTGACTATCTAGTATGAGCAAAATGTCTTAAAATATTTGGAAAGGAAGAAAAGAGATGTCGCCATTTAATGCTATGAGTTTTACTTTCTTGGAAGGCCTCATGAATTAGCTAGCTTCCATAATTTTTCCCAAAAAGACCACTAGGTCATATAATTAAGACCGGAGGGAATATCATGGATGAGTAATTCAAGTGGATATATATGAGAGAATTGTTGTTCAAGTATTTTGGTAATTATGCTTGATATTGGGCATGTGGTAGAATGATTATATTATGAACTTCAAGAAGTCCATGGTCCAAGCGTGTTGATTAATTATTATCTAGTTTATGAAACTTTGAGAAGAAAATATTATTCATGATAAATTTTAAATGACTGGTTTAATCTTTTCCATCATTTATAGATATTTGCAGTGGTTTAAATACTTTATAACCATAGTAGTATTTCCAAATAGTTAGTTGAACATTTTTCCCACCTCCATTAACTCTTTGAAAAATGAGCTGTGAATTATTTTTTTTATAGTAGATTTTTGGGTTCAAATTTTCTCTTTAATGTCATGGTATTGTTTATTATCCGAATATTTAATTAAGTGTATAAATAATTGAGTTTCAAGTAAATATTTTACCGTTAGAAAGTACATTCGTCTTGGTGTTTTTTACCTAGATCTCCAAAGAGCTATGAATTCGGCCTATCTAACATTGATTTGTTCTTCATGAACAGGAATATGTCAAGCTCATCAGAGGAGTCATCGGGTGATAGGGTTGATCAACCCGTTAAAATAAAGGGTAGAGGTAGCACGCATATGGGTTCGCTAATTGCACGCCGTGAAAACCAAAAGAAGCGGATGCATGTGGAGTTTGATTCCAATATGAATCCAATTGGTCAAGAGGAGGACAATTTCATTAGCTATTTAGGCTATCTGGCTCGAAGCAAAGTTCGCATTGTCTACCCTCATTGGAGATTGGTTCCTCAAAAAGTGAAGGACTTGATCTGGGCACAAATATTGGTATATCACTTTCCACATAATGCATTTGTTGATTTAGTCTTATTACTTTATATGTTATTTATTGATCTTCTCTTTTAATTACCTTGCAGCAAACGTTTGATGTCCCCAACAATAAGGTGATGAACAAGCATTAAATGGGCGAAGTTCATCTACGATGGAAGGACTTTAAGAACAAGCTGACAAGAAAGTACATTCGAGGGCCAAAGAGGAATGAGGATCCCTGAAAGATCTACGATTTCATTTCTCCAGAGGACTAGCAGGAGTTTGTGGCGTCTCGGCAAAATCTTGAATTTCTTGTAATATTTCTTTCGTATCTTATCTTTTAGTTGGATGTACTTGACATCGTTTGCTAATTTTTATTTGTTTTCGTGTCACAGGAAAAAGCTCAAGCCAATAGAGAGAGGCAGGCGAGAAATAAGTATCCACATTGCATGTCCAGAGGTGGATATAAAAGGCGGAACGGAAGATGATGCAAGAAGAGCTGGAGCGAATGAAGGAAGCTTCCCAGGACGATCCGTCCATTGTTGTCCAGCCCCCTGCCCGTCCTCCTCGTCACCAAAAATGGAAAGCTGCGAGGATGAAGGGTAACAAATACGTCAATGCAGATGTAGCTGAGGTCGCATCAAAGATTGTAAGTTGTTAAATTAGACATATTTACTAGCCTCAGTTGTTTCACATTACGCAAGTTTAGACATTGTTTCTGAACAATCTTTTGATGCAGGATGCACTTGAGCAGAGCTCCCAGGGTTCATTCACGCCAGCTACACGGATGGACATTTTGTCCACGGCGATTGGGAAGCCAGATTATCTTGATGTCTGTCGAGGGGAGCCGCGGGGAGTTAGTGTCGCAAAATTTTTTGGACGGCGTTCACATTCATATGACGACGCCAACCCTAGTCCCCAGCTCGTAGAAAAAATTCGGGCGAAACTCGTAGACGAGATTATGGTACAAGTACGGGGTGAGATGATTTCCATGATAAATAAGAAGGAAAGTACGGGACCTACCACCCAGCAAGTGCCGGCCTTCCCCACCAGCAATGATAGCGTTCTGCCTCCAGAAGTTGAAATCGGTGGTCGGCCTCCAGAAGTTGATATCGGTGGCGAGCATACACAAGTTGATATTGGCGAGCCTTCTCACACTCCACAGGGAGGACGTCCGTGCAGACTACATTTGGATGTCCCACACTGGCGTATGGTTGCCGATGGTCTTGTTTACTTAGAGCAAACCATCCACCATAACAACCCAATTCCACAAGACCAACGTCGGGTGACTGTGACAAGTGTGCGAGAGGGCGAAGAAAGGACAGCCATACCGATCGATGATGAGGAGGTTCCTGATTTAGGGGTCACCATAGGATCGTTCATCCTCTGGCCGTCTCATCTTATTGAGATGGTGATGACACCTCCAATGGTAAGACACACATTACTAAGTGATGACTTCCGATTGATCGATTTTCATTGCTAACACACTCACATGTAAAATGTTTTATATGTTTTCATAGGATGAAGAAGCTGCCCCCAGATTTCCGTACTTAGCACAAAGTGCGACAAATGTACACAGGGACATCCCCCAGATATCCTTGCAGATGCCTGTGGGCATTGTCCGTGCAGAGAAGACATATCCCATTGTCATTGACAATAAAGATTTGAGGGAGTTTATGAATCTGGAGTGTCTGGATATAGAGTTACTTCAAGTTGCAATCCTTTAAGTTTTTGTCCGCTTATTAATTATTGCAATTTTTTTTTTCGTTTTATATATTTAACAATAGTTATCATTTTATTTTGATCATAGTGTCTTCCACGACATATGCGTCCAGAATAACCGAACGGATTCGTATGGCTTCTTATGTCCTGCAAACACCACGAGTGAGAGGAATAAGTTAGTCAGAAGGTCGCTTTATGTCGGAATAACAATGGGCGACAGAGAATTGCCTTGTTATCTAGCTCCAATAATTGAAGGGTATGTATTTTAGTTTTGTCTATATTTATTACATTTTTTAGAATAAATTGCTTTCTTGTCTTAATTTAATATTAATATGTATATTTTGTAGTGGTCATTGGACCTTGGTTGTTGCCTGTCCCGCCAAGAACGCATGTTATTGGTTGGATTCCTTAGGTGGCAAGCCAAACGAAGACATCAAAACTATGTTTGCCGAGTAAGTAAATTTTCGTCTAAATCATTGATTCTTCTTTTAAATGAATTGTTTTCATCATGTTTGTTAATTTCCATTTTAATGATAGTGGTCTGAAGACGTATAGAGAGCTTACTGGAACAAAAGACCAGGGTGGACCGATCGAAGTGGTATTATCCGAAGGTAAGTACGTAGTTTCAATTCAAGTTCTTTCATTGACACAGTAATTTTCGATATGCCTTTATTTGTTTTAACAAGTTGCTTTTGATTTATAGTGCCCTCAACAACCAGGGGACACCGAGTGCGGATACTACGTTATCCACCACATGCATGCCATCGTTTCCACCGGACGTCTTACAGGTTTTCAAAATGTACGTGATCGCTCCATGATTCTCAAATTATGATTACAATGTGATTGCACACTTGATGAGTTTTTAATTATATCATTCACTAGTGAAGTACTTCATTGGTTGATAACAAGTTTGTTTTCCAATTTACAGTTTTTTGATGGTAATGTTGCTCCGTTCTTGGATGAAGAAGTCGATACGATTCGAGACATTATGGCTAGTCATCTTCTGCAATACATATAGGTATATATATATATGTGTGTGTGTGTGTGTGTGTGTGTGTGAATTTGACATTGTTGTTGGTAGTGCACTAGTTCAAATATATGTGAATTTGACAATGTTCTTGTTGGTAGTGCACTAGTTCAAATGTATGTGAATTTCAAAATGTTGTTGTTGGTAGTGCACTTGCTAGCTAGTTCAATTATTGAATTTTAGTTTTCAATGCTCATGTATAAATTTCAATAATACTCAATTGACATAATTGTTGTTGATGTCCATGTATGTATTTGAAATGTTTAGTTTTTATAGTGCACTATAGTTAGTTTGAATGTTAGTTTATATAGTTCACTATAGTTGCTGATTTGTTGGGAATTATTTGAGCACTACTGTATCTCTTGGCTTGTAAATATTGTTTTTCTCTTTGCAGGCTATTTTGGAATAGTGTTCAAATTGATGTCATTTAAAAAAAAATCAAAATAAGGCGTCCTGAAATTAAATTCAGGACGCCAAATAGAAATTTAATAAGTCCTAAAACTAATTCAGGACGCCTCATATGAGGCGTCCTAAAGTTAATTCAGGACGCCAAACCATAGAAAAAATAACTACCCTACCCGAGACGTCCCTCTAAATAAGGACGTTAATTGGGTCTTATTTAGGTCTTTTTTAGTGTTTTTGTAGTAGTGAAAAAAAGATTTCAATTCAAAATCTACAGACAGATACTTTACCTAGTTTGGAAAGAAAGCTACAATGAGTGAGAAGAAAATAAAATCTTTTACTCTATTAAGAATCATCACAACATAGTGGATGAGATTTAAAGATCACTAATAAACGAAGCCAAGTTATAGAACATGCACAAGTCCCTACTTCTTATTAGCATCATTAAAAACCAGATTCTCCTAGCTTAGCTTTAAGTTTATTTAGTTACGTATGGGCCATTCAGTGCTTATTTACTCATTTCATAGCACAAGATTTTTGCAACAATTTATGGTAATGTACTGTCCAGAAACTAAGTACAAAAATTGTCTACAAATGTTAGGTTTGACGTTGAAATGGTGATATCAAAGCATCTGCACTTTATGAGATTTAACAAGACCTTTAACATATTCAAAAATCAAAGTCTACCAGACATGAATACTCATCATTTCTAGGCCTGCATCTTAGTAAGAGCACAATTAACCTGATGCCCCTATAGATTAGGTACTCTATAAATGTTTAATGATGATGTGATGCTCAATACAAACACCCAATACATTTCAATCCCAAACATAACTCTTTGGTACCTTCTACACCCAATACATTTCAAACCCAACACATTGCATTCCTTAGTTCAAATTTTGGCATGAGTGAATGTCAATATTCAAAGATAGGGATTCTTCCAGATCACTGAACAAATTTGTAATTTTCACCTCTGTTTTCTCCCAAAATTTGCAAGAGAGATATTTGATTTAGTCTACTCTGAGAATATCAACAATAATAATAATAATAATAATAATAAATCCTTCCATCGAGATTTCTAAGAGTTGGATGGCTCCAAGAACCAATAATCAACGGAATGATCGAATAAAAAACATGAGAGTGCATGAACGGTACAATGGCAGTTCAAAAAAGTTGGATTTGTCAGAAAATAAGGACGAAAAAACCTAAAATGTTTCTTACTGTCGATTGCCACAGGTGACAGCGAGACTTTCGGAGAGCAGAGATGGTTGCACGGTGGCTGATGGTTGCACCTTTTCCCCACGACCGCAAACGGCGTCGGAGAGCGCAAACGGCGTCAGAGACTTGAGCACACAACGGAGGTTTCGAAGCAGAGACATGACCGAGAGAGAGAGAGAGAGAGTGAGTGATTTGAAATTGGGAATGAAATTGCCTCCAGTCCCCTCCTTTGTCCTGTCGTGTTAGTGGTGGGTGTGTTGGTCATTTCCCTAAACAATGGTATGCCAGAAAAGGCCTTTTCTGGGTTTGGCAGAGTCTTGGGGCCTTAATTGGGCTTTTTTGGGTTAAAAGGGCCCAGGTATGAATTTTCCCTTATTTCAATTAGAAAGCGAGTGGAAAGAAAATTAGATTTATATGTATACACATGGCTATATAAAAAGCAACTAATATACATATATACTAAACTAATATGTCATGGATGTCTAACGTAAGGCAAATTAGAAACACTTATAATTAGGGCAACTTGTGTCATTTTAAATTTATATAAGGACATTTTAGGAAAATGAGTAAAATTAACTAATTTAACTCCTCTCCTTAATTCTACCAAAATCGGTTAAATAGCTCCTATAATTAGGACCAGAGGGAGTATATAATATCGTGACAGATGGTTGAAGCTTTCAAGAATCAATAATATTGAAATTGTGCTGGGTATGCATGTGGTTGGATAGCAGATCTTCAGTTGGAGAAGTGAGTAATATCTTGCAACTTCTGTGATCTGAACCATACGGAATTCCTACCTTACCCAAGTCAAGCCCCTTATGGAGGTCACTGAGTATAATCAGAATTCTCTGCTCAAACATCAACCTCTCAATTAGTTCACGAGCTCTTTTATCTTTGGATTTGTTATTAAAAGTGAGCCCTAGTTGGCATGCAATCTCCTTTTGAATCTTCTTCACATCAGGTTTGGATTTGTAATTAAAAGTGAGCCTTACGTGGCATGTAACCTCCTCTTGAATCTTCTTCACATCAGGTTTTTTGGATACAGTTACAGTCAGAACCCTATCGAAGAGCTTGTCTCGGAGGACTCTACGACAAACTTTTTCAATGAGAGTGTGTTTCAATTCATGATTTGAACCATAAACCCCAATTAAGTGAGCATTAGGCTCAGCTAACACCTCCATAACTTTGTCCAAGCACCGTGGTGAAATAGCACCAAAACGGTCGGTGCATGTTGCGCCCATGGTTTACTCGCTAAATGATCACGTTGTTGTTGGGTCAAAGGGTGTTACAAGTATGATTGGAGAAGTAATTAGAGAAACAAGAAAAAGTAAGTTTTTTTTTTGCCCAAAAGAAAAAGTAAGTTGAAGAATCTTGTATTAATCTAAATAAGAGCAATATGCTCATACAATATAACAAACCCTAACTCTAGGAATCTAGGAGGCTCTCTAGAAAGAGAGACTCAAATTAACATATCTAGAGAGAGATTTAAATTAACCTCTCTAATTTGGTGAGAGCCACATTCAACACACCTAAACCACAATGATTAAGCCCTTTATATAAAATGGGTCTTAACCAACTAATAAACAATTCCCTTATATTTCTAAGGGAGGGGCAACACACTTTTCAATAGTCTAAACTTTTTTCTCTTGGTTCCTTTGTTCTTGTTCTTCATTCCAGATTTCTGCAAGCCTTGTGATTCAGCTGGAGGGGTAACACACTTTTCAATACTCTTAACTTCTTTCATGGTTCCTTTGTTCTTGTTCTTCATTCCAGATTGCTGCAAGCCTTGTGATTCAGCTGGTGGCAACTAAATTAACAATAACTCAAATTAGCATGTTATAGTAGAGAAGGCAACAAAAGGGAAACAAAAGAAAGACTCCGTCCTATCAAGACTACATGGCTGTTTTTTGCCCTTGAATAAATTATTTCAACCACGAAGAAAATTATGTTAGGCAATGAAAAGGCAGTAAATCAAACATTTCTTGAGTGAAGCATGCGTTTAAATTTAATACACCACACAGCCAATTAGCCAAAATAAAAGGAATGAAAATGATCGACCAGCAGAGAAGAACCTTTTACAGGAGAGATCAATCAAACAATTCAAAGGTTTGGGAGTTGAGGAAACTTGATAGTAACTTGAGCTTTACAAACTTGTTCCCTTGTAGAGAAGAAGATGGAGAGAGAGATACCAGAAATTGACTTAAATGAAGGCAGAGGGAAGCTGGTGTGTGGTTTTATACTCCATATACAGTTCCATAACAATGAGAAATTTCCACGAAGCTGCTGAATGAAGGAAGAAGGGAGGAGATGAATGAAGGACGCGTTCGGGACGCGGCTTTCCTCCTGTTCCCTTGTCCTCCGCTGCCGACCTTTTCTCTCCAACTGCAGCATGTTGATGCAAAATGAATTTAGTTCACTTTTTTTTTTTTTTAAATAACAATCTGAAGTATTTTTTTTAAGTATCAATATGTATCTAAATTTTTTTTTTTAACATCTTAATATTTTTTTTTCAAGATATTAAATTTTTTTAAAATATTTTAGGATCTTGAAAAATATTTTAGAGTAATGACTTGTACTAAAAAAATATTTTAGGATACTAATGATACTGAAAATACTTCATAATCTTGAAAATTTATTTGAAGACATTGAAAAAATATTTCAAAATATTGAATAGTACAACAAAGATACTGATTGGTGCTGAGAGAATATTTTATCATCTTAAAAAATTATTTTAGAATCTTAAAAAAATGATTTAAAGTAACAACTAGTACTAAAAATATACTTAAGAATATTAATACTGAAAAAATACTTCATAATCTTAAAAAATTATTTTATGATTTTGGAAAAAATATTTCAACATAATGACTAATATTTAAAAATATTTTAGATGGTAAATGCTAATTTTTTAAAGAAAAAAGTGAAAAGTGTGCATTTTATACCAAAATGGTGTAAAAAATATGAGAGGAGAATGAAACATAAGGGAAAATGAGGAAAGCCCCGTTCTACGGGCTCAGCATGTTCGGGACGTCACGCGTTTATGACTGTAATCTTACGAGGACTCTGTCTCATCTTCCAAAAAGCAAGTGGGTCCGGTCCCCACACGGGTCAATTACTGACCTCCACCGAATCTTCACAAATGTCTCCTTCAAAAATTAATATCCCTTCACTTTTACTTATTGTTCTCATAAACTCATTTTAATCTATGACGACACTTGGAGCAGTTGGCTAGAGTGTTTGGTAAGTTATCCTGAGGTCAAGAGTTTGAACCCTCGTTATCCCATTCACCATTTATTTTTTGCTAAAAACCGTCGTTGAATCTTTCAACAAGTCTAATGGTGGTATAGTTGGCTAGAGCATTTGGTAATTTTTCCTAAGGTCGAGAGCTTGAGACCTCATCATCCCATATCTTTTTTATTTGAGATGCAACGACTGTTGTTGACGCCTTCATTTTCTTTTTTCTTTTTTTTTATTTGAGATACAACTGTTTGTTTAATAATAGTCATTGTAACTAGAATTTCAACAACTAATTCTTTAAAACTAGTCGGGTGTAACTCATTCATATATTTCATTTTAATCTAGCGCTTTCAAACTCTGAAGTATAGACGTCCGAGCCCTAGTCATTTTTCTGTAACTCTTTGTCGCACCTCCCCCTTCTTCTGGCCCCCTTCGCTGGTTATCTCTGAACCATCTCCATCTAATCACCATCTTCTTCAGGCATGTCATCATCTTCTCCTCCTTGAAGGCCGCCCCTTTCTTCACTTTGTTGAATTCGTGCAGTATCTCTGCTCCTATTCTCCTTAAGGTTTGTGCTCTGTCTTCAGGTTTGGGTAATGTTGTGTTGAAATCATTCCACGATTTTGCTCTTGCCTTTTTTGTCTGTTTTGTCGACTCCAATAAAGTATACTCGATAGCTTTCGTGCCATTTTTGTTCTGATCGATTTGCAGTAAAGACAGTCTATTTTGATGGTGTTGAGGATCTATATAAATGCATAAGTAGAATGTTTAGGGTTATGTTCTGTTTCTTAGTGTTATGGACTCAAATAATGGGCCTGGCCCAGGGCACCATGACGGGTTGGTAATTACGGGTACCCTGGTGAATTGCCGGGTCAAGAAGATTTTTTTGGACAATGGGAGTGCAGTGGATATCATACTTTGGGACGCGTTCAAGCAAATGAACTTTGACTCGGACGTGTTGAAACCATGCAAAACAACCCCTGACCGGCTTCAATGGACAGGATACTCGTCCAAAGGGTTATGTGGATCTCAAGCTAACTTTGGGATACAAGCAGGCTTTCAAGTCGGAAAGAGTCTGGTTTGTAGTAGCGGATTTCCCGTCTTCGTACAATATAATCCTGGGCCGACCAACTATTCACAATTGGGACATGTTGGTATCATCTAAGCATCAGAATTTGAAAATGGTCAACAAGGTGAACAAGGTCGTAACCGTGAAGGGGGATCAAAAGGAATCCCGGCAATGCTACTTCAATACGGTCAAGGAGGCCAAGAATGATCTAACCCTTTCATTACGGGCCGGGACAAGCAAAGTCCCCGAGGCGAATCCAGCAGGCAAGGCGGTAAACTTGGTGGAGTTGGATTTGCGCGAGGAGGAGAAAATGAAGAAGACCGAGCCTAATGGTGAATTGGAGGACTTCGTCCTTGGGACAGAGCCGGGGCAGGTTACAAAAATTGGCAAGACACTCGATCCCGAGATACGAGAAGAGCTTGAAAAATTCCTGAAGGACAATAAAGATGTGTTTGCGTGGCATCCCTCGGAGATACCCGGAATCGATCCAAATTTTTGCTGCCATCAACTCGCAATTAAACCGGGATCTACTCCGGTATCCCAGAAGAAAAGGAAGCTCGGTGAGGACAGGCGAAAAGCCTTGAAAATACATGTTGCGGAACTATTGGAGGCCGGGTTCATCCGGGAAATACAACATACCACGTGGCTATCCAATGTCGTCCTAGTCAAGAAACCTAATGGAAAATGGAGGGTCTGCACTGATTATAAAGACCTGAACAAGGTATGCCCAAAGGACTCCTTCCCAATGCCCAGTATTGACCAATTGGTTGATAATTCTTCCGGTTTCCAACTGCTGTCATTTATGGATGCATATTCTGGATACAACCAGATCACCATGCAGCCGGAGGATCAAGCGAAGACGGCATTCATTACTAAGAGGGCAATTCCTGCTTCCGGAAACGCACTCTTCTTCCCCACATGGCTGGAAAAATCTCAGTTAAACGACAGATGATGGAGTTTGAAACGCTCACCATAAAACTCATCGTATCTTTCAGAGATATTTACACAAGAGAGAATGGGAACCAGACCAGTCGTGGTGAAGAAAGAGAAACGATGGAGGAATTTATAGGCCAAGCGGACTGCAAGGGCCAGATGGCAATAAATGACACTTTAATGGAAACGGCGATTTCTTTTCCAAGAAAAGAAATAATGACTGACATTAAAGGGCGTGAATATTAATTGTGCGCGGAGACCAAGGGCGGCTAAAGGTGCCTAATTAATGCAAAGATATAACCGTACGATACCAGATAAAATAAGCTGAACGATCATCAAATTAGAATATGCCACATGTCTCCACCTCACCAAAGATTGGGGGCAGCATGCATAGAGAGAGGTTTGAAACGCTAAACTCGGTACAATTCAGATGAGACAATCTCAGGTACTATGAAGACACCGGGATGATTGTTTCAACTCGGTTAGCTGAATATGGAAAACGCCGAAGTAAATACAGTCTCGCTTGTAATGAAGACAACTCGGTATCGACTGTGAAGGAGCTCGGTAAAGAGGCGAGTCGTAAACAAATATTCCTGAAAGACAAGTCAGTACCGGGGTGAGCAAGGAAGGGAGAGCCCAGGATGGTAAGCAACTAATCTCAGCAGCTCAGAAACCCGAACTTCTAAGCTTGGGGGGAACTGTTATGGACTCAAATAATGGGTCTAGTAGAGGCAGGGCCCAGTAGGAGTGCTTTAGGCAGTAAGCCTTCCTTGAAATAGGTAAATTGCCAATCACCTCTTTAGTGTGCCGTTAATTCAGGGATCATGCAGATACTAGAGGAGGCACCATCAAGACGTGAGATACGCACGACGCCAGAGAAGGACTAAAGGTAAGGAGGACGAAACCCTAGGTAATCTCTATAAATAAGAGGTTACCCACCAGGTATGTCCTCCACGTTCACCATTCCATTCTTTATCATTCAGTCTCACTGTGCACACACAACACCCCTCAGGCGAAAAGCCACCCCTGTGTAGCACAGTAATCTGCAAGCACTCTTTGATATCTCCTTCATAGATATCAGTAGGTGCCATATTCGATCCGATATCAATACACACTACAAAAAAAATTGATTTTTGCTACGGAAAAAATCCGTAGCAAATCAATTTTGCTACGGAAAAATGCAAAAATTCCATAGCAAAATTGATTTGCTACGGAATTTTTCCATAGCAAAAAACCCCGTAGCAATTTGCTACGGATTTTGAAAATCCGTAGCAAATTGCTACGGATTGATTTACGGAATTCCGTAGCAAAATTATTAAATTTTTTTTTAAATTTTTTGAATGCTACGGAATTCTATCCGTAGCAAATTGCTACGGAAAGCAATCCGTAGCAAATTGCTACGGAATTCCGTAGCAAAATTGTTAAATTTTTTTTAAATTTTTTTAATCTTTTTAAATTTAAATTTTTTGAATTGTTTTATTTTTTTAATTTTTTTTTCTTGAAAATTTGATGCAAAAGTATCATGAATATAATAAAAAGAGTTTAAATAGAGAAAACAAAATATATATAATAATGTTGTAAGGAACAAATACTAAAAAGTAGTCTAAACATCGCATTGTGATCATCATCATCATCACCCGCATGGTCATCATCACCAGAGCCGACCCCGAACCCTTTTGTGTCATTAGAGACTGGAGTTGAAGCGCATCTGCCTCATCATCTCCGCTTGCATCGATCCATCGATGTCGCATCCTCTCCCGTTCTGTTGCATCGCAAGCTCCATCCTCTCCCGTCTCGATTCATTGCCTCGCTCCATCCTCTCCCGTTCCCGAAGCATCTCCCGCCTCATGATGTCCTCGTTGTCGACTCATCCGTGTTGCTTGTCGCTCCACCAACGCTTTCATCTTCTTCACTCATCTCGCAAATACATTATGAAGTACATTTATTATTTGTACTTCATTTAAATAGACAAGAGAATGGAAATTATCAATATGAAATGTATTACGTGTACTGGAGAAACACCTTCATCTTTGGAAGAGGAGCGCTTTGATTGCTTCAATCGGCCAACAGAGGCACCGTATCCAAAGACTCTCCCTTTCTTGTTAAATCCGCCGCGGCCTCAAAGAACAGATTCTCATTGTCTGGCCGAGAGGATGCGGGTCGACCCAAGCCGCGACCATCTCTCGCGACGCCTTCGAAAGGTTTCCTACAAGCACAAAAATACATAGCTTATTAGACATGTAAAATAAAATAAATATGGTGGTGCATAAAACAAGTAATAAAGGCAATAAATGTCTAACCGCTACTTGCGCGCCTTTTCGTTAATCCATTGTCTCTCACTCCCTTCGATCGCCGGGAATGGGTCCGCTCAAAGGTAGCCCACTCAATTAATCCTTCAGGAACTTCCCCAGACTCTACCTGCAAACGCGGATGATAACCTTAATTAATTACTTCAAAGTATGAAATATCAAATACCTAAATAGAAAATAGAGTGTACTTACAATTTTCCGTCGATGCTCACTAATAGGAATGCAGCCGCCAAAGATATGACTGGTCCTTCCATTTTGGCTGCTTTTGCTTATTTTTCGTGCTCATGTTTTGAAACTGTTCATTTGTGGCCCACCTGCAATAATTCGTCTACGTGTCCCGGGAAATCCAGTCTTTCTTGCCTCTTTTATTTCTCAAGCCGTAAAGCTTTTGACGCAAATATCGGCCTCCATTATGATTATAATTTGCTTTCGCTTCGCACGATGTTCAGGCAACGTCATATGCTGGCGCTGAAAATCAACAACGAACCATTAGTGCTCCAAATTTTTAAAGTACTTAATTAAATAACCATAAAATAAAAAACTTACCAAGAACTCATCGAACCAAGCATCTCGAGTAGTGCTAGGAATGTCTGTCCACTTGGCCCAAGGATGGTTGTAATTGCGGATAATTGGGCCGAGATGAAGTCTCTTACCTCATTATGAGGCTCAAATCGATGAGAGATGACATCATGCAAATATTACCATACAAACCATTTACATAGAGAAAATTGTAACATTACGGTAACTTGGCATGACTTACCCGACGCCGTCGGGACGGATCCAAAGCTTCGTGTCGAAGGATCTCTCGGAGCCCAGTTGGTGGATCGGAGGAACTACCTTCTTCCCCAACGTGGCTATGAGGCGACGCATTGTGCTAAGGAAGGAATGTGAAGTATTGAAGATAAACATACGTAAATCATATGTAACTAAACATATGTAAATCAATCAGAAATTATATTGTAAACTCCGTGATCCCCTTGCTGTGGATCGGTGGGGGTAGACGGTGATGACGACATATACAATGACGGTGAAGATGACAAATATGTAGACGGTGAAGATGACATATCAAAGGATGGCATATCCGGGAAGCGCTGGACCCTCTACCTCCATAAGGAGCGAGATGACGCCGCCCTACCCCCTCTGATAGGACGGGGTTGGGCTCGACCACTACCCCGTCCACTACCTGAACGTCCTCCTAGATGCTCCATCTCTAAACACTTATAGACATAATGTCAAAAATATATAACAATAAGATATTTAGTTAATATGACAGTAGCGCATTAACAAAGTATGTAGTATATATAACAGATCATCACAAACAAAGAACTAACAGAAATCAATCGGACGATTCTTCTTCATCCACATTTGCTTGCACGTCTTCCTCTGAGAAGGTCTCATAGTCGTTGAACTCCGATTCACTATCAGAGTAAATCACGGACACCTGATCTCACTACTTGAATTATTTGAATTCGCCAAAGCAAATTGGATGAATTTTTCCAAACCCACCAAGAATACTTGTGTTAGTTCTCTTCTATTAGTTAGACGATTGTACATCCAACTTCTATCGTGGTTGCCTTCCATACTTCCTAAGTAATTTAGTTACTAAGTTAATTAAAATATCAACATGCCACAAATATATAAAAAAATTAAATAAAAAAATTAAATACAATATTTTTTTTAAAAATTATTAATAGTCATTTTTATGAAGATTTATATATTATTAACAATTAATACAAAATTATAAATTTATCACACCAAAATCAGAATTGGAATTTCCAAATTCCTAAAAAGTGCTAGATAAATTAATATCCTATACTTTTGGGAATATTTTACCCTTAAAATCATGTAACTTATAATTTTCTACTAACATACATATTTCATAGAAATTATATTAATTAATTAATTCTCTTATGTATCAATTTCACTTTTTACAAATTATTTTTCTCATTTAAATGTTATGAATACCATCTACATTTTAATGTACATACACTAATCTATATCCATATTAACTACAATTTAATTTATATATAATTCAAAATCTTACTCTTTATAGACTTATGTATCATTACCCACTAATAAAAAACATAATTTTAACACAAAAATTTCCAACCATACAAAACACACTATAAATAAATAATACAACATTAATATTCTCACTATAAAAAATGAAGAATTAATCATATATAATTTAATCAACAAGAAAGAATTAACACAGATTATTAGCATACATTATTCACTACAAAAATCTATATCAAACATTTTAATCTACATACACAAATCAATGTTCATATTCCCAACATTTTAATCTACATACACAAATCAATTTTCATATTCCCAACAATTTAATCTACATACACAAATCAATTTTCATATTCCCAACAATTTAATCTACGTACAAAAATCAATGTTCATATTCCCAACATTTTAATCTATATACACAAATCAATCTTGATAACAACTACATTATCAATTACAATTTAATATATATATAATAATCTATATTAAACATTTAAACATACCTATACCGTGAGCAAAGGGAAGTGAAGAAGAACTGCACCGACGAACAAGGGAAGAATTTTGGAAGAACCACCACCGCACCAACAAGCAAGGAGAGGACGAGTAAGGGTAGACCGTTGGAAGAACCACCACCTCTTCAAAGAAACACCCACCGGACCAAAGTACGAGAAGAGGATGGAGAGGGAGGCCAAATGACTAGGGGGGTCGGAAAAAGTATTGGGGGGGCCGGAAATGAGGTCAGGGGGCCGGAAATATGTAGAGGGGGGAGGGGGTCGCCGGAGTTCGCAGTGGGGAGAGTGAGAGGCGCAATCGCCGGGGGGGTTATAAACGAAATTTGCGACGGACCAAGGGTCCGTCGCAAATTTTAATTTTGGCAGAGCACCCGATCGTCGCAAATTGCGACGGACGGTCCTATCCGTCACAAAACGTGCGACGGACACTGAGTCCGTCGCAAACTCCCCTGCGACGGACCAAGCGGTCCATCGCAAAAGGGCGGACATAGCGTCCGCCCTTTTGCGATGGATCCGTGATCCGTCGCAAATTGCGACGGATCACGGATCCGTCGCATATTTTTTGCGACGGATCATTGATCTGTCGCAAATTTTTGCGACGGATCCCTGATCCGTCGCAATTTGCGACGGATCACGGATCCGTCGCAAATATCATCGAATTTGCGACGGATACGTTTCCGTCGCAAATTTCCGTCGCAAAATGGCGTTTTTCTAGTAGTGACATCCTAGCCCCTTGGATTAGACATCTGTGTGCTACAACAGAACACTTAGTATGATTCATTTTTTCATTTATTGGTTCTATACTTGCTATGTGCTGTTATAATGGAATGAGTGAACTCTCAAACTTGCTTTTCTCTCAAATGCATGGGTAGAATGTTTCTGGGTTCAGAATATTCTCTTGCAATGTTTCATACTTATGGGTCCAGAGTATAGTATCACTAATAATTCCTCAAAGTCTCCAATGGGTTAATACCGTGAGTTTGATGCTGAGGAAATCTTAACTCATCAAATCAGTAGCTATTTGATGTAAATCATATGTAGATATAGTGTAGGTATTGGGTGGAGGAAGCATATCCAAATCTTTTTACTGGACAGATTCTGGAATACAGTACTCTTGTAATGTGCTTTCCTCAACTTGAAGGCAACACCATCGAGTTCTTGATAGCAAAATCTTGTAATCTTTTGAAGCTTAACATTGTAATTTTAACTTCACAATAACATAACAACAATCATTATAACATATATACATATATATATTGACAACGTTTATAACTAGAAACTTAAATTTCATCCTCTATGGCATGCCTAAAGTTTACATCAGAAGAAGCTTTCATATTTACAGAGAATCAACATTAAGAAAAATTTCAAGAGAATAAGAAGACACTAAAAGTCATAGTCTCATCTTGTTTCTAGACAGTTTGACCTTTCAGAGAAATGACATACGGCCTTCTCCCTTCCTTGATCAACTTTTCTTTTAGAATATTGGCAAGTATCAATGAAAATAACAAATTATTCAGCAACCAGAAAATATTATTGAGAAAAACATAGGTATATAGATTATGGTTAACATCATGGGAATAAACACTAAAAAACAAAATTAGTGATGTTCACTAATTGCTTAGTGACAGAAAAATCCTCTAGTCGTCAACTTAATAAAAACCTGCAAACTTTAAATGCAAAATTTTACACACACACACACACATATATTATTTCACTTTACTAACACAACCACAACCACAAACTCTGAAGCACCGACACGCCTAATCTGGGGAAATTTGCGCGTCGGATAGTGTCGGACACCGACACTCGTCCGACACGCTCCGGCCCGGACGTGGTCAACGCCGGCCGACGCGTTGACCGGTCCGACACGCGTCTTTGACCGTGTCGGACACGGTCAAGGACAATACTGGATTATAAAAAAATAAAAAAATAAAAAACAGGCCGAAGGAAACGCGGAAGAGGAAATATTGAGATTCTGATCGAGATTTCAAATTTGTTCGGGAAAAAGATATAAAGATCGAATCACCACACCTAGGTTAGGTTATTTTCCCGAGATTCTAATCTGAGACAAACCTGACCTGAGTTTCGAGTTTCGACCTTCACCGCCGTAGTCTCATCTGAACCTCAGCTCCGCCCTTCGCCTTATCGCCGTCGTTCTCTAATCAGATCAGAACCTGAGGCCTAAGCTTTCTTTGCCTTAGATAGCCTTCGTCCTTCGATCCACGTTGTGACAGGTACGAACCTTGTGACTTGCGTGCTGGAGCGTCTTTCAGTTTTAAGACTGAGTGTGAATTTCACGTTTTGAGACTGTGACTGTGAGTACGAACCGGTCCGACTTGCGTGCTGAAGCGTCTTTCAGTTTCAAAAAAAATTTGAAATTGAGCTTACTTCCGGTTGCTTTTTTTAGTTTTTATTGTGTCTTAATATTATAATATATGTGTTTTGCTTTATATCATATTTCTATATTATATAATATTGCGTGTTGGCGTGTTGCTTTAATGCTTTATATTGGTTTGTTTTGTAGTTTTTGCTTCAATCTGACTCTGTTGCTTTTTTTTTTTTTGTCTTGAGACCTGTGAGTCTGAGCTGTGACATACTGACATATGGCTTTTTTATTTTTAACTGTTAGTGTTGCTTGGCTGTTGTGTTTTTGAGATTGTGACAATCTGATTCTAATACTTTTTTTTTTTTACTCACAAGAAATTTTACCTTTTTACACTTTACACTTTATGAATGTTTTGTATTAAATGTGAATTATTTTTAAAAATATATATTTAATATCAAAACGTGTCCTAACGTATCGAAATTTAGATTTTTTTAGAATTAACGTGTCGGAGTGTCGTGTCTTGTCGTGTCTCGTGTTGCGTGTCGGTGCCGATGCAACATAGACCACAAATATAAATATAAATATATAATTTAATATATTATTAGATCTATTTAGCTTCCTTATTTTATATAGTTTTTTTACCATGAATTTTATGTAAAGTGAAATAATATTTATATTATATATATTTTTTATAATATTTTCATTTATTTTTATATTTTATATAATTGAAAAATTCATACATATTATACTACCTCTATCCCTTAATATAAAATATATTTAGGGAGTTATATTTATGAAATAACTTTGATTTACTGAATCTGCAGAATAATTTTCACTACTCACCTAAACAAGCAATTAGATTTGATGTGAATTTTATAGTTTATTTAGATGGAGGATATGTGTTTTGCAGCCCTACTTTTTAGAGTGAAAAAGCCATAAATGTAGTATTCTGGTTTATGATTTTGATTTTTAAAGAAGAAAGCTTTGGGTCTGGGAGGAAGGGGCAGAGAAGAAGAAAAGGGTGGGGGAGGGCGTCGAAACTGGAGATTTAGGAAGGGGTGCGTGGGTTGGTGGGAGGCTTTTTTCCCTCTTTTTTTCAGAATAACAATTAGTGACAGCTAGGATGAAAATTAGTTAAGTGCTGCATTTTGATTGGCCTGCGTATAGATGACATGTCACCGTAGGAGTATGCAAGTATTTCTCTCTATAATAATTGCAACCGTCAATTATTAAAATTAAAATGTAATAAGACTATTTAGAGGGAGATAATGGTTCTAAGTTATAACAATAATATTAAATCTTCTTGAATTTGTTGGAGATTACTCAATGTTTATTTAAGGCACATGCTCCATAATTATTAAATATTCTCTTGTTGCCACCTAGTCAAGATATTATATTCACTTAGAAATCTCATTGATTACCTTGTATTAATTACTCATTGACCATTTATCTCTTTAATTTTGAGGACACTTGGCATCAACCAAGACCATGGACTTGTTGCTTCTTCATTACACATGTTGACCAAAGAAATATGCTCATATGACCATTTGAAATTTCCTACTTGATGGCTAGGTAGGCATGTGACGGCAAAATATAAGGAGATGGAGAGTATCAAATTGACACTTTGCCTGTTCTTATTTACTCTTACAACCATCAATAGGAATTTTCCATTTGGCCCCATTTTTCTTTCCTTAATTAGCTTCTGTCGTCCATAAAATATAGGCTCTAAATTTAATTAGACCAATATTTTTTGTCTAACTATTTCCCCTTGAACATTCGGAAAATTAGGCCCTAAATTCCCAATTAATAGTTTTAAAACTATTTAGGCCCAATTCTTCATAATAAAATCTCATATAATATTTCCAAAATTTAATCTCACACTTCCTGAACTGGATCTAGTCGTTTTCCTAATTTAGACTTATTTTCAAGTCTCTAGGCCAAAAATTCAAAATATTACAATGGCAGCATAACAACTTAGGGAAACCTCAAAATATTCAACTCAAATCAGAGCTTATACGTATCTCTACTCGATTTCGCAGTTGGTTCGGAAATTTGGTAGCACCTCATCCATGAATATGACACCAAGCACCTCTGACCAAGATTCCAAAACCGTAGAAATGTTGCTCTAACTGAGAGAAACAACGTTAAAGAAGGCCTCGGGAATTAGGAAAGCGGAGGCGAAATAGGCTCCAGAGTGTTTCTCTCTCCTTCGTCTCTCTCCAACCGACACTCTCTCTCTATATTTTCGGTCTCACCCTCTCTTTTCTACCTTTTTGGAGGTGCTTGGTGTCGTATTCATGGGTGAGAGAGAGGAAAATAAAAAGTCAAAAGGCTTATCAAACAAGCTAAAAAAGTGGCTTCTTGAATAAGTCAAGAATGACTTAGCCTCCAAGTAAAGGGAAAGGGGCTTCTTGGACAAGCTAGATATGCTTGGGTAGCAAGTTAGATGTTCTTGGAAGACAAGTCAAGAGGAGGTGAGGTGGCGCCATATGTGAGGTTCACACCTTACTAATCTCATTTGACCATTTTACCCCTCTACCAAACTTATTTTGGGCTCTGACAAAATTTTCAACTCACTTTGAAAATTCATATCTCCATGTACAAATATCCAATTATAGTGACTCCAAAGGATATGTGACCATTAATAAGTCTATTTTCAAGAAAAAATACCTCCCATAGACAATCACACACAAACTATTATAGAATCTCCATTTAATACACATTGGTTCAAAAGCTAACTTCAAAAATTCATAACTCATGGTACACAGGTCCGGTTGACCTATGTAACCCATCAAATTAAAGCTTATTATGTCTAATTTGATTCTGAAAAGTTTCATAGTCATTGCATATCATTTGCTCAATCAAAGGCACATCACAAATTGATTTCCTTCCAGGAACCTTAATCTGCTAGTATCAAGAGAAATTCCCTTAATCACATTTGTTACACTTCTTGAATTGTGCTAGTCATCTTCCTAATATAGGCTTATCCTCAAGTCTCTAGGCTCTTAACTTAGGATATTACATCATCTTAGTATATTCATTAAGAGGACATAACTATTGGTGAATAATATTTGTATTCATTTCCAATAATTCAATTTGTAATTCATAATGAATTGTTCATAGCTTGAAGCTTAAAGTACTATCATTTATCATTTAGGTATTGAACTGAATGATGAATGGGTAGGAGGAAGAAATAGATCAGAGAAAATTTTTAGATCATATGATATAAATAACAGGTTTAAACAAATATTTGGTCCAGACTTTTAAGACTGGATATTTCACAAAACAGGTCTAAAAAGTCTGAATTTTAAGACTTGTTGAGTTGAATATCCGGTCTAAAAAGTCTAATTTTTAAGACTGGTTGTGCATGTTTTATTAAATATCCGATCTTAAAAGGAAAACTTTTAAGACCTATTGTGTGATACCTCCAGTCTTAAAAGTCAGACTTTTTAGACCTGTCATATAATATTACCATTCTAAGAAGTCAGACTTTTTAAACCTAATATAAGCGATGTCAAGTCTATATTGTCCGAATTGTTAAACCTAATATTTTTTAATCAGTCTAAAAACAATTTTTTAAGATTGGCAGTGCATCCATTTTTAAAAGTAATAGAGACTTTTTAAACCACCTGTATCTATAAACTGACCTAGGGGGCTAGGGGTACCCCTAAAATTTCCAACGTTTGTGTATCTGTATATAGAAATAAAATGGTTTGGTTTAGTGTGTGTATATATTGTGGGGAGAATATTTCAACAAAGTAATAGAAAGTGAGGCCTGACTTAGCTTATAGTGCCCAAGAGAACATGCGTTTTCTGGAAAGAGTCCTTCTTCTGCAATATAATGGTACTGCCGCTATATATATCACAGCTCTTACTACACAGTACACACCAAATTATATATCGTTTAATATATATATGATGGTGTGTTTAAAAATAAAAAAGTGATAATAATTATTGAAAGAAAACATATTTAAATTTGTTGACTTGGTTTTATTCTGCTGATAATAGATGAGTTAGGTAATATTTAAATATATATATCTACAACAACTACCGAAAGATCTTTCTATACTATGAAGATAATCAAGAACTAACTTCGAAATAGAATGGAAGACCAATTTCTTGATGATTCTTTGATTATATAAATTTAAAAAGAAATTGTTTTAAGTTTTAGCACGGATTCAATTATAGATAAATTTAACAATATGAAAACACGTAGAGTAAGAGTCAAGTGAAGTTATCTTAATTTCTGGAATAGATTTCTTTCATTTTTTTTATATATTAGATCTGTATTTTATTCCAAATACTTTTATTTATGATAAAGTATTTTTATTTTGCCCCCATCATAATTCCTAGGTTTGCCACTGCTTGTATCGAGACCGATTTGAGATCCGGTCTAATAGGCGATTTATATCGAGTCTAAAAAGCCTTTTTTCTACTAGTGCATGCTTCTTTCTCCTCTACCCAAAGTATTATGAGGGATGATACTCTACCCCACTTTTTTCACCTGTCCATTTTTTTTAATACTATTAACTAGTGTCCAGTTTTGAGTTTGTGACTGTCCTTCTCAACACAGGTGTCTTTTTTGAGATTTGAACTCGAGACCGAGATGAATCTAATGGGGCCTTATACCACTAGACCAAATCTATGCCCCCTCCTTTCAAATTTTCTCTCTATCCAATCCAAACATAGTGTAAGCACGTACCATTTGTAATTGATTATACACGTTCTGATTGTACTCTTGTCTTGTGAGAAGAATCATTATTATGTGCACTATTTGGCCATAAAAATTCATTATTTCATGCACTTGCCCATGATTATCATTGGGCCATCCTTGTATTGCTTTATGAATTACGTTGTTTTATTTCGGAATGCAACTTATTAATGAACATAGCAGGTGTTTTGAACCAAGGACCAAATTAGATGTTATAGGCAGTGGCGGACCCACACTGGGGTCAGTGTGGGCAAGTGCAGACATTAAATCTTTGATAATATATATATATTGAAGGGAATACATGACAACTTACATAGGTGGCTTAGATGGTAAAGAGTCTGAATGGTTTATGTATCCACCCATGTTCGATCCCTTGTGCGTCCCTTTCATATTGTTTTTTGTCAAAACAGTGAAATACATCTGTTTAAACAGGCTGAACAAAAACAACACCTAAGAGGATTCGAACCAGCAACGTGTGGGTGAGCTACATCCTAATAGAACGTACTCTGCCAGTTGAGCTAGCAAGTTTTCATTGATAGAAGGAGACGCAAAAAAATATAAAAAGACACATTTCATTTAGTTTACTTATCCATAATTTATTAATTACAAATACTGTCTTTTCATCCTTTGAATGTTAATTTAGTTGAATCTCAATTATTATTTTTCTATGTTAAGTTGAAGTTTTCTTTTCTTTTATTGTTTATATTCTTTTTTTTTAATTTACTTATCCATAATTTGTTGATTACAAATACTGTCTTTTCATCCTTTGAATGTTAATTTAGTTAACTCTTAATTATTATTTTTCTATGTTAAGTTGAAGTTTTATTTTCTTTTATTGTTTATATTCTTCTGTTTTTTTTAATGCGTTTAAAACTTTCCTTAAAAAAAATTTTCGGGGGCGCTGCCCCCGAACCCCCGAATTCCACCACTAATTGTGCACCCATAAATCTAAAATCCTAGGTCCGCCACTAGTTATAGGGATAAGCTTCCCCTTGATATATGAACAGGATAAAAGCATAAGACTACTTGTTTCCCCTTGTGGATTAACAACAGATTTCAGCAGGGAAATTTATATACACACAACAACAAAAACCTTAATTTTCGACGAAATTAGCCACAAAATTGTTTATTACTTTGCTAATTCCGTTAGAAATTTTTCCGACGGAATTAGCCATAGAAAAATTTCATAACTAAAATAGCTATGGAATTCTGTGGCAAATTTTTTTGGAAAAGAATTAGTCATAAAAAAAAAATTATGTTACTAATTCCGGAACAAAAATTTAAAACTTATTAAATTTGTAATAAATTTTATACTAGAAATAATATTTATAATAAGATTTATTAATTGGTGTTAATTAAAATAACTATTTGTTATTAATATTGAATTCATAGTTTTATATTTTATTTTGATAATTTTATATTAAAAATGATATTTCACTAACGTTAGCATTGATGAAAAAATGTTACAACCTTAGGATCAGTACACTAATTCTTCCAGGAATTTCAACACTCTCAAAATCCCCCAAACAGTATATTCATAACCTCACTAGGTGGCGTGCTCCAAATTCTCCTCTACATAGGTTGATTCATACACAGCTTCGTGAGTATTCTTTAGGGTATGTTTGGTTTGAGGGAAGAAGGGGAGGGGGAGGGAAGAGAAAGAAAAAAAGGAGAGGAGGGAAAAAAAATTCAAAATTGAGTGTAGTGGGGCCCACAAGTTTTCCTCTCCCTTCTTTTTTCTCCCCCCTCCCCTCCCCTCCCCTCAAACAAAACATACCCTTAGGACCCGTTTGTTACAAAGAAAGCTTGGGGAGAGAAATGAACTTTAGAGGAGGGAAATGAATGGAAAGGAAGATTTGAAAGATGAGGGAAGATGACTTGAGTTGTTTGGTAGGAAGAAAATGAAAAGTGGTAGTTGGTAAGGAATTAGGAAATGTCTATTTTACCCTCAAAAGAAATTAATTCAAAATAATAAAAAATATTTTTTTTGCTAAAATATTTTATTGTTAAGTTCGAACTTTTGAAGAAAAAAAATTTCGCCAAATTTGAACTTTCCCGCCAAGTAGTTCGAACTTCCCGCCAAATTTGAATTTCAGGGGTAAATCTGTCAAAAAACCATCTTCCTGGGAAGATGGCAGCTTTCCTTCCATTTTCGGAGGAAAATCATCTTCCCTCAAATAAGGGAAAATGTCCAATTCAGGTGAGTTCTTGATTGGACTTTACGTGTAACAATGACCAAAATCCATGGGAAGATTGTGATCTTCCCTTTCCCTCCCCAAGCTTTCTTCCTAACAAACGGGTCCTTAGTGTTCAGTCATCAGCTACATAAAAACACATACTCCCTTCGGCACCCATAATTTCCAAAAAAAATTAGGAGGTCAATAATTTTTTTTAAAAAAAATATATATATATTTGTATTTTGAATATTGAATATTTATAGGGTTTGATGTTTTTGCTTTTGATGCACATTTTTTTTTTCTGCCACACTCACATAAAAGTAAGTGGGCCCCATTGTAATGAAAAGAAAGAGAAAATATTGGTAGAACTCATTCACTTTTATATGAGGATGATAAAAAAAATATTTCCGCAGGAAAACAAGAAACATTAAACCCATATTTATATTTAAGAATATAATAAAATATTTTAATTTAAACTATTTAATATAATGTTAATATAAAAGAAGAATTGCGCTGGCTTTTTCGGTACGTGCCTGTAATTGTAAAGAACCTGTTTCCCGTTAGCTTCCATCTAAATATATCCCTTCCCAATCTATCAGACGGTGAGATGTGAAGTGATATGGGTTGAAAGAAGTAATGATAAAGGGAGAGAATCAAATGAGGGATAGTAAGATAAAATTATCAAATTATGAAATTCTATTTTAGGACATCTGACAAGTTTAAGATTTGTTAAATTTAACGACCTAATATAGAAATTGAATAATTTAGCCATCTTTTAATGGGGTTTCCCCAAAAAAATATATATTTATATATAATTAATTATATATGATAATATGATACACAAACACACATATATAAAGTTTTGTAATATAATAACGAAGGTCTATTTAAGCTCAACTAGCAAAGGCGTGCAGTGCAGGGGACAACGTCGCGGGTTCGAGAGACATGTGGACGTGGCATGGGCGTGAAGGAGACACGCCTCACATTGGAAGGATGGGATACGTGGCAGTCGGTGGAGCTCACATGTGGTGAGCGCCAATGATGAGGGTGTGGCCACTGGAGTTGACACATGGAGCCTATCGGAGGTGACACGTGACGGCCCCGGTGAGGGTCTGGCGATGAGATGGCTTCCTACCCCCATGACACGTGATTTCTCCTAAGAAGATTTACGTGGCTTTTTAATTTTTTTTTTTAAAAAAAAATTAGTGATGTATTTGTGACAGAATATACTTGTGTAAAAAATTTGTAACTAAGTTTCATTAGAAACTTGCGACGGAATCATAATTCCATCAAAGATTGAATTTCCATGGTTCAATTAGTGTGAGAACGGATTCAGCCATAAATCCATTTCTGTTGCAAATTTGTCGATAATTACGTTGAAATTTTGAATTCCATGGCTAATTGCGTTGTAAATTCCATCGGAAATTCAATATATACATTTTTTGTAGTGACATGTCTATTTTTATACTTGTGGCATTGTTATGTGGACTTGTGCTGAATTGGTTATTTATCTCATTGTGTGAGAGCCATACAATATACTCCTTTTGGTCCTTAATATAAAATAGATTTATCTAATTTGATCAGATTAAGGAAGTTAGTTTAGTTAGTTGACATGACATATATTTTCTAAAAGACCCTAACTATCTTCCTTTATTCCTTAATTATTGTAGAATTAGTATCAACAAGGGTAAATTAGAAAAAAGTTGACAAATATAAAAATTACGTCTTATGTTTATGATTAATATCAATTTATCAAATATGTATCATATTAAAGACCAAAGGGAGTATTATTTTTTGGGTAGAAATCAAAAGGGTTTCCCATTTCGAATTTTAAAATGAAAATTAGGGTTTTCACATCTAGCTCCTAACAAGTATGTTTTGTTGGGATTTGAACTTATATTCTCCTCCTTACAAGTGTGAGGCTTTTGAAGGCTAAATTAGTATTGTTGTAAATGTCGTACCATTGAATTTTCATTTGACCTTGTTGTAATTTGATACTACTCTGATTATGTTGTGTTATTGTGTTAACTCTCATTATGTTACTAATGAAAGTGGAGCTTAATCACCAAGAGGGGGTGAATTGGGGATTATAAAAATTCTTTTCGAATTGTTCTGTTTTTGAACACTAAAAACAGAGTTGAACAGAGTATAGGGAAGAAGAGCAAGACACAAGGAGTTATTATATTGGTTCGGTTCAACCTCTTGACCTACATCCAGTCCCCAGACTCTCTGAGATTTTTCACTAACTCAATTGATTACACACTCTATAACTCAAGAGTAATTCTCTCACTAGAACTTACTCCCCCTTACAAGTTGCAATCAATATCCCAATCTCTAAGTCCCCTGACTTGAGATTCTTACAATAAATGAGTTTCAATAAATGAACTCTCTATAAGAGTGGATAAATATAATCACTGAAGTACAATGTATCAAAATATACTTTACACAAGAAAACTCAAAGAGTAGTTGGAAACTTGAATGATTTTCATTTTCTACAAATTGGTTGTTGAGAAGAATTGAATGCAGCTCTATTTATACCAAGAGATCATTAAATGACCGTTGGAATCTTCAATGTGACCGTTGCCAACATTAAGGAAGGATTAACTGAAGCTTTGGTCTTCTTTTCTCTCTACTCTTTGGCTAATCCAATTGCATAGAAGTTTATGGTTGACTTCTTGACTTTTAATTCATTGGAAGAGCAGCTACTGGATGTAGAAAGGAAACATTAATCCCTTTGCAACGTGTGTAGAATGATTGTCCAAAAGGGTGTAAGTTTTCTGGACTTTGCATTTAATGAGCTGACATCACTTTTTGCTTTATGCTAAATCTTCATTTAATTCTCTTTAAATCATCTGAAACTCACTAACAAACTGATTAAACATAGTTAGGAATAGTAATGAGTGATGATAAGAAGTATTAAGGTCAATCATAAAGATTTCACAAATTCGAGTAGTTTGATTTTCAAATCTTGCGACACAAACTCGAGTTTGTTCATCCAAAATGGAGTTTTCATTTGTCATTAAAAGCCTAAACTCGAGTTTCCAAAACTAAACTCGAATTTTTTTCATCCAGAGAAGAATGTTGCGATTTGATCTTTGAAACAAGTTTTGAGATAAGTACAAAACTCGAGCCATTAAGTGACAAACTCGAGTTTTGAACTTTTATGATGAAAAACAAGTTTAAGACCAAAAGCTCAAAACTAGAGTTTTCAAAAAGGTTCAGATAGAGCAGTGCTCTCTGCTTTGCCTAAACTCGAGTTTCCATAAGTCTTAGTAAAATGGAAAACTCTCTTATGTTCTAAACTAGAGTTTTCAAATTAAAACTGGAGTTTTCAAGTCTTTAGAAACTGAGTTTTTCTCTGTAAGTCCTAAACTCGAGTTAGTAAAAGTAAACTCGAGTTTCCTTTTAAGAGAGAAAACTTTGGAAAATTTTCTGTCATATTCAAACTGGAGTTTTCAATCAAAACTGGAGTTTTCTCAAGTTCAGAGTGGAGCAAAGTTCTCTGTATGTTGTAAACTCAAGTTTCCAAATCCAAACTCGAGTTTCCAGCAAAACTTGGAAATTTAGAGAACTCTCTGATCAGCATAAACTCAAGTTTCCAAATGGAAACTGGAGTTTTACTAAATCTAAAAGTGTTGATAGCTCTCTGTCTTGTCAAAACTCGAGTTTAATAAAACTAAACTTAAGTTTGCTTTGTCTTGAAAAACTTAGGAGCTCTCTGTATGGTCTAAACTCGAGTTTTCAAATAGAAGCTCGAGTTTGTCTAAGTTTGCAAAAACTTGAGCTGTTCTCTGTCAAGTCCAAACATGAGTTTTCATATTAAAACTCGAGTTTGGACTTGACAGTAAGTTTTTCAACTTAACAAAGACAAACTTCAATTTGAGTTTACAATTGTCAGTTATCATCAAAATATATAGAGAACTAACATCTAGTGTCAATGGGATCATCGCTACAAAAAAATGATTTTATTGAAATTGCATAGGCTTAATAGGGCCTTTTGACCCTTTTGTCCTTAATTAATTAATAACCAAAATACCCCTGTGTAAACCATATTACCCTTCTGTCCCTGTTTAGTCGATTACAACTCGATATGTAGTCGGCTAAACAGTGCAAATTTTTTTCCCGCGATGTAATTGACTAAACTACAGTACTTAGTCGATTACACCACGCCAGATCTGTTTTGTTAAAACCCCATTTGGGGCAAATCAGAACCCTTATCACTTAGTCGGTTAAGCACATGCATCTATGACACACTCTACTCTTCATCATCACATACATCTTCACTAATGTAGTATACACTATCCTTACCGACTATAGTCTCCACTTTGGCAATCAACCGATGAATGTAATGGCTGCCATGTAGCCCCAATTTCGGTAAATTATTTCTTTGAGCTCGTTGTACGTAGTGCCCCGTTTGATTTTCATCATTTTCGTTTTTCTTTCAAATTGAACACCATCAGGACATTAAAAATGTTTGACACTATGGTAGATTACAGTAATGTGCATGTTTGAACTTGAACTCATCCTTCACTCCAGAAATTGGGAGATGCAAAAGGGTGGGTTTCATATTTTACAAAAACAAAAAAGAAAAAAAGAAGAAGAAGATTAACAAAGTGAAACTACAATGATTACACAACAATAATACTTTGAACAAGGTGGGATGGTATTAAAGGGGTACATTCGTGATAAGGGTTCTGATTTGCTCCAAATGGGGTTTTAAAAAAACAGATCTAGTGTGGTGTAATCGACTAAGTATTGCAGCTTAGTCGATTACATCACAAGAAAACTAAAAAAAAATGGCACTGTTTAGTCGACTACATATTGGGTTGTAATCGACTAAACAGGGGCAGAAGGGTGATACGGTTTCACACATGGTCATTTTGGTTATTAATTAATTAATTAAGGGCAAAAAGGTCAAAAAGCCGACTCAATAGCAAAGCCTATATAAGGCCTTTAAAACAAAAACTCTTTTTTATTCGAATTAAAACAAGATTCAATACTTTTTTAAAGAAGTTAGACCATGCCTATTGCAAGGATAGGCTTGAGCCTAGCTAGGGAAAAAAGGAAGGCTTGTACACAAGTGTCGGCGTTAGGCCATGTTCTCACCCTAATGGTGTGTTTTCTCTTTTTTCAATATTACTTCTTTTAATTGAAGGTTAAATTGTACTCCTAAAATTTTATTTAAATTAATATACCCTTTTTATTAAAATTTACATAAAGGTATTTATCCCCGTATGGAAAAAATATATTTTTCCAAAAATATTATATAGGTTTAATTTTGTAGCTATATGCCTATATCTTTTTGTTGCTTCCAATTGTTTCAATTCATCAACATCATCATGAATCAAAAGAATTTCCTTGTGGTCAAGCCTATGTTTTAGTTTTGCTATTCCTTCATAAAAATCACCCAATTTGAGATCTTTCTCCATGACTAATTTACAAAGTAATGCCTCTTGAAGATGTGTCAAACCATTTGGCACTTTAGACATTTGTCTTGTTGGATTTTAGGATCTAAATCCCATAGGTTATGAATAAGAAGTAGGTTGGGGAAGAAGAACAAATAAAAGGAAGGTGAAAGAGGCGTGTGGGAAGAAGTTCCACAATGGACAAATCAAGAGAAGTGAGAGAGTAAATAAGCCTTTATTTTGCTCCTCCAAATTCGGCCCTTGGGAGAACCCACTTTTGTGGAAGGATGAGGACGTAGGTGACCCTTGTTCCACCAAGCACGCGCGCTCTGCTGCCATTGTCCATCCGACCGGCTCAGCTTAGATCGGTCGATAAGCAGACCGTAATATCGAATCATTATGAACGTTTCGTACTAGTCGTTTGCTCCGTTCACCAGTTCACTTGCAAGAGTCGTTGTTCGCCTCCATTCTCTCTGTTCTAGTGTGTCTGTTCGCACGATGCACCAATTCACTTGCAAGAGTTGTGTCCATCTGATCAATTTTCTTCATCTATAAATAGGACGTGCTAGTGATATAAAATATATCTTAAAAAGCAATCTCAAATACTGCTCTCTGCATACTGCATTATGCAATCATATTTTGTGCGATTCTGAAAACATACTCGTTGTGTTCGTTCCGGCTTCTGATTGAGATTTCCATCATTCTGAAGATATAAATCCGTTCTATCTTGGGAAACAATTGTTCGTAAACCTGGGGCATCCATATAGAGGGAATAAATTGTCTTAAGGAGACTACTACGTACGTTGGGCTCAAATTTCATCAAATTTCATTATCATATTTTAGCAGTCTTGTGAGTTTATTTTTGTTTTTCATACTATATAGAATTATTGTATGTTCACAGTGTATGCAATCTCAGCTATACAGATTCTTTTCTTTGTTCAATATCTATTTGCTTGGTATTTTCTACAACAATCTTAAGACAATATGATATTGGAATCAGCTAAGATTAATTTATATAATTGGTGTCTAGGAAAGAAATTTAAAGGCTAAGCCCTGATCTTGCTAGTTACTTAATTAGTCATTGTTGCAATAGCACGGAGGGACTCCCACCTTGATTTGCACTTTCCTGGCCAATTGATATAATAAACAAAGATGGTAGTAATATTGAATTGAATCTGTGTTTAGTATCTTTAATTTTGATTATTATACTATTTGTATATTAATCTGTGTGATTAATCAGAGTTTATGTTTTAGTAACAGAAATGACAAGTACAAGTATGAATTTGATGAACCCAAGTGATTATGTTCCAATGCATGGTGAAAAACCAAAAAAGTTCAATGGGAATGATTTTAAAAGATGACAATAGAAAATATTATCCACTTAACTACCTTGAACTTGACACAATTTCTCACTGAAGATGCTCCGAAATTGGAAGAAGGACAACCGTTAGACAAAGAAAAGGTTGTTGCAATAGATGCTTGGAAGAATTCTGATTTCCTATGTAGGAATTATATTCTCAATGGTCTAGACAATACACTGTATATTGTGTATAGTACTTTTGATACAACCAAGTTATTATGGGAAAGTCTAGACAAGAAGTACAAAACCGAGGATGCGGGCTTAAAGAATTTATAGTTGGCAGATTTTTGAACTTCAAAATGCTTGACCCTAAATCTATGGTAAGTCAAGTTGAAGAATTTCAATTGATTGCACATGAAATTCACGTCGAAGGGATGTCCCTTAGTGAGTCTTTCCAAGTTGCTGCACTTATAAAAAAATTGCCACTATCTTGGAAGGATTTCAAGAATTATCTCAAGTATAAGCGCCAGGACAGGAGATGTCACTTGAAGATCTAGTAAGATTGAGAATAGAAGAAAATAACAAGATTTCTAAAATGAAATTTGGCAGCAATCCAATAGTCTCAAAGGCTAATATTGTAGAAGATGGTCTGAAGTTCAAGAAACAAAAACGCTTTGATAAGGGATTATCTAAGTAAGGCCAGAAATTCAAAGGAAATTGTTATAATTGTGGGAAGCCTGGCCACTGTGCTAAGGATTGTAAGAAGGCAAATAATCTCAAAAAGAAGAAGAACACTCAAGCCAATATGGTTGAAACTTTTACTAACATGATTGAAAACATGAATCTTTCGACAGTTGTGATGGAATGTAGCATGGTTGGAAATACCAAGAAGTGGGTGCACACTGGTGCCACCAGGCATGTGTATGCCATTAGATGGATGTTCTCTTCTTACACCCCTACGGAGCAAGATGAACAACTTTATATGGGAAATTCTTCTACTTCAAAGGTTAAAGGTGTTGGGAAGGTGGCCTTAAAGATGACTTTTGGAAAAGTTGTGACGCTTAATGATGTGCTTCATGTACCTAACATTTGCAAGAATTTAGTGTTTGGATCCCTTTTTATCAAGAATGAGTTTTAAGCTTGTATTTGTTTCTGATAAGTTTGTACTTTCTAAAAATGATATGTATGTAGGAAAAGCTTACCTTAGTGAGGGCATTTTCAAACTTAATGTAATGACTATCACTAATGATGGTGTTATCAATAATAATATTGCTTCTATTTATATACTTGAGTCCTCTAATTTATGGCATCAAAGAGTTGGACATGTTAATTTTAAATCGATTAAAATTTTTATTCATTTAGATTTATTGCCTAAAGTTAATTGTTCAAATAATGATAATTGTCAAGTATGCTTTGAATCAAAATTTTCTAAGTTATTATTTCCTCCTATTGAAATATCAACTGAGTTATTAGATTTAATACATGCTGATATATGTGATATGAAATCTGTACCATCTAGAGGTAATAAGAAATATTTTATTACATTTATTGATGATTGTAGTAGATATTGTTATGTCTATTTCCTTAATAGTAAAAATGAGGCTATTTTTGCTTTTAGACAATATAAAAATGAAGTTAAAAATCAACTTAACAAGAAAATTAAAGTACTGAGGAGCGATTGTAGGGGAGAATATGATGGCCCATTCAAGGAATTCTGTATAGAATTTGGTATTATACACCAGACGACTACTCCCTACGCTCCGCAATCAATTGAGATTGCAGAGAGGAAAAATCGGACATTGAAAGAAATGATGAATGCAATGTTAATTGCGTCCGGTTTACCACATAATATGTCGGGTAAAGCCATTTTAACGACTAACTTTATAATTAACAGAGTGTCTCATAAAATGATACAAAGTATACCATACGAAATATGGAAAGGAAAGAAACCTTCCTTGAAATATTTGAAAGTGTGAGGGTGCTTGGAAAAGGTTGCGATTCCTAAACCTAAAAGGTTGAGAATCGGACCTAAGACAATAGACTGTGTGTTTATTGGCTATGCACATAATAGTAGTGCATATCGTCTTCTGGTTTATAAGTTTGATGTATCAGATATTCATGTTAATGCGGTTATTAAGTTAAGGAACGCTACGTTCTTTGAGAATGTAGTTCCGTATAATAAGAGTAATGATGATAACAACACTATGATATCTCAGAGTACTATGACTAATGATAATCTTGTAAAGGAGGAACCTAGACGTAGGACAAGGCAAAGGATTACAACATCCTTTGGGCCAAACTTCTAACTTTTTGTTGGAAAATAAGCCTCAAACATATGGAGAGGCTATGGTTTCTCCTAAAGCACCATTCTGGGAAGAGGCTATCAATAGTGAAGTTGAATCTATTTTGTCAAACCACACCTAGGAATTGGTTGACCTTCATTATGGCAATAAGCCTCTAGGAACTAAGTGGGTCTTCAAAAAGAAGATGAAAGTAAATGACACTATTGATAAGTACAAAGCTAGGCTAGTAGTAAAAGGCTATAGACAACATGAAGGCCTAGACTACTTTGAGTGGGTTGGAGTTACATCAAATAAATGTGAAGACAGACTTCTTGAGTGGTGAATGAGAGGAAGAGATTTAACTAGAACAACTTGAGGGATTTGTTGTCTCAAGACAAGAACATAAAGTTTGTCGCTTGATAAAGTCTCTTTATGGACTTAAACAAACTCCAAAACAATAGCATGCAAAATTTGATGAAGTTATGTTATCAAATGACTTTAGTATTAATGAATGTGACAAGTGTGTCTATAGTCGGAATACTTAAAACGGGTTTGCCATAGTCTGTCTTTATCTAGATGACATATTGATAACAAGTAGTAATAATCAAATGATTAAAGCTACTAAGAAGTTGCTTACTAGTAAGTTCAACATGAAAGATATAGGTCTAGCAGATGTTATTTTTGGAATTAAGATCCATAGAACGTCTGATGGGTTGACTTTATCACAAACACACTATATTGCTAAAATTCTTGAGAAATTCAAGAGTTTGAACATGGCTCCTATGATAAACTCTATAGATTCTAGTATTTGACTGTTGAGAAATACTGGCGAAGCTAAAAAACAAAGAGAGTATGCTCAAGTGCTAGGTAGTCTTATGTATGTTATAAACTGCACTAGACCTGATATTGCTTACAAAGTAAGCATGTTGAGTCGCTTTACAAGTAATCCAAATGAGCTTCATTGGAAAGCTATTATAAGAGTTTTGGGTTACTTGAAGCATACTCAAAACTTTGCTTTGCATTATGAGAAGTACCCTGTAGTGCTAAAAGAGTATTGTGATGCAAATTGGATCACCAACTCTAATGATACAAGATCCACAAGTAGATATGTGTTCACCCTTGGTGAGGGTGCTGTGTCTTGGAAGTCATCTATGGAATCAGAATTTATTGCTTTAGATAAAGCTAGTGAGGAAGCCGAGTGGCTTCGTAATTTTCTAAAGGACATTCCTAATTGGCCAAAGTTAGTACCGGCAGTGTGTATACACTTTGATAGTCAAGCAACTATTGGTAGGGCCAAGAATGTCATGTACAACGGCAACTCTAGACATATACGTTGTAGATATGATACCGTTAGACAACTATTCTTGAATGGAATTATCTCAGTTGGTTATGTGAAATCAAAAGATAATATAGTAGATCCATTGATTAAAGGGTTTCCAAGAAAGTTGGTTAGAAATTTGTCGAAAAGAATGGGTTTAAGGCTGATCCATTGTTAATTATTGTAGTAACTCTACCTAGAAGAGTGGAGATCCCATAAACTAGGTTCAAAGAAACAACTAAGTCATGATCGACTGTAAACACTGTGGAGTTTTAAACTCATACTCATTCCTATGGAAAGACAGTGCATATATATATAAGGGTAAGCATTTGGGCTTTTAATGGTTTGTCAATCTGATGTATTCAAATGATGTATGTTGACTTACATCACAAGGAATCACCTATGTGAGTATGAAGTGTGGGTCACTTCTATGAGAATTTAAAACAGTCGATTCTCTAGAACACTCAAAGAACTAGGTAGGTGTCTAGGGCCAAAATAGACACAACATGAGAACCAATGATGCTAAAGGAGCAATTGTGTGACTCCTGTTGTCTTGGTATACACTAAAAGGTCAACAGTTCAAGACAACGCATGCACAGATTGATCAAGTATATCCAATAGGTTTTTACTAGATAATGTTCAAGGGTAACCCCTACCTATCTCGATGTAGTTGCTTCTCGTAAAGGAATCACACTTTGCATACATATTCATTTGCATTTGGTTATGATGGACTAACTTCTTATCCATGCGGGGGATTGTTGGATTTTAGGATCTAAATCCCATGGGTTATGAATAAGTAGGTTAGAAGAAGAAGAAAAAAAAGGAAGGTGAAAGAGGTGTGTCAGAAGAAGTACTCCCACATTGGACAAATCAAGAGAAGTCAGAGAGTATATAAGCCTTTGTTTTGCTCCTCTATATTGGGCTCTTGGGCCAATCCACTTTTGTGGAGGGGTGAGGATGTAGGTGACCCTTGGTCCACCACACACGCGCGCGTGTTGCCTACCTTGCCCACTTCGGTTCGTGTGTGAGTGAAATTTAAAATAATTTTTAGTAACATAATTTTTTAATTTTGTCCAAATAGTCCCTGAACTTTTATTTATTCTTTTTTTGCCCCTCCAAGATTCTCCCAACCAGCAGTTGTAAGCAAACCGTAATATCGGATCGCTATGACTGATCCGTTCTGGTTGTTCGCTCCACTCTGGTGCGTCTGTTCGTATGATGCACTAATTTGCCAGCAAGAGTCGTCATTCGCCTCCGTTCGCTCCATTGTGGTGTCTCTGTTCGCATGATGCACCAATTCACTTGCAAGAGTCGAGTCCATCTGATCAATTTCCATTGTCTATAAATAGCACGTGCTAGTGAGAAAAAAGATATCTAAAAAAACAATCTCAAACACCCATCTCTGCATACTGCATTTTGCAATCATATTTTGTGCGATTCTAAAAGCAAACTCGTTGTGTTCGTTCATCATTTTGAAGACGCAAATCTATTCTATCCTGGGAGACAAATGTTCATAAACATTGGGCATCCGTCACTAGCACAAAAAAGGGCTTTAAGACCGCTTCGTTTAGACCGGAGTATTGAGGCTTCGGTCTTAAAAGTATGACCAGTGGTAGTTTCGTAAATATAAAGAACTTTTTAGATCGGTTCCTTTAACAACCAGTCTTAAAAGTATGACCAGTGACAGTTTCGTAAATATAAAGAACTTTTTAGACTAGTTCCTTTAACAACAGGTCTAAAAAGTATGACCGGTGATAGTTTTGTAAATATAAAAAAATTTTAAGACCGGATGTTTAAAAGTCTGGTCTAAAATTTTTACTTTTAAGACTGGATATTTAAAAGGTCCAAACAACCGATCCAAAAAGTATGACTGGTGGCAGTTTTATAAATATAAAAAACTTTTAAGACCAGATGTTTTAAACGTCCGGTCTAAAAAGTCTACTTTTAAGACCGGATATTTAACAAGTCTGGTCGAAAAAAGTCTAAAAGATGAACTTTTTCTTTTCCCGTATTGAAAATTGAATTTCACTCTATGAATTTCTCTTTGGGGCCGGATACAAACAGAGGTGCTTGGACCAAAGAGAAAGACCAATGCCTTATTTTTCTTTGGCTGCTCCGTCCGACGTCTCTGTGTCTTTATATCGATCACTCTGTATCAACTACATGCTTCACTCTCGGTTATCTTCATGGTATGTCTCTATTGGGTTTTGGATTCGATCGAGTCAGAACAATAATGGATTTTTAATTTGACTTGTTAATTTCCTTTTTTTTCTTGCTTTTTCTGGTGTTGCAAGCCAACGACGACTCAGTAACCGAATACCAAGAGGTACCACCATTAATTTCCAATTTATTCGGAACTATATTGACACACAAATATTTTCTTATTTCATTAATTATATGTTATTGGTGTGTTGGGAAATTAAACCGTGTGAATTTACAGGAATATGTAAAGAAGGAATCTGATGACGGGTCGATGGGTCTATGAGAAGAAGGAAGATTCGAAAGCTTTTGTATTCTTGTGGCATGGTTAGGCCATGGAATGCACGGTACGTTATAAAATTAATTAATATTAATGTGAAAAAACAGATGCAGGAAGGAGGCTGGTGAAGGCAGGTTTGCAGAAACTGAAGGAGGTAGGTGAGGATATTTGGGTTTATGTTGATGGAAATGCCAAGCTTTAAAGAATTGAAGCAAGCTTCCGGGTATGGCCTGGTTCTGCAGAAAGACCATCAGAATTCAATTGCCTATATTAGAAAATGGAAGAGATGAGAAACGAGAGGCCCCAGAGCTAGAAGGCCATGTTCGGTGCTTCATCTTCATTTCTTGGTGTCGCAAAACTGATTCGTGGAGAACAGGACGACCATATTCGGTGATGGACGAAGGCAGATTTTTTTTTTTTTTTGTTTTATTTTTGCCAACTTACTTTAAGACTAGATGTTTAAAATGTCCGATTTAAAAATTCTTCTTTTAAAACCGGATATTTAAAAAGTCTGGTCTAAAATATTTTTAAGACCAGATGTTTAAAACGTCTGGTCTAAAAAATCATACTTTTAAGACCTCATATTTTAAAAGTTCGGTCTTAAAAATCAGACTTTTAAGATCTCATATTTTAAAAGTTCGGTCTAAAAAGTATTTTAAGATTGGTCGCGCATCCAGTCTTAGAAGTAATAGACTTTTAAGACTGCCTGTACTAAGACCGGTCCCAAATTCGGCCTTACAAAGCGTTTTTCGTCCGGTCTTAAAAACCTTTTTCGTACCGGTGCATATAGAGGAAACAAATTGTCTTAAAGAGACAATGTACGTTGGGCTTGGATTTCATCAAAGTTTATTATCATATTTCGGCAGTCTTGTGAGTTTATTTGTGTTTGTCTTACTATACAGAATTATTGTATGTTTACAGTGCATGCAATCTTAAATATACATATTCTTGTCTTTGTTCAATTTCTACTTGCTTAGTATTTTCTACATGTCTCACAGCAGAAAGAATACACAGGCCTTCAAAATGATCACCAATCGAATTATATGTGGCTCTTGCAATCAATGGCGGAACTATTTGATGGCCAGCTGGAGCCTTGGCCCGAGCTGGCCTTTTAAAATATTCTAAAATTTGTTAAAATATATGTACTTATTATATAATATTTTATTTTATCCACTAATTTGGCTTCAACTAATCTCTTATCAAGGCCCTAGCTGGCCTTCTAAATTTGTTTAAAATATATGTACTTATTATATAATATTTTATTATGGCCAATAATTTGGCCTAATCAATCTCTTATCTTCTCTATAATTTCACTATTTCCCTCTTTTCTTTTCTTTTTCCTTTTCATTTTATATTTTCCCCTGAGACTTCCTCCACATGCCACACTTTCTTTCTCCCTCCACGTCTCTACTCTGCTCTGACTGCTCTGAATGCTCTCCACGACTCCACCGTCCACCCCCATTCTCCCTCTTCCTCCAAGTCGACGAGTCTCCGACCGTCCGATGTCCAACGCCAACCTAACTGTGCTCTGCTCTGAGTCCTCTCCATCCTCAGTCTCCTTCTTCCTTCGACTCCGAGTCTCCAACGTGCATGGGGCGTGGCAACGTCCAAGTCTCCAACATGCGTGGCAACGTTTGACCAGCGACTAGCCGACCTATGTCCGTCTCACAACTACCTGACTAGTGACCACCGTCCGACCAGGTATTTTTTTCCTCTCTCACTAGTGCAAAAAAGGGCTTTAAGACCGCCTCATTTAGACCGGACTATCGACGCCCCGGTCTTAAAGGTATGAGCGGTGACAATTTTGTAAATATAAAGAACTTCTTATACCAGATCATTTTTTCATAGGTCTTAAATATATTATCCAGACCTGTTAAAAAAACAACTGGTCTTAAAAATGTTATTAAAAAAATTGAAATATCAATTACTTTATGGAGAAATCTCATACAGCCAGACTTATATTTTCTACACTCTAAAATAATACGGAAAAATTTAAATATAAACGTATTAAAGTTGTAAGACCGAACATATATAATAGCCAGTCTAAAAGTTAGACTTTTAAGACCGGACATAAAATGCAGCCGGTACTAAAAGATTAAATAAAAAATTAATTAATTTTAAGACCGGAGTTACAGAAAGACCGGTCTTAAAGATTAACTTTTAAGACCGTGTACTAATTTGTTCGGTCTTAAAAATAAGGCGCCAAATATATGTTTCTTCGCGCGGAAGCTGTTGTTACTCTCACTGAAGAACCTCTGTTCACGTTGCGAAACCCTTCCAGTTGCATTACCTCTCTTCCTCGCCCCACGTACCGTTAGCCTCTGTTACTCCCTCATTTGCTCAGGCATTCCTCTCTTACTGTCTTGAAAATGGACGGTGAAAATGATTCCAGTCGTGTTCTTGGAACTCCAGACATCTTGTTTTCACCGGTGTGGGTCGAAACGAACCCTCTTCATCTCACAATGAGCCTCCTCGGCGCCGTGCCTGCCTTTGTGGTAGAAGCGGCACACGAATGAGAGATGTTTCCCTTAGTCGGAATGCAGGATGAAGCTCGAGATTGATTTGATGAAAATTTGCAACCTTTCGGTCCTAATAAAACCACATATACTAGTTTTGTCGGCGCTCTAGTACGCAGCAAGGTTAGCATCTTGATTGATGAGTGGAAAAATGTGGACCAAAGCACAATAAAGGATCTTATTTGGGACACTATCCGGCTTACATACACCATCCCTGTCTGTCAGAAGTTGAAAGACTCAACATTGTCTTATTGTGCTGATCGGTGGAGGAAGTTTAAGACCTTTTTAGCTAACAAGTATATTTTTGCCGAGGTTCGGCCTGATCATAATCCCTGGGACAAGTACACATTTATTGATGAACAAACTTGGAAATAATTTGTTCAGCTGCAGACCACTCCTGAAGCTCTTGTGAGTTTATATTTAGTTTTGTTTGCCCTTTTGTTTGCTTATTAACCTGTGCGGATATGTGAATGTTATTGTGTTCATCTAATCCTGTTAGTTAAATGGTTTGGTGTGTGAATAGAAGTATACATTTCCTGCCTTTGTCCTACATCAGAGGAGCATGTCTTAGTTCCATGCAAGTCTGATATGTAAACTGTGTAATGGTTAGACATTGTTGTTAGTTAGTTAGTATGTTAACTGTGTAATGGTTTCGGCGCAAGGTGTTATTGGGCCTTAAGAGTCAAGTCCGTAACTATATATAAGAGGTTAGTCTAATATGTGTAGGAACCGGTTATGATGAATGAATGAATTGATGAGTTGGCAGCAATTCTGCAACTCCCTTTCATTTGTTTCTCCCAATTTCTTCTACAATGTTACATCTTCCTTAAATAAAATGTTGAAACTTGATGAAGTGAATTTGACTATATCAAGCATGAGTTCTCTAATTTCTGTTAGTGACATGGCTGGAATTCATAATTGAAAGTTGTTTTCAATCCTCATTTTCAGAAAAGAAGGGAACAAGCACAGGAGATCGGGAGAAAGAATGATTGCCCGCATAGGGCTTCTCGCGGCGGATATGAAAAGGCCGAAAAAGATTTGATGGCAGCCAAGCGGAAGAGATTGGAAGATAAAGCTGAATCCAATCCTTCTGCGATAGTTGAGCAGCCATCTCCAATACGTCGTGAGGAGTTGTGGTTGTATATTCGGAAAAAGCCAAGCGGCACCTACACGAGTGAACAAACTCGTATAGTTGCTGAAATAATTGTAAATATCGATATTGTTATTTTTTAGTTACTAAACATGTTTCTTTACTAAGCTTCTCATTATCTGTATCTTACAAGAAGATCTTAAAAAGAAAGAAGTAGAGGGATCTTTTGCGTCAGACGGGAGGAATGATGTTCTGACCGTTGCGACCAGAAAATCGGATCACTCGGGGCGTGTAAGGGGGATTGGAGGATGGGTAGGCCTAAAGCAATACTTTGGTAAATCCAAATGCCACAAACAAAGTATGGTTACCCAGGAAGAGATGGATCAGATGCTTGCCAAATTAAGTGAGGAAGCAGCGGCCAAAGAAGCTTCATTGAATGCAATGTTTCAATATGAGATGAGCAAGATGAAAGAGGAGATGGAGAAAATGAAGTGTCTTTTGAGCTGTCGCCCAGAGACCAGTGTTCCCTTCACACCTTCAGCTGCACCTATGCAGCAGAGCACTAGAGGGAGCTGCATTGTTGGACAGTCAGAGCAATCTTGTGACCTGTATGTGGAGGATCGTGATAGTCATAGACGATTAGTTGCAAAAGGGATTGTCCACAACTTGGGATCAACTGTACACCACGAACAAATGGCTGATGATGAAGTCAGAGTCTCAGTTGAAGAGGTGATCATTAATGTATTTTTCCCTCTCCCAATTGAGCAGCTGAAGCTTGTGAGTGATGTCAAGGGAACCTTCATCTCTTGGCCAGTGAAGCTTGTAGATGTCTCTTCTCCTCCTCAAGCTCCACCCCCTCCTCAAGCTCCATCCCCTACTGCTAAGTTGATTGCCAAGGAAAAAATATCCGATATGGCATCCAATGGATATTTTAAAGATAAATCGTGGCCTATCAATGAAGTAGTAGGCCTCCCTGATATTCTACCGGTTTACATTGACCCCGAGGATTTAACGTCCCTGCTGCTTCCTGGAAAGGAGGTTACTAGTGCAATTATTCAAATGTTTATAAAGTAAGTATCTTGTTCTATGAGTACATAATGTAAATGCATCGTTTAGACACACATACATATATACTAATTCTCTAATCGATGTCATTCTTGTAGGTTCAAGCATGATGAACTGGTTCAACAGGGAAGAATCAATGATTTTGGATTCTTGTGCCCAGTCTATACAAGTTCAACAACTTTGGAGGAGAGACAGCAGTACATATCAACGAGGTTGTGTGAACTGAGAAGAAAGGTGTACTTGTTTCCATACTACCTCGGGTACATATCACAATTCTTGTCTGCAATTCACTTAATTCTGCTACATATATCACTGAGTACTTTACAACTGTGAATTTTCAGTCACCACTGACAGTTGGTCATCATGTGCATGGAGGAGCATACAGTGGTCTTCTTATGCTCCACTCACAGCAGTCCGGGGCCTACGTTAAAGCAGACCATAAACGAGTAAGCATGTCAATTTGATTGTCTTGTCTGAAATCTCTGCTGTGAATTTTCAGTGAACATTATTGATAAATTTGTGATCTTGATGATAGTGGCATAAAGACCTTCCAAATCTAGGTCAACAAAAAGCATGTGTATGGTGCCAAAGATCCTAAATGGCTCACACCAAAGGTTAGTACATATTTGGACATTGGCATAATTGTCTTGTGAACTTGGTCAGTAAGCTATATGTGCTCTTATATATCTTTCTTGTTCTTTTTAGACCTGTCAGCAACCAAAGGGGTCCAACTTATGTGGCCCGTACGTCATGAAACACATATATGATATTGTGATGGAAGGAAGAACTAAATTCCCTGCAAAGGTAAATGTTATGGCTGAATTCAGTCTCTGGCTTAATGTTACATATGAAATATGCACATAAGTTACTTCTGTTTCTGTCTTTCATGTTACAGAGGTTTGCCTGTCTTGAGCCCTTTTCTGATGATGAAGTGGAGCACATACGCAATGTGTTTTATGAATATCTGTATAATGCTGTAGCAACAATAATCTTCTGTAAATTTGTTTATTTTTTCGAACAATTCATTCATTTGTAAATATAACGCAATGTGTAATTCAATAATAAATTTGTTTATTTTTTCGAACATTTGTTTTGTGTCCATTTTGTGTTTCTGAATGAATGCGATGGTGGATAAAGCTATTTAGTGCTTGAAATTTGAGGTACAGGCGGATGTTGCAAATGAGCCGTAAGAAACTCTGAAAAGTATTCGTGACTTTTGGGACCGGATGGTTTTTAAAGATCCGGTCCTAAAAGTCTTCGTCTAATTCTAAAGAATATGGCTAGACTTTTAGGACCATATATTTGTTAAGAGTTCGGTCTTAAAAGTCTTCGTTTATTTTAAAAATATGGCGAGACTTTTAGGACCGTTGATTTGTTAATTGTCCACTCCTAAATAGCAAATTTTCGTTTATTTTAAAAAAGGGTTAAGGTGCAAAAATAGACATGTGCTTTTTTCCGAGGAGTGCCCAGTAGCAAATGTTTTTTTCAGGTGCAAAAGTAACTATGTGGTTACAAATTAGATGCAAAAATAGCGTTTGACCGTTAAGTTTGACTTTTTTTGCTGACTGGATGATGACGTGGCATTTCAAAGGTGCAAAAATAATTTTAGGATCTTGAAAAAATATTTCAAGTATTGATCGGTACTAAAAGGATACTGAAAAAAATATTTCAGGGTACTGACTGGTACTAAAAAGTATTTTCAGGATACTGATTGGTACAAAAAAAAATTTCATAATTTTGAAAAATTATTTTACGATCTTGAAAAAATATTTCAGGTATTAACCGATACTAAAAGGATACTGAAAAAATATTTGAAATGCCACGTCATCGTCCAGTCAGCAAAAAAAGTCAAACTTAACGATCAAAAGTCAAACTTAACGGTCAAACGCTATTTTTGCACCTAATTTGTAACCACATAGTTACTTTTGCACCTGAAAAAAGCATTTGCTACTGGGCGCTCCTCGGAGAAAAGCACATGTCTATTTTTGCACCTTAACCCTTTTAAAAAATATGGCTTAACCTTTAGGACCGTGCATTTGTTAAATGTTTGGTATTGTCTTCCTTTAAATAGAAATGGTGACTCGCTTTTTAGACAAATCATTAAGGTTTAAGACAAACAAGGTTCTGGCGTTCTGCTCAAGCTTTGTGCTTCGTTGTCGTCGTTTTTACCTCTCCTTTTTTTTAGCAGCATTATCGGTGTCCCTTTTCTTTGTCCTTTTTTTTGTCGGAAAAAGAAGGAAGATAATGAAAAGGACACTGGAAATATTCAAAGCAAGGCGAGGTAAAATCGACGACAATGATGGTCCAACCTTGAGAAGAATTGTCACTGTGTTTGTTTTTATCTGAATAAGGTAAACAATGTTTTTTTGTGTGTTTTGTATGGTCTTAACTCTTAACTGTATTTTGCGAATTTTTAATGTTGATCACACACGATGACAACAATGTTTTGTTTGTTTCCTTTTTGTTAGAAAAAAAAGAAGATAATGACAAGTACAAGGCGATCGAAGATGGGAACTAAATATTTTATTTATTATATTTTTTCTGCTGCCTTGTGCGGGACAGCAATAGTACCAAAAAACCATAAAAAAAATCTAATCCTCCCCATCGTTGTCGGAGGGGAGGGAAGGGTCGAAGACGTTGTCATCAGAAGTATGGTATTCAACATCATAGGCGTCGAGTACCGCGTTCAGCTTGTTGTTGACGGCGTGATAGACCTGAAACAGTTGGCCAAAGCGTTGGTCTATATGATCGACGGGGGCCACGAGGTGCTCCATCATCTGGTAGAATGACGGGTTCGGAGGCAACAGAGGAGGGTACGGAGGTGGCAGAGGAGTACGCCGAGAAGGAGGATCTTGTGGTGGTGGAGCAGCCATTACGGTGTAGGTTGTAGAAGTGATGGAGATGAATGTGAAGAAAGTAAAGTAACAACGGGATTAAATAAAGAACTCATCCTGAACAATGTGAAACGCTGGAAACTTTAACGAGTAGATGCATAGTTCCTCAGAATACGAGGAGACGCCTAGTTGGGAAGTTTATGTGGAAGCCGAAGAGACTCTGAATCATTCATTTCAACATAGGGTAAGGATACGACTCTGCTATCTGAGTAATTTGAAAAGAATGAACTTTTAATACCGGATACTACAAAAGATCTGTTCTTAAAAGTAATATTGTTTAACAAAAAATTCTTACTTTAAAAAAAATGAATTGAAAAAAAAAATGAGTTTTAGGATCGGATACAAGATAAAATGTTGGTCTTAAAAGTAATTGAATTGATTAAATTAATAAATAATAGACTTTTAGGACCAGATATTTATCAAAATACGCTCTTAAAGTAGAAACATTAAATTCATTTATACCAATTGAATCCGAATTCTCTTAATCAGATGCGTATCTCTCCTGCTCTCTGTCCTTATTAACTCCTCATACTACCTCTCTGTCCTTATTAACTCCTCACACTACCTCTCTGTCTTTATTAACTCCTCACTACCTCCTAACTCCTCTCTACCTAGCTCTCTACCTAGTTTGGGTTTGAAAACTCGACTTTTGGCCATACAGAGAGCATTCGAGTTTTTCACAGACAAAGCAAACTCGGGTTTACTTTAGAAAACTCTAGTTTTGACAAGACAGAGAGCAATCAAGTTTTTCGATGAAACCAAAACTCCAGTTTCCATGGGAAACTCGAGTTTAGGCTTTCCTGAGTGTTCTCTAAGTTTTTCGAAATTCATGAAAACTCGAGTTAACCTTAGAAAACTCGAGTTTCCATCTCCTGAGAACAATGCTCATCTCTGACCTTGTAAAACTCCCGTGTTTCAAATTGACTATGTAATTCAATGTTTTCTCACAAAAGAGAAAACTCGAGTTTCTATTTTAAAACTCGAGTTTTGACCTTACAGAGAAGTTTCCAAAGTTTTCAACAAATGAGAAAACTCGAGTTTAGTTTTGGAAACTGGAGTTTTGACCAGGCAGAGAGCTCTGCTAAAATCGATCATTTGAAAACTCGAGTTATGATTTGGAAACTCCAGTTTTGAGATTTTGGACTAAAACATAATTTCACATTAAAAGTCCAAAACTCGAGTTAGTCACTTAATGACTCGAGTTTTGCACTATTCACTAGGTTTGTCCAAAATGCCAAATCGCGATGTTTGTCTCTGTGAAGAGAAAACTCAAGTTTTGGATTGAAAACTCGAGTTTCGGTCTTTTGCTAAAAGTTCACTGAAACATGAAAACTCGAGTTTCGAGGAACTGACTCGAGTTTCCATCTCAGAATTTGAATTTCGATTTGAACGAATTCGTGAAATATTTGTGTTTGATCTCTATACTCTATATCATCACTCATAACTATTCCTAACTATGTTTAATCAGTTTGTTAGTGAGTTTCAGATGATTTTAGACAGGATTAAATGGAGATTAAGCAAAAAGCATAAAGCATGTCAGCACATTAAATGCAAAAGTGCAGAAACCTTGCATGCTTTTGGATAAACATTCTCCACACGTTTTGGAGAAGTTAATGCTTGCCTTCTACATCCAGCAAACTACTCTTCCAATGGATTAATAGTCAGAGAGTCAACTCTGAACTTCAGCAAAACTGGATTAGCTAAATAGTAGAGAGAGAAGAAGACCAAAACCTTCATTAATCATCCTCTAATCACTCCAACGGTTATCTGAGGATTTATAATGGTCAATTAATGATCTCTACCTATAAATAGAGATGCATTCAAGTCTTCTCAACAACCAACCTGTGCAAAATCGAAAATCATTAAAGTTTCAACTACTCTTTGAGTTTTCTGTTGTAAAGTATCTTTGATACATTTATTCTTCAGTGTTTATCATATCCACTCTTAAAGAGAGTTTTTCTTGATTGTAAATCATTCTTGTAAGTTATCTCAAGTCAAAGGGACTTGGAGATTGGGGTTATTGATTACAACTTGTAAGGGGGAGTAAGTTCTAGAGAGAGAATTACTCTTGAGTGCAGAGTGTGTAATCAATCTTGATAGTGAGAAATCCCAGAGAGTCTGGGGACTGGACGTAGGTCAAGTTGTTGGACCGAACCAGTATAAATCCTTGTGTCTTGCTTCTTCTCCTTATGCTCTGTTTTATCTTCAGTTTCGAATCCTTAAATAGAGCCATCGAAAAGTTTTTGAGAATCCCCAATTCACCCCCTCTTGGTGATTCAAGCTCCACTTTCATTTGGTATCAGGGAAAGGTCTTCTCAGAAGAGCTTAACAACTCGAGAAGGATCACCATGAATGGAATTCTACCTGATGGAGCTTCGATCAATAGACCACCTGGCTTCAATGGAGAACATTACTCCTTCTGGAAGGCCAAATTCAAAGTCTTCGTTATGGCTAGTGAATATGGTCTTTGGAGGGTGTTTGAAAGAGGTGACTATGAACCAGCTACAATCGAAGATGGTGTCCGAACTCCAAAGCTAGAAGAAGAGTATGATGAGAATGATCGAAGAAATGTCACTCTCAACAGTAAAGCCATCCTCATGCTGCAAAGTGCTCTAAGTCAACAAGAGTACTTCCGAATCTGCACTTTACCATCCAAAAAAGCTATATGGGATGCTTTGGAGATTGCCCACGAAGGAACAACCGGAGTCAAAGAAAATAGAGTCAACACTCTAATGACTGAATATGATCTTCTTCGCATGAAGAACGGTGAATCCATCATCGATTTTCAGCAAAGGTTCACTCATCTGATCAACCAGCTTGCTGCCTTGGGTAATACATACGAACAACCCGCTCAAGTAAGAAATATTCTGAGCAAAGAGTGGGAAGCTAAGGTTACAACCATTGAAGAAGATCGTGGGGAATCAATGAGCTCCGTAGCAGCATTATTTGGCAGTCTATCCGAGTACGAAGGCAAACTCAAGTTCAAAAAAGGACTTGATGAAACGAGTAGCAAAAGCAAAGGCATCGCTCTCAAGGCTGCAAATGAAGCTAAGGAATCTGATGTTGAAGAAGAAGAAGAAGATGACGAAGATGGAGAATTGGGCATGATGGTCCGAAGATTCAAGAGATTTTACAAAATGGACCAAGGATACAAAAGATTCAACAAAGGTAGCTCAAGCACTGAGATAAAGAAGCCGATCATATGCTACGAATGCGAAAAGCCCGGCCACATCAAGTCAGAATGTCCCCAGCTGAAGAACAAGGACAAAGGCAAAAAGAAGTTCAACAAGTTTAAAAAGAAAGCCTATGTCTCAGCTATATGGGGAGACAGCTCATCCGATGAAGATGAAGCTGATGAAGAGGAAAAAGCAAATATTTGCTTAGTCGTTGAAGAAGAAGAGCAACATAAAAAGAACAATGAGGTATATGATTCTAAACCATCGTATGATGAACTATTTGCTGAATATACCATTGTTCAATCTGAGTTTGAAAAACTTGTTGAGAAATATATTGCTTTGAAAAAGAAAAATATTACTCTTGAACAGCAAGTAGAAAATCTCTCCTCTTCTAAAAATCTCATTTGTGATAATTGTGTCATTTTAGAGAAAAAGAACTCATATCTTACAAGTACTCTTGAAAAATTTACAAAAGGTAGTGCGATGCTGAATGTGATTTTAAAAGCACAAAGATTTACAAACGATCGTTCAGGGATAGGCTACAATCCCATTTTTGATAGAAAGAAAGGAAAGAAGAAGAGTGGTGGAAAATCTTATTTAAACTATTTTAGAAAAACCGTACACTCTTCCAATCCATTTGCTCACTGTAATTATTGTAACCGAAAGGGTCATAATACTTCATCATGCTTTCATAAGAAAGATAAGAGAAATAAACCTATTGGCAATTATCAGTGGGTACCCAAAGGAACTTATGTTCCTAAGGCTTGAACTAACCTCAAAGGACCCAAGAAAAGATGGGTACCTAAGACTTGATCCATTTTGATTTGCAGGTATGTCTAAGAGCATCAAGGTCAAACAAATGGTACATCGATAGTGGATGCTCAAGACATATGACGGGAGATGAATCCAAATTTGCCTCAATCAAGTACAAGGATGGTGGCAAAGTAATCTTTGGTGGAAATCAATCTGGAAAGATTGCTGGAATCGGTGAAGTTGGGAACAATGATGGACCACAAATCAAAGACGTCTACTTTGTGGAAGGACTTTGCCATAACCTCCTCAGCGTAAGTCAAAGCACCGATAAAGGTAACTTAGTTATCTTTGATTCTGAGGAATGCTTGATTGTGAGTAAGGATATTCTTTCGTTAGATAACATAAAAACAAAAGCTATTTTTAGAGCTCCTAGAGAAGGTAATTGTTATACTCTTAATCTCTCTAGAGATGGCTCTACATTTGAAAAATGTTTTGTAAGTAATTTGGATGATAGTTGGTTATGGCATAAGCATTTAGCACATGTCAATATGATCCAACTTGACAGATTGCTTAAAAAGGATTTAGTAATTGGTGTTCCAAAACTTCGTTTTAAAAATGACATGATTTGTGATGCATGTCAGAAAGGAAAACAAACTAAATCCTCTTTTAAGTCCAAAAATGAAATTTCAACTAATAGACCTCTCCAACTACTTCCCATGGATTTAGTTGAACCAGCTAGAGTAAGAAGCCTAGGCGGCAATCTTTACACATTGGTTATAGTTGATGATTTCTCTAGATTTACATGGACTATTTTTCTGTCATCAAAAGATGAAACCTTTGATCAGTTTGTCGTTTTTGCCAAAAAGGTCCAAAACGAGAAAGGTTTTGTGATTTCAGGTATTCGCACTGATCACGGAGGTGAATTCGAGAACTATGCTTTTGCTGAGTTCTGTGACAAAATGGGAATTGACCACAACTTCTCAGCACCAAGGACTCCTCAACAAAATGGTGTTGTGGAAAGGAAAAATCGAGTCCTCACCGAGATGGCTAGAGCAATGCTAAATGAAAACAACACTTCACAAGTGTTTTGGGCTGATGCGATGAGTACGGCTTACTACATCTCGAATCGAGCATATCTCAGAAAGAAGCTGAACAAAACTCCCTATGAATTTGTACAAAGGAAGAAAGCCAAATCGAGTCATCTGCACGTGTTTGGGTGTAAGTGTTTCATCGACAACAATGGTAAGGACAATTTGGGAAAATTTGATGCCAAAGCGGATGAAGGTATATTCTTAGGTTATTCCAATAGAAGTAGAGCCTATAGAGTTTTTAATATACGTACTCGTATTGTGGAAGAATCTATTTACGCTGCTCTCTCTGATGTTTGAATGCCTATTATTGTTGTGAAACCCTCTTCCTGTTGCATTACCTCTCTTCCTTGCCCACCACCCCCATCGTCTGTTACTCTCTCATTTTCTCAGGCATTCCTCTTTCAAACCACATCTCTTCCTTTCTCGAAAATGAACGGAGAAAACGATTCTAGTCTTGTTCGTGCAACGCCAGTTACTGGTGTGAATGGTGTGAGTCAGAACGAATCCTCTTCATCTCACAGTGAGCCTCGTAACCGCCCTGCACGCCGTGGTAGAAGTGGCACACGAATGAAAGATGTATCCCTAAGTCGGACTTCTGGGTCAAAGCTCGAGATTCAGTTTAATGAAAATTTGGCTCCTATCGGTCCTAATAAAAACAAATATAAAAGTTTTATCAGCTTTCTAGCACGTAGAAATATTAGCATCTTGATAGATGAGTGGAAAAATCTTGGCGATGCCATAGTAAAGGATCTTATTTGGGACACTATCCGGCTTACATATACTGTTCCTGACAGTCAGAAGTTGAAAGACAAGACATTGTCGTATTGTGCTGATCGTTGGAGGAAGTTTAAGACCTATATAGCTAACAACTATATTTTTGTCGAGGTTCCAATTGGTGAGCCTCACCCCCCTCCTTGGTAGAAGTACACATTTCTTGATGAACAAACTTGGCAACAATTTATTCAGCTGCGAACCACTCCTAAAGCTTTGGTGAGTTTATATTTAGTTTTTTCTTTGCCCTTTTTTGTTTGCTTATTAACCTGTGTGGATATGTGAATGTTATTGTGTTCATCTAATCCTGTTTCTTAGATGGTTTGGTGTGTGAATAGAATTAGACATTTCTATCATTTGTCCTGCATCAGAGGAGCATGTCTTAGTTCTATGCAAGTCTAATATGTAAACCGTGAAAAGGTAAAATACTAAGTAGGTAATTAGGGAAATAATAATGGCATAATATCTCCTATGAGGCCGTTAGTCAATTAGGAAGGTATTCTGTTATAGTAGGTAGTGGTTAGACATTGTTGTTAGTTAGTTAGTATGTTAACTGTGTAATGGTTTCAGTGCAAGCTATTATTGGGCCTTAAGAGTCAAGCCTCTAACTATATAGAGTAAATACCCTTTTGGGTCCCTGGAAAAACACGCGTTGCCCATTTTGGTCCCTGAGTAAAAAAAATGTCATTTTTGGTCCTTTTTAGGGACTAAAAAGGATTTTTTGGGAATTTGTGAGGGATTAAAATGCCCATAAAAAATGACTAAAAGGACTAAAATGGACCTTTTTTTTACTGTTTAAGGACTAAAAATGACATTTTTTTACTCAGGGACCAAAAAGGGTATTTACTCAACTATATATAAGAAGTTAGTCTAATATGTTTAGGAACCATTTATGATAAATGAATGAATTGACTGAGTTGGCAGCAATTCTGCAACTCCATTTCCTCTGTTTCTCTCAATTTCTTCTACAATTCTACATCTTCCTTAAATAAAATATTGAAACTTGATGAAGTGAATTTGACTAGTGTTTGAGGTTCATATCAAGCAGAAGTTCTCTAATTGTTGTTAGTGAGATGGCTGGAATTCATAATTAATAGTTGTTTTCAATTCTAATTCATAGAAAAGAAGGGAACAAGCACAAGAGATTGGGAGAAAGAATGATTGCCCGCATAGGGCTTCTCGTGGCGGATATGAAAAGGCCGAAAAAGAATTGATGACGGCCAAGCGAAAGAGATTGGAAGATGAAGCTGAATCCAATCCTTCTGTGATACATGATCCACCATCTCCAATACGTCACAAGAAGTTATGGTTGTATATTCGTCAAAAGCCAAGCGGCGCCTACACAAGTGAACAAACTCGTCTAGTTGCTGAAAGAATTGTAAGTATCGTTATTGTTACTTTTTAGTTACTAAACATGTTTCATTACTAAGTTTCTTGTTATCTGTATCTTACAAGAAGATCTTAAAAAGAAAGAAACAAAGTGATCTTTTGTGTCAGACGGGAGGAACGATGTTCTGACCGTTGCAATTGGAAAACCGGATCACGCGGGGCATGTAAGGGGGATTGGAGGATGGGTAGGCCTGAAGCTATACTTTGGTAAATCCAAACTCCATAAACAAAGTATGGTTACTTGGGAGGAGATGGAACATACGCTGGCCAAATTAAGTGAGGAAGCAGCGGCTAAAGAAGCTTCATTGACTACAATGTTTTAATCCCAGATGAGCAAGATGCAGGAGGACATGGAAAAATTGATGCTACTTTTGAGCTCTCGTTCAGAGACCAGTGTTCCCTTCACATATTCACCTGCACCTATACAGCATAGCACTAGAGGGAGCTGCATTGTTAGACAATCAGAGGAACCTTGTGACCTTTATGTGGAGGATCCTCATAGATGATTAGTTGCAAAAGGGACTATCTACAACTTGGGATCAATTGTACACCACCAACAAATGGTTGATGATGAAGTCAGAGTGTCAATTGAAGAAGTGATCATTGATGCACCTGTCCCTCTCCCAATTGATCAGCTGAAGGTTGTGAGTGATGTAGAGGGAACCTTCATCTCTTGGCCAGTGAAGCTTGTACATGTCTCTACTCTTCTTGAAGCTCCATCCCCTCCTTAAGCTCCAACCTTTGAAGTTGTTGACACGGCCAAGTTGAGAATTTAAAGATAAATCGTGGCTTGTCAATGAAGTAGTAGGCTTCCCTGATAAGCAACCGGTTTTCGTTGACGAAGATGATTTAACATCCCTGCTTTTTCCTAGAAAGGAGCTTACTAATACAATTGTTCTAATGTTTATAAAGTAAGTATATTCTTCTATGAGTACATAATTTAAATGCATCGTTTAGACACACATACATATATACTAATTCCCTGATGTCATTATTGTAGGTTCATGCAAGATAAATTGGAACAACAGGGAAGAAGCAAAGATTTTGGATTCTTGTGCCCAGACTATAGAAGTACAACACCCTTAGAAATCAGACAACCGTACATATCAAACAGGGAGTGTGAAGTGATCAAAAAAGTGTACTTGTTTCCATACTACCATAAGTACATATCACAATTCTTGTTTGCAATTCACTTAATTCTGCTACATATATCACTGAGTACTTGTCTGCTATGAATTTTCAGCCACCACTGGCAGTTGGTCCTCATGTGCATGCAGGTGAATACAGTGGTCTTCTTATGCTCCATTCACAGCAATCCAAGGCCTACATTGAAGCAGACTATGAATGAGTAAGCATGTCATTTTGATTGTCTTATCTGAAATCTCTGCTATGAATGTTCAATGATCATTATTGATAAATTTGTGATTTTGATGATAGTGCCATGAGGACCTTCCAAATCGAGGTAAGAAAAAACCATATGTATGAGGCCAGAGATCCTACATGGATCTGTCCAAAGGTTAGTACATATTTGGACACTGGCACACTTCCTTGTGAACTTGGTCAATAAGCTATATATGCTCTTATATATATTTGTTGTTCTTTTTAGCCCCGTCGGCAACCAAAGGGGTCAAACTTATGTGGCCCGTACGTCTTGAAACACATATATGATATTATCATGCAAGGAATGACTAAATTCACTGCAAATGTAAATGTATTTGATGTTACATATTATGGCTGAATTTAGTTTCTGGCTAATGTTACATATGAAATATGCACGCAAGTTAATTTAGTTTCTGTCTTTGATGTTACAGACATTTGCCTATGCTGATCCCTTTTCTGATAATGAAGTAGAACACATACGCAAAGTGTTTTGTGAATATCTGTATGACCTGATCTTAAGGTCAGAACAATAATTTATGTCCTGAATTCATTTGTAAATATATGTTGTAGCAACAATCATCTTCTGTAAATGAACAATTGTACAATTTGTTTAATTGTCAATAATAAATTTGTTTATTTTTTTGAATAATTTCCTTGTGTCCATTTTGGGTTGCTGAATGTATTGGATGGCAGATAAGGCTATTTAGTGCTTGTACCTTGAGGACGTGATGTTGTAAATGAGTAGTATGAGTCTTCTAAAAGTCTTCGTGACTTTTAGGACAGGATATATTTTTTGGATCTGCTCCTAAAAGTCTTTGTTAAATATGGCGAGACTTTTAGGACCGGATGGTTTATAAATGTCCGGTCCTAAAATTCTTCGTTTAATTTTGAAAAATATGGTGATAATTTTAGGACCGGAGTTTTATAACTCCGATCTTAAAATCTGACTTTTAGAACCATATTGTTTTAAAATCGAGTCTTAAAAGTCCTCATCTATTTATAAGAAATGGTGACACGCTTTTTCAAAAAATGCATTAGGGTTCAAGACAACCGAGGTTCTGCTCAAGGTAAGTCCCTCGTTTCGTCGTTTTTACCTCTCCTGATTTTGAGGATGATCGGTCTCCCTTTTCTCTGTCTCTTTTCCTTTTGTCGGAAAAAAAAGAAAGATAATGAAAAGGACACTGAAAATGATCAAATCAAGGTGAGGTAAAACCGACAACAATGACGGTCCAATCTTGAGAAGAATGTCACTGTATTGTTTAAACAAGGTAAACGATGTTTTTTTGGTTTTGTATGGTTTTGACGTTGTATTCTGCGAATTTTCAATGTTGACACACGAGGACAATGTTTTGTTTGTTTCCTTACTACTGCATATGGACCACTTGAAAAATGAAGATGACTAATGAAAATGATGATGGGAACATAATTTAAAAATATTTTATTATTATATTTTTTATGCTACCCTAGAAAGGACAACACTATTACAAACAAAAAAAACATAAAACATCTAATCCTCCCCATCGTTGTCGGAGGGGGAGGAGCCATCGGAGGGAGCGTTGGAGGAGTCCTCTTTAGAATCATGGTACTCCACGCCATTGGTGTGGAGTACCATGTTGAGCTTGTGGTTCACGATATGAACAAGCCCGAACAATTGGCCCAAGCATCAATCGATGTGATTGACGTGGGCCACCATGTGCTCCAACATCTGCTTGAAAGTTGGATTCGGCAGCAATGGAGGAGGGCGCTGAGGTTGAGGAGGAAAAGGAGGACCTGGTAGAGCAGCCATTATAGTGGAGGCTAGGTCGTGGAGGTTGTAGAAGTGGAGAAGAATGTGAAGAAACTAAAGTAACAACGGGTTTAAATAGAGAACCCTATCCTGAAGAATATGAAACGACGAAAACTTTAACGAGGAGACGCATAGTTGGGAAGTTTACTTGGAAGTCGAAGAGACTCTGAATCATTCATTGAACAGAGTCTAAGGATACGATTCTGCTATCTGAGTAAATTTTGAAAAGACTGAACTTTTAATACCGAATATTGTAAATTATAGAATTTGCTAAACGAAATGGCCATGATGATAGTGGGAAGTTTTATTTCCCTTGTGTAGAATGTTTGAATGAGAAGTGACTAAGTCCTGAAGTTATATACACACATTTAATTTGTGAAGGATTTTGTAAGACTTATACAGTATGGATATAGCATGGTGAAAAAATGCCAAGTGCATCTCAACATGGGGAAGTCGCCTTTGATGATAATGACACGGATATGGATGATCGCATAGAGGACATTATTCGTGATGTAGGAGAAGAGGCTTTTGAGCAATCACATGCATATGGTAATATGTGCAGTGATGCAGAGACGCCACTATACTCTGGGTGTAAAAAATATCAATTGTTAAACCTGTATTGAAATTGGTAAGCTTGAAAGCACTCATGGATGGAGTGACAAGAGTTTTTCAAAAATGCTTGAGGCTTATAAGGACATGCTTCTGGATGATAATACTTTATTCACTGGGGATGGATTACAAAAAGATCTCTGATTGCCCGAATGATTGTATATTGTATAGAAAAGAGTTTGAAGAGAAGCAGAATTGTTTGATATGTGAAACCCTAATGTACAAGTCAAATAAGGGGCTTGCAAAAGTGTTGTGGTATCTTCCAATCATACCAAGGTTCAAGCGCTTGTTTGCTAATAAAAATGATGTAAAAAATTTGAGGTACCATGCAGATGAGCGGATTACTGATGGAAAGCTTTGTCATCCGGCTAATTCTTCTCAATGGAAGAAAATCAATCACTTATTTCCTAACTTTGGCAAAGAACCTAGAACCTTAGGCTTGCCCTTAGCACGGATGTCATGAATCCCTATGGTAGCCTTAGTAGTATTCATAGTTCATGGCCTGTATGCCTGATTATTTACAACTTATCTCCTATGTTATGCATGAAACAAAAGTACATCATGTTGTCTATGTTGATTTCGGGACCAAAACAACCCAGAAATAACATTGATGTTTACCTTGAGCTGTTGATCGAAGACTTGAAGGAGTTGTGGGAAGAAGGTGTCGATGTTTTTGACTCTTTCAAGAAGGAGGTGTTTAAAATATGAGCCATGATATTTTGTACTATAAACGACTTCCCATCATATGGGAACTTGTCAAGGTATATTGTAAAAGACCATAAAGCATGTCCAGTTTATGAAGAAGGCACATGCTACCATCAACTTCAACATGGAAGAAAGACGGTTTATCTCGGACATAGGAGATTTCTTAGACGAGGCCACCCATATCTTCGATTAAAGAAAGCCTTTTTTGGCAACCAAGAGTATGAAGATTCTCCAGTGGCATTGATTGGGGAGCAAGTTTATTAAAAGGTGAAAAATATCAGTGTCATCTTCGGTAAGATTGCAAAGAATAGAAAAGAAACAAATATAAGGAAAAAGAGATATGTCTTCTTCGATCTTCCATATTGACGCAATCTTGATGTGAGACACTGTATTGATGTCACGCATGTGGAGATAAACGTATGTGATAGTATTATTGGCACGCTTCTCAATATACAAGGTAGTTCCAATGATAGTGTGAAAGCAAGATTGGATTTGCAAGCAATGGGAATACGCAAAGACTTACATCCAAGGTCATATGGTAAGAGAACTTATTGTCCCCCTGATAATTGAATATTTGATACACTTATTTTTATCTCTTGATTAATAATTTAGGACTCTTTAATTAATAAATAATGGCTTTTATACTTATTTGGGCTTTGGGCCTTTCATTAGATTTTAGCAATTTTTAATGATAAATTTCCAGTTTTACATTGCTTCACTATTTTTACCATAACTTTTGAACCAGACATCGGATTTGCCTCATTCTTCTTTCATATTTCATCTGCCTCATTCTTCTTTCATATTTCAGATGATTCAGAGAGCTACAATTTTTATGAATACTTGAAGAGCAAATATAGACAAGAGGGTGGTCAATTTTGGAGCCGAAGACTAATGTATGTTTCTGGATATTTATTCGGCCCGAATTTTGTATTAAAAAAACCATTTGTTATTTATTTCATTTTGGGCCATTGTGTAGCCCTAGCCCATTTCCATTTTAGGTTAACTTTAAGTTAGGCAGTAGCCACAAACAACTTATGTCATTATGTTTTTACATATTTTCGAATTAAACACAGAAGTTTCATTTTCTCTACAATGTTCATCGTGTTTTTTGCATTCTTCGTCTATTCTTCATTTTTTTCCAGCCATGCTTGGCTAAACTTCTGTGATTAGCCCATGGATTGAAGATTCCACTATCCAGAGGACTCGTTCTTAATGGTAATAAATTCATTTCTTTTTTGTAATTTCGGATTCGATTTACTTTCGGATTGGGTATTAGATTTAACGCCAGATTGAGAAATCCCAAGGATTCAGTTCGAACTAGGTTTAAGTGCTTGTTGTGTGATCGTATAGTGACATGCCACTGTTCAAATAAACGCTAGATGATCGTCTAGTTGAGGGATTTTCTGGACGAACGCAGAGATTTCGGTTCGTCCAGAATCAATCGCGAGTTTGTTTCAAAATCTGTTTTCGTCTGAGGAAGGAAAGTGGTGGAATTTGAAATCCTGGGTTGATCTTTTGTTTATCTGTTTAATCTGTGTTTCATTTCATTTTGTTTCTATTATTTCGTTTTTAATCTATTTGAACCAAAAACCCCCATTTTTGTTGTTACTGATTTAAGCCCACTGCGAATTCGTTGGGAAAAAGATCCAGGTTTCCATTATACTGCAAAATTATATTGATCCTGGTTATTTTGGGAGATCACAGAAAATATCCTTTCAAAATATGGCGCCGCTGCTGGGGAATTTGCATCGGTTTGATTAGTAACAATAGTGTAAATAGATAGACGTTACAACAGTTTTCGTGGTTCGGGTGACTGGACAAAAAAATTTCTGACCTAGATCACTCAGACCAGGTCTTATTCACAAGGAATTAAGTATTCTGAGCAAGAGTCACTTACAAATAGGAAGTGAGGTCTGACCTATTTTCCCCAAATTCCAACATTTAAACCACTTTTTCGTTGTTTTTAGTTTCGATTTCGTGATTTCTACTAGACAGTTTTTTTCGAAGTATCTCTGAATGAACTGAAATTTTGTGAGTTGATAGAAAATGGACTAAATATCAAGACACAAGGCTTGTGCCTGTGGTCTTGAGATTTAAGCCAAATTCATCGTTTAGACCACATTTTCAAAAAAAAAATTAAGTTTTTTTATTCTATTTTTGGGTTCCCCAATAGTGTAGAAGTTGCCCTGTCCAAGTCCCACAAATTTTAAAAATCATTTGATAGTGTTTTGAACTTTTTTTGGTCAATTTCTCACATAGGTTTTTGCTTTTGTTCTTTTTGTTTTTGTGTTATCTTAGTGTTTTTCTACTTTTTACCACTTGTTTTTGTTGTTTTTACCACTTTTTGTGGCATTTTCGTAATTCTGAGTGTCTGCAAATTCTGCCTTGTGTTTATGCTACATTAGTACCAAGAGTACTACTAATCCAGAAGACTTGTTGCCATTTGATGTTGAAATAGAAAGAACAATTCTTACTGCTAGAAGAGTTGTTAGGCTAAGTCATAGGATTAATACTAAACTGGAGTCTGATTGTGACCATTCTGATTGTGTCCATTTTGTTGATCTTTCTGATTGTGTTTCTGATAGTCTTGTTGTTTCCACTGATTCTAATAGTAATTTTGCTAAATCAAACATTATGGCAGAAGAACAGTCAAATCGTCCTACTTTAAAGGAATTGGTTGCACCTGATGTTAATTATCAACCTTTGTGCATCCAATATACTGACCTTGCTGCTAACTTTGAGCTTAAATCTGGTCTAATACACTTGTTGCCTAAGTTTCATGGTCTTGCAGGTGAGTGTCCCATTAAGCATTTGAAGGAATTCCATGTAGTGTGCAGCACAATGAAACCACAAGCCATTGATGAAGATCATATCAAGCTGAGAGCTTTTCCTTTCTCATTGGAAGGTGGAGCCAAGGATTGGTTGTTGTACCTTCAGCCCTCATCTATTGGGGGCTGGACTGATATTCAGAGGTTATTTCTGGAGAAATATTTCCCTTCCTCAAGAGCAACTGCGATCAAGAAGGAAATTGGCAACGTTAAACAGGCCAATGGGGAGACTATGCATGAGTATTGGGAGAGGTTCAAAAGGTTATGTGCAAGCTGTCCACACCACCAGATCACTGAGAAACTCTTGATTACCTATTTCTATGATGGTTTGCTACCGGTAGACAGAGGGTTGGTGGATACTTCTAGCGGTGGGGCTATGAGTAACAAGACACCTGAAGATGCTCGAAACTTGATATCCATTATGGCAGCTAACTCTCAGTAGTTTGGCACCAGGGCCAATAGTACTCCTGTTTACTAGATTTAAGCACCTCCAATCCAGTACGATTCTCACAAATTAGAGACTAGACTTGATGATCTGACTTCCCTTGTGAGGCAGTTGGCAGTGACACAGACAGTACAATCTTCCCCTCCTCAGATTGGGTACTCCTGTGGGTTTTGTTCTGACCCTTATCATTCTACTTACTCTTGCCCTACCTTGCATGATCCTACATACCAAGACCAGTCAGTAGCTGCAGTGGGTGTTTTCCCAGGAAAGCCACAATACCAGCAGAATAATGTCTTTTCCAATACTTACAATCCTGGTTGGAGAAATCTCCCCAACTTTCGCTGGAACCAAAATCAGAACCAGAGTAACCAGTAGCAACAGAATTCTGGGAATTACCAGCAGAGACAATACAGACCATAGACTTTCCAGCAACAATATGCACCTCCTTCGCCAGCACCACCTCCTCGACCAGCCATATGTGCACCTCCACAGGTGGCACAACAACAGGCTAGTAGTAGTGGTTCCTCATTGGAGGATATGATGAAGCAGTTTGCCACAAACACTATGCAGTTCCAACAGCAAACTGAAACTTCCATTCAGAGTTTGCAAACTCAGATTGACCAATTGGCCACATCACTGAACCAGCTACAACCTCAGGGATCCAACACTTTTCCTTCACAAACCATTCCCAATCCTAAGGGGAATGTGATTGCTATCTCACTACGGTCCTAACAAACAATTGGAGGAACCTAAACCAGCTGCAGATGTGACTTCCACATCAGAAAGAGAGTCAGAAACTGTGAAGATTGACTCTAAAAATATAAAGGCAATGCAACAAGGTGAAGAGGAAGACATTCCCATTCCTCTTCCTTTCCCTCAGAGAGCAGTTCAATCCAAGAGGTTGGAAGCAAAAGCACAAGAGAAGGATATACTAGAGACATTCAGAAGGGTAGAGATCAACATCCCTCTCTTAGATGCAATCAAACAAATTCCAAAGTATGCCAAGTTTCAGAAGGAGTTGTGTACCAACAAAAGGAGACTGAAGGGGAATGAACGAGTGAATTTGAACTAGCATGTATCAGCACTCATCCAGCTTACCATGCCTCGTAAATGCAAAGATCCAGGGACGTTTTCTATCACTTTCCTTATTGGTAATTATAGATTTGATGATTGCATGCTAGATTTAGGTGCTTCTATTAATGCCATGCCTACATCTGTTTATAAATCTCTTGGTCTTGGTCCTTTGCGTCCTACTGGTGTTGTTGTTCAGTTAGATAATAGTTTTCTGCATTGATGTGATTGATGATGCTGTGGATGATGTTCTTGCTGATTGGTGTGCTGATTTTCTTGATTTTGCATCTGTGAGTGATTCTCCCATTTGTACATGTGCTGATAACGAATGGTGCTCTGTTTGCACTAACTTGGTTAATGCTGCATTATTTGGTGATTCTGACTCACTTAGTGATCCTACATTACTTGTAGATTCTGATGTCGATTCAAAATTTGAGCTTCATCCTGATCCTGATGTACATCTTGATTCTGATTTCGATGAGTTTAACACTGATTTTGATAAGCTGAATTCTGATGTTAACATTGAGCTGTATAGACATAGTTCTTCTGCTTCTTTGAATGTGGTTTCAGGCATTTCTAGTGTGATGACATCAGAGTTGTTGCAACAACCATCCAAGCTTTTTCCCTCCACTGAGCAACAGCCCAAACTAGAGTTGAAATCCCTTCTGACCATCTGAAGTATGCATTTCTGGAGGAGAATGAACAATTGCCAGTCATTGTGGCAAATAATCTTATGTCTGATCAAGAAGAGAAGCTGCTAAGCTTATTGAGGGGGAACAAAAAAGCCATTGGGTGGACATTAGCTGACATAGTTGGCATCAGCCCTTCCATGTGCATGCATCGAATTCTGTTGGAATAGGAAGCTAAGCCGGTGAGGCAACCCCAGAGACGCCTTAATCCCCTAATCCTTGATGTGGTGAAGAAGGAGGTCACTAAGCTCCTACAAGCTGGTATCATCTATCCCATTTCTGATAGCCAGTGGGTTAGCCCAATCCAAGTGGTTCCTAAGAAATCTGGAGTCGCTGTGGTAGCCAACCAGAAGAATGAGCTCATTCCTACTCGAGTTCAGAATAGTTGGAGAGTTTTCATCGACTATAGGAGACTCAACCAAGCCACTCGCAAGGATCATTACCCTCTACCTTTCATTGATCAGATGTTAAAGTGATTGGCTGGAAAGTATCATTACTGCTTCCTGGATGGCTACTCTGGATATTTCCAGATCCATATTGCTCCTGAGAATCAGGAGAAGACGACATTCACATGCCCCTTTGGGACATATGCTTACCGAAGGAAGCCTTTTGGCCTCTGCAATGCACCTGGCACCTTTCAGCGTTGCATGGTAAGTATTTTCTCTGAGCTTCTAGAGGACTGTATGGAGGTTTTTATGGACGATTTCACTGTATATGGTTCTGATTTTGATGCATGTTTAGCTAATTTGTCTAGAGTCTTGCATAGGTGCATTGAGTCTAATCTTGTACTGAATTATGAGAAGTGTCACTTCATGGTTGAGTCGGGTATAGTCTTGGGACACATAGTGTCTAGGAAAGGGATTGAGGTAGACCCTGCTAAGATAGATGTAATTACTGCATTGCCTTACCCCGCACCTGTGCGGGAAGTTCTCTCTTTTCTTGGTCATGCAGGTTTCTATCAGCGTTTCATTCAGGATTTCAGCAAGACTGCTCGACCCTTGTCCAACCTTCTACATAAGGACACTGACTTTGTATTTGATAACCAGTGCAAGGCGGCCTTTGATCATTTGAAGCGTTGCCTCACCACAACCCCAGTGATCCAGCCCCCTGATTGGTACCTTCCCATCGAAGCATGGGTGTCTTGTTACGCAAGTATGGCGTGCTTCACAAGGTTTCCACAGCCTACCATCCTCAGAAAAACAATCAAGCTGAAGTCTCAAATAGAAAGATTAAGCAAATCCTTCAGAAGACTGTTAACTCTACTCGGAAACATTGGAGTAAGCGATTGGATGATGCTTTGTGGGCATATCGCACCGCCTACAAGACTCCGATTGGGATGTCCCCTTATCGACTTGTCTTTGGAAAGGCATGTCATCTTCCGGTTGAGTTGGAGCATCAAGCCTATTGGGCCATTAAGCAGTGTAACATGGATTTGGCTAAGTCTGGGATAGAACGGAAGTTGCAGTTGCAAGAGTTAGATGAGCTTAGATTGGATGCCTATGAGAGTTCGCGATTGTACAAGGAAAAGACTAAGGCATTCCATGATAAGCATATTCTGAGGAAAAAATTTTCTGTGGGCCAGAAAGTTCTTACATTTAACTCCGTCTGAAGTTTATGCACAGTAGCTTCGATCTAAATGGGATGGCCCTTTTGTGATCACTAACATATTTCCATTTGGTACTGTTAAGCTATGTGATCCACCCACAGGACGAACCTTTAAGGTAAATGGGCATCGCCTCAAGTAATTTCATGAGGGATCCCAGCAGCAGCCTGAGGAAGCAGAGATTCTCCTCATTGATGCCACTTATCCTCCACAAACCCCTTGGGGAGTATTCTTCTTTCTTCTCCCTCTTTCTTTTATTTGTTTTCATTTTTCCACTTTGCTTTTTGAAAATAACTACAGTCTCTCTTTCTATGATTGCTAGATATTATGAACTTGGACATTTTGGTTTTAATGGATCATTCTGTTGGGTCTACAATTCTTGACTCTTCGATTACATGTCTTGGTAGTTGATTTGGTGATGTTGATTGCTTATGTTGGTATTGACCTTGTGAGGTTTAAGACCTGCATGAATGGAATTCATCCTTTACCATTCTTTCTTTCATGTGTGCATCTGCTCATGATTTGTGTTCTCTAGAACTTGCTCCTTTTCTTTTTGAAACTACATTTTTCACTTACGTGCATGAATATGATGGAAGCTTGTTTTCTTTCTTTTAATTTCCCCACTTTGGCCAAATAGCTTTGCCTTGCATTATGTTTCCTTTGTTAGCCCCTTTGTGCCTTTTTGACTCATTCTTTTCTAAACCACATTAACAAGCCTAAGCGTAAATCCATTTTATTCCACACTTTAGAAATTTATTGAGCATTGGTTTCACCTTGGTTTTGTGTTTAAGTGTGGGGGTTGCTCAGGAGTGCAACAGTTTAAGTATGGGGGCAGATATTTGATTTTTTTCATTGTGATTATAAAAATAAAAAAGAAAAAGAAAGAAAGGAAAGAAAACACATAGAAAGAAAGAAAAGCAGAAAAGAGAAAAGAAAGAAAGAAAGAAAAAATGCAAAGAAAGAAGGAAAGGAGATATATGAAAAAAAAAAAGTTTCCATACATAAAGAATGATTGTGTTAATTAGTGCTCTTTTTCATTTCTTTGGTCCTTAGCCTCTCATTCCATACTATTACCTACCTTCACCCTAGCCCCATTACAACCTTTAATAACAAACTCTCTTGATTTGTGCATGCATGTGTTATGAGTAATAGAGACGTAGAAATTGAGCAAGCTTATGGTAGAACAATTTTCTTGAGTAGAATTTGAGCAATACACTAATTTACCATATACACTTGAGAGATTAATTGAGAGCATCCTTTGAGAGACCATCTTTTGCGGTTAGCATCATTGATTGAGATTGCCATGATTTGTAATTTGAGATGAAAGGATTTTGGTCTTGAATGATTGGTCTTTTGAAGCTTTGTGTCCCTTGTTCGATTTTTGCATTGTTAGCAATTGATAGAAAAAAAGAGTATTTCCTTTTAGTCTTTTTCTTTGAATTTTGCTTAGGAGTGCAAAAAGATAACTATGTGGGAATTAGATAATTGAATATTTGATACACTTCTTTTTATCTCTTGATTAATAATTTAGGACTCTTTAGTTAATAAATAATGGCTTTTATACTTATTTGGGCTTTGGGCCTTTCATTAGATTTTAGCCATTTTTAATGATAAATTTCCAGTTTTACATTGCTTCCCTATTTGTACCATAACTTTTGAGTCAGACATCGGCTTTGCCTCATTCTTCTTTCATATTTCAGATGAGTCAAAGAGCTACAATTGTTATGAAGACTTGGAGAGCAAATTCAGACAAGAGGACGGACAATTTTGGAGCCGAAGACAGATGTATATTTCTGGATATTTATTGGGCCTGAAATCTTGTATTAAAAAAACCATTTGTTATTTATTTCATTTTGGGCCATTGTGTAGCCCTAGCCCATTTCCATTTTAGGTTAACTTTAAGTTAGGTAGCAGCCACAAACAACTTATGTCATTACGTTTTTACATATTTTCGGATTAAACACAGAAGTTTCATTTTCTCTGCGATGTTCTTTGCGTTCTTCGTGTTCTTCGTTTGTTCTTCATTTTTTCCAGCCATGCTTGGCTAAACTTCTGTGATTATCCCACAGATTGAGGATTCCACTATCCAGAGGGCTTTTTCTCAATGGTAACAAATTCGTTTCTGTTTTGTAATTTCATATTCGATTTACTTTCGGATTGGGTGTTAGATTTAACGGCTAGATTGAGAAATCCCAAGGATTAAGTTCGAACTAGGTTTAAGTGCTTGCTGTGCGATCGTAAAGTGACACGCCACTGTTCGAATAAACGCTAGATGATCGTCTAGTTGAGGGATTTTCTAGACAAACGCAGAGATTTCGGTTCGTCCAGAATCAATCACGAGTTCGTTTCAAAATCTATTTTTGTCCAAGGAAGGAAAGTGGTGGAATTCGAAATCGTAGGTTGATCTTCTTTTGATCTGTTTAATATGTGTTTCATTTCGTTTTGTTTCTGTTATTTCGTTTTTAATCTGTTTGAACCAAAAAAACCCCATTTTTACTGTTTTTGTTTTGCTGTTACTGATTTAAGCCCACTGCGAATTCGTTGGGAAAATGATCCAGGTTTCCATTATACTACAAAATTATATTGATCCTGGTTATTTTGGGAGATCACGAAAAATCTCCTTTCACCCTCGGCTTCTCATACTTTGTCTAAGGAAGAGAGAAGAAGTTTTTGTGAGTGTTTACATGGCACAAAAGTTCCCTCGGGGTATTCTTCAAATTTTAAGAGGCTTGTATCGATGAAGGACTTGAAATTAGTAGGCCAAAATTCTCATGATTGTCATGTCTTAATGCAACAGCTACTCCCAATAGCTATTCGAGGCATCGTCAAATATGATCTTCAACACATTTTGACTAGACTTTGTTTAATTTCTTCTTCAATGCGGTTTGTAGTAAAGTTTTTGAGATTGAAAAGTTGGATGAATTCAAAAATGAAGGATATCTTATCTTGTGCTAGCTTGATGAGCTTTTTCTTCCTACATTTTTGAACATCATGGTTCATCTAATTGTTCATCTAGTGAGAAAGATAAAGTTTTGGGGCCCTATCCATTTACGATGGATATACCCAATTGAAAGATCTATGGAATTCCTAAAAGGGTATGTGAAGAACGCATACCTGCCAGAAGCATCAATTATTCAGAAATATGTTTCTGAAGAAGCCATGTAATTTTGTCAAAATTATTTCACCAAAGTAAGACATATTGGCCTTCCTAAACGTCAGCATGCTAAAGGGGGTAGATGAGGGGCTTCAATAAAGAGTGTGGATCCTAATGAATTGTCACAAGTCCACTTATACATCTTGAATAACGTTGATGAAGTTCAAGCCAGCATAGATGCACATAAAGAAGCTGTAAGGAAAGAAAATCATCGAATGACTGAAAAAAGGTTGATTAGGGAGCATAACATAACTTTTGCAAACTGTTTCAAACAAAAGATTAAGGGAGAGGAATGTGTTTCTGATACAATCAAATAGTTAGCATGTGGTCCTGAGGTTGATGTCATAAGTTGGAATTCGTATGTGATCAATGGTTATACATTTTACACGAAGTCCCTAGATGATAGGAGCACCTTCCAGAACAGTGGTGTTATGTTAGAGGCTGAATCTATGCACTTCTCTAGTTCGAAAGACAAGAGGCCTAAATTGTCAGTCATGCCTTATTATCGGGTTATTGAAGAGATTTGGGAGGTAGACTATGTTAAAATTAGATTTCTCATTTTCAAATGCAAGTGGGTTAATGTCAACAATGGTGTTTGGATCGATCGGTTAGGATTTACATTAGTCGATATCAATAGTAGAAGTTTTGGAGATGAACCTTCTATTGTGGCAAACCAGGCGAAACAAGTGTTCTATATCATCGATCAGGAAAATAAAATGTGGTCTGTAGCTCTCCAAGGAAAAAAGGTCATTGATATTGATGAGGAAATTCATTCAAATTATGGTCTTCCTAAGAGTACTCCTTTTTCAAGGGGTCTACCGGACATGAACGAAGAAGCTGAAGCGGATAATGAATCCTGCATAAGAAATGACCATCATGAAGGGATATGGGAGGATATCGCTTTATAAAAGAGACAATTCATAAGGTAATATTCATATACAAAATTCTTTGAAAACTTTAAGGTTTTAACTATATTCCTTCTATGTTCTTAAACATAATGTCACTGACTGTGAAACTTTTGTTCTTGTTTTATTTTTGTGGCAAGATCCGAACGAAAGGGGCATGTTATAAAAGAGGATGTTACATTGTTGGGTGGGAATCAAATGAAGGCATAGTAAATATTATATTGGGCATGTATGTTGATTTGCGTGTTGTATTTGTAACTCATTGTATTTGTAAGTTATCTTATTGTATAATATTTATTTAGGTGTTGTACTGTCATAGTATTTATTTAGGTATTATAAGGATTTAGTTTGAGCTTAACAACTAGTCCCTATATCTTTTATGAGTTTTGGGTTTAGTCCCAGTTCTTAAACTCATACCCAATGTAGTTAAACTCGGACTAGACTGGTCAAGTCAACCCAAAACCTAGCCACCCCACCATGTAACTAGTTCGGGCAAGTTCCAACTCAATGTTGGGGTTGGGGATGACCTGGGCTTAGTCCAGGAAACCTGCGAGTTGCTAGGCTAACTCGAGTTGCCTTTAAAAAAACATGATCATGTTTTTCCGTGGGCATAAATTGGATACAATAATATTGGTCGAAGTTAATGAAATTTTTGGTGTTAATGACTATGACTTTAGTTATTAAATGATTGTATGTAGGAATATTTTGTTATCAATTATCAATTTTGATATTTTACTAGGAAGAATGTTTAGTTGTAATATCCTGAATTTTGGGTCAAGAGATTTGAGGATAAACTTGTATTAGGCAGACAACTAGACCCAGTTCAGGAAGTGTGATATTAAATTTTGAAATATTATATGGGATTAATATTTCATTAATAAATTGAGGTTATAATTTTGGGCAAAAGGAGGTTATTTGAATGTTTGCCTTAATAAAATAATTAAGGAAATAAAATGGCAATAATGCTTATTATATGTTGATATAGGGAATTACTTGTTGATTTTGGTTAACAAGTGAATTTTTAGGGATTTTATGTTTACATTGGGATTATTTAAAAATGATATATGAATACCCTATGAGTATTATGATTTTCAAAATAATAAAGAAGGAAAAGGGGAACAATGAATTTATTAAATATTAAGTCAAGGAGTAGTCAAATTAAGTTGACAAGAGCGCATGTGAATGGAAGAAATTGAACACAATTTTGGGACCTTTTCTATGGATGATTTTTGACCAAGTGGCAAGAATGAATGGGAGAAATTAATAGGTTAGCATGTGACATGTCTCATAAATCAAAATTGTGATCAAGAAGTTTCTCATGTAAGCCATGGATTTTTGCCATATGTGCTTAAGGGAATGAGACATTTTCCTTCTCCAATAATCCTTAAATTCATCCAAAATAAGGATACAAGATATAACATCCCGTTTTCAAAAGCAGTATAAATTTTTTTTCTTTAAAACATCATTTCTAATCATCAGAGTAGAGCATCGGAGCGATTGAGTAACTGATATATGTATTCAAAATGCCGTAAGTCTGGCTAGTTACAACAGCGGTATAGAAACCGTGTGGTTCAAAAGTATATAACAACAGAAAGAAATCTTCATTCGGATCTTCTATGCGGGCTGCTTGCCTCCCTCCTCGATCCTCGGTCCTGTAGAACCTGACGTTATGTTAAGAGCTGAGGTCCATTGCAATCGGACCCCAGGTAACGGTTAACCTCATATTTACATATACAGTACATGGACTACAGTCAATCACAACATAACAGCATAATAGCACGCAACCCAATGCAAATGTATCGCTCCCCGCGAATGCAGATGTACCACTCCCAGTGAATCAGGACATACCACTCCCAGTGAATACAGATATACCACTCCCAGTGCATGCATATGTTCAATCATCCTCTAACAACATAACAACTCTACTCATACAATACACCTAACAATATACATGCATACCATAAATATCAGAGTTAGTGTTACAGTACGCGAACGTACCTTCGTTGACGGTAAACGGTACTTCTGTCGGAATACGGTATGACAGTTGATCAGAACGTGATCAGGGATATCCTATCAAGATAACAACGCATTTATTAAGGATCTATCATTACGACGGACATTTTAGTCATAAATGACCACTTTACCCCTGAGCCCCTAATCGGCGGAATTTCGCCAGCACTTCGTTACTTTGACTCTAATCTTCCAAAATTTTTCCATAACTCTTCCTCCAACATTATTTTCGAAATTAATACCTTAATTACCCCTAAAACATGATATCTAATCATACTTGGAAGATTAAAGATCAAAACAACATCTACTCTAGAACTTCAAGAACTACCGAACTAAAACTATGAACCGAAGAACTTACCCGTTGAAGAACTTCAGTACAACTTTCTCCAGAGCTTCTCTCTCTAAATTCTCTCTAAAATGGCTTGTGAATTGATGAGAAATGAAGAGAAGTGGAAGGGCTATTTATAGCCAAAAACCCAAGGACACAACCGGAATAACAATTTCCCCTGATTCATTCTTGGCCACAGAATTACACAACTTAGCTAGCAAGTTTTCTACTCCATTATCCACCACTAATTTCGTCCCCCTATGTCATCTTTTCCAAAGATGAAGTCATCTAAGTGATGTCACCCATGTGCTCTTTATGAGCTTCTACCGATAAAGTTCCCTATTCGGTGTCCTAATCGCGTAATCTTGTAAAATCTCAAAATTCCGGGAACATAGCCCTGAAGATCTCTTTTTCCTCTTTCAAAGTACTTGGTTCAACTAAATTTTTGATCCCATTCAGGGTATTCCGTTGCCTGCCGAAGATTTTCGGATAAACGCTTCGGTTACAGAAATTGCTTCGGGTAGCGTCAACTTCTGGACAAAAATTCACTGATTCATAATATGTCCAGATGTTTACCAACTTATTCAAGGATTTTGAGTTAGGATTTAATTTTCATTGGTTCTCAATTATCCTATTTTCTTTTTATCAAATATCTCTACAAAATATCATTTGCAACTTGCCAACTTGCATTGCTTTCATACTTGGCATATTTTCTCTCTCTTTTCTTTTCCCATTTTCATTTTGCATGGCATCTTTTTGCAAAAGATGTTGCTTCCCACTTGCTCATCCACTTGCTCAAATATCCTCTTGCTTTATGCTCTTATTGGCTAGAGTTTTTATTTGATTTTTCCACAACTTCTACACTAAGTCTTCTATTTAATTTTCACTCAATTTTCCTTTTGTTTTTCCCTTTATTTTTTGAAATTAAATGGCCATCAATGACCAAGGAATATGCTTTAGATATACCATGCTTTTATGTTCTCATTGGCCAATCTATTTTGTTTGACTTTTCAACAACTTACTTGCTAAGTTTTCTACCAAAATTTCTTCAATTTTTCTTCTTTTTCTTGTATTATTATTTCGAAAATGAGGGCATCTTTTTGAAAAAATATGTTGCCTCCTATTTGACCAATTGTTGACTTTTCAACCCTCTTCTTAATCCCTTAGATTATGCCTTAATCATCTTAATTAGTAATTACTCCAATTGGCTAATAATTCACTTTACTCATTTCTTAAACAATTAGCCAATAATTATTCATCTAATCACTTACTAATTATTGATAATTTTCTTACTTAGAATTAATCATTATCTCACAAACTTTTTACTGACATTGGTATTTTACGCTCCATGTAAAATATTAAAAATCATGGGGTCAATTATGGCCCCACAATACTTTTTTATTTTTCTCCTTTAATTTTTCCAAGGTAATAATTTAATAAATTACCTAAATTAGGGACAATATTCTTCCCTATTTCAAATAAATATTTATTTGCCTCTTTATAATATTTTAGGGACCTATTTGCAAACTTTCAAACGTTTTAGGGACCTAACTGCACATTATCTAATTTCAAGAGAAATTACCCTAATAACAAGATAAATTCAATACAAGGTGTTTTGAGACCTCATATTCACTTATTTTTACTAAGCATTATTTACTGAGATTTTTAGGGTTTTACACAAGAAAGGAAGCGGTGATTTCATGTCAAAAAGTTAAAGAAGAGTGTTGAATAAGCTTTCCAACCAAGTACAAATACTTGGCCACATGTCCAAGCAAGAAATCAAAGGAATTAATGCCCTTTGCACAAAAAGGGACACATGGTATGCATGGGAGATGGATTGGCTTTGTTCTTATCTAAATAAACACTTGTCAACAAGCTAATAAAAGCATTTTAAAACTCTCATAAGGGGCCTAATTTTTGACCTAAGAGGAAGGAAAGGAAAAGATGAGATTAAGCTTGGAAGAATTAGTGCATGTGGAAAAGAAAGTCAATAAGATTAATCTTGTGTTGCCATTTTCCTTGAGAAGAAGAAAGAAGCTTTTAAAGGGAGACACCTAAGCATTTAATTATGTCATGTAGATGACATAAACTTTAGGTCATTAAGCCATTAATTTTTGGTTGAAAAGAAGAGCAAAGAAGAAGCAAAAGTCAAACACAAGATAAACTCGAGAAAGTCAACAAAAATCTAGAAGAACTAGGTACAAGCTCTTGGAAATATCTTGATATTTCTTAAGAGACAAGGAGAGAGCATAAGCCATGGTAAATGGACACATGTCAAGACAAAATTTAAAGCCTAATTAAGAGTAAAATTCGTCCAAAAAGGGAAGGGAAAGAGAAAAGGCAAGAAACATGAAGAATACGCCAAGTTTAAGGGATATTTTGTAAGGGCACTTTGGCCATTTGACTTTGGGGGATGTTTAAGTGCCTTCTTGACATATTTCAAGATATTTTGCACTCCCTTTTGCATGAGTATTTTTAACTAAGAACTCAAGGGGAAAAGAAGAGCACCAAAAACTTGGAGAAAGAAGGAAGAAGGAAAGGAAATCACAAAGAAACTAAGGTAAGGTGTAATAGCTTGAGTTCATATTCCTCTTCTTCAATGTTTATGAGTATCATATGGAAAGAGAAGCTCATGGTCATGGTGTTTTCTTAAGAGGTTGAAGGTTGGAAGGGGAAGAAGAGAATCAAAGGTCTTCACAAGTGTAAGTAAGTGATATCAATCTCATGTGCACTTGTATATGTTATTACGTTGAATTAATCTTCTATTATTTTGTACACTTGAAGATCATAACTTGAAGAGGAGATTCCATATAAGGATTTATCATATGAATTTAAGGATATATTGGGCCTTAACATGGAATGAAAAGGTCAAATCTCACATAAAATTATAAGTATTATAAAGATAAAATAAGTTTCCATTGACAAAGTGATTTCAGTTAGATCCAAAGCACAAGGGAGTAATAGGATTTTGGTTATTTTGATCTTCCCAAAGTATTTAAAATGGAGAATAGTGTAGGATTAAGGTTGAACCATAATTTTTGGAAGCCTAATGATTAAATTAAGAAAGTTGCAAAACTGTCCAGTGAAAAACCTATCAAGACAATAAGCTTGTGGCAAGTTTTTGATTAAGAAAATGAGGTCAAATAAACATGAAATTTTCCAGAATTGATGAAGACATCATAAGCCTTAAGTGAATTAAAGGAGATATGAATTTTTGAAGTTAACCCTTAATTCTAGAATGAAAATCTGGACAGTAAGGGTATTTTGGTAAAACTGGAATAGTACAAATTTTCTTGGTCACAAAAAGTATTGTTAGTCAAAACTAGACATAATAAGGGACACGTGAACTTTTGAAACACTCCAATTGGATTTTATATAATTAGTTATAAATTTTTCAAATTGGTCAATAATTCTAGAATTTTTCTAGACAATGGTCAAAAATCAAAGAAATGTGACCAATAATAGATTACTCACTAATAAAGGAATTTAGTGAGTTCTAAATGATTTAGGAACCCTTGTTTCAAATCAAATAGTTAAATATTTATTGAGGAAAGTTTCCATAAGTGATGAATTATGTATGTTTTGTTACTTTAGGGTTACCTATACTACTTAGATATCGGGGAATTTATTGTTACTTGATCACCTGCCAGGTAATAACTTTAATCTCATGTACTTTGTGTATCTCTGTATGTGTGTTTACTATAATTGTGAATGCATTCAGTTATGTATTGTGATATTCCAAGAGCTATGGATCCGGAACATGATATGTGTTATGCCCTGCAATTATCACTATATGCTTATATGACTATATGCTTATATGACTGCGAGTTCCAAAATTGGCTATGTACTTTGTTGTGTGCATTAATTTGAATGCTTTGTGGTATGTTATTTGTGTCCAACTTGACACACTACCTCAACCAGTTCAGAGGCTAGTCCGAGTTTAATAAACTTACTCATACTAAATCATTATAAATCTATATGGAACAAAATTAAAATTCTATCAAATTGTAAAGATCAAGAATAATATTAATAAAACATTTTTACTATATATTAGGGTGAGAAACCTACAAACGATAAGATAGGAAAATCATGTGAAAGCTTGGATTTTTTTTTTTTTTTGCTATAAAAGCTTGGATTTGTTCTTTTAACTAGCTTCATTTCATAGTATAATGTGGTGCTGACAAGAATGGGGCGGGGGATAGCAAATGGTTCAGGATTCAAATCCTCTTAATGTAATTTACATTCGTTTTTTCCAAATTAAACGACAAAAGAACAAAAGAAAAAGCTATGTGCTCTGCCTCAGCAAAGTTATCCTATCTAAGCACAAAAATTACATTTTCGTGATGGGGCATTACAATACATATATTATTCTGTCCAACAAATAAAACTAACCAAATCATGCAATAAATTTAGAATAGAATTGGTTGTCTGCTTGGCCATGATTCTATCTTCTCAAAATACTTAACTGGCACAACCCCATCAAAACCTTCTGTCAATATCACCTTGTTTTCAGAAATGTAAAGCTTCATACCTTCTGAAATAAATATCAAAACATAATATAAGCATTCAATAATCAATACTCAATAGCCTTCCATAGTACTCATCCGGTCCTCAATGTGGGACCTAATCGAGGAATTGATTTTGGTCTTAAATGTAAGTCTTAATTCCTGTATTTATGAGCTTTCCCCAATTTGCTCCAATTGATATTCTCTCAAATTTAAAGAGAATTGAGGAAAATGATTCAGATGTTTAAGGAAGAGTATGTTATATTTGTTACGATTAACTAACTTACCTAACTTCCTTAATTTAGCCAAATTAGTTAAACAGGTCTTATTACATTAAGGACTAGAGGTGTATCTTATAAACAAGTGGAAAAAATAGAACTTGATCTAATTTATAACACAGCTAAGGAAATGAGACAAGTCCATAATACCCTACCCTCCAGAGCTTTTCTAACATCAAGAAAGATCAAGACATTGACATCCCGTCTCATACCTGGAAGAGGAAAACAAGAGAAAGATTAGAATTTATGTACAATTCTATAGTAAACAAAGATTATGCAAAGATTGATGAGACAGTACTTCAGTTCTTTATAAGCAAAGATCTCATTCAACAATTGGGAAAACGGTTTACCCATTCTGATCCTCCAAGATTATGCTTTGCATTTGTTGAAGAAATAGTCAATTCATTTTTGAAGAGAGAAAGGCAAAAAGCTTGGGACCTACCACTCAATTAGTGGACCCTACTTGTTTAAAAATTGAGTTCCATAAACATGACGTTTTTGACACTCCCAAATTCTTTAGGAACATAGAATATCCAAATCCACAATTTTCATTTAACAAAGTAACTCACAAGCCGCCAAAAGAAGACACCCAAATCATTGAACGAGTTGGAAATATCTATGATATTGCACACTGAAGTACGAAAATGAAAAAGGTAAAGGCAGGTGACGGAATTCCTCATCAACTCCACATCCAGCCTAAATCTTATGGGACACAAATGAAAAAAATAAACACCAGCTTTCCTACAGCGCAAAACAAATACACAGGAAAAGCATCTCAATGAAATATAAAAAGATATTTTCATGAAACAAGGTATTACCACTTATTACTTCTCCGTCTGTTGGCAAACCACATGAAAAGTGAACATGTAATCTCCTCATGCGCTTCAGACCAGATTCCAAAATTGAATTCAAGTTTCTTCCGTAGGTCCCATGCACACAAACTACATATAGTGGCAAATGAGCAAATCTAAGCAATGGAACATGCTAATTTGAAATAAAAACTATGACCAAAAAAAAAAGGGAGCATGTGACATAAATAACTGAAAACAAAAAATCAGACAATTTACCAGGAATTTCTTCAGCTGAAAGGATTGGTTTCAATAAGCTTTCAGTTTCAACAGCCTGCATATTAAATATCATTAATCTTAGTGTAGAACAGACAAAGTAAATTAAATGAATTCTCAATGCTGTCAGCTCTAAAAATAAGTCAGCATTTGATAGAAGAAACTTAGTATGGGATACCTAGTTCCATATTGATTAGTTTGGGCTGCCTTGTGCTTACTTAAGAGGGTTAATTCTCCCACCATAATACTCAGTTTTGATGGAGGTAAAAGGTTCTTCAACTTCAGAGTTCATTAATTGGTGTTAGATCCAAGGTTATTAAAACCGGACCGGTCAGTGAACCGGTCGGGATACTGGGTTAAGGGTTAGTAGGTCAGACCGGAGTCAAACCGGAGCTAAACCGGGACCAAACCGGTAAGAAAGTAAATATATCAGTTATTTATTGATATAAAATTATAAAAAAATTGAAATCTATTTTATATTTATATACTATTTGGGAAGCGTGTGATATGAGTAGTATGTCATATCTTCGAGGGTTAGCTCACGACTAGGTAGTAGGTAGGTAGCTGTAGACTTTTCCATTTCCCTTCACAAGTTGAAGTAGCTGACCCCGATAACCGTGCATTTTCCATTTCCCTTCACAAGTTAAAGCTTTGCACAGCTATGTCCACTCTCATCATACGTTCTTCTTTCTCATTTTTTTTTTGATAAACTTCTTCTTTCTCATTTTCCACCCACAGAAACTGCTGAGCCATCCACCCGCAGCCTCTATTAGTCTCGTTCGATCTCCGGTGGCCACCGTACTCGTTGATCTCCGGCGGTTTCTGAGGGCAAAAAAGTAGTTGTCGCTCTGATCTCCCTCCTGGTCGATCTCACCGACTGTTTCTTGAGAGCAGGTGGCCTTTGTCTGGTCTCTCTCTCTCTTTTCATCTCTCTTTCTCCTTCCATGTTGCAACTGTTCAGGGGAGCTTCAAAAAAAAGAAAAAAAGAAAGCTGACCCCGGTTTCTATGGTACACCGGACCGGTCTTATGGCCGGTTCGCCGGTTTCCGGTTGGAACCGGCCAGTCCGGTCCGAGTCTAATAACCATGGTTAGATCCAGTGATTAGCAACAGGCTACTTTAAAATATATATATATATATATATATATATATATATATATATATATTATAACCTTCGAAGAACCCAAATGAAGTGTTTCTAAGCCACAACTTGTGTTTGAAGCATAGCACTGATATAACAACTCCGCTACTTGAAAGAAACTAAAATCAAATTATATTACCGGTAGTACTAAATGGAAGATTGAAAATGATTGCGATATCTCCTTGGATACTAAGTTTTGGCGGAGACAGAAACAGAACAATTCACATCAGATTCAGGTACTAAAGAATCTATTTCATGACAATCAAACTTCAACCAGATCAGTAGCTTTTGACAGCTAATACTATAAGAAAGTGAAGCAAATCCTTTATCAAGAGGACATAAGGTCTGATAATAGGTCTCGTGAGACTGCTAATTTTGATTCCAACATTGCATGGAAAGTTAAGAGGCCTTATTCAGTCCCAAGACCCAAGCTGCTAAAAATTCGCGGTTCCAACATCCTTGAATTGGCAATGAATGTAATCAACGTCATCTAGACCAAGTAACTATGGGTCATCCATTTTTCTCATGTTACTTTGCTAGATCTATGTTGTCTGGCAGAAAATTTTGATATTGTGCAAAAGAAAACTATTCCAATGTCTCATTCTTTATAAAATGTGGCTTTTGTGAATCAAGCAAGGATTAAAACAGGTATAGTTCTCATCAGTATTTACTTCACATAAGATTTTCCTGTATTGAATCAGCACTGCCAGACTTGGGGTGATAAGTCACAGCTAGGACAAATGTGAGAAATTATTTATCAAGCTTTGAGAGAGAAGTTGGTAGTACTGGCTAGACATAGCCTGCAATTCTTTAAGAGAAACCATATCAATTGAATATTTTTATTAGCAGTATCTGTAAAGATGATATCTGGTCAGAGTACTGGGATTATTACAAACATTCTGTGATGGAATCAGGAATGTTTTAAGATGCTGCAGTATAATCATTAGCAATCATATTCAACAAAATCACGCACGGGATCGTGCTAAATGTATTCAATTATAAATGGATTTTTTTTTGCACACAAATGAAATAGGCACCACTATTTATCAGCCTAAGGCTAAAGTGAATTTACAGTTGTACCTCTAACAGTGATGTCATTTACAATAAGCTCAAAAAGACAAAAAGAAGAAAAAGAATCAAGATTTCATCAAATAATAATATCCAAAAAGCTAAAGGAATTCACAAGTAGATTTCTGTTTTATTATATCCAGCAAAGTCGCAATTTACAATTAGATGAACCAGCATGAACAGTTAACATAATGGAGGATAGCAATCAAATAAAGTTCAATCTTCTTCAAAACGTTAACAAAAAATAACATGAAAGATGAGATGATGTCCATGCAAAGAAATGCTTACAGTAATTGTGTGGCCTTGGTTAGCTCGTATTAACAACTCCCCATTCTCTTCTATAAGGCTAAACCGCTGCTTGTTATCCTTTCGAACAGCCTGAGGATATCCATAAGATAATGAAGAATATAAGTTTTTAAGGAAGTTCACATGAAATAGACAATTACTAGTAAAAAGACTCACAAGTCATCGGTGATTAAATTTTTGGCAAACAGAAATAGCTATAAGTTTCAATTAACAGATCAGAAAAAAAGAGCTGAGTAATAAACACCATTGGCACCATAAACCAAACAGCTATTGGGCACTGCTAATTAAATGACTAAGCATACTCTAATCTTATCCAGTATCTCCAATATCTAATGTACTATGGCCTTCCTCTTCAAGCCGTAACAAAATCAGCAAATAGAGAATACATCAGTCTTAATTTGGAACCTAACTACTACTATATAAGAGACACGTGTTGTCTCAGGGTAAACTTTAATGCAGTAGAGCAAGAAAATGAATGACATTTATGATAAAAGTTACAAAGTGAAAGAGACAAGTAATGTCTCAGAGATATGTCCAAAATACATACCAAGTACCATGACAAGTTCCATATTTGATTTGCATCTTTACAACAATGGTCCTGATGGTTTTATCAACTTTCTTATGGGGAAACTTAGGTTACTAGTTTGCAAAGGAATGTTCATGCTTAATTATTGACCTTAGGCTCCCCAATTCACCCAAAAACGAAAGGGGGAAGAAAGAAAATTGAAATAACACCGAACCCAAACCCAAAAAAGATCCTGTTTTCCAATTGTCCTAATTTTGTTTCCTCACTGTATTTTAAAATATGAAATGCCCACCATAATTAAGAGTATCAATGACTTAAACATCAAAAACACGACTTAAATACTAATCCAGAATGTATTTCTCTTAATACAACAACAAATTTGACTTCCAAAGAAATGCCACTGTGCAATGAGAATAAAGATAAACTAGTTAAGAGTGAAAACAAACAAGAACTCAAGGAGAAAAGAACTAACCTCCCTGATGTCATCGATGGTGTGTGATTTTAACGGAATATTGGCAAATGTCTTCATATTCAACTTCAATAGATCATTAACCTTCACAAAACCATCGCTCTGCATATTCAAATTCAATTCAGATGCCATATGACGTAAAATTCTTGTCCTGCAAATTTTACAGCAGAAGTGATTACCATAATAATTCAGCAGAATCTGGAGGTTAAGAAAAAATACAAAATAGGAGAAAAAACGAAGTATAATTGAATTTCTTTCAATAATCAAAGGGGAAAAATTCATTTTACAAGTAATTACCATGGAAGTTAATAACAAAAGAAAATAATTAGAGTGATATAATAGGGTCTACAAGTGCTTACAAAAGCCTCCCAAGGGCGTCAATTTTATCTTTTCCAGAGCCACTTCCTCCAACACCTCCACCGCCACGCCCTCTTGTTCTATCTCTTTCATTTCTCATCTCGGAGGCCCTTCCCCTACCACCACTGCCAACAAAACGCAAATATTAGATTATATTCGACAGGGAATTTCAGAGATACATCAAAGTAGTAGATTATATTCGAAAGCCTTCCTCAAGTTTCCGAGAAAAAATTTCCCCTTTGGCTTAATCTCGAAAATCAACGCCGAGTAGAGAAAACAGAAAAATCAGTTTAGATGGCCATTTCAAGTGTCGAACAATATCTCCCAAATAGAAAGAGATAATTAAATATTTTCCTTGATGAAGTTGAAGATAATTTGAAGAAAGAGAACAAACAACCTTGAACTAGCATGAGCGTGAGACAAGAATGAAGAGCTCCTGAAATTGGTGTTCTTATCATCGGCATGATTCTCCATTGGAGCTAAAGCAGAAGAACTGAGAATAAGAGTTGGAGAAATGGAAGAGATACGTGGAAGCAAAAGACAACGGTACCGTGAGATCAGAACGCTGTTGGTGAGTAGAGCCAACATGGAGAGCAGCCCTGTGGAACGCAAATCAGCCGAACAATAATAATAATTAAACTTTTTTATTTAAAAAAGAAAAAGAAAAAGAATAAGGATCTGGCTAGTTTGGGCCGGACAGATGCTGGATCAAGCTTCTAACTTTGAAACCGGATATCATTAGCCCAAATCAGACTGGAGAGAAGGAGAAGTCGTCTACTTAAAAGTTATTTGTGCTAAACACTCCTAAGGTAATAGTTCGTCACCAAATTTCTCTTTAACCCTAGATTTAATAAACAATGATTAAGGTGTAAATTTGCGTCGAATTTCTTACTAAGGAGGAATTTTTTTTAAGCTCAATGTCACCCTTAAAGTGTTAAAATAGAGTAATAGTGTATATTACCTTAAAAAAGTTAACGGCCAATATTAATTTCTTAATAACCAACATTAGTTTTTCAATAGTATGGACTATGGAGTAGCATTGCTACATTTTGAAACTTCCTAAGTAACATTAAACCTAAAAAACTTTCTGCTTGAGAAAAACTTTCAGGTTAAATTTGTACTTTAACAAAAAATCAAATTTACACTTTAACAAAAAAAAAGGTTTAGATTCAATATTTTATAAAATTATTACTATAAACATAAATAAATTTAAATTATTAAAATATGATATATACACACACACATCATTTATAATTGCAATATACGAAAAATAAATATTTTAAAATTTTTAAAATATTATAATAATAATTTTATAAAATATCAAATCTAACATTTATTTCATTATCTAACGTGAAAATGGGATCATGAGAAAAAAATGATAAAGTGGAAAAATAAGAGGATCATCTTCCTTTTTAAATTTTGACTGAGGAAGAGGGAGAAGGACATTTTCTTCTCGTCTTCTGCATTAATGGAAGTATGGCTGAGCATGCGATTTTTTGGGTTCAGTTTTCAGTTAAAACCGAAAAAACCGAATCACTAGATAGTAAACCGAAGTCCGTCGAATAACCGAACCGAATTAGAAGAAGCCATAATCTTCTTATGTTCTTGTAATGGAGTATCAGATCAAGTCTCTAATGAAAATCAAGTGCGTTGGACAAAATGGTATAAATTCTCAAGGTTATCGTCACAAGAAATTTAGTGCAGGAATAAGAACAGACTCGACAATGCAGGAAATTACATATACAGCGCATCTCCACCTAGTGGAAAACAAAAGAATGACATTTAATCAATCATGGCTTCAAACTAAAATTCAAATAATGGAAAAAAGGGATTATATTGCAAAAATTCAAAATTAAAAAATGAATATATCGAACCTGAAATTAAATTGAAACATCATATGAACGAGAAAAGGCATAATAGATATAAAATGGAAACATCCAAGCAAACTGAAAAAAATACTGAACATGAATCTTCGATCAGAAATCGTATGCAAATGAGAGTTACTGGTATGGGTCAGTAAGAAAATAACAAACAAGTATATAATGATGATCCTTTTCAACAGATATATCTTATTGTTACGGATTCATATTTTGGGCTTAGGCATGATACGGCCCAATGAAGATATGCTGTGGCGGGAGTCCACCTTAAGCAGGTAAGATGCTAATCATCCTCTAGTCTCGACAGTACATGTAGTGGAGCAGAGACGTGTAGTGGAACAGGGACATGTCAGGTAGTAGAGCAGAACGTTGAGGGCTTGGAGGCGCGCATGGCACAAGGGCAAAAACCCTAGAGGTAATCTTATAAATAGCAGGTTATCCCCAAGGTACACACACTATTTATATCATTTTACTATTCTGTTCCACTATGCACATACCCCACCCCCTTTGGCAAATCGACATTCTCGTGTAGCATAGGGATCTTTAGGCATTCGGTGGTGTCTTCCCCATAGGTATCATTGAAAGCTCTTATGCTCTTTGATAGTAACTTATGCCAATCCCTTAGAGCCAAACAGATCTATATCAATTTATCACTAACCCATCGAGGTTAATTAGACATCTGTGTTCTGAGAGCAGAACACTTATTATCGAAATAATGCATTGCCATGGTATTTTCTTCATTGCACCGAATGCTGGCAATAAGGCTGGAGTTTCACAAGAACCCAATCATTGACATTAAATTCGACCTCCCTTCGAGTATGATCTACAGATTGCTTCATCCGAGCTTGGGCCTTCTGGATGTTCAATTTAAGAACCCGTACAACTTCATGACGTAATTCAAGCTGTCGATGAACATCCCATGGAGTGTCTTCAGCTGAGGAATGAAAACCAAAGCAACGAAGATACATCTATAAACAATTTGTTCAAAGCCTTAGATTGCCCATTACACTGTGGATGGTAGGCAGAACTAAAATTCAACTGAGTACTTTGTAATTTCATCAAATAGCGTAAAAAATAACTAGTAAAAGTTTTGTCTCGATCTGAAACAATATACTTTGGCAACCCATGTAACTTGACAATATATTGAAGAAAAACCTCAGAACCCATTCGACTAGAAAAATGTGCATGAAATGCCCATATTTAGAAAGACGATCCACTACAACTAAGATTACTGTCTAACCTTTAATGGGAGGAAGTCCGGTGATAGGTAACAGTTGTGATAAACCGGCAGGATGCAATTACGAAACCTTGGCTTGCTGGCATATAGCACAATTGCAAATTAGGAATATGATATCTTGCTTCTTTTTTGGCCAAGAAAATAATTTAGGAATGCGATAAAAAGTTGTCTGAAATCCTGCATGGCCCGGAATTCTAGATGAATGGAACTTAGGATCATGGTAGTTAAAATCTCAATTTATCACTGCGATTTTACGTTTTTACGAATTTTTTTCATTAAAACGATTTTACTAATTTTTCAAACGCTTTTATATTTTTACGATTTTTTTACGTTACGATTTTACCTTTTACGATTTTTTATCTCTCTGCCGATTTTAAGTAAAATCTCGATTTTAATTAACTACCTTGGTTAGGATCCATTTTATTACATTAGGGAAATCATTTTAACACTTCCCGAATAATATTAAAACTAAAAAAGCTTTTAAGATAACACTGATCATGAACAAATTTATACCTTAACCCTTAGTTTCCCCTCCAAAATCTCTTCAATTTGGAGGTAAAATCGTGTGGGGCACACTATTTTTTCCTTCCACCTTTTCTTTTCCTCTATTTTCTCTTCTAATCCTGTGATATTCCACTTTCTGCCCTATTTTCATTCCCTTAATTTTCTTTCCATCTAAACATAATATTAATGTAATCCAAGATGGTGAGTGACTCATCATGACTGGGATGCGTTACCCTCTGATTAATGTAAAATTCGACTTTGCTCCTTGACTGGTGAAAAACACTAATAAAAAAGATGAGAATAATTGATTTCGTTGCGGATATAAAAATCACAATTATAAATCAGAAATATAAGATGTAAGTTTTTCTATAATTTCATGCTCAAATATCAAGTAATAAGAACATGAATAAAGATCTTAAGAACTCATGATTTCCACAACACTACATGTTTAAGTCAAGATGCACTAACATCTATCCATAATTGCGGAATCGATACTTCATAATATGTGACTTGCAATACAATAATTGAAACCTTTATCATTCTTTTTACCCTTCATTTCACGCTCTCTCTTCTTGATGAAAAACTAGAGGGTCTATAATGGTCAGAAAGTGAATTAACAAGTTTCTATCATTTAAATAACTTATGTATCCAAAAGACATGTATATCCTATGGATATGACTACACCCATCAAGCAGTCAAGAAACCTCTTCCCAAAAGTCATTTACCAATAGTCAGTTAGCCCCTTCATTAATTATTAAATCTTATATATTTATCACAACAACATGAGACATTTCTTACATTCTCCTACTTGGCTCATATGTCATTTCATGATTTAACAAAATATCAATAATTATGCGCATAATCTTGGCTAAAAGATTTCATATATATTGGTTACATCATAAGTCATGGTTAAGGATAAAATTAATATGAGTCATGGTGGTTGTACATCAGTATATCGACGTAGTCCCTTCCATGTACTATTTTATCAGTCTTTCTAGCTCCTTGACATGACACTTTAATGGAAATAACTTTAATGTCCATCAATAAAGTCTTCATAGCAGACAAATATTGTTTTCCAACAACATTATTTATGCATGCATACATAAAGTTGAAAACAAGGGAATCTCAGAAACACATATATACTAATGAGTTCAAAGCGTCAATGACCAATGCATAACAATAATTCTAACATTCGCTAGTAGACATAATACCCATACTATACACATGATCAGAGAATGTCTTGGGCGGTAATCCCTTTGTTAAGGGATTAGCTATCATAAGATTGGTGCTAAAATGTTCTATTGACACTCTATGTTTCTGAACCTCTTCTCTAACGGTAAAGTATTTTCATTCCATATGCTTAGCACCTTTAGAATACTTGTCGTTTCTATAAAAGAAGACTGCTGCGGAATTATCACAATAAATTTTCAGCGACTTGGCTATACTGTTGACTAATCCAAGCCCTGAAATAAAATTTCATATCCATTTATTCTGAACCATGGCCTCAAAGCATGCCACAAATTCAACTTCCATAATGGATGCAGCAATTACTGACTGCTTATCCAATCACTTCAAGGTTGTTAATAATGAAGTTGCCCAAAATACTACCACCCTTAATCCTAAGTCTAGCATTCCTTCCACACATTCTAGTGTTAAAAAAACAAATCTTTCTTAGGAATATGTTTTTGTTAAGAAAGAGGGGAAAGTAAATGTGTTTACTTGTCTATTATGTGGTTCAAGTTATAAGGGAGGTGGGATAAATAAGTTGAAACAATATTTAGCTGATGTGAGTAGTCAAGTAAGTTCTTGTAAAAAAGTTTCTCATGATGTACATGCTAGAATGAAAGGATCTTTGGTAGAAGGTTCAAAGAAAAATCATGTTCATAATGATAATGTAGATGAAGAAAATGCAGCTACAGAAAGTGAAGAACCAATTGTATCAAAGACGAAAGCTCCTAACATTGTGGGGGTTGAAAATTATTTTGCACCTAGGACAACTCATAGTGCTCAACGAAGCATCAAGAGTGCATGGGCAAGTCAAGAAGTACAACATAATGCGAAAAAAATTTGGTCAATGGACTTATGTGAAATGTGTTCTATTTAATGCATTGACTTGTCCTTTATTTCAAAAAGCCATTGATACTGCTACTGCAATTGGGCCTGGGTTTAAGGTCCCAAGTTATCATGAGTACAAAGTTAGCTTATTGAATGATTGTAAAAAAGAATGACAACTTCTAATCGATAGCCATTAAGCTAAATAGAAAGAAAATGATTGCACACTCATGGTTGATGGTTGGACAAATGTTAGATAGTGAACTTTGATTAATTTCTTAGTCTATTCAGTACATGACATGGTTTTTGTTAAATCTATTGATGCTTCATATTTAGTTAAAGATGTCAATACATTATTCTCATTGTTCAAAGAAGTTATTGAATGGGTGGGTCCTGAAAATATAGTCCATGTTGTGACTGACAATGCTCTTAACTATGTAGCATGTGGTGGATTGATAAAAAAGAAATATAAAACCATTTATTGGTCACCTTGTGCTGCTCACTATTTAAATATGATTTTGAAAGACATTGCATCAATGCCTCAAGTTTCAGACCTTCCGAAGAAGGCATCCAAAATCATTGTAGTCACACATAACCATTTGGTCTTCTTGTCATGGTTAAGAAAAAGACCTGGTTTGAAGGAAATTGTGCGTCCTGGAGCAACAAGATTTGCCACCACATTCATTACCCTTCATAGTATATATTCGCACAAACATGACTTACAAACTTTGGTTATTGATGAGCATTTTTTGCAGTATAAGTTAGCAACTACTGAAGCTAAAAAAACTTTTAGTGCAATCCTTCTAGATAACCGATTCTGGAATGATTGCTTTCAAATTGTGAGACTTGTGTCTCCATTGATCAGATTATTGAGAATTGTTGATTTGGATGAGAAGCCTTCAATGCTTTATGTCTATGAAGGCATGCAAAAGGCTAAAAATGTAATCAAGGATATGTTTCAAAGGAAAAAGGAACCATACAAGCCTTACACAAATATTATTCAAAATCATTGGGATAAGCATTTGAAAAATGAACTTCATGCAGCGGCATATTTGTTGAATCATGCATTCTTGTATAGTCCTAATTTTGTTATAAAGCATCGATGTTTGGAAGTTTTGATCGATATGTTCAAGGAAAACTCATTTGGCAATGCTGATTATTATGTTACAATGATGAAGCAAATTGGTGTATACCGTGAACATAAAGAATCCTTTACTAAAGTTTCATGTGAAAAAACAGCCCATAAACTAGTCCTACATAAAAACATTAAATTTCATATTCAAAAGCACATATTGAGATATCTGAAATTAATAATACATATTAAATGTCTTTTATTTTATTTTATTTTACGGATGATCAGTGGTTATACTACGAGGGTTCAGTACCAGAATTGCAAAAAATTGCTTTACGCATTCTTAGTCAAACTTCTACTTCTTCTGGATGTGAAAGAAACTGGAGCTTGTTTGAGCGTATCCATACTAAAAGAAGAAATAGATTGGAGCATCAAAGGCTTGATGACTTAGAATTCACTAACTACAATATGAGGTTAAAGTTTAAGTAAACTTCTTGTTCATGACTTTTAATTACATGTTCAATATTTTTATACTTTTATTACATATAGACATATATACACTTTATTAATGTTGATATTCTATCATGTTGCCATCATAGGAATCAATTGAAGAAGAAAAAAGATAATTATGATCCCATTGATTATGAATCAATTGATAAAATAGACTTTTGGGTGCTTGACGAAGATCCAACTCCTGAATTTGATGATGAAGATGCGACAAATCTTCAACTTGAACAAATGGCGAGGGATTTTGGAGGTTCCTAACTATCTTTTATTATATAAGATTATATTCCTACACAAAATAATATAACTATGCTTTTTACATTTAATAATTCTATTTGTTTCATATAGGTGAAGATGATGTTAGTACCGCACCTCCATCTTTAAATGATGATCATGTTTCTAGTGCTTTTATTGTTCCTCCTATAGCTCCACCCCCTATGTCTAAATACTTAGAGAGTTGAATGATGTTGATGATTATTACAATGATGATTAGTTTATTAAACGTGAGAATATTTTGTCATCATATACTTGTTTTTGATATTTTGCTACCATGAATATTTTGTCTCAAATGTAGATTGCAAAGAAAATTGTTAAGAATATTTGAATATGTGACAAGTATGAGAGTATATGATTATTTTGCTACTGATCCAAAGTATTGAAATGATATATAATATTTCAAATTTTGGTTGGTGTGATGAGAAATTAAATTATTTTCCAATTTTTTATACCTCATCGGTCTAGGCTCGAGTTGACTCCGGTCTGACCCATTAACCCTTGACCCAATACCCCGCCCACTTCGGTGGCTGGTCCAGGTTTCAAAACCTTGATTATAAAAGCTCAAATCCAAGAATCAAAAACCCAACAAAAAGCCCAAGAAAAAGAAGCATCATCATCAAGATCCGTAGTCCCAAAACCAATTTCTAGTCAGACTTTTAATGTTTATGAACATTTTAAGTATTTTAAAGCCTTAACCAAAAAAGCGGGAAATATGGATATTTGAAAGATGAGCATGTGAAATATGCTTCTCATTTTGTCTTCAACAAAGTGATTGTCCATCCTGGAACTTCACCTACCCTTGTAAAAATTTTATATTAATATGGTTTAATTCAAGCCATTTCCTTCAACAAATATGGAAGAAATAACAGAATCACCACAGTCTGTAAAGGATGCTGTAAAAACATATTTTGGAATTTTCAAACAGTATAAAGTATTTATAAGGTGTTATTCTACAATTGCTGAGATTACATCAGAGAAGTTTTTTCTGCCTATTAACCTCATTAGGCTTGGAACAACAAAGAAACCAATTGAAGGAAAACCATAACTCAAGGAAGAAATAGAAGATGAACAAGAATTCCAAAATAAAACGTCTAAATATAAGAGCCCAAGATTATCATATTATATTTCAGGAGGTGAAACGAACTCTAGTTGTAGATGAACAACAATAGGTTTATTTCTGTGGTTTAACATCTTTAATAGCTTCATTCAGAACTACATCAAAGAATAAGATGTTTAATCAATGGTATGATAGACTGAGAACTAATAACATGGACAATTTTGAAGAAACCAAGAAAAAATTTGTAATGATCTATCAGAATATACAAAGGGTTAAGGATCAAAAATACCAACGAACTATTGGGCCAGGACCACCCAGCACAGCAAACTATTTTTTGGACCAAAAATACCAACAAACATTTTAAAGAGGAGCGCCAAAGACAACGACATTAACACTGTTAACAAAAAGTTAACCTCTGTTATCTAAGGTGCAGATTGGCCAACGAACTCTTATTCCAAGAGCGCCCAGCACAAAATTCTAAATTTTACTAAATTAAATAATTTTTTCTCAATTGTCATTATTCAAAACTACTTGTATAGATATCTATGGACAAAAATTATTCATTCTTTAATTTTGTCAAAATTATAATTTGCTAAAATAAACAAAATTTTTAATTAAAAATATAATTATATGATTTAAATAAAACTCAAGGTGTTTTATAATTTATTATATATGTTAAAAAAATTATATGATTTATTTTTATAATAAAACTCACATAAATTTCTTCTAAAATAAAATAATAATTTTTATGAGAAAAAGAATGTATGATAAATGATATGAGAGAATTAGAGTAAAATATGTAAAAGTGAACTTATTAATCAAATAAATTAGAGTAAATTTATGTATGTATTTTTACTCTATCATGATTTTTATTTTTATTTTTCTAAATATAAGTCTTATTAATCTAAATTTATAAGTATAATTTGTTTCCCTCTTTAAATTATAGCAAGAAATTTAGGTTAGTAGTTCTTAAAGCTCAATTGTGTCAATTGCCGTATAACTTATTCCCAACGATACATTATTTATCTTGAATATAATGATATTAAGTTAACGGCAAAATCGAAAGAAAAGAATATAAAACACCTTGAGTTTTATTTAAATCATATAATTATATTTTTAATTAAAACTTTTGTTTATTTTAGCAAACTATAATTTTGAAAAAATTAAATAATGAATAATTTTTGTCCGTAGATATCTATACAAGTAGTTTTGAATAATGACAATTGAGAAAAAATTATTTAATTTAGTAAAATTTAGAATTTTGTGCTGGGCGCTCCTGGAATAAGAGTTCGTTGGCCAATCTGCACCTTAGATAACAGAGGTTAACTTTTTGTTAACGGTGTTAATGGCGTTGTGCTGAGCGCTCCTCTTTAAAATGTTTGTTGGTATTTTTGGTCCAAAAAATAGTTTGCTGTGCTGGGTGGTCCTGACCCAATAGTTCGTTGGTATTTTTGGTCCTTAACCCATATACAAATCATAGGTGTAAATATTGTGAAGAAAGAGAAAAGTTTTTAAATGATGCTGAAGAACTATAAATGTATATGAGTATTCTTTGAAGAATAATTCGAAGAAGAAGAAGACAAGAGACTGCCAACACAACATGCCAAAGGTTGTTTTTTCAGAAGAATAGTATGTGAAAGACAGAGATGGAAAGTAAAAGGAAAAAGAAAAAGGAGACCCTCTCCAAAAGAAGAAGAAGAAAATAACAGTAAGATCCCTGCAAATAAAAAGTAATTAGAGTTTGTAAACTTGGGTAAGAATGCCAACTCTATATAAAGCCTTGTAATTGCTCATAGTTGGCACACTGAGTTTGAGCCTTTACCCAATTCTCTTCTCTACTTTTGTATCCAAAATTTTCTGACAAATAAAAATTCAAGTTATAATCATTTTATCTGTTGAAGAATATTTTGAACTGATCGTGGATAAATATAAGGTATGAGTTTTTAAATTTCTGAGGGGTCAACTTAGGGAGTAGTATTATCATAAATTCAATAATTATGGAACTGTGAAATTGTTCATGGTTATATGTTTAGACAAGATTAAGATTAAGTTATGATCATATGATAAACCAAAAGGATAGGAGTCTAGTTATGCCTCTTGTGGGAAACGACGGTAGGCTGCGCTAGTATGATTTGAAGGGGGAATATTTAAAGAGCTGAGACTCTCTGTAAAGTATTCTAGCTTGTATAAAAGGGGGCTGACCCTTTTAGGCTCGGGATAAGAAAAACATCATTGTTTAAGGCTTGGCCCGAGAGCAAGTGGGTCATGACTAGAATCTATTTTTCTAAATTTTAATATTTTTCTTGTGTTTTTTTCAAAGAAATATAATTAGTAAATTATAACAATTAAAGTTTTGCTTTATCAAATAAATGTTATCAACATTAAGGTCTAAGCAATGAGCATCATGCAACAAACAAACACAGTCACTAATTCTTAATCAAAAGTAAACTATTGTCCACAAATAACTCACACAAAGCATAAGAAGCTTATCACTAAACAACATGAGTTTGATGACTATCATTTTCATCTTCTTTGACATTATCATCAATTTCAAACACAAGTGATTGTGCTTCACTTTGAGTAATAGGCTCTACTTCATAAGTAAAAATAACAAGAATTTTTTCTCTAACATCATGAATACATCCATAATCTTGATCTACAGCAAATAATACACCAAATCATAAAATCAGAGTATAGTTATTATGTATTTGTAATTAAATGGATAAATAGATTTATAACAAAACAAAATACATATAAAATAGTAAATTACCATCATATATGAATCCATGCATCCAGTTGCAAGTACAAATAAGAGCTTGAACATTACATGAAAGAATGGAACTTCTATATTTTGTTATAACACGTGAACCAATACTGGAAGCTGATTCATTGGCTATTGTAATAATTGGAATGCTTAGAATATTGGTTGTCATATTTGAAGGAATCAAAAATCTTTGTTGATTGTTCTTCTACCAGTTCAAGATATCCAAATCTTTTTAATTATCAAGCTTTAGTATTGGTTTTTTCAAATAAGTTTCCAATTCAGACTTATTCATGGAAGAATGATCCCTACTCGCATAAATATATTGATAATTCATCATCATTACAAAACGTTCAAGTTAAAAATAAAAAAAAAATAAAGGGCCTAAATGGCTGGCTCTTTTAAGCCCTCGGTCCTATTGGGTTGCATTGTCCCTTTTCGGCCCAACTTTATTTGGAGGCTCCATTTTATAAGCCTAACCCTTGAATGACCAGGGTTTAAACGAACCGGCGCGAAGGACTTAGCCTGATTTCCCGGCTCTACCAAATATAGATAAGGTTGTTATAAAAAGAATAATAAGAGAAGTAAATAAAGAAATTAGACAACAACAACATGAAAGAATAAGAAGACAAAATTTAATAAGATTCCCTATAATTATAAATCAAATATATGATAATATAAAGGGTTAAATACCTAATTTTCCATGGAAGTATTGATAAGGGGGCACTCAGCACCCGGAAGTTTTTTGGGTACCAAATTTGCCCCGGAAATATGAAAAAGGTACCAAATTTGCCCAAAACTAACGGAAGGTCAAACAGACGTTTGCCACGTCGGATATTTTCGGGTTAAATACCTAATTTGCCACGGAAGTATTGATAAGGGGGCACTCAGCACCCGGAAGTTTTTTTTGGTACCAAATTTGCCCCGGAAGTATAAAAAAGGTAGCAAATTTGCCCAAAACTGACGGAAAGTCTACGTAGGTCGTTAAAATGCTACATATGGCTAGGAAAGAAACACAGTGGAGATAGTGCCGGTGGGACCATTGTGAACACCATGGCTCTCCGATGTGGGGCTGAGGACCTGCCAGGCGGTGTGGCAAATTCATACCAAACGATTTTATCCCTTAGACCCTTACAATTTCTCAATTCTCAAATCTTCAGGTATGCCTCCTCACTCCCCCCCCCCAAAAAAAAACAAATGCCCTTTTTTTACTTCTCTGAAATTTTACGATTTGGTGAAAATTTTGACAATCCATATGACCATCTCTAATTGGGTTTATTGGCGGTTTTTTATTTATCTTGATCCGGAGAACTATTTGGTTTCTTGGTAGAGCATTTTTTAAAGTACAATGGGAATACAAAATTGTTCTAAGAATTATCTCTAACTGATGGCTTTTGCAGATCCAAAGTTAATTCTAACATCCCGTTTGAAAATTTTCTGGGGATTGAAACCAATCGGATCTGAAGCAGAGGAATGTCGCAAACAGAGTTGGCAGGCATTGTTGTGGAAGCTGGCATACCTGTCGGTGAAGGAGTGGAAGAAAATTCAGAAGCATGAACCGCCGAAAGCGAGAGGGAAGAGAGAGAGATGAATAAGGTGCTCATGTGGTTACATGATCTGGCATATGACTCACCCTCCACCGTGTTTCTTTCCTAGCCATGTGGCATTTTAACGACCTACGTGGACCTTCCGTCAATTTTGGGTAAATTTGCTACCTTTTTTATACTTCCGGGGCAAATTTGGTACCAAAAAAAAAACCTTTCGGGTGCTGAGTGCCCCCTTATCTATACTTCCGTGGCAAATTAGGTATTCATCCCAAAAAAATCCAATGTGGCAAATGTCTGTTTGACCTTCCGTTAGTTTTGGGCAAATTTGGTACCTTTTTCATACTTCCGGGACAAATTTGGTACCCAAAAAACTTTCGGGTGCTAAGTGTCCCCTTATCAATACTTCCATGACAAATTAGGCCTTAACCCTAATATAAATAAAGGAAAAATATTAAAGTATTATATCAAGAGCATGATAAGATTACCATTATATTATATTTTGGTGAAATTTAATTATAAAAAATATCGAGCTAGAAAATATTAAATTTCTGATATATATATATATATATATATATCGCAGGGGCGCGTGCAGGGGTCATCATAGAAAGTAGATATATGAAAACATTACCAAATTAATAAAGGGGTTGCTAATTAATAAAAGCAAGGTCGCACTTGAGAGAAATTTTAACATTGATTATAATTTTTAAGGATGGGCTGTGGAGGCTTGTAAACTTGATTAGGGGTGAGCAAATCAAAACCGAAAACCGAACCGAATAATTCGGTGTTCGGTCTTTTCGGTTTGGTTTTTTAAACTAGTTTTGTTCGGTTTTGCAAAAAAAAAAAAAAAAAAAAAAAAAATATATATATATATATATATATATATATATATATATATATATATATATATATATATATATATATATATTCGGTTAAAACCGAAAAAACCGATTTTTTACAATTTGTTTGTTAAAAAAATCATAATTAATTCTACAAAAATCTTTTTCGAGTGCTTCAAAATTCCTCATGACCCTTGACATGTCTATTTTCAAGGAAAAATATTCCCAGAAGAAAGAAAGTCACAGATCATTCCCATTTTAATATTTTCTCAACGCTGCCCATTTTATAACTCCATAAATAAGGCTTAACTTCAAAAATATGTTACTATTTGTGTAGAACTCAAAATGCTACTTAATTTATATATTTTGAAAGCCCTATATGTCTACCTTATTCATGTAAAATTTCATAACTTTATGACTTCATTTCATACATAAAATAATAGCATCAATTTTTGCTGCCAGTACAACCTTTAAAACTCGGCTTTTCCTATATTTCGGTTTTCGGTTCGGTTTTTTCAAAAAAAAAAATCGGTTCGGTTTTTTTAAATGGAGAAATGTTCCTGCCATAAGTTCTTTTTCGGTTAAACCGAATTAACCGAAAACCTAACCGAAATATTTCGGTTTTTTCGGTTTCAGTTCGGTTTTTAAAATGTACATTTTTCGGTTTTAACCGAAAACCGAATGCTCACCCCTAAACTTGATCAATACATTTGTTTTAATTACTTTTTGAAAAATAGATATATATATATATATATATATATATATATATATATATATATATATATATATAGTTTTGAGGTAAAAAAGCTATTCTCCCGAACTTATTTGAAAACCACATTTTTAGGCCTAAATCATGGTTTTGAAAGAAGATAAGTAACAAGGGCCAAGAGACAGTAGAACTAGAAGGGCCATCGATCCCCCATCATTTTAATTCTTTTGGCCAAAATCATGGTTTAGGCCTAGAGTTTTTTTTTTTTTTTTTTTTTTTTTGGTATTGTGTAGGTATGGGGAATTTCTATCTTCCAAAATTTATTTTTGGGTTAATAAAATCTTTAGTCCTTAAAGTTTGTTTTCATTTTAGTTTTAGTTCCTTAAATTTGAAATAAGAGGTTTTAGTTCTTCAAAACGCAAAATAATTCATGTTTTTTTTTTTCAATTATAGGGATTAATGTTTTAAATATAATAAAACTTAAAAAATCAAAACCTCATGTTTTAAATTTGAAGGACCAAACCAAAATGACTGCAAATTTGAGGAATTAAATATTGTATTAACTCTTTTTTTTTATGGGTATGATATGATGTAACATAATTTTTCAATAATTTTTAAAGGAAAATACTCGAAAATTGTGCAATTTAAATTTGGCTTATGTGTGTGTGTTTTTTTAAAAGCACAAAAATTTAAAACAACGTCATTTCATTCCTCTAAATAACGAAATATCACTTAGAATCAAATGATTAGAAAAAAAAAGAATAATATTTGGGAGGATGAAACGTTACTAGAAGCATCAGAAATTAAAATGGGAAGTAGAGGACCCCTTTAATAAGTGATGGCTCTGATTCTGTCCACGTCTCGATCATTCCAAAGTTGTCTCCCGTTCATTTCATATCTTGTATGCATATTTTTTTGATGAGGGAAGAAGAAAAGAAACGAATGCTTAAAACTTAAATGTGTAGATACAAACTTTGAAGTTTAAAATAGATCAGTATAGATAGCTTTTAATATTAATGCAAAAATAAATGTTCATATGTTCCTGTAACATCCCGGTTTTCCAAAAGCGGTATAAAATTTTTTCCATCAAACATCATTTCAAAATCATCAGAGTAGAGCACCGGAGCAATTGAGTAACTGATATTTAGATTCAAAAGGCCAACAGTAGTGTGTCTGGCTGATTACAACAGCGGTACAGTAACCGAGTGTTTCAAAAGTGAAGTACAACATCAAAAGGCTTCCGCCGGAACAACAAAAGAAGTCTTCAGCCGTAACTTCTACGCGGGCTGCTTGTCTCTCTCCTCGGTCCTGGGTCCTCCGGAACCTGACGCTAAGTTAAGGGCTGAGATCCAGCGTACCGGATCTCAGGTAACGGTTAACCTCATGTTTATGTATACACATATAAACGACAGACATCCACAATATTAACAGCACATGCACTCACTCTATCACAACGCATGCATATGTATTGCTCCCAGCATGCAGACATATTGCCCCCAGCATACAGACAGATTGCACCCAGCATGCAGACAGATTGCACCCAGCATACAGACATATCCTCTATCCACTATATGCACTCAAACAGTATAACACCTCTACACACATACCACATATATGCATACCATAAACATCAGAATTAAGGTTACCAGTACGCGAACGTACAATTTGTTGACGGAAATCGGTATTTCTGTCGGTATACAGCACGACAGTAGGTCAGAACGTAATCAGGGATATCCTATCAATATAACAACGTACTTGTTAAGGATCTATCATTACAACGGACATTTTTAGTCAAAATGACTATTTTGCCCCTGACCCCCTAATCGGCGGAATTTCGCCAGCACTTCGTTACTTTGACCCTACTCTTCAAAAATTTTGACATAACTCCTACTCCAACATAATTTTCGAAATATATATCACGTTGATTAGTGATTCACATCATAACAGGCATTTTAGGTACAAATTACCATTTTGCCCCTATTCCCCTAATCGGCGGAATTTCGCCAGAGCTTCGCTACTTTAACTCTAATCTTCCAAAATTTAGCCATAACTCCGACCCCATCATGATTTTTCGAAATTAATGACTAAAATACCCCTAACATATGATATCTAATCATACTTGGAAGATTAAAGACTAAACTAGCATTTCTGCTCTAACTACCGAAAGAACTACGAAAGCTTAAGTACAGAAAAACTTACCCAGAGCTTCTCTCTCTAAAACCTCTCTCTACTTTTGAAATTCTCAAGAGAGAATGGTGTGAAGAATGAAGAGGCAAAGGCCTCTATTTATAGAAGAATTTTGGGTCCAACTTGGTAATTTTCCCTTCCTTATTAACCATGCAAATTAGGGTTTTCTAGAAGCTTTTCCCTTGGCCATACAATGCTTGGCCGACCTGCACCCTCTCAAAAAGCAAGAGAATGAGTCATCTTTGCTTTTGCTTTTTGATCTGTACCGATAAAATTCCCCGATCGGTGTCCGAATCGCGTAATCGCATAAAATCCCAGAAATTCGGAATTATAACTTTGAAGACATTTTCTCACTCATTAGAAATGTCCGGGCTAAATAACTTTTTGATTTCATACAAGGTTCCAACGGTCCTGCGGAAGTTTTACGGAAAAACGTACCGGTTACGGAACGAACTTCTGAAATCATCAACCTCTGGACAAAAATCCACTGATTCCAAATATGTCTAGGAAATTCTCAACTCATACCCAGATGTTGAGTTATGATTTTCTTCAATTTCTAAATCTGTGACTATATGCCTTTTTCACAGATTACCCTATTTCGTCTTATTATCAAAATGCTCCACCGATCTCGGAATTAACTTCTGGAACAGTCTATTTCAAGATAAAAATCCACTCTTTCATATTCTTTACTGACTTTAGAAATCCTGTTCCTGATTCTCTAGATAGGATCCGATCTCCATCGGTGTTTATTTACTTCTTACCTTTTTACTTTAATTAATTTTTAATTAAGAGTTTTAATTTTACACTCTTCCTTTGCATCCTTTTTATTATTTTTTTTTCTTTTTCCCTTCACCATGTCGGCACACACACACAATTATATATAATTTTTATTTTATTTTTTAATTAATTAATATATAATTTAATAATTATTTTTACTTACTTTTTTACAACTTTTTCCTATTGGTCCATACTTGTATTTAGGCTCAAAATTACTTAATCTCATTTATTTTTCTCAATATTTTCCAATTAATTAGCAAATATATTTATGCTAATTTTCTAGCCATAAACCATTAATTATAGAGTTCTACATAATTTATCACAATTATTTCATTGTTCAAGCTTAAATAATTAACCAATAATTATTTAATCAATCACTTATTATTTGTTGACAATTTTCTTATTTAGAACTAATCACTTCCTCTCAAAATCAGAACTAACATAGCTATTTTATCTCCCATGTAAAATATCAATAATTATGGAGTTAGTTATGATCTCCAAATACTTTATAGTTGTTATTTTACAATTCTTCCAAGCTTATAATTTATTAAATTACCAAAATTAGAGACAATATATTCTCTCGATTTTAATAATTATTTTACTACCTTTCAGGATTTTTCACAATTTTCCTAAGTTATTTATGTCATACAAGGGTATTTTCGTCATTTTGGCACATTATTATTTTCCTCCTAATTTCCAAGAGATTTTTCCTTTAATTCCCACAGTACTTTCCTTAGAAAATAAGATCATTATGATATTTTCCCTAATTCAAATTTTAGGGTATTACAGTTCCTCACTTAATTCTTGCACAACCAACTTAAATGTAGTAATATTAACATATTTTAGAATAAAATACTCTGACAACCATTCTATTTTGTCCTAATTACACAGATCTTCTTTCTATTTTGAAAACATATACTTAGGTCCAAACCCTTAATTCCATTAAGAATATTCAAAAAAAGATTCTAAAAATATGTTTCATTAAAATTTATTAAAATAAATCTTATTTACTAATTTGCCCTTCATCGTAACAAATTCCTAATTTATCTTTGAACGTTTTCAAAATTTAGGAAAAAAGTAGGGAAAATTATATATAAATATCATTTGAATTTGCAAAATCTTTAAATTCCCACTGAATTTGTAAAAAGACTGAGAAGTGACAAGGGGCAATGAGGGATATGCAAATTGGGGGAAAAAGACTACACTGCCCTTAAGTAACAAAACATATTATATATATCTCTCTCCTTCACTCAGACACTACGCAGAACCAAAAGACAAAGGAGAGCTTCGACCCACAAAATAAAAAAAAAAAAAACGTTGTGGGTGGAGGAGGAAGTGAAGGTGATCTTTCCAAGCATCATATGCAAAGAAAGGGAAGCCAAAGAAAGATTAAAGGTAAGTGTCTTTCATTCTTCTATTGACGTTGATTGAAGGGGAGACCTAAAATGGCTTCTCCAACAATCATTGTTGCTTTACATAAGTCCGACAGCATTGACGTTGTGGATTCATTATTAATTTATTTGTTAGTGTTAGTTGGGAGAGGGAGTATAATGAAAAGGATATTGAGTTAGCATGATGTGAATGAACATTGGGGTACTTTAGTATTGTAAATGAAAATGTTTGTTGGGCATGAGCAGGTGTAGGCGTGATGTGAATGTGGGAAGACAATGTTGAAAAGGCATGTCAGCAAATTTATTATAGTTGTTGTCATCAATAGTTATGCTCTTTGATAAATGCCATTATTGAACTTGTAATTACCATTGAAGAATTTGTAATTACCATTACAAAATTTGTAAATATTGGGGTTCTTTAGTATTGTAAATGGAAATGTTTGGTGGACTTGATCAGATGTAGGCATGATGTGAATGTGGGAAGATAATGTTGAAAAGGCATGTTAGCATATTTATTATAGTTGCTGTCATTAACACATGTTTGGTAAACACCATTATTAACTTCTAATTACCATTACAAAATTTGAAAATATTGGGGTTCTTTAGTACTATAAATGGAAATGTTTTGTGGGCTTGATCAGGTGCATGCATGATGTGAATATGGGAAACCTGAAGAACAAAATGGTAAATATCATTGCGAAACTAGTAAATTCGATTGAAGAATTGGTAATTGTCATTGAAAGATTTGTTATAATTGACTTTTATTTTTTGTTTCATCAGAGACACAATGGTAAACCTAAAGAACGAACCGGTAAATACCATTGCGAAACTAGTAATTGCCATTGAAAAAATAGTAATTGCCATTGAAAGATTTGTTATAATTTTGATTTATTTTTTGTTTCATCAGAGACACAAATGGTAAACTTAAAGAATAAACTGGTAAATATCATTGCAAAACTAGTAAATGCCATTGAAGAATTGGTAATTATCATTCAAAGATTTGTTATAATTACCATTTATTTGTTGTTTCATTAGAGACATAAATGGTAAACCTAAAGAACAAACTGGTAAATACAATTGTGAAACTAGTAAATTCCATTGAAGAATTGCTAATTGTCATTGAAAGATTTGTTATAATTTCCATTTATTTGTTGTTGTTAGTTCTCTATATGTTTTGATGATAACTGACAATTGTAAAACCAATTTGAAGTTTGTCTTTGGTAAGTTGAAAAACTTACTGTCAAAGACAAACTTGAGTTTTGGTTTGGAAACTCAAGCTTGGACTTGACAGAAAGTAGCTCAAGTTTTTGCAAACTTAGACAAACTCGAGTTTTGACTATACAGAGAACTTCTAAGTTTTTCAAAGACAAAGCAAACTCGAGTTTAGTTTTAATAACTCGAGTTTTGACAAGACAGAGAGCCATCAATATTTTGAACTTAGCAAAACTCCAGTTTCCATTTGGAAAATCGAGTTTGTGCTAAACAGAGAGTTCTCTAAGTTTCCAAGTTTTGTTGGAAACTCGAGTTTGAGTTTTGGAAACTTGAGTTTACAGCATACAGAGAACTAACTACGCTCTATTCTAAAATTGTGAAAACTCCAGTTTTGATTGAAAACTCCAGTTTGCATATGACAAAGTTTTTCAAAGTTTTCTCTCTCAAGACAAAACTCAAGTTTGGTTTTTGTAAACTCGAGTTTAGGACTTACAGAGAACAACTCAAGATTTCTAAAGATTTGAAAACTCTAGTTTCAATTGCAAACTTGAGTTTAGACTAAGCAGAGAGTTTTCCATTTTGCTAAGATTTATGGAAACTCAAGTTTCACTTTGTAAACTTGAGTTTAGGCCAAGCAGAGAGCACTGCTATATTTGAACCTTTTTGAAAACTCCAATTTGGTTTTAGAAACTCCAGTTTTGAGCTTTTGGACTTAAACTTGTTTTCATCATAAAATTCCAAAACTCGAGTTTGTCACTTAATGACTCAAGTTTTGAACTTAACTCAAAACTTGCTTCAAAGACCAAATCACGACATTCTTCTCTGGATCAAGAAAACTCGAGTTTAGTTTTGGAAACTCGAGTTTAGGCTTTTAATGAAAAATGAAAACTCCAGTTTGAATGAACAAACTCGAGTTTGTGTCACTGGTTTTGAAAATTAAACTAGACGAATTTGTGAAATCACTCATTACTATTCCTAACTATGTTTAATCAGTTTGTTAGTGAGTTTCAGTTGATTTAAAGAGAATTAAATGAAGCATTAGCATAAAGCAAAAAGTGATGTCAGCTCATTAAATGTAAAGTTTAGAAAACTTGCACTCTTTTGGACAATCATTCTACACACGTTGCAAAGGGATTAATGTTTCACTTCCACATCCAGCAGCTGCTCTTCCAACGGATTAAAAGTCAAGAAGTCAACCATAAACTTCTGTGCAGCTGGATTAACCAAAGAGTAGAGAAAGAAGAAAACCAAAGCTTCAACTAATCCATTCTTAATGTTGGCAACGGTCACATTGAAGATTACAACGGTCATTTAATGCTCTCTTTGTATAAATAGAGTTGCATTCAATTCTTCTCAACAACCAATATGCATAAAACGAAAATCATTCAAGTTTCCAACTACTCTTTGAGTTTTCTTGTGTAAAGTATCTTTTGATACATTGTACTTCAGTGATTATATTTATCCACTCTTAAAGAGAGTTCATTTATTGTAATTCATTCATTGTAAGAATCTCAAGTCGGGGGACTTGGAGATTGGGATATTGATTGCAACTTGTATGGGGGAGTAAGTTCTAGTGAGAGAATTACTCTTGAGTTACAGAGTGTGTAATCAATTGAGCTAGTGAAAAATCCTAGAGAGTCTGGGGACTAGATGTAGGTCAAGAGGTTGGACCAAACCAGTATAAATTCATTGTGTCTTGCTATTCTTCCTTATACTCTGTTCAGCTCTGTTAAAATATTCAAAAACAGAGCAAATCAAAAAGAATTTTTATAATCCCCAATTCACCCCCCCTCTTGGTGATTAAGCTCCACTTTCAGTTGTTTCATCAGAGACACAATGTTAAATCTGAAGAACAAACTGGTAAATACCATTGTGAAACTAGTAAATTCCATTGAAGAATTGATAATTTCCATTGTAAGATTTGTTATAATTGACTTTTATTTGTTGTTTCATCAGAGACACAAGTGGTAAACATGAAGAACAAGCTGGTAAATACCATTACGAAACTAGTAAATTCCATTGAAGAATTGGTAATTGCCATTAAAAGATTTGTTATAATTGACTTTTATTTGTTGTTTCATTAGAGACACAAGTGGTAAACCTGAAGAACGAATTGGTAAATACCATTGTGATACTAGTAAATTCCATTGAAGAATTGATAATTGTCATTTCAATTTTTTTTTATAAATCATGTACTTTTTGTTAATCTCATATCTTTCATTCAATATTACATTCCTTATTTACAAACATCATGCACAACAAAATTGATTACTATCCATCCATTTATGGAGAGCACCAGATATATATATGTACACAGATTGACTACAATCCTAAATACTAAATGTCAAAGTAATTAACAAAATGTGCCTTTAACAATAATGCTAATGTTTTTCTTCTCTTCCCATAGGTCGCATGCGTATGAAGGAGTCCCAATGCAGCATCCATGGTCTTATTCAATTCATGGTTGACAAGCCACCATGTAATACCCTAAAATTTGACTTAGGGAAAATATCATAAATTAAGAAATAATACCTATTAAATAGGTGAATATGTGATATCAAATTTAAAGAGGAAAAATCTCTTGAAAATTAGAGTGCCAAAATGACAAAAATACCCTCGTAAATCCTAAAATAATGCGAAGACATGAAAACAAAGATGTCGGGGCCAAAGTTATGAGGTAATGAGGCATTCTAATTAATAAAATTATCAACTATTGATAAGAAAGTAATTAGGTAATTATTGGCTAATTACTTAAGCTTAAGCGAAGGAAATTCAAAGATAATTATGTAAAACCCTAAAATTAGTGGTTTTTAGCCAAGAATTAGTAAAAACATATTTTCTAATTAATTGGAAGGTATGAAGGAAAATATATGAAATTGAGTAATTTTAAAGCCTAAAAACAAGTATGGGCCAATAGGGAAATTTTGTAAAAAAATATATAAAAAAATATATAAAATAATTATTTTATATAATATTAATTAATTAAAAAATAATTAAAAACGAAAATTAAGGAAAAAAAGACCAGAAATATTGACCAAAAATATGAGTCATTGTGGATAGAATTTTGAAGAAAATATCATGATATATTATAGGGTTAAGGTGCAAAAATAGACATGTGCTTTTCTACGAAGAGCGCCCAGTAGCAAATGCTTTTTTCAGGTGCAAAAGTAACTATGTGGTTACAAATTAGGTGCAAAAATAGCGTTTGACCGTTAAGTTTGACTTTTTTGTTGATCGGACGATGACGTGGCATTTCAAATATTTTTCAGTATCCTTTTAGTACGGCCAATACTTGAAATATTTTTTCAAGATCCTAAAATAATTTTTCAAAATTATGAAATTTTTTTTTGTACCAATCAAGATCCCGAAAATACTTTTTAGTACTAGTCAAGTACTCGAAATAATTTTTTCAAGTATCCTTTTAGTACCGATCAATACCGAAATATTTTTCAAGATCCTAAAATTATTTTTGCACCTTTGAAATGCCACGACATCGTCTAGTCAGCAAAAAAAATCAAATTTAACGGTCAAAAGTCAAACTTAACGGTCAAACACTATTTTTGCATCTAATTTGTAACCACATAGTTACTTTTGCACCTGAAAAAAACATTTGCTACTGGGCGCTCTTCGGAAAAAAGCACATGTCTATTTTTGCACCTTAACCCTATATTATATTTACAAGTTTCAATATTATATTATATAATTAATTAAAGTGAATAGTAATAAAATAAATAGGAAACGGATCCTATCTAGAGAGCCAGGAATAGGATTTCCAAAGTCAAGGTAAAATATTGATCAGTGGATTTTTATCTTCCGTTAGGCTTTTCCTAAGTTAATTTCAAGCCGATTGTGCTTTTTCCTAATAAGACGAAATAGGAAATTTCGAGAAAAGCCGGATAGCCAAGTGGAAAGTTAAGGATCTCGGGGTCATGATGCGACATCTGGGGAAGAGTTGAGAGTTTTTCTGGACATATTTGGAATCAGTGCATTCTTGTCCATAAGCGGTAGCTTCCGGAATTTCGTTTCGAAACCGACACGTTTTTCCGTAAAATTTCAGCAGGACCGTTGGAACCCTGTATGAAATCAAAATTTAGATTAGAATAGACATTTCTAATGAGGAATGAATTGTCTTGGAATTGTATAATCCAGAATTTTGAGATTTCTCCGAAATTACGCGAATCGGGTACCGATCGGGGTATAAGTGCTTCTAGAATACACAACTTGTCACACAAGTTGGTGACTCATGGGCAGCTGGACGTTTTGAGCTTTGTATGGTCAAGAATCATCCACATATAAACCCTAAATTGTGTGGTTAATATTCAAGAAGGAGGAGTTGTGAAAAGACCAAAATACCCTTGCATTTTTCTATAAATAGGCAAGCAATCCTTTGGAAATTTCACACCATTCTCTCTTGAGAATTTCGAAAGTTAGAGAGAATTTTTAGAGAGAGGAGCTCTGGGAAATTTGCAGCGAAGCTGTGGGTAAGTTTTTTGGTACTTAAGCTTTCGTAGTTCTTTCGGTAGTTAGAGTAGAAATGCTATATTATATTAGTCTTTAATCTTCCAAGTATGATTAGATATCATATGATAGGGGTATTTTAGTCATTATTTTGAAAATCATGATGGGGTCAGAGTTCTGGCAAAATTTTGGAAGATTAGAGTTAAAGTAGAGAAGCTCTGGCGAAATTCCGCCGATTAGGGGCATCAGGGGCAAAATGGTAATTTTTACCTAAAATGCCTGTTATGATGTAAATCATTAATTAATATGATTTATATTTCAAAATTATGTTGGAGTAAGAGTTATGTTGAAATTTTGGAAAATCGGAGTCAAAGTAAGGAAGTGCTGGCGAATTTCCGCCAATTAGGGGGTCAGGGGTAAAATGGTCATTTTGACTAAAAATGTCCGTCGTAATGATAGATCCTTAACAAGTACGTTGTTATATTGATAGGATATCCCTGAATACGTTTTGACCTACTGTCGAACCGCTGTCTGACGTGCTGGTTTCCGTTTTCCGTCAGAAGTACGGTTTTAGTAAACGTGCTAGTATAACATCAACGAAGGTATGTCCGCGTACTGTAACACTAATCTGATGTTTATGATATGCATGTATGTGTTAGGTGTATTGTATGTGGTAGTTGATAGCTCTGTGATATGTTTATATAATGTTGATATGTTTACGTTTGCTATGGGCGATATATCTGCATGCTATTGGGCGATATATGTATACATGCTATTGGGCGATATATATGTATGCATGATCTTGGGCGATAAGTGCACATATACTGTTGTTGAAATGATTGTCTGTAGTTCATATGTTGTGTATGTAAATATGAGGTTAACCGTTACCTGAGATGACTTACGGCGTTTTATATATACATATCAGTTACTCAATCGCTCTGTTGCTCTACTCTGATGATTTGAAATGATGTTTTGGAAAAAAATAATAATAATTTATACTGCTTGTGAAAAGTTGGGATGTTACACACCACATGAGATTGCACCTATACTCGTGCACCTTATCATCCCCGTACTGTATACTTGCACTAGGAGTCCAATTGTGCAACCAAATCAAGACATAGACGCCACAGTCTTGCCTACAGACACTACTACAAAAATGCTAAACAACGACCTAAATAAGACCCAATTAACGACCCTTTTCTGAGGGACGTCTTGGAGGGGGTAGAGGAAAATTTCCAAAATGGCGACCTGATCCTAAATAAGGTCGCCTTATTAAGGCGACCTGATTTAAGATCAGGTCGTCTTAATAAGGCGACCTGATTTAGGATCGTCGCCTTATATAGGTAAATAAGGCGACTCGATTTCAAATCAGTCGCCCTTAAGAAGACCTGATTAATATAGAGTTCACCTTAAAGGCGACCTTATATTCAATCAGGTCGCCTTAATGAGTTCATAAGGCAACCTGATCTTGGATTTAGGTCGCCTTATGATAACAAAGGCGACCTGATTTCAAAATCAGGTCGCCTTTGTTGAAATTAAGGCGACCTGATCTTCTATTCAGGTCGCCTTATTGTAATAAAGGCGACCTGATTTCAAAATCAGGTCGCCTTTGTTGAATTTTTTTTTTAAAAAATAAACTACAAACTATGAGATATCTACCAAGTTTTTAATTTGCATCAGCCAAAAACCACCAAGCAACACAAGAATCACATAACACAATACATAAACAGAATATATATATTACACCAAAATTGCATATTTTGTACGTACAAAACACCAATACAAATGAACAACGGTAGCAAATTAAAGAATCACTAACACAATAACATATTAATCATGCTCACTACTAACTAGGCGCTATGTGTTGAAGAAGATATCTAGATATCATGTCTCGAACCGAATCGATCTCATCCTGCGAGTACGGATCCTTAATACCCAAAAACTGTAAATTGGAGAAACAAGGTATAAGATAAACCAATTAAGTGAAGGAAATAATTAACAACTCAAGTACAACAACAAAAATTAAATAAACTTGAGAATCACAGAGCGATTACGTACGTTTTGAAAACCTTGAGTACGTCCGCTGTTAACGATGGATTGCATCCAACTCATAACGTAATATCCGCACTCGGTGCTCCCTGGTTGTTGATGGTACTATAAATCAAAGGCAAATTGTTAAAAACGAATAAAGGCATATCTAAAGCTACTGTGTCAATGAAATAACTTGAATTGAAACTACTCACCGTCGGTTTAAACCACTTCGGTCCACCCTGCTCTTTTGCATTGATAAGTCAGTCTATACGTCTTGAGGCCACTATCATTAAAATGGAAATTAATGTACATGTTAAACCATTCATTTAAAAGAAGAATCGATGATTCGAAAAAATTTACTTACTTGGCAAACATGTTTTTGATATCCTCGGTAGGATTGTCATTTACTGAATCGAACCAATAACAGGAGTTCTTGCTCGGACAAACAACACACAGCGTCCAATGACCACTACAACATATACGTATTAATATTAAATTAAGATAAGACCGCAATTTATTCACAAAAATATTATAAGACAAAACAAAAGTACGCACCTTTCATGTATTGGCGCTAGATAACAAGACGACCCTCCGTCGCCCATTGTTAGACCAACATAAGTTGACCTCCTGGGTAACGTACTGCGAGCCGAAGCCGTGCATCCAGGACATAAGTATCCATACGAACTCGCTCGCGGTGTGCCGGCGCATAATTCACGGCAGACACTATGAAATGAAATGATAAATGTTATTGAAGATCTTAAAAAAAAAGAGTACTAACATAATTAAAGGGTTAAACAAACTTACAGGATTGCAAGTTGAAGAAACTGTATATCTAAACAATCCATCGTCAAAAACTCCATCAAATCTTTCTTGTCAAATGTCATCGGATATGTCTTTTCTGCACCGACAATGCCCGGAGGCATCTCGCAAGCTTATGAGGCCGATGTCCTTGTACATCTCTCGCACTGTGCTAAGTACGGAAATAAGCCCGCAGCTTGTTCATCCTATGAAAACATAAAAACATATTATGAGTGAATGAGCAATGAAAATCAATCGGAAACAACTCACACTCAATCGGCAATGTATTTCCTACCATCGCAGTGTCGTCCACATCTCAATAAGATGAGCCGGCCAAAGGATGAACCATGTGATGGCAGCGCCTAGTGTGGTAACCTCCTCATCATCAATCGGACGGCTGTCTCTTCTTCCCCTCTCGCACACTCGTCACGCTCACCCGACGTTGGTTTTCTCGGAATTTGCTTGCCGTGGTGTTTGTCTTGTTCGGGTAAACAAGACCATCGGCAACAATCCGCCGGTGTGATTCATCCAAATATAGAGTGCAAGTTATACCTCCCTGTGGAGTGTGAGACGGTCCGCCAATAACTACCTCGGAGTGTGAGACGGTTCGCTAATATGCACCTCTCGCAGTGTGAGACGGTCCGCCAATAACTACCTCGGAGGGGGAGAAGGTCCGCTAATATGTACGGGGATTCGTCGGTTGTACGTTGCTGTTGTACCATAGCTTACATTTCACCCCGTAGTTGTGCCATAACATCTTTCATAAGGTTTGCTCGAATTCTGGCTTCAAGCTCCTGCTGGCTCTCTGCGTCATACAAACGTGAACGTCGTCCGAAAAATTTTGCGACACTCACTCCCTCGTCTCCCCTCGAACAGCATCAGGGTAATCCGGCTTCCCAATCGCCGTCGACAAAATGTCCTGCCGTGTACCCGGCGTGAATGAGCCTTGGCTACTCAGCTGCTCAAGTGAATCCTGTACCATAAGATTTTTCATAAATAATAACTAAACTCTTATATAGTATGAAACAACTGAGGCTATTTAATACTTCTAATTCAACTACTTACGATCTTTGAGGCAACCGCAAAGAACATCTTCATTGATGTATTTGTCCCCCTTCATCCTCGCAGCTTTCCATTTTTTGTGACGAGGGGACGCCACAAACTCCCTCCAGTCCTCCGGAGAAATGAAATCATAGGTCTTACATGGATCCTGATCCCTCTTTGGCCCGCGAATATAATTTTTTATCAGCTTGTTCTTAAAATCTTTCCAACGGAGACGAACTTCGCCCATCCAATGCTTCCTCATGGCCTTAGTGTTAGGGACATCAAATGTTTGCTGCAAGGTGAAAGAGAAGATATGACAAATCAAGTAATAAGACTAAAGATACAAATGCAGATATATCGAAAGTGAGATACCAAAATCTGTGTCCAAATAAAATCATTCGTCTTATCATCAACGAACTTCCAAGCTGAGTAAACAATACGCACTTTGCTTCGAGCCGATAGCCTAAATAGCTAATGAAGTCGTCTTCCTCTCTCGCCAACCGGATTCATATTTTCATCAAACTCCACTTGCAGCCTCTTTTTCTGATGTCACGGCGAGCAATTAGCTCACCCATGTGTGTGCTACCTCTCCCTTTTCGACAACGGCATATCAACCCTATCTCCCGATGACTCGTCTGAGCTAGACATATTCCTGTTCATCAAAGACCAATCATTTATGTTAGATAGGTTTTTAAATAATAAACAGATTAATAAAATGAACCAACATGTTAAACGACCACAAAAAGAACATTGTAGTTAAACACATCATTTTGTAACTGAAGATCTTACTTTACATGGTGTCTCATATTCCTTCACAATGATCCTTTCTTGCAGCATATTCTTCATCATCTATCAATTCTAATTCACGTGTTGTAGGTGGATTTGTTGTGAAAGGGAGTGTATCGTCAAGGTTCAAGGATTCTTCACCATACTTGTTTTTTACTTTGAAGTACAATGGACATTCTTTTATTTGCGTGGTCTCGTAACATAAAACACTTGTTTCGCCTGACTTGCTAAAATGAATGGCTCATCTCTATGACCAAGTCTTTGAAGATCAACTGAGACAAATCCAAATTTAGGATCTATTACAACAACATTATTGCTAACCCACTTACATTTCAATAAAACAACTTTGAACTTGCTTGTAGTTGATCTCCCATATTTCTTCGATCACTCCATAATAGGCCATTGATGCTACCACCGGGTTTTTGTCTTTCGAACTCGAAAAGTGCATGGATTCAGCTTCAACCATCACCCCACTATTTTGCACAAAGACTTGTCATCTTGGTCTTTTGTGTAGAAAGAATATCCGTTGACATCGTAACCGCTCCAAGTGATGACTGAAAAGAAGGCCCCCAAAGCTAACCACTCGATTGTATCCGACACTCGGTCTCGTGCAATACCTTCTCACCGAACCACTTTATGAACGTCTTCTTTGCTCATTCGCTATCTCGCATGTCACTCTTCCTTGGATTCATATTCTTCAAACTCTTTCGTGTTCATCAATGTATGGTTGAACTTCTTCCGTATTATTCAAGATGTACAGTGTGCTTGCAACACCTCTTCACGAGGCTTATTCTTCGTTTGATTCCTCGAGTTCCTCGCTTATCCCCTCGTCATGCCGAGATTGTATCATCGGCCCCGATAGATAATCTTTGCGTAACTCCATAGCCTCTTCAACTACATATCTCTCAACTATTGAGGCTTCCGCCGATAAGGGTTTTTAGAATACCCTTTTAAGATCTTCATGTATCGCTCGAAAGGGTACATCCACCTTAGGTAAACCGGACCGCACAGTCTTACCTCCCTTACCAAGTGCACTATCAAGTGCACCATGATATCAAAAAGGCGGAGGGAAATGCATCTCTAGTTGGGACAAAATAATATAACCCTCATTCTCCAATTCATCCAACTTTTCAATGTCAATGACTTTGTTGCAGATAGCATTGAAGAAAATACTCAATCTTGTTATAGTGGATCGAACTTCATCTTTCATAATGCCTCTTATAGCTATTGGTAGTAGTTGTTGCATCAACACATGATAATCATGGGACTTCATTCCCACTAACTTCAAATCGTTCATTGAGACACACTTTCTCAAATTAGAAGAATATCCTTGTGGCACCTTAATGTCATATAGACATCCACACAAACTTTTCTTCTCCGCTTTTGATAGTGTATGAGTTCTTTGGCTCCATGTATGCCCTCTTACCATCTTCCATTACTCGTGGATGTAACCTTTCTCTTATTCCCATGTCAACCAGATCTAGTCTCGCACTAATTCCATCATTAGTCTTCCCTGGTATGTGCAAAAGAGTACTGACAAGGCTATCACAAACGTTTTCTCCACATGCATCACATCAAGACCGTGTCTCACATCAAGACTACGCCAATATGGAAGATCAAAGAAAATTGATCTCTTCTTCCATATATTCTTCTCACTCGCCTTCCTTTGCTGCTTACCCAATATGACATTGATATGTTTCACCCAACTATAAACGTCCTCTCCGGTTAACGCCTTTGGAGCCGTATTCTGCTCCGGTAAGCCGTTAAAACGCTTTCTTAACTTACGATATGGGTGGAACCGATGAAGAAACCTCCTGTGGCCGAGGTAGACCATTTTTTTCCGTGCTTTAGTTGATGGAAGTTTGTGTCCGCTTCACATATTGGACATGCTTTATGCCCTTCACACTGTACCACGACAAATTTCCGTATGCAGGAAAGTCATTTATCGTGGTAAAAATCATTGCACGCAACTTGAAGTGCTCCTTCTTATATGCATCAAACACATCTACGCCTTCCTCCCACAACTTCTTCAAATCCTCAACCAAAGGCGCCAAGTACACATCGATATTGTTCCCGGGTTGTTTTGGTCCAGAAATCATCATAGAAAGCATCACATACTTGCATTTCATACATAGCCAGGGAGGTAAGTTGTATATTACAAAGAGAACCGGCCGGCCATGCACTATGGGTGCTGCTAAGAGTTCGATACGGATTGAAGCCATCTGTACAAAGCCCCAGCCGAAGGTTTCTTGGCTCACTGCCAAATTGAGGGAACATTTCGTCTATTTTCTTCCATTGCGGAGAGTCGGTAGGGTGCCAAGATATTTTCCATCGGATATTCTCTCATCGAATGCCATCTCAACTTCTTCGTCGTTGCTTCACTAGTAAACAGACGCTTAAACCGTGGAATTATTGGAAGATACCACAATGCCTTCAAAGGTTGCCTTTTTGTTGTCTCGCTCTCCGTAAACACTAACTTTCTTCACTTTGTATCGTGAAGTTTTACACTTCGGACAATTACCGAGGCCTTCGTACTCGTTTCGTACAATATGCGGTCATTAGGGCAACTGTGTATCTTTTTACCGGTACTTACTTCCTCACCATGCCATATCCACGTTGTGTATCAAATGTGTATTCCATCACAAAGTAGGTGGTCCCTTATATCAGCAATAACTCTTCGACTCCCATTTAAACAATTAACACATGGACAATAATACATCCCATTTTTTGTGGCCACATTCCTTCTAGCAAATTCAATAAACTCTTCCACCCCATTCTCATATTCTTCACTAGTTCTCAATGCATTCATCCAACTATGACCCATTTTATTACCACCTACGACATTTCCAACAACAGTCAAGTTCATGTCAATTTCAAGAACGACATGTTTTCTTTTAAGTAAATTTCGGCAAAGATTTCCCCTTAAAAGTAAGACATCCCAAAATTTCAATAACAACCAATTTCAGCCTAATTCAACAAAACTTACTAACTAAACCAATTTCAGCTTTCTGTTTTGAAGGACATCCCATGTTACAAGATCATCCCAGAAAACATACAAAAACAAGCCAATAAATAGAAGTAAATATTGAATTGATCTAACTAGCTTGCACAGAAGAGCCAAAAGCATCAGAATATATATAAAAGCAAGTTAGATATTTTTTTTTGTTAAACATATGTATCGTCTCTTATTGGAGGCAATTCTATTCGAGACATTCATCGAGTACTAAATATGAGTACCTTTCATAGTGGAGATTCAAACCTTGATTCGCCATGTTGTGAAGAACTAGCTAGCTTCTTTTGCTAAACTCAACTCTCCCAACTCTCATTGCTAGTTAGATTATAATAAGGTTTAGTTTGCTAAATCAGTGCAACTAAAGATGGTGGTTGTGATCTTTTTTCACCCGACAAAACATGGTGGAGGTCCCTTATCTTCATAAACCAAACACACCCTCCTCTTTCTTCTTTTCCCTTCTCTACTTTTGTATGCTTTTGGTCAATATTACCTAAAGCCAACCCTGTTTTCAAATTAACCCTCTAATTTCCTCTCTATCTCTCTCCCTCACGTGTAGCTAGCAAGCACTACCAAGTCATCTTTATGATTCATTTTAGTACCCACCCCCATTGTTTTGTCGCATATAGATTCTAACACAAGAATTGCATCAGAAAGACATAACCAGGTAGATAGAACTATAGGTACTAATTTTTTAGCACTCTAAAGCAGCAATAGAACGAAATCACGAATCTTAAGAGTAACGTACAAACAAGCTTACTTGGAGAAGAGCGAGACGAAGGAGACGACGGCGGAGACGAAGGAGAACGAAGGAGACGGCGGAGACGAAGGAGAATGACGGCGGAGACGTACGGCAAGGAAAGGGACGGCCTTGGAGAAGAGCGGAACGAGAGTGAGTATGAGAGGATTTCGCGGCCTCTGTCGGAGTATGAGTGTGTGAGGGAAAATGAAGAGGCGCGAGTATATTAACCTAAAAAATTTGAATATAGGCGACTGAATCATATTTCAGACGCCTATATTCCACTTTTGGCGACTGAATCATAATCAGTCGCCAATATTTAATAATGGCGACTGAATCGAATCGTCGCCATTATTAAATATTGGCGACTGATTCGATTCAGTCGCCAATATTATTAAATTTCCTAATTTCTATTAAAAGAAAATCCTTGGCGCCAAACAAAAATTCGGGTGCGAAGAAATTGACACATTAAAGACGTCCCGAAATATATGTAGGTCGCCATAAATGAATTTTATTGAAAAAATTAAATCTCATGGCGCCAAACAAATATTTCTCATATTTTTATGGCGCGAAACAATTTTAGACGTCCTGAAAAATTTCAGACACCAAAATCTATTTAAGGAGTCCCGATTTCTTATTTAGACGCTGAAGGCTCAACTTCCTTAAATATAATTACAAGAATGCCACCGCCTTCACTTTGGACGTCCTATTTCTAAATAAGGACGTTTTTTAGGGTAGTAATATCCAATTTTTGTAGTAGTGAGAATGTAGAAACACACAAGTTAACAAATATACGACAACCCAGCATTAATGATGTTGCCACAGAATGAAAAAACGTGTAATAAATTATGCATGTTCTCCAATTATAAAACTTCTAAACAGAAAAAAGGGTATATGCTTAGCATAGAGTCTCAGGGACTACATTTCATACAAAGTCCTTTTGCTTTACCTAAAATGGAAAGGCAAAAAATATAACAGGTGATTTTAGCAGAAGATCATTAGCTGCTTCAGAATTATGCATGTCTTACTTCTACTTTATATTTGTATATTATCTGAATCTCTAGCCTCTCTTGCAACATGAATGCAATAATACAGACAAGATTTCAGTGTCTATGGTGATAGCTAGCTTAAGCTCAAATTTTCGTTTTGTTTCTCTATTTAAGCTTTTGAGTTTGTTTCAACTGTGGTACTACACTATATTTCAATGCAGATTTCATGCTTCTTCTTTGAAACATATAAAAGCATCCTATAAATTATTCATATGCATCTCAATAACTCATGAGGTAAGATTCATCCCTTCAAATAAATATGCTCTGAACATGCTTAGGTCAAAAAGCTATCTTGGATGGCTTCCCCTTTCCAATACTCTATAGCAGAATAGAAAACACTGAACTCGATTTTAAATTAGACGCACTAATCTAAAGCACCCAAAATTCAAACAACTTCTAAGCACCTAAATGGTGCTCTTAACTGTTCAATTCGAAGCCCAAAAATATGTATGGGGCATATTCTGAATATTTATGCATAACTAACCACAATGCTTTCACTTGAAAAAATATATATCCACAATATTTTCCTCAGGTGAAGAACAAGAAATAGGTAATTTTCACCATTGAAACCAGAGAGTTTACTAATTGAGGCTCCCTTGGGCAAGGCACTTTCACGAAATCTAACCATGGATCAGTTTAAGACTTTTAAGTCTGAATATTAAGATAATTGTTATGATATCAAATGTTGGATAAGACTGCAGCCTGCAGCCACTTAAGAGAGAGGGGTGAATTGGGTAAATTTCAACAACTTTTTTCCAACCGAACATAATAATAAACAAAACAGTAAAATAGTGGGACAAAAGAAATGAGCTCTTAAAATAGGATGAAAGAGGGGGGTTTAAGAAAGATGGACACAAAAAAATTATACTTGTTCAATCTAACCATTTGGCCTAGGTATAGTCTTAATCAAACCATTGGAGATTTCACTAAACTCCTGAAAGTTTTCAAAATTGGGCTCTTGCAAACGCTGTAAATAACCACAAGGCATACTTATCTTAATTTCACTTCTCAATCATTTACGCCTAGCAAATTCAGCTAACCCACTCAAGGATGTCTGCACCTTTAGTACTCCTCAAAGAAGAAAAGAAACGGATGCATGCTTATAAACTTAAATGAGTAGACACAAACTTTGAAGTTTAAAATAGAGCATAGACAGCTTTTAATACTAGAAACGAATGCAACAAGAAATGCTCATTTGTTCCTCACTTAATTCTTGCACAACTAACTTAAATGTTGTAATATTAATTGATTTTATGAAGAACTAGTAATTAGAAACAAGATTATGGCCGTTGATTATCCCAAAGAGATGTTATTAAAGAAAGTGTTTTTCACCAATTACATTAAATTCATGTCAGAAGGATCATTAATGTGTTAACACGTTAAGTGCAGTGTAAAACAAAGTCTGGTTAATGTCTCGTGCTAGTGTTAAGTATGGGAATTAACGTCAGTTGAGAAAATGTGAAAGCAGCCTCTTTTAAAACAAAGACCATTAACTCGTTAATTAAACAGTGTGATTAACGCGAAATAAATTTTTCTGAGACAAATATTGAAATACTAAAAGTGAACTTTACACGTTAATTAAGTAGAGTAATAAATTTATTCAGTGCAATGCAAAGTTTGAAAGACAAGTGTTTCAAGAAGCTAGTTAACAAATCAGACAAAAAAGATTAACACATCAAGTAGAAGCTTGCGCAACATAAGATTGAATCGTGAAGCTCATTAACATGTTAGAAAACAAAGATTAATGCTTGTTTTAAAATGATGGAGAGCGCATTAAGTAGAAGACTAAACAGTATGTTAGCTCAAAGTTGAGAAAGAAGCTACAAATGACGTTGTTAATGCAAAGGTGACATAATTAACACGTTAAGATTTTTTTTTTTCAAATAATTAATTAAAGAACATTTTGAAGTATGGATAACAAATTAATGACAACAATAAGAGTAGAAACATGTGTTCAACAAGCCAATTAACGCATATTAGGAAAATATGTATGCATTAAGTACAAGTATGTATGGAGTTAAAAAAACATTTGTTATTGCTTTCTTATTTTTGTAAAACTAAAGTTACCTTTTACATTAACTTCATTTCTATAAAACTAGTGAAAAACTATTTTTTATGAAAAAAGGAAGCCCTCTAATTAAGATATCTCTTACAAGAGATACTAAAATAATTAATATTTGTGTGTGTATCTATACATATGCAAGACCGATTTATTATTTATGTGAATTGTATGTCTATATACTCCTTCCGGTCTTATTTATAAGAGTTTAATAACCAAATTATGTGGTTTAAGAAATCAGTTAAATTTAGTTAAAAATAATAAGTATATCTGAAATAAACTTTTTTTTTCCAAGTATGCCCTTATTTATGATGGGCAAGTAAGAGAGAGAAATAAAGTAAATATGAGTGTGACCTACCTTTTAATTAATGCAATACATACCATTAATGAGAGGTAAAAATGAAAACAACCCATTAAATATTCAGATAACTCTTGTCGAGCTCTTATAAAATGGATCAATACAATTCAAATTTTAAGCTTTTATAAAAAGAATTGGAGGAAGTATAAGTGTATAACCATGGTTTTTCATCAAAATAGTAGAAACAATTGGCTTCATAGAAGACCATGGTTTTAGCCTTGAAACCATGGTTTTAAGAAGTATCCAAAATGTCACATTTATATAATATGATTTGCAATAAATTAAATCTAAAAAATAATCTTTCTATTAGTTTTATTACCATCAAAGCAAGGCGATTATACTCTTATATATATACTTTTTTAATCTCATTTATAAGTCACTTTCAATATATTTTACACATACCAAGAAAAACTTTAAACTTCACTAAGTCTACCTTAAAATTCAACAATTTTTTAACTTTACGACTATTTAGTATACATTATACGGTATAATAGAAAATTCAAAACAGTAATAAATAATGAATAAAATTATACATTCATATGAAAATTTTCCACCTCTACCTTATAATAAATAGGATAAAAAAAATTTCTCTTTCTACATTATAATTTAGAACAGAGGAGTATAATTTATGATAACATTAATATGAATCATTAATACTGTTCATAGCCCCTTTTCTGTACATAGAGAAGGGGGATGGATTTAGTTAGTCCCACCTGTTAAGCTGTGGCTTCTTCTACAAGTAACTGATGTAACCGTAGAAATGAAATCCTCATGAGCCAGGGGCAATTCTGTCTTTTGAAGCCCTGCTTGTATCCTGCTTGTATAAGAAGATGAATTTTGTTGTAAAATGAAGAAACAAACAAAGAAAGGCATTGAGGAGAATGTGATGAGGGTGCTGACCTGTCAAACTGCATGAGATGCCTTTACCTGAAACTTCCCTCTGTGTAGTAATCGTTTTGCCTTTCCTCACATTTTCTGTGTTCCCTTTTACAATCCCACGGCAGAGAAAGAATCAGAAATATGTGACATTTATGGAAGAAGGGAAAAAAATATATTCATTTTTCAATATTTTTTATTGTCTTTTTTCCAATTAATGAAATATTGAAATTCTTCCAATCCATTTATTGGTTTAATTACCCTTATTTTTCCTCCAAAATGCCCCCATCAGATTTTATTTATTACAGCTTTATTTTCAAGCAACATGTAATTAAAACAACTTAATTATAAATAAATGTAAATAAATACTTAAGTCTATCTCAACCTAAAATATTTTCAACCAATCCACATATTTTTTAAAATTATACTAATTTTTAATTAAATAAAGAAATCAATTATTCTTTTTTCTATAAGCACTTTATATCCTACTATTAGAGACAATCTATTAAAGATACTGTCTGGCACTAAATATAGACAAATCTTACAATAAAGATTTAAATTCAACACATCCTACTATAATCAACCTTAATCAGTGTTACTTATGTAATATTTTTATATCAAAATTTGAATATTTTTAAATTGACTAAATAAAAATGGAAAGAGGATAGCTACAAGTACAATTACAAGCCTACCCGCAATAATTTACATTTAATATCATTATTCAATTATTTTCATTTATTTCCCTATATAAGCCCACGAGTGCCCTTCTCTCACTACTCTCTCTCATAAGTCATAAATTTACTCCTTCTTCTCCTTCCTACTCCTCTGAATCTGTCGCTCAGCCTGAGAATAGCGCAAGACAGGTCCACCAAAGTCCTAAAAAACTCTCTCTTTTATCTGTCCCCTCAATGGAACAATCAGACTACCAACAACAACATCGTCAGCTTCAGCATTATCATCAAAGTCAGTTACAGTTAGCTACGTCTCAGGCTGTAGTCCCTTTCAATGGAGGAGGAGGTCCCTCATGTTTCATCAATATGGGCCCCACTTCCATCCAAGCTGGCCTCTCTGGTGGCGGCGTTGTAACTGCAACGCCTTCCTTGTCACCATCATCATCTTCTTGGGCTCCAGTTCCTCTCGTAGGGCCGCTTAGCATCGTCGTTCCTGGATCTGATCAGCCACACTCATCTTCACGATCGGGCAGAAATGTGCTCGACCCGATCAGGACTCAACAACAAGGTCATCAGCAGCAACAATGGTCGATTTCTGCAGCAACGGCGGCGAGGGATGTTTTAGCTGCATCCATGAACCCGCTACCGCCAAGAACTAGGGACAGACACGTCAAGGTGGATGGTCGTGGCCGGAGAATCCGAATACCAGCAGCTTGTGCGGCTTTGGTTTTTCAACTAACCAGAGAGCTGGGCCATAGGTCCGACGGAGAGACCATCGAGTGGCTTCTGCGACAGGCGGAGCCGTCAATCATCGCGGCCATCGGCACCGGCGTGAGCCCCTCAAATTTCTCAACAACACCCAACCTGTCGTCGCAATGGAACAGTGGTTCTTCCACCGTCTTGGCTCCGCCGTCGATGTCTGCTCCCTATACATTCCATGGAGTTTTACCTGCTCATCAGCATCATCAACCTTATGAAGATCCGTTTCTGCATTCTACCTTGGTAGGGTTGCAGCAGCCTCAGCCTCATCAGCAACAAGAGTATCAACAGCTTCATTTATTGACTTCCGGTCAAATTTCAGAAGCGCTTCCCAATGCCACTGTTGGAGAAGAAGACAACGGAGAACCGACTGAGAATTATACGAGAAAACGTTACCGAGAAGATTTATTCAAAGAAGACGCTAACCAACAAGAACAAAGCCAATGTGTAGGTAATGATAATCCGGATTCTTCCATAACTTTCTTACCTGACGTGCAATTGCAGAAAGCTGGATCTTCCAGTTCGAATGTCCTTCGTCCGTCTACCAATCTTCTCCCCACCACCCCTATGTGGGTGGTGCCCAGCGGCATCGGCGGTGGCGGTGGAGCTGTGAGTAGCGCATTTTGGATGCTGACCTCTGGGAGTGGAGATGCAGGTGTGGCCGCCGCAGCAGACAGTGGCGGTTCTGTGTTATTTCCGACCGCGCAGACCGGTGGCAGTGATGGAAGCATGAATCATCACTTTCAAGCAGGCTCGCGGCAATTCATGCCGAGTTCGAATTTCGGCCATGGAAGTGTGGAATTTCAAGGTCAGCAACAGGCACCAACAATGTCGTTTTTTGTGCCTAATCATCATCAGATGTTGGATGATCTGTCCCACATTGCGGCTACTGCATTGAATGCGTTTCCTGGTGATGTTGAAGATGTGAATACAGAGGACCTTCATCATCATGAAGCTGGTGATAATGGCGACGAAAGTGGTTAAAGTTCTGAATGAATATCATCAGTTACTCATCTCAGGAGGTTCAGAAAGTCGTTTCTTTTTCATGGCCTTTTTCTGTTTTAGTTGCTTTTTTATCTTTTCTGTATATACCCAGATATGTCAATTCCTTGGGATTTTCTTCTTCTTTTTCTTCTTTTTTTGTGGTTTTTAATTAAATTTTTCATGCTTGGGAATTGAACTTGGGTGATGTGGGACAAGCGTCTAGTGTCTCTCTCTGTTTTTTAATTTCCCCTTTCTTATGTTTAACTTGATCGTCATTGCTGCTATTTGGTTCAGGAAAAAGAAAAAGAAAAAATCTGTAGTTCGGTTTGGAGGAGATTATATATGCTCTGTGATTTCTGTTTTTGATTTAGGTCAAAGCAGGACTACTATGGCAAGCTGGCATAGAGTTATTTGTTTTTTACAGGAGCAAATTAATTTCTGTTGCTTATATGTCAACTTATGGATTTTTTTTTTTTTTTTGTTGAAAAAAGTGAATAGCTTATTTGAGTGTCTGTTTATGTGTGCATACATACATATATATCGTAGTTCATTCATTTGATATGTTAATCTTATATTTATTTTCCCCCTTTTGAGAGTATAACTTTTTTGGTGGTGGCCACTGGGGAATCGATCAGGGAATAATAATTTTAAAAAAAAAAGGTTAAAGACCTAAATTGTCACGGAAGTTTTGTTAAGGGAGCGCTCAGTACCCGGAAGTATTTTAGTATCATTTTTGCCCCGGAAGTTTACAAAAAATTTCTCCTAAACAAAACTTCCGGGGCAAATTTGCTCCTAAAAACAACTTCAGGGGCATATTTGCTCATTTTGTAAACTTCCAGGGCAAAAATGATACCCAAAATACTTCCAGGTGCTGGGCGTTCCCTCAGCAATACTTTCGTGGCAAATTAGGTATCTAACCCAAAAAAAAAAAATCTCTGCTCATTTCTTAATTATTTTAGATTAAAAATGAATTTGGCAAGGATTACATTGGACAAAAAACAAGGTGGTGCTTTGATTCTTCTGTCTGATGGATTGCTGAAATTTAGTAACATATTTTATTTGAATATTTGATATTTAAACATAAACAAGTAGTTAGACTTTTTATATTTATATATATTATGTATTTAGTAAACTAAATCTGACAAAACATGAGTAATTTCTGGTCACTTTCAATGCTATACACTACAAAAAAAGTGCCACTTTGTGACGGTTAATTTGTAGCGGTCAAAATAAACCGCTACAAATATGCGAATTTGTAGCGGTTTATACCGAAACCGCTACAAATTTGTAGTGATATGACTTCGCGCCAAGTGGCGCGCTGGTTCAGTAACGACATTTGTAGCGGTTATCATAAACTAACCGCTACAAAATATGGCGCGAAGTTGGCGCCAAATTTGTAACTGTTATTTTGTAACGGTTTATTTATAAAAACCGTCACAAATATGGCGCCGCTTGGCGCCTTATGGCACGCCATTAGTGGCAGTTTTGAAACCGTTACGAAATAAAAAAAAAACCGCTACAAATGTGAACCGCTACAAAAACATTACATCAACCGCTACAAAGTGTGTAATATTGAAATTTGAATATTTCGAATCCCGCCAAGTTTATTTTTTAAAAAAAACTATGTTCATATTTGTAGCGGTTGTTAGTATAACCGTTACAAAATGTGATATTTTGATTTTTTTTTTAAAAATACCAATGAATTTTTGTAGAGGTTTTGAAACCGTTACAAAACGCAAAAAAACCGCTACAAATGTGAACCGCTACAAAAATTACATCAACCGCTACAAAGTGTGTAACATTGAAATTTGAATATTTCAAATCCCGCCTAACGTTCATTCATTTGTAGCGGTTGTTAGTGTAACCGCTACAAAATTTGAAAATTATATATATTTTTAAAATACTAATGAATTTTTTTAGCGGTTTTTAACCGCTACAAAACATTAAACCGCTCTGAGAATCCGTCACATCAACCGCTACAAATGTTACGTATATCCCTATAAATATCCCCACCACACCTCATCTCACACACTCATTCATTTCTTCCCACTCACTTCTCTCTCGTTTTCTCTCATTTCTTCCCACTCCTTCTAAAATCTTTGATTTCAATGTTTTATTTTTACTTCTTATAATACGATACTATTTTTTTCCTTATCCGAACTTTAAGTATATTTCCTCAATATTCCTTCTATCATCATCAACTTTCTTTATATAATCAAATATCATCTAATGCACAACATAATTTTTTTGCTCGAGAGGTGGACAACACAATAAATCCTTATTATCTACATATTCTCAATATTATACCTACATAATATTTATACCTATCTAACTTAAGTTAATCAGTTTTTTAAATATTAACTATTATCATTTAATTTGTCACTTAAATAATAAAAATATTCAATATAATATTGTAACAATGGACACAAATTACGATTTTTTTTCAATTTTTCAATATTTTGTAGCGGTTGTAAAACCGCTACAACAACCGCTACAAATTTTAATTTAAATTCGGATTAAATATTTGTAGCGGTTTTACAACCGTTACAAAATTTGGGCGCCATTTTTTCAATATTTTGTAGCGGTTTATCATAACCGCAACAGATATAGTAGCGGTTTATATGTATGTAGTATCGGTTTTTTTAACCGTTACAAATCGGCTTGCCACAGGCATTTTTGTCGCTGTTCCTCTAACCGCTACAAATGTCGTTTGTCACGTCAAAAACCGTTACAAATAGGTCATTTTAACCGCTACTAATTGTCGTTTTTTTTGTAGTGATATTTTTGTTTTACGATTGTATATATAATTCACAAGATCCCCAAAATCTAGAAGGCCTCTTCCCTTCATTATATTGGATATGCAATTTTAGGATTTTTTTTTTTTTTAAGTGAAGCAATATCAAGTACATATTATTATTATTTATTATTTTACTTTTTAATAATATCTAATGCTCCAATTTGTTTTCTAAAAAAAGAATATATGTTGACTTTTTTGCATTTAAAAGAAACACTAATTGTGATATCTATTTCTTAAGGTTACATTTTCTTTGTATGATTCTCGAAAGATGTGTTTTCCAATTGAAATTAAAGTCCTAGTAATTGTTTTTCAAGATTCCTATCTCCAGCTACTATTATAAGATATCTAAAGTAACAAATGCATTGATAACTTTAAGAGTAAATACTATTTCTGGTTCCTGACAAAAAACATGGACCCCATTTTGGTCCCTGACAAAAAAAACGACCATTATTCGTCCTTTTTATGGGACTAAAGAGGATATTTTGGAAATTTGTGAGGGATCAAAATGTCCACCAATCGACCCTTATTCATCCTTTTTATGGACTAAAAAGGACCTTTTTTTTTTTTGTCAGGGACCAAAATGGGGTCCGTGTTTTTTGTCAGGGATCAGAAAAGGCATTTACTCTAACTTTAATTATGAGAGTTCTTAGTGTTTTAAGTAAAATACTTCTCTGGCCAAAAAAATTAAAATATCATGAATTTTTATTAATTCCCTTAAATGATCAAACATGGTCACATTAGATAAAATTTAAATTACACAAAGTAGATGTAAATAAATAATTTTTATTAGGATTGTTTGATAACAAGACTCTGATTAAAAACTTGGAATTAATAAACTCGTTCAATATAGCTTTTGTTTTTTCTTTTTTTCTTAAATCATTTCAATGTTAATCAAATTTTTTAAAAGACAATATTATTCTAATTATCCATATAGTTTTTCTTGCTAATTAAACAAATGATAAATATTTTTCTTTAATAATTCAAGTAGCTTTTTTGTTTTTCTAACCTTAAAAAACTCGTATGAATGGTGAGGAACTGACGATAATATAACCATGAACGGTTAAACTGTGAACATAGTTAGATTCCGTGAATTTAAAATGTTTATGAAATCCTTGTATATACTAAGTAAGAAAATAAAAACAGAATCTCATGAGCTAGTGAAGAAAGACACGATGGGCCATATATGTACACACCTCCCTAAAATCTTTCCTTTTAATAAAATATTAAAAAAAAAAACTTCAATTCAAAATCCAAATCCATATTAGATGGTGAAGATTTATATTTTATAGTAGATCAACTTACGAAATTTACTTGCAAGGAATGAGAATTAAAAAAAAGAACGAAACAACAAATCACACCTTGTTCACGTACTACATGATCATAGATATATACATATATATGTGTGTGTTGAGTATTTTCACCTATCATTGTATAAGACACTTTAAACTTTCAGATCATTAGAGTTATTAACACTACTACAAAAAATACTATTAACATCGCCTATCTATGTCAGCAATCAAGAAAACTACCGTAAAAAAAACGGTGGTGGCATTTGTATAATAATATAGTACTCCCTTCGGTCCTAAATATAAGACAAAGTTAACTTTTTTGGAAAAATTAAAAAAGTTAATTAAATTACTTTAGAGTATTTTTTTCCCCAAACTAATTAGTTTGACTTATAAATTAATATATAATTTAAGGATACACAATATATGATATGATTAACTAACTTATTTAGCTTCATTAATGTCTCCTAAAAAAATCAACTAGGTCTTATATTTAGGACCGAGAGTATTATACTGTGGGGGTGTCTACGTAGGTTAATTAGACTACATCTTGCTGTAGAAAACCAAACTGTGTACGTCAGTTTGAGAGTAACCAACCTATATATAGCTAATATCGCATAAACCAATGTTTAGTTTACTACTCCTCAATTCAAATTCTATTTGCTTTTTATCATGAAAAAGATTGTATGAATTTTGAAGGTTACCTGAAGTTAGGTGCTTGCTATCAAATGCTTATTATTAATGAGAGAGAGATATTGACCATTAAAGAAAGTGAGGAGGAGCTTGCAGATCTGTTGTCAGATGAAGTTCTATATAATCTAATGGCTCTCAGTTACCACCTTAAGGGAGTGAGGGAGAAGACAAAATATATAGATTGGTCAAATGGTTAAGTTCACAGTGGAAAATAGAGATGTTTTACATTACTTAATGGGGTTGTTTGTTGCAGAGGCACTACAAAAAAATTGTCGTTTACTAGCGATCAATATGTAGCGGTCAAGAAAAACCTCTACAAATAAGAGACTTTGTAGTAGTTTATTCTAAGAGCCCGTTTGGATTGACTTAAAAAAAAAGTGCTTTTTTTTAACCCCATGTTGTGCTTTTTTTTTAAGCTCAAAATTTGAGCTTTTGAAAAAAGCAGCATTTTAGCTTTTTTTTGTGACTTTTACTTTTTTTAAAAAATATCATCTAAACACATAAATTAATTTTTTTTGAATTAAAAAAAGTGCTTTTTTATGAAAAAAGCCCATCCAAAAGGGCCCTAAACCCGCTACAAATTTGCAACGGCAACACTCATGCCAAAACGCGTGCTTGTTGGTAACGAACTTTGTAGTTGTTATAAGAAATAAGTTGATACAAAATTGGCGCTAGCTTGGAGCGTAATGACGCAAAGGTTGTGGCGGTTCCATTTGTTGTGGTTTCAGGGGAAAAAAATCACTACAGTAGTCGAAGAGTCACAACATTGGTCGTGGTTTGAAATCAAAACCCACTACAAAAGGTTGTTTTGTCGTGGTTACGTTCGAGGCAAAAAACGCTAAAAACATTCTCTATTTGTAGCGGGTATTTTTAAAACCGCTACATACTTTAAAGCTATATAAACCCCTCATCCCCCAAATCATTCTATGAAGATTCTACAACATGCAGTGAAACATTGGTTGCAACGTAGCTACCTCTCTCCGATGAAAAAAAGTCAGTAACTTTTTCATCGGAGATTGACATCTACATTGCAGACCAATATTTCATTGCATGCTGCACTATCTTCATTAATCACGAAAACTTGTAGGGTTTTAGCAAACCGCTACACTAACCACTACAGATGTTGCGTTATAATACAAAGACTCTTGCGCATTTGTAGCGGTTGATACTAGTAACCGCTGCAGAACGCAAATAGTAGGTAGACTTGTAATGGTTATCTTGAATAACGTACCACTACACATATGAAGCCTATAAATATCCCTAATGAACAAAAAAATTCTTATGTGAAGAATTAGTAGCAAGAAACCAAACTTTGGTTTTAAAAATAGCTGCCCTCTTGAAAAGTTGTAGGTGGGTTGTGCTTGGCATTGTGTTACCTTGCACCATATTTGCATCATATCAAGAGTGGTAACTGCTTTCAAACCAATATGTGGTTTCTTGCTATTGTTCTTCAAACTCACAATGACATTTGTAGCGGGCACGGGTATTAACCGCTACAGAATGCAAACAGTCCTACATTTGTAGCGGGGAGTTGATCGCTACAAAAATCCACTAACAACGAGGAATATTGTAACGATCAGTGTAGAGGTTTCCGATAAAACGCTACAAAATGCCAGTGTTTAAAAGCAACAACGATGCTCATGCCTTTCATTTTACAGTTTACTATTTCTTTCTCACGTGCTTTCTTACAATGTTTAACTATAGTTTTTAATGAGTGATGGCTTCATGGAGGGGTAAAGGAAAGGAAGTGATACAAGGAAGAGTGCCTCAACGAGGGGGCACTAGTACTAAAGGGCAGCATGGGGGTAGAAATATCCACGTGCCATCATGGGAGGTGACCCAGCCTCAGCAGATGTTCCCACAGGTAAAGGAGGTGGACCCACATGGTGAGGAGGCAACCCTACCGCCTCATGATAAGGATGAGGTGGTTATGGAGGAGCCTGAGATAAGTGTGGAGGACTTTGAGCAAGGTGGGATGTTGGAATTTAACATGCCAATACACGATGTGGAGAGGTTCTTGGATGAGGACATCGCTCGGGAGCAAGGTAACCCGCGACATTCATCTTCCCAGGCGACTGGATTTGTGGTGGAAGTTGTAGGTAAAGTTAAATATTATTTTAATAGATGTTTTATTTAAATTCCATACAGATTATTAATAGTGTGTGTGATTGTAATAAAAAAATGTTCTGAATTGTACAGATGAGCAGGGGAAAATCAACACGAGAAGGCTGGAGTGACTGGTTTGAATGCAATCAATGGTGTACGTGTCATAGTTTTGTGCAATGAGGACATAGACCAGCCGATCAAGAACGCAAGTCACTTGTTCAACTGCTGGCTGTCCGACTTTGGTGGGAATTGGTTTTGGTTTGCCATACACTTTCGAGATTGGAAGAATATCTTGTTCAATCAGAAGAAAAAAGCGTTTGAAGAAGTAGTTATGGTAATTAATTGCGCACACACACACACACACATATGATAGTTATAATTTAGGTCTTTTGAATTAATTAATTAAAAAATTAATTGTGATAGACGAAGTTTAAAGTCCGGGACAACAGGAGGAGGTACGCGCTCATCAAGATTTAGGACAGTTGGAAGAACTAGAGGGGTCGTCTCTACCACTGTGTGGATAACAATGGGATGACACCTTTGGATCAGCTTATGGCAAGCCCCCCAGACGACATCCCCCTATTGAACTGGGCCAGTTTTGTACAGTATAGGAGGAGTCCAGAAGGCCAAGTCAATTTTTACTTAATTCTATAATTCTTAACAATTAGAAATTTTATAATTATTATTGAAACGAATGTTAACTTTTCGTGTCTTATGCAGGCTCTTTCTCAAAGGAACACGAGGGTATAGGGGCAGCTGAGGAACTACCACACGGTCGGATCCAAGACTTTTGCTGTCACCTACAGTAAGCTGGTATTTTTTAAAGTTAAATAAATTTTAGATTTAATTTATCAATTGTTTTATTTTGATTACAACTAAATTAACATTTTCTTATTTCCTTTAGAAGAGGAAGGCCTAGGAGGAGAACCGCTAGACGGACTATAGGGAGTTATACACATACACCTACAGACACCGGGATGGGACGCTTACCTCCCAGCAAGTCGAGGGAGCCATTATAAGTGATTTACAAAAAAAAAAAACATATATATATATATATATATATATATATATATATATATAAATGATGTAATTAATTTACATTTATTCAATTATTTCATATAATTTCTTATATCTTGTATGTGCCAGGGGCAGATTTTACAGGCCCAGACAAAGTTGCGCCAATCCCAGACCCCAAAGTCATAGTGGTCTGTAGATCCCATTGCCCCTTGAAAGCTGGTCCATCCCAAGTTGAGCACTCAGGATGTGTCAGGGGAATAGAGATAGGCGCCAGACCTAGAATGATCCATGGCAAGGGCGTCATCTCTAAGGCCGGAACCTCTCGAGCAAAGACCATCGACGTTAGATCTAGGATGACGGAGCAAATGGTTGAGGTGATTGTTGAGGAGAGGACTCATTAAGGAGAACACTCGGGAGATGTGCCATCAACTTTAGGACCAGTTCGGAAATTGGTATGCTCAGCATAGGCATAGCTTTGATTTCGTGTCCGTGGTGTACAGTCGACTATTTCCTGGTGAGCTTGATCCCCCGCCCCTACCTCCTCTTTTGTTCAATGTCGCTCTGGCCCCTCCACTTCCACCTCCACCTCCTCATGTCGATGACAATGGTGGTGTTACATTCGGTCAGATTATTAATCGATTAGGCCTGAACTATGAAAAAATTGATCCATGCCCTAACGACTGTATGCTTTATTGGGGAGATGATACTCGAAGGGAGACTTGTAAGCAATGTCACACTTCGAGGTTCAAGACAATTTAGAAGGGGGAAAAGCAGAAGAAGAAACCATCAATGATTCTTAGGTACATCCCTTTAAAACCTCGGTTACAAAGATTATTTATGTCGTCTAAGACAACTGAGCATATGAGGTGGCATGAAGTTGACAAGAACCCAGATGGTAAACTAAGACATCTATGGAATGTTGAAGCCTGTAAAGTGTTTGACTCAAACTTTCCAGATTTTGTGGCGTACCCTAGAAATGTTCGCCTTGCGTTGGCAACTGACCGATTTAACGTTTGGGAATCTTAGCACAAGTTATAGTATTTGGCCTATTGTCCTCATTCCCTACAACTTGGTCCCTGGATTTGTCCTCATTCCCTACAACTTGGCCCCTCGATGTGTATGAAACAGAGCTCCTTCATTTTGTCTGATAATTCCAGGCAAAAAGGCACCGGTAAATGACATCGATGTGTGTATCTCCAACCGATTTTGAAGAAGTTGCTGGAATTGTGGAATGTCGACATCATATCAAGACATATGACGAGCACGAGAATACATTGTTCAACTTGTGTGCAGCCTTGATGTAGACTATAAGCGACTTTCTTGGCTTGGGAACATTATCTGGGTGGAATATGCATACTAGGATGGAATGTCCAGCTTGCAATTTTGACTCTGACTCAATGCGCCTTCCCATAGTCGAAAGTGGTACTTTATGGGTTATCATAGATTTCTTGATGGCAAACACAAGTTTAGGTTACAACGCAATCATTTTAATGGACAACAGGAAAAAAGAGGACCTCCTAAGACTTTATCCGGTGTAGATATTTTAGAACAACTTCAGGATGTTGACATCAAGTTTGGAAAAAAGACGATGCAACAAGAGCAGGGAGGAAGAATGCCAGAACTTCTGCTTTTGCACCTTAGCAATGGCGGAAGATAAGTATATTCTTCACTCTTCCGTATTGGAAAGATAATTTGCTTCGACATAGTCTTTTTGTCATACACATTAAAAAAATGTGTGTGACAATGTGCTATACACGATGCTTAACGAACCAGGTAAGTCAAAAGATCATCTTCAAGCGATAAATGATTTACGGGCTATGGGAGTTCATGAAGACGCGTGGCCGGATGAGAATGACAAATTTCAACCGGAAAAATTCACCCTCACAAAACAGAATAAGGAAACTTTCCTTGCGACGTTGAAGAAAATAAAAGTTCCTGATACTATTCAAGCAACATTTCATGATGCATTGATTTGCAGACTCAAAAGGTTGCTAGGCTGAAGAGTCATGACTCACATGTTCTTATGTAATAGTTACTTCCACTGGAAACAAAAAAAATATGTTGCCTCCCGATGTGTCCATTGTTTTGGTGGAGCTGTGTTCTTTCTTTCGGAAGTTGTGTTCAAAGGTTTTGATCATTGAGGAGCTCGATCAGCTACAACAGAAAATCATTCTTATGTTGTGTCATTTGGAGATGATTTTTCCTCCATCTTTTTTCACAGTGATAGTTCAACTGACAGTACACCTTGTTCGTGAAACAAATCTAGGTGGCCCAGTGCAATACTGATGGATGTATCCAATTGAGAGGTACTCATTTTACATGTGCGTCTCATCATTACTCTTTAAATTTGCAAGTCGCACATTTAACCATTTATGGAATTTGTACTTCTTTACTTTATAGTTTTCTTGGGAAATTGAAATCTTACGTAAGGAGGTTCTATATCTAAAGGCTATATAGGGGATGAGGTCCTTTATTTTTGTTCAAGGTACTTTGATGACATTGAGACGTCTTTCAACTAACCCCCTCATGTGGATGATTGTTCTGAACCTAAGCCATCATCAAGAGAGTTGTTGATCCCTCGTGTTGGTAAACCAGTTGGAGGAATTGAGAGATTTAAACTGATGACAACTGAGAAGTTGCAAGCACAATAGACATGTCTTGATTAATTACACCAAAATTGAACCCTTCCTTTAGTAAGCATTGTACACTCATATGTTTTCCTATATATTTCCTTACAATTTATACTTACATTTCGTGATCTCCATATCATGATCAACTGTAGGGAATTCAGAAGTCATGTGAAGTGTCAACTCAAGATCCGTACGCAAACATCCTTTGAAATTGATAGAAAGGTCCACAGAGAATTCCCAGGATGGTTTGTACAATGAATACTGAATGACCACAACCTGCACTTACCGGGTTTACGGCATATAATGTCAATGGTTTCAAGTTTTACACGGTTTCACGAGATCAAGAATTGCTAACCCAAAATGTGGGTGTTTATGGCAGCTTTGGGACAAGGAGTTATGCGAGCAGCAGTAACGACAACATGCAATTTGACGACGTCCCGTATTATGGAAAGCTTCTTAATATCGTCAAAATAAATTACCAAGGCCATTTTCGCGTGACGTTTTTCAAGTGTTTGTGGGAAAATATGACAACTACCTCGAGACTCACAAATGACGACTTGGGCATCGCATCAATTAATTTCTCTAGGCCAATTCACACCGGTCATTTTGAAGATGATGAGTCATATATTCTTGCCTTAGAGGCACACCAAGTTTATTATGTTGAGGACGATAGGTACAAGGATTAGAATATAGTGGTTCACTTAAAGCATCGAGACCTTTACGATATGGACGATGGTAATAACATCGCCTACGAGAGTGAATGTTCCAGCCAGCCAATTTCAAAAACTTCTTCCCAGAAGGCGATGAGAGTTTACCTATCGTTCAATGAGTTTTTTTAAGTTACGTTTTATTATCGATTTATTGAAGTTTATTTTTTTCCCCACCTTTTTACTCTTAAACTCACAACTAACAATTTCTCCTCATCTATTTCGTAGTGATGGAGACGAATAATAATTAAAACAAATCCTTATCTTACAGTAATCCATCTATATTTTCTCTAAAAAAAATTTAACAGTACCTCTTGTAGCAGTTATAAAACCACTACAAATTATAATAAAAAAAATGCTACTAACTAACGACTACTACAAATACCGCCATATCAACTACTACAAATATCGCTACGTCAACCGCTACAAAACTGACGCGGAAATCATTATAAATACCACCACCACACCTCATTTCACATACTTCTTCAATTCTTCTTTCCCAACTTCTCTCTCATTTTATTTTTCCAATCAATGTTTTTTGAAGAAGTATCAAATATGTTAAATATTTTTTTCATATGTTTTATTTAAAATTTATTAATAATCTATGATTTTACAATTTCTTATTATTCTTTGATGCTAATTATTTTTATTTTTGAGAATGACATTCCCTCAATATTCCTCTATGATGATCAATATTCATTTCATAAACAAATACTCCCTACGGTCATAATTATAGGAACACATTTTGGAGTTGGTTTTGGTCCTAATTATAAGAGCAAGTTTTAACTTTTGTCAATTTTTTCCTGTAATACCCCTATTTATATTTATTATTAGGAGTATTTATATATATATGTGTGTGTGTATATGTATGTATGTATGTATGTATGTATGTATGTGTATATATATATATGTGTGTGTGTGTGTGTGTGTGTGTGTTTATATGTGTAGATATATATGTGTGTGTGTACATGCACAAACACACACACACAGATATAAACATATATGGGTGTGTGTGTAGATATATAAACACACACACACACATATGTAGCGGGGTTGTAATTCACTTTTACTTATGTCATTTTAAATTTATATAAGGACATTTTAGGAAAATGAGTAAAATTAACTAATTTAACTCTTCTCCTTAATCCCCCCAAAATCAGTTAAATAGTTCCTATAATTAGAACAGGAGGGAGTATCATTTAGTGAACAACATAATAATTCTCAGTATTATAATTGATAATTAAATATCATCTAAGCGTATTATTTCTTAAATCTACAAAAATATTCATAGAAGTAACTAAAATGACAAAGTAATAAATAAAAAAGCACTATAATTATTGATTTTTTTTTAAAGAATTCTAATGTTATTTGTCGTAGCAATTACATAACCACTACATAATTTGTTAAAAACATTTTAGCGCGATTTTTAAAATTTGAGAAACTGGCGGCAAACATTTGTAGCTGTTTATGAAACCACTACAGCATAAATTAAAACTTTTTGGCGCCATTTCTAAAATTTTGTTCCAACATTTTTGTAGTGGTTAAGGAACCATTACAATATTTTCCGCCAATGTTTAAAAATATTTTGCCGCCCCTCAATTGCTTCTCGCCAAATTGTTGAATTTCTTGGACGTAATTAGTAGCGGTTGGTTGACCACTACAAAAATTCTAATTTCATCTTGTAGCTGTTTATCCACCGCTACAACAAGTACTTTCAATATGGCGTCCAATGTCATGCAGTAGCGGTTAATCTTTGACCACTATAGTGTCAGTAGCGGTGAGTATATTCGAGTCATGGTTTATTGTAACCGCTATAAAACAGCTTACTACCGTGTATTTTATGGCGGTTTCTTGGACCGCTACTCATGTCATTAGTAGCGGTCAGAATCGCTATCAAAATGCGGTTTTGACCGCTACAAAACATCTTTCATTTTTTTGGCAGTGAGGAAACAATTAATGGGGTCCAATAATGACAGAATTCCTTAACTTGCCACTAAGGGAAATGATTTTTTATGAGTGTGTGTATGCGAGAGAGAAGAGAGTGAGAGTGATGTTAAAGGTTGCTCTAGAGTTCAAATCATGAAAATAGTCTTTCCGCTTGTGGGAGTAAGGTTGTCTACATATGACCCTCCTTAGAACTCACTTGGTGAGATTCTTGTGCATTGGGCCATGAAAAAATACCACTCTAGTCCTTATTATTAGTCCAATTTGACCAAATATAATATATCAAGAAATGGAAGTTAAGATATTTAATATGTCTCAAATTGATTAACTTTTTTAAATTTATGCTTATTTAATAATGAGTATTGAAAAAATATATATTATTGATACATTTTCCCTCACCTATTATATAGAAGTAAACTTGAAAATACATTAATGACTCTTAAGGTGGACTTATATTAAGGACAAATTTTTTTTGACCAACTAGACTTAAAACTTCTTTCAAAAGGTTGCTGCCGTATGATTTAAGTCATGGATAGTTATAGAATTTTTGGACCAGAGAGTGGTAAATATCCAAAAGAGAGAAAAACACCTAAAAAGGTTGCTGCCGTATGATTTAAGTCATGGATAGTTACAGAATTTGATGATTTTGTTGTAAAATAGATTGTCACTAATTGATTAACGACAAAATTCTGTCGCTACTTCACCGTTTTTTTTGTAGTGACGCATGCAATCCATGCATGTAGCTAGCTCAACCCTTTCTATTGGATAAGGGTTGTTGTCATTGTTGTTCTTTTTCTTCTGTATATGAAGAGAGAGAGAGAAAATTTCTTTGAGAACTAGATACTTTTGATGTCTTTGGAATTGGAATTGTCTGATGTTTGATGATAATAATGATAGTTCGCCTATTGATGACCCATGAGATGTATTATAAGAATTATATAATCAGTGCTTAATTCTGTAATGTTATGAGTAATCGCGTTCCTAGTCCTTGGATTTAATACACTATATTTGTTCACGGTCATCGTTGGTTATTAATTATATTTCACTGTGACAACTCTTTTCACGAAAGTCTATTACTTTTTTATCTCCTTTATAGTCAAAGAATATTCTTAGGGTTAAGGTGCAGATTTGCCAACGAACTATTACCTGAGGAGCGTCTGGCACAAAAAACAATTGAGGGTACCAAAATTACCAATCAACAATTAAAAAGTGAAAAAAGTACCAAATAACTATTAAAAAAACAATTATCACAATTATGTTAAAATATGATGCACTGGCGTAGGACGGTAGCGGAGACGTTGGAGAAAAGAGCGGTTAAACATTCTTGTTGGATAAGGCAAACACCAATAGAGATGAGACCCATGCGAGTAAGCGTTGTGGCAGTGGCAGTTCCTGTTTGTGGCATCGGAGGGATGAAACAAGGGTGTAAGGCGTGTGCCGGTCGAAAGCTGTGGACTACTAGATGAGTTCAAGAGGGTGAGTGGAACACCCAACAACAATAGAAGCTTTGGAGACGTTGACGTCGTCAACACTGTGACAGTCAATAGAAGACGGAGACACCAAGACAGTGACGGGGTAATAGTTCGTTGGCGAATCTGCACCAAATTGTGTTTTTTTTTTCGCTTTTTAATTGTTGATTGGTAATTTTGGTACCATCAATTGTTTTTTGTGCCAGACGTTCCTCGGATAATAGTTCATTGACAAATCTGCACCTTAACCCATATTCATATTATATTGCACTAAACCACCTTGTGGATTGCGAATCCAGGACCAATAATATTGAATAGCTGAATATTGAGTTGCATAATGGGAAGGTGGCGTGATGACTCTTCTCTATTTGCGCTTGAACCATTCGTCCCATATGTCATCGAAACCATTTTAGGCGTATGGTGCTCATGGTTGCGGTGAGATTTGCACTGTTTAAATATGCTTTGACGATAAAGAAGATAACGGTGCAAATTTAAAATTTTCAACTAATAATTCTTAAGAAAGAAATCATTTTTAAAAAAAAAAAATTTGACAGTTAAAATATTATCTTTATTTTAGATTTTATACACATTAAAAGAATTTCTTAAGAAAGCATGAAAGTAAACAAATCTTATATGAACAATCCAAATTAGATTTGGACTATGCCCACTGGTGATGAACACTGTTGATATCATCACTCTGCTTAACATTATTGAAATTCGTTTTTATGTTAACATGTTGTGTGGGTCTTTGGTGCCACTCACTACTTTATAATATTTAATATTAAACAATAGAACTAAATAAATAGATTTATACTTTAAAATTTGATGTGAATATAGTTTACCATTATTACTTAAAGGGTTAAGTGTCATTTTTGCTCCAGAAGTTTTTGTTGAGGAGCGGTGGGTAAGTTTTTTTAGGAACAATTTTGTCTCGGAAATTTACAAAACGTAGCAATTTTGCCCTTCCATTAATTTTGATCATGAAGTTTAATTGATATGCACAAATGGCACCCAATGTTTGCCACCTCATCAATCAAAATAGGGTTAAGTATCATTTGTGCCCTAGAATTTTTCGTTGAGGAACCGTGGATATCTGGAATTTTTTTAGGAGCAATTTTGCCCCTGAAATTTACAAAACGAAACAATTTTGCCCTAATGTGATGCCACCTCATCATCCACATCACTGAGCCCAATATGACGTGGTGTTTCATTTGGGAACCATATATAGGTAAAAGATTTGTCTTAATTGAAATACCAGTCTCTCCAACCATTTATTCAAGAAACCGCCCACTATCATCGTGGTTCGCAATAGGGGAGGGTGGCCTAGATCAATCTATACAAAGGTAAATACTATCATTATTGTTTTGTCTTATTGAACCAAATTTCGGAACAATTCATATCTTGTTTTGCTACTACTACAAAAAAGTCTTTTAACGTTCGTTTTTAGGCCCTTTCTACATCCTTTTTCAAGGGATCGCCTATGTGAGCGACATAGTAAAGTCTCCAAACGTTTGTTAGAAAAAATGTCCATTTTTTAGAAGGGATGCCATAAGTTTTGTTTTAAAAAAAAAAAAATTTACTTCACGCACTTTGGTGAAGGAAAGAAGAGTGGTGGGGGGAGAGAGAGAGAGAGAGAGAAACTTTCGACAGTGGTGAAGCACAACGTCAACGATGGTGGTGGGAATGTAAGGGAAGAAGTGGTGGCTATGCACAATGACGGTGTGGATAAGGCTCACCGGAGCTATCAAAGACAAAGGCAACATTTGGGTCACCAGGTTCGCTCCGCCCACCATCCTTTGTAACCATGTTCTTGAGACGGTCATCATCAATGTAATACCCGGATATTTATTATCTGGAAAATTATAAATAATGGATATTTCTGATAAGTGAAATAAAGGACTCAAGACTTGTGTAATTATAGTCTATTTTTCTAAGTTAAATTCTGTAGGAAATCAAGAATGCATGAAAAATCTCATGTTAAAGCAAAGGTTAAGGGGTAATGTGGTATTCTAATTAAGAAAATTACTAAGCAGTGATAACTGAGTGATTAAGTATTTATTAGCAAATTACTTAAGCACAAGTATAGAAAATTCGGAAATAATTATGTAAAGCTCCAAAATTAGTGATAAATGGCTAAAAATTAGCATAAATATATTGGTTAATTAATTGGAAAATTTGAAGGAAAAAGGATGAGTTTAGGTATTTTTAAGCCTAAATGCAAGAATTGACCAATAGGAAAATGTTGTGAGAGATTATGTAAAAATAATTATTTAATTAATTAATTAATTAATTAAATAATTAATTAAAAAAGAAAGTGCAGAAAATAAAAAAAAAAAAACGAAAAAATAAATAAATAAATAAGAAATAAAAATAGAAAACTTAGTTGATAAGTTAAGTTTATTATTTTATTAATATAATTAATTAAAGTAAAATTATGTGAATAGTAAAATGGGAAATAGGAAACGGATCCTATCTGGAGATCTAGGAATGAGATTCCCAAAGTCAAGGTAAAATATTAATCAGTGGGTTTTTATCTTCCGTTAAACTCTCCGGAAGTTAATTCTGAAGTCAATAGGACTTTTTCCTAATAAGACGAAATAGGAAAATTCTGAGAAAAGGGCAGATAGCCAGGTTGGAAGTAAAGACTTCAAAATTAGAGTTGTGACAACTGAGAAAGAATTGGGAATTTTTATGGACATATTTGAAATCAGTGCATCTATATCTATAAGCTGGAACTTCCGGATTTTCGTTTCGAAACCGGACGCGATCGGACACGTTTTTCGAGAAAACTTCAACTGGACAGTTGGAGCCCTATATGGAACCAAAATTTAGGTTAACTTGGACATTTCTACTGAGTGAGGAAATGGTTTCAGAGTTGTAAATCCAGAATTTTGAGATTTTTCCGAAATCACGCGAATCGGGTACCGATCGGGGAAATCACTCCGAAGCTTCTGGAAGGTGACACGTGGCCACCTCCCATTGGCCAATGGATGCCACCTAAGCATGGGGGAAGGTCGGCCTTGGAAGGTTGGAGAAGGTGGAAAACTTGTTTCAAAAGTTTCCCTAGACGGTTCAGATCGATTCTCACAAAGTTGATCCGACTAGTAGAAATCCTACACCTTTTTCTATAAATACCCACCCCTCCCCTTTGGTTTTCTCACATTTGAGAAGCAAGAGCTGATTCTAGAGAGAGGATTTTAGAGAGAGGTGCTCTGGGAAAATTCGCAGTGAAGCTCGGGTAAGTTTTTCTGATCGAGCTTTAAGCTTTCGTAGTTCTTTCGGTAGTAAGGGTAGTAATGCTAGAATAGCCTTTAATTTTTCTAGTATGATTGGATATCATATGGGAGGGCTATTTTAGTCTTTATTTTCGAAAATCATGATGGCGTCGAAGTTCGGCAAAATTTTGGGAAGAAAATAGCCTATGTAGCGAAGCGTACCGCGAAATTCCGCCAAGTAGGGGTAGAAGGGCAAAATGGTAATTTTTACCTAAAATGCCAGTTATAATGTCAAATTACTAATAGAAGTGACATTATTCTCATAGGATATCTGAAAAGCTGATTCTCGCTGCCGTTCTGTTGCCCGACGTGCATTGTAGGACTTTTGCACGTTTCTCCGTAGAAAGTACGTTTTCCGCGGTAGTACCTAACGTTGCCAACGAAGGTACGTCCGCGTCTTGTAACACTAATCGATGTTCATGGTATGCATGTATGTGCTATGTGTATTGTTATGGTATGTTTATTGAATGCAAATATGTTAGAACAGTTTGGTGCCGAAGGAAAGGCTAGTCTATGTGGGTAAGCCATTAAGTCGCCGTGAACTCGGTGAGGCCCCATGATAGACACTTACCCGGCCATTCATTCGGTTTACGAAAGTATGTACGTGCGCGTACTGGTAACCTTAACGCTGATGTTGATCGTATGCGTACTTGTGGTTGTGAGTCGGATGATATGTGGTGAGTATTGTTATGAGCTTTTGAATACATGCACTACGTGTGACACATCTACATGCACTACGTGTGACCCATCTACATGCACTACGTGTGACCCATCTACATGCACTACGTGTGACCCATCTTTATGCACTTCGTGTGACACATACGTTATCTTGTTAATATGAATGATTGTGGATGATATACTGTATATGTGAATATGAGGTTAACCGTTACCTGAGATCCAATGTGTTAAATTGGATCTCAGCTATCTTGTCGTGGTCGGAAGGACCGAGGACCGAGAAGAGAGGAAAGCAGCAGAATCATGGTTCCGTGAAGACTTTCCGATGTTGTTCTTTTACTTTTGAAAACTCTCGGTTACCATACCGTTTCTGTAACTAGCCAGTGGGCATTTTGAATATATATATATCAGTTATTCTTCCGCTCAAATGCTCTACTCTGATAATGTGAAAAGATGTTTTTAAAAAAAAAATTATACTGCTTTTGAAAAGTCGGGTTGTTACAATCAATGCCATAAAAAATCAAGCGATTACCTTTTGATCTCTCTGATTTCACCGACCGCCATTCTAGATCTAATAAGCTTTGGGGTTTCAATTCCTTCATTTGTTCTTATTTTACCTATTTGGATTAGAGATCGGCGTTTGTACGTGTTGTCTGAGTACCAAAAGAGGATAACCAAACAGAGGAAGGAAATCGAGGACACGTTGATGCGATAGTTGGAGAAATTGCAGAAGATGCAATCCCTCCACCACCATCAACTAACGAAGTATTTTTAGGCGAGGTGGGTCAGGCTGTCCTCCCAATAGCTCAGGAGGCCGAAGAGAATGGTGACTAATTTTAAAACGTCGAACAAGGAGAACTTTTGGGGAAAAATGATACTTAATCATATTTTGATTAATGAGGCACTACTAGAAAAGAATGAAACAACAACAGAATTTGCCACGGAAACAATTCCGTCGTAAATTGTGCCCATATTTGTGACCAATATAAACATCCGTCGCAAATTACAAGTTTAGCGACAGATTTTTTAAATTCGTCGTAAGAAACGCTATTTTGCGACAACGTTAGCTCTCCATCATAAAACAGCGTGAAAAATCACGCCGTTTTGCAATGGAAAATGCATCAGTCGCAAAACAGCGTAAAAAAGGACGCCATTTTGCGATGGTGGTAGCTCTCTATTGCAAAACAGCGTGAAAAATCACGCTGTTTTGCAATGAAAAATGTGTTCATCACAAAATGGCGTCATAAAGGATGCCGTTTTGCAACGGCGTTATCTCTCCGTCACAAAACGACGTGAAAAATCACACCATTTTGCAACGGACTAACGGATCCGTCACAAAATGTCTTATTTTTCTGAAGGAACCATGTTCCGTTGCAAATTGGGTAATATTATCTTCAACTCACAGCGTTTTGCAGATTTGGTCTCTCCAATCACTGCCTCATCTCTCCAGTCTCCGCCTCTACTCTCCTCCTCCGCCTTGATCTCACAACCTCCAGCCCTCCACCTCATTGTCGCCGGTCTCCACCCTGATTTGCGGTAACCTACCTCCCTCCCTCCCTCCCTCTCCTGTCATATGACTTGCTTCTTTGCTTGATAGTGCTAGTTAGTTAATTCCTGTCTCGCTATTCATGGGGATTTGACAAGTTTTTAAACCAAAATAAGCTCCATTTAATCTTCTTCTGAAAATTTCAAATGACTATTGCTCACGAACTTGATACTAGTCCGATCTTATAGCCAAAGGTGTTTTCGGTAACCTACCTCTGTCTCTTTCTCTCCGGATTGGGATTGCTTTTGTCAAAATTTGTACAGACCGTTAATTTGGTATTACACAAACTCTACCCTTTCGCCTTCTTGAACCCACCATCATCATTACACAAACTAATTAATTTGGTTGCTTGCCAATAGCTTGATTGTTAAGACCCAATATTGAATGATTAGGCAATTATATAAATAAAAAAGTTGTTTAATCAGTTACTTGTACTTTCAAACAATTTTATCAACTCCAAAATGATTATTCGCTTGGTAACATTTTTTGTTTTTTTGTTTAAATCACCACTCTTATATTAGGATTCCACTCCCTCCTCTTTTTAAAATTTCTATATGATCACTTTAAAGTATTTGTTTTGTTTTAACATACTTTATTAGATCTTGCCGCCATTTAGGCTTAATTAATATACTATATTTTCTTAATATGTGTTCATAAGTTTAAATAACACACATACATGTGTACATATGTTGAAATGGGAAGAGTAATAAAGAATTTTTTTCCATACTTCTATAGATTTATCAGGATATTTTAGTTAAATATTTATACCCTTTGAATCATTTAATATGTATGTAGTTTCTTCATGGCTTTAATAACATGGATGTTGATGTAAACAGTCCGTCATATATAGATATGATTTTAAGGAAAATCTTAGGTTATAATTCTCCAAATTGATGAGATTTCTCATGAGAGGCTCATAATCAAGATTGTTGAATATATTTTCTTCCATGCATATTAATTGTTAAAATGGTTTGGTTTGATGTACATGGCTTAATTAGTGCACGTACGACTGTAACATCCCATTTTTAAAGCGGATTTTTTTTTTTCAATCAGAGTAGAGCATTGGAGCGAAAGAGTAACTGATTCACATTCAATCATTAACCATAGTGTAACATTGTATTGATACAGTCGTCCTATTGTTCTCAAAAAGTAATAAACAAAAGGAACATATCGGCCAACGGTCTAGTCGTGTTGCTTGCCCCGCTCTCCAATCCTTGGTCCTCCGGACCCTGAAGCTACAGCTGAGATCCAATTTACCCCATTGGATCTCAGGTAACGGTTAACCTTATGCTCAAATAAAAACAGTATATGGACAACAGATATTCATAACATAACAGCAGCATATCACTACATAAGCACAGAGCAGATGCATGATCATAACAATGACAGAACATAAGCACAGAGCAGTATGTAAAGTCCCTCTAACATGTCTGCACATAACCAGTGCCATGATGTATGGTCGTGTCCTCAGCGCTAGGAAAACTCAAACGGCATTATTATGACTATAACCCGTGTAAAAGCTGTATGTATAAATGGCGACCCTAAACAGAGCCTCAGCCTATGAACGTATCTATCACATATAAGTATATGAGCAGCACAGGATTAGTGTTACAATACGTGTCCGTACCTTCGTTGACGGTATTCTGGTACGTTTGACGGAAAACTGCACTTTTGACGAAAAACTGCGGTACGACAGCGGAACGACGGCGATACAACAGCAGTGCTTGATCTCGGATATCCTATAGGGATAATATCACATTTATTAGTGATAAACATCCTAACAGGCATTTTAGGTACAAATTACCATTTTGCCCCTACCCTTACTAATCGGCGGAATTTCGCCAGAGCTTCGCTACTTTAACTCTAATTCTCCAAAATTTTGACATATCTCTTTCTCTAATATATTTTTGAAATAAATATCATATCTACCCCTAAAACATGATATCTAAATCATACTTGGAAAACTAAAGATCTATCTAACATTCCTACTATAACTACCGAAAGAACCTAAGACTAAGTACCGAAGAAATTACCCAGAGCTTCGCTGCAAATTTCCCCAGACTCTTCCTCCTCCCTTTGCTCCAAGAATTTCGAACTAGACAAGAGTGGAATGGTGTGAGAATTTCAAATGGAGGAGCTTGCTATTTATAGAGGTTTTTGGGTTACTATTCACACTTTGTCAGACGGATTCTGAACCGTAGGATCGCACTTTTGCAAGATGGCACAATCTTGGCCCTTGGAAGCTCTTGGCCGACCTCCCCCCTTAGGTGGCACAAGATGACATCATCTTTGATGATGTCACAAGGTTGCTTTTTGCCTTCGACCCGATAAAATTCCCTGATCGGTGTCCTAATCGCGTAATCTTGGAAAATCTCAAAATTCCTGGAACATAGCCCTGAAGATCTCTTCTTCCTCTTTCAAGATACTTGGGTCAACTAAATTTTTGATCCCATCCAGGGCCTCTCCTATTTATTTGAAGATTTTCGGATATCCGCCTTCGGTTGCGGAAATCGCTTCGGGTAACAACATCTTTGGGACAAAAATCCACTGATTCATAATATGCCCAGATGTTTACCAACTCATTCTTGGATTTCAAGTTATGGCTTCGTTTCTATATATTTTCATTTATCTTATTTGCTTTTTGAACATCAGATAGATTCATAGTCAGTCTAGTATAACCCTTTTCGGTTTCAGAAATAACTTCGGAGGTAATCTACTCCGAGCTAAAAATTCACTTGTTTCTAATATACTCTGGTTTTAGAAACCTTGTTCATGGTTTTCTAGATAGGATTTTAGTTTCTATCGGTGGTCATTTATCCTATTTGCTTTTTACAACTTTACTACCTTTTAACCAAAGTTGCATGATTTTTAATTTGAAAATCCTATCCCTTATCCCTCCAAGATTTTCGGTCCTTTCTTTTCTGTTTTTATATTTTATTTAATTAATTAATATAATATAAAATAATTTTTTAATAATTTTTTTATATAATTTTTTTACAAAATTTTCCTATTGGTCCATACATGTTTTTAGGCTTAAAATTACTCAATCTCATATATTTTTCTTCATATTTTCCAATAAATTAGAAAATATATTTTATGCTATTTTTAGCCATAAACCACTAATTATAGGGTTTTACATAATTATCTTTGGATTTTCCTTTGTTTAAGCTCAAATAATTAGCCAATAATTATTTAATTAATCCCTCACTAATTGTTGATAATTTTCTTATTTAGGATTAACCATTATCTCACAACTATTGGACTTACATTGGTATTTTATGCTTTACATAAAATATTAAAAATCATGGGGTCAATTATGGCCCACACAATACTTTTTAATTTTTCCCCTTTGATTTTTCCAAGGTTATATTTTATTAAATTACCAAAATTAGAGACAATTTACTCGCTAAATTTTAATAATTATTTTAATGCCTCTTAAGATTTATCATAATTTTCTTAGGCCATTTTATGTTTCACAAGGGCATTTTAGTCATTTTGGCACCTTATTTTTTTTCCTAATTTCCAAGAGATTTTTCCTTAGGATATAAAATAAATATATCACAGAAATTGAGACCACATATTCACCTATTTTCAATAGGTATTATTTACTAAACTATGATGCTCATCATAGGTCAGATTTCAGGGTATTACAACGACAATTCATAGGTTAATTAGTGGGTCAAATTAATCAGGTCCATTTGTTTGAATATATTTTCTTCTATGCATATTAATTGCTAGTCTTGAAGATTTAACATTTTGGGATTAATAGACAGACGATAGAAACAAGCAACAAGCATAATTAATCCCTTCTATTGTTTTAGGAAAAATTTGTTGTATCTAATTAAGATATGCCTCATGTATTTGCATCGCCTTGAGATGAATAATGATGTTCATAATTTGTGAACATGCATGCAACTTTTCCATATATACTGGTATATTTTTATGAAAATCAACTTGAGATTGCTATCGTCGCATGAATTTTATTCCATTCACATGCTTGAATCCTTGATTTTGTTGGGATTATTCTCTTCTGCATCATTCGACCCTTGCATCATTCAACCCTTGTTTCTTTTTCTGCACTCGGTTGCAAGAATTGAGGTAACAAACTACAACTCTGATATAATTGTGTGTTTGCATTATGATGAAATAATAGTATACATGTTTTCCCCATAATTTGTAATATGTCCTCATTTCTTGTGTACTTTATCATTCTTTGTTTGCCCCCTCCACATGCATGTCCCTATCTTCTAGTGTATTATCCTCATTCTCGGGTTGCTTGTTGGGATCTGTTCTTTGTTGAATGCATGTGTTTGTTTTCCGCTTTCTTCATTATTAAGTGGCAATTGGTTGGTATAAGCGGCCAGTTGTATTTGTCACTTATATTTGTGGTATGTTGATATGTAAAGCATATAAAATATATTAGTGGCCTGATTAGTAAGGAAGTTAGAGTTAGTTAATTAGGGTTTAGTAACTGAATTAGTTTGTATTACTGTGTTATGTTATTATGTTGTTGTCATTCTGTTATTACCGTCGCATAGTTGCTAAGGAAGTATAAGTCATTATCCTATATAAAGGGTAGCTTAGACTATTGTAGTGTGTTTATTATTGACGAATGATGAATGAAAGTGCATAGTGATTTGTGTCTTCTCTTCCATTTCCCTCTTCTTTCCCCAATTCTTGTAAATTCCTTTGTTTCCTATCTTTCACATGTTGTTTTGTGGACTCAGGTATGTCCCCACTGCATATATTTGGGATGCAAAGAACATCTCAACCAATGCTTGGGATGCAAACATTCATCATAATAAAACAAACCCTTGTGTAGGGTTGGGTTGGGGAAGTATGGAAGGCAATCATGATGGGAGTTGGATGTACAATCGTCTAAATTAAAGAAAACAACTAACTCGAGTGTTCATGGACAATTTGGAAGAGTTCATCCAATTTTCTTTAAGGCAGGCAACTAGTTCAAGTAACGTGATTAGTTGTCTGTGTGTGAAATGTAGGTGTTTCAAATTTCAAAATTCAAGCACGGTCAGAATCCATTTGTGTATCAAGGGCTTCATGAAGAATTATGAATGTTGGGAATGCCATGGGGAAGTCCGACAGACACCAAGTGGTTATTACGGGGACAGTAGTCATTGAGACAACCTTAATCAATATGAACTGTTGGTTATGGATACAGTTGGACCATCGATTGGCCAATATTTTGATCATGTTACTCATGTTGAACCATCATACTTGGGAGATGACCCCGATACACATATTCAACCATTATACATGGGAGAGGATCCTAATCCGAAAGCCGAAAGTTTCTATAAAATGCTTCAAGATGCGCAACATCCATTATGGGAAGGTTGCAAACACGTTGAAAATAGTGATAATACATTGCTATCGACTACCCTAGCAACACTAAGCTTGAAGAGTGATCATCATATGAGTGGGAAGAATTACAACGAGATGATGCAGATCATGGATAAGGTTACTCCTAATGACAATAATTTGTCGAAGGATTTTTACCAAGCAAAGAAAAAGGTAAAAGAGCTTGGGCTTAGATGTGGAAAAATTCATTGCTACCCCAAAGGATGTATGCTCTATTACAAGGATGATGCTGAGGGGACGATTTATAAATTTTGTGAACATGACAGGTACAAAGTTGTAAGGAATGGAAGGAAAACGACCCTTCAAGCATTAAGCAAGATGTGGTACTTTCCTCTCGTGCTTAGACTTCAGAGATTGTATTCATCAGAATAAACAACTACTCACATGAGATGGCACTGAGAGCATGGTAGGGATGAAAAATTTGTGATGCATCCATTCGATGCCGAAGTTTGGCTTAAATTTGACGAGGCGAATCCTTTGTTTTCAGCGAATACCCGTAATATTCGTCTTGGTTTATGTTCAGATGGGTTTACTCCTTTCAACAAGACGGGTAGGAATTATTCTTGTTGGCCTGTGATTATGACTTCGTACAACCTCCCACCTTCCATGTGCATGAGAAGAGAGTTTTTGTTCCTTAACACGTTAATCCCAGGGCCATCCAACCCAAAAAAACAAGATAGATGTATACCTCAGGCCTTTGATAGACGAGTTGAAGATGTTGTGGAGTGAAGAGGTTCTTATATACGATGTATCATTGAGGCAGAATTTCACCATGTGGGTTGCCTTAATGTGGACGATAAATGATTTCCCTGCATATGGGATGTTGAGTGGCTGGCAAACGTCAGGGAAGCTTGCATGTCCAGTATGTCTGGAACAGAACGTGGGTTTTAGTTTGTAATATAGTCGCAAGGTCTGTTGGTTTGACAAGCATCGGTAATTCTTGCCTATCGATCATCCGCTTAGGAAAAATAAAAAAGACTTCAGGCATGGTGTAGTTGAACGGTTAAATGAACCTCGTCGTTTAAGTGGCTAAGAAATATGGGATAGGGTGGAGCACATTAAAAGTGTTGAAGAGGGGGCTGCTTTCAGCGAACCTGAGGGATATGGCGTTGATCATCATTGGAACAAATTTCACAATTTATGAAATGTGTGATGGACAGTGTATCCGTCACAAATTCCAAAATTTGCAACGGAAATGTTTTTTTCCGTCACAAACACGATTTGTAGCGAGGACTTTCCATCGCAAATGGTGTTTGCAACAGAAAATCCCCCTATAGCGACAAATTTAGTCCGTCGCAAATTAGTTTTTTTTTTTGTAGTGAGGTGGCAAGCATCTTGATGCCATATGTGCATATCAGTTAAACTTAATAGTCAAAATTAACAGAGGGACCAAATTGTTATATTTTGTAAACTTCCAGGACAAAATTGCTCATAAAAAATCTTCTAGGTACCCATTGCTCCTCAGCAAAAACTTCTGAGGCAAAAATGATACTTAACCCTTACTTAAATGATAAACCATTCATAATAATATTAGAATAATAGATTAAAAAAAATTCACGCAATTTTTTTAAAAAAAATTTATGCAACATTTATTAGCGGTTGCTCAACTGCTACATCAACCACTACAAAGTTAATTTTAAATTTAGTTTTTGGAGCAACAATTTAAAATTTCACTAAATATTAGTAGCAGTTATCCAATCGCTACAAATTTTTGACGCCATATTTTAAAATTTTTTAAATTAACCAACCGCTAAAAATGTTGGCACCAAACTTTCAAATTTCATTTCCCGCCACACCCAAGTTTTGGGGAAAAAATTTGCAGCAGTTAGCCAACCGCTAAAAAAAATAAATTATAAACATATAATCCCTAAAATTCAAATTACAGTTTTAGTGGTTTGCTAACTGCTACAAGATGCTCCTACAATGTGTGATTTACAGACGCATTTGTAGCAGTTTGGACAAACTGCTACAAATAGAGTAGTGGTTTATGTTGACATGTGTAGTGGTTCCATAAAACCACTACAAATTGTTTATAGCGGTTTAAACCGCTATAAATATGTCATTTTAACCATTACAAATGAGCAATTTTTTTTAGATGCACATAATTAATTGTTATGTTTAAATGTTATATATCATTGTGCGACCTCTACCTCAAACATACAACTGTGATGTATTAGGCGTTATAAATCTGTAAGTGCTTCTTTGTGTTGTTCTTTGTATAAATTCCATACATGTTACCCTATCTTCAAATAATGGAATATTAGGGTAATTTGGTTGTAAATATCGTGAACACTTTCCTTTGATCTAATGTTCATGCTGCTCGACTTTGAATATTGCGCTTGCGTTATATTGATCTTGTGCTAGATTACTACTATGCAATGCTATGTCTTTTCGGGGACATGATGAATCTGCAAGTTCAAATCAACAAGGTTTATTCCTTGAAATTCTAAAGTTTTATTATGCGCCAAATAAAGAGATGAGTGATGTGGTCTTACAAAATGCCCCCGATAATCACAAATTGACTTCACCAAAGATTCAAAAAGATCTTTGTCAAGCTTGTGCTGATTTGACTGTTAAAACAATAATTAGTGATCTCGGTGATGATTACTTTTCCTTGCTAGTGGATGAAGCTCGTGATGTTGCAATTAAAGAACAAATGGCGGTTGTACTTCGGTATGTCAACAAAAAAGGGTCAATTGTTGAACGTTTTATTGGCATAATTCATGTTTCAGATACAACTGCACAGTCACTAAAAGCATCGATTGATGTGCTATTTTCTAAACTTGGTTTAAGTTTGTCTAAATGTCGCGGTCAAGGCTATGATGGTGCTAGTAATATGCGGGGTGAATTCAAAGGGCTTAAGAGTTTGATTTTGGCAGACAACACATCCGCATTCTACATTCATTGTTTTGCTCATCAGTTACAATTGGCTCTTGTGAAGGTTGCAAAACAACACAAGAAGATTCAAGAATTTTTTGACATGCTTCAAAAGATGGCTACTGTTGTGGGGGGTTCATGCAAGCGGAAGGAAATTCTTCAAATGAATCAGTATGAGCTAATAGTTGAAAGAATTGCTAGTGGTGAAATACCAACTGGAAAAGGTTTAAATCAAGAGACAACCTTAAAGCGACCTGGAGACAATCGCTGGGGTTCCCATTTTGGTACGGTTACAAGTGTTATCTCTTTATTTTCTCCAATAATTTCCTTGATGAAAATTATTGAAGACGAGCCGAAAAATGATGCTGCAAGAACCAATGCAGGTTGCATTTTGTATGCCATGGAGGATTTTGAATTTGCATTCTTGTTGCATCTTATGAAATTGATCTTGGGGATTTCTCATGAGTTGTCACAAGCACTACAAAGAAAAGATCAAGACCTTTTAAATGCAATTGGTTTAGTGAAGGTAGTCAAGTCTCGTTTACAAGAGGTGAGAGATAATGGTTTTGATGAATTGCTTCAAGAAACGAACATTTTTGCCAATAAATATGATATTGACATTCCAAATATGAATGATGTTTATTGTCCTAAAGGGAGGTCGAGACGGAGATTGGAATCAGTCACATTCTTCCACTACTTTAAGGTGGAGTTATTTAATACGATGATAGATACTCAGGTTCAAGAGTTGAATGATCGATTTGATAATGTCAATACCAAGTTGCTTGAGTGTTTGAGTTGTCTTGATCCTCGTGATTCATTTTCTAATTTTAACAAAGAAAAGTTGATTGAGTTTGCTAGATTCTATCCCTTGGAGTTTGATGAGCTTGCAGATATTCCTTTTCTGTCTTCAAGTCTCGGTAATTTTATTGTTGATGTGAGGGCTGATTCTCATTTTGTCAATTTGCAAACAATTTCTGACCTTGCTTTGAAGATGGTTGAGAAGAGAAATGATATTATTTATCCACTGGTATATTTATTGATAAAGTTGGCACTCGTTCTACCGGGAGCAACTGCTAGTGTTGAGCGGGTTTTTTCTGCAATGACTATTGTTAAAGACAAGTTGCGCAATCGGATAAGTGATGATTGGTTTAACTCATGCATGGTAACTTATGTTGAACGTGATATATTTGATACGATTGATGATGAAGATATAATGCAATATTTTCAAAGCATGAAGAATCGAAGAATGATTTTGTAATCGTTCTGATGTAAAGGTTAGTTGACTTTTGATTATTATTTTTCTATGTTAGTATGCTCCCTCAATACTATATTATGTTGTTAATTGTAGCATTCCATATTTTGTAATGTGCTTGCAAGTTTCATACTTGGCTTTAAATATGGCATTTGACCTATGCAATAAAAAAAGTAAAGGCAAAAGTATTTTTCCCCTTAAAAAAAAATTTCGGGGGTGCTGCCCCCGAACCCCATCACTAATTGTACACCCACAAACCTAAAATTCTGGGTCCGCCACTGCATGCATGTCTACCCAGAAAACAACAAACGACATGAGTCGGCCGCAGAAACAGGAGCTGAATATAGATGGATAGTCACACCACAACATGTAATATCATCCATTTTTACAGTAGACCATGCAAACAGCGTTTATTATTCTGATTTGGATGTCGAAGCACAAAAGGGCCCAGCAATGGAAAGAAGAAGCGGGTCATTGTGAAACAATAAAACTTATGTATTTGCCATCAGCTGTTAGATCTTTTAATTAAATTACGTAGATTAGCCTTTTCACACACACACAAACAAGTAGTATTTTTTTTGTTAGGCACATGTATCCTTCTATTAGAGACAATCCTATTCGAGACACTATCAATAACTAAATGTGGACACCTCTCCCAACAGAGATGTGAACCTTAGTAACCCATGTTATGAGGGACTAACCCCTTCTGTTAGACTCAATTCTATTGGTAAAAAAAGCGGTATTGATTCGCCAAAGGACAAGACAATACTAAAAGGGAAGAGCTTCCGGAAATTTTTGATAGGCAAGCAAGATTTTAGCCCACCCATGAAAAAGGCTATGAGAAAATGATTAATCTAACCTATCAAGGTGGGACAAACAATTTTCTTAGTTGCTTTCATAGATCCATAACAAGAAATATTTAATAGCTATCTAGTGCTTGTTTGGGAAACCCAAAAAAAGCAGTTTTTAAGTACTTTTTCGTAAATCGAGACAAAACTCATATCACATACTTATTCTTATGAATCGTAAAAATACTTCTAAAAAGCTAAAATATGTATGCACTAATTTAGACCAAATTTCTTGGTAAGGCCATCGTATTATAACCAGATGCAAGAGATTATAACCAGTTGCAAGAGATCGATTCAAAGTTCCTCTAAGCAATGATGGACCTTAGTTTTGTTTGGGAGTTTGGAGAGGAGGCGAAGGAAAGGGATGGAAGGAGAATGGAGGGGAGGGAAGGGAAATGAAGCATATTTCCTCCCCTTGTTTGGGAGTTAAAAAGGTAGTAAGGAAGGAAGATGGATGATTAATGAGTTATTTTTACTATTTTGTCTTTTTCTTTAAAAATTAATATAATTATTATACTTTACAAATAAATTTAAATTTAAATTTTCTAAAAAAATTATTTATGTAATTTTTATATTCAAAAAACATTTTTTCCCTCAGAAAATATTTTCTCTCTCTAAGAAATTATTTATGCATTCCAACGATTGAAAAGAAAAAAGAAATCAGAAATAACGAGGGTGTTTTATTTGAACGAGAGTAAAAAAGTAATCAATCTATTTTCCCTCTAAAAACCCCATATATTGGGGAAACTTTGTTGTTTAGAAGAAAGAGGGTTTTGGGGAATTTGTAAAAAATCCTTGATTTTCTTCCCATCTTATTTTTAAAACTTGCAAATAAGAGAAGAGACTATCAAAACCCTCCCTTCCCTTTTCTTTCCCTTCAAAATGGAACTCCCAAACAAAGCCTAAAAGAGATAAGGGGAGGCCATCCCCCCCCCCCCCCAAAAAAAAAAGTTTGTTCAGAAATTTTTTAAAATTTAATATAATGTAACATTTAATCTAAGCCCCTCCAATTTTTTTTTAATCTAAAAATTTTGGTCCGGTTCTAAAATTTTATGATATCTTCTTATTTTGTAATTGATATGACATCTACACTAGATAAGTGTATGTTATCTTAAGCATTAGAATTGTTAAAATACTTTTATTATAAATCTGAATGTTTTAAAAATGTTATATAATCATAAAAAAAATAATTAGTTAATGAGTATACATTTGCCCCCTTCAAAACATTTATCCCATGGACCACTACTAGGCTTTGTTTGGGAGTTTGGAATGAAAGGGATGCAAACAGAATGGAGGGGAGAGGATGGAAGGGAAATGAAAGATATTTCCTCCCCTTATTTGGGAGTTAAAAAAATAGTAAGAGAGGAAGATGGGGGATTAATGAGCTATCTTTACCATTTTTTCCTTTTCTTTAATAATTAATATAATTATTATACTTTACAATTAAATTTAAATTTAAATTTTCAAAAAAAAATATTTATGTAATTTTTATATTCAAAAAATTATTTATGTGGTGGTGGCGGTGGTGGTGGTGGCGGTGGTGGTGGCGGCGGTGGAGGCGGTGGTGGTGGTGGAGGCGGTGTTGATGGCAGTGGCAGGGGTGGCGGTGGCGGTTGTGGTGGCGGAGGTGGTGGCGGCGGAAGTGGCGGTGGCGGCAATGGGGTGGTGGTGGTGGTAAACAAGGATAACAAAGTAATTAATCTATTTCCCCTTTTAAAACCCCATATTGAGAGAATTTTATTTTTTTAGAAGAATGAGGGTTTTGGGGGATTTGTAAAAATCTCTGATCCCCTCCCCTCTTATTTTTAAAACTTACAAACAAGGGAAGAGACTACCAAAACCCTCCCTTCCCTTTCCTTTCCCTCCAAAATAGAACTCTCAAACAAAGCCTAAGGCTTTGTTTGGGAGTTTGGAAGGAAGGGGAAGGAAAGGAATGCAAGGAGAATGGAGGGGAGGGGATGGAAGGGAAATGGATGATATTTCCTTCCCTTGTTTGGGAGTTAAAAAAATAGTAAGGGAGGAAGATGGAGGATTAATGAGTTATTTTTACCATTTTATCATTTTCTTTAATAATTAATATAATTATTGTATTTTTCAAATAAATTTAAATTTAAATTTTCTAAAAAAAAATTTATGTCATTCTTTTATTCAAAAAATTATTTATGTGGTGGTGGCGGTGGTGGTGGGGTGGTGGCGGGGTGGTGGTGGTGGCGGCGGCGGTGGCGGGGTGGTGGTGGAGGCGGTGGTGGTGGTGGTGGTGGTGGAAGCGGCGGCGGCGGTGGTGGGGTGGTGGTGGCGGCAGTGGCGGGGTGGTGGTAGTGGTGGTGAATAAGGGTAACAAAGTAATTATTCTATTTCCCCTCTTTAAACCCCTCATATTGAGGGAACTTTATTTTTTAGAAGAATGAGGGTTTTGGGGGATTTGTAAAAATCTCTAATTCCCTCCCTTCCTATTTTTAAAACTTGTAAACAAGGGAAAAGACTATCAAAACCTTCCCTTCCCCTTCCTTTCCTTCCAAAATGGAACTCCCAAACAAAGCCTAAGGCTTTGTTTGGGAGTTTGGAAGGAAGGGGAAGGAAAGGAATGCAAGGAGAATGGAGGGGAGGGGATGGAAGGGAAATGGAGGATATTTCCTTCCCTTGTTTGGGAGTTAAAAAAATAGTAAGGGAGGAAGATGGAGGATTAATGAGTTATTTTTACCATTTTTTCCTTTTCTTTAATAAATATAATTATTATATTTTTCAAATAAATTTAAATTTAAATTTTCTAAAAAATTTATTTATGTAATTTTTATATTCAAAAAATTATTTATGTGGTAGCGGCGGTGACGACGGTGGTGGTGGTGGCGGTGGCGGTGGTGGTGGTGGCGGTGGTGGCGGTGGCGGTGGTAAACAAGGATAACAAAGTAATTATTCTATTTCCCCTTTTAAAACCCCATATTGGGGGAACTTTATTTTTTAGAAGAATGAGGGTTCCGGGGGATTTTTAAAAATCCCTGATTCCTTCCCCTCCTATTTTTAAAACTTGCAAATAAGAGAAGGGACTATCAAAACCCTCACTTCCCTTTCATTTCCCTCCAACAGGCTGTTTGGTTGGTCACGTTGTATAAGACTAACCCTTTCTACTAGACCTAACAGCCGTTGGTAACCTATATGGGTCTTATATTGTCGAATGAAAGAGATAATATTACTCCAAATATGAGGCAGATTAATTTTATGAATAGATACTTCCGATCAATCCGGGTTAAATAGCATTTATGTCTTTAGTCTCTTCTTTAAATTAATAGATCTTTATAAGATCAAGGACTTAGCTAAACACGCCCAGGTAGATTTTGAGTATTTCAAAACTTTTTTTAGCTTTCTTATTACCGAATAATCTTAATGAAATATTCATTTAATTAGGTTATGAACCATTGTTTCTTAATGCTACAAATTAAACATTCAGGTTGTGAATAATGTTGTCCAGGAAGCTTGTCAAATTCTTGATTGAATTAGGTTAGCAGAGATAGAGATAATAAAATAATGACATGAAGGGTTTAAGTAAAGTTTGAAAGGGTTTTAATTTTTCGGAAGAGGATTCTCTCATGAGCATTTTTCTCATTATCTCTCACAGTCTCATCCTGGCCGTCGAAATTTTGATCAAAGGGTCCAGAACAATTTTAAAAAAAAAAAACGAATGCGGTAATTGTTACCGCATGCGGTTTTTTTTTAAAAAATGTTATGAGCCTTTGGATCAAGATTTCAACAGCCACAATTTGCAGATGATGAGGGATGGGCATAAATGAGATAAGGAGAGAAACCGGACTGAAACTTTTCATTGTTTAAATGTTACGAGTGATGTTCAAAATTTGTCACAAGTAGATATGGAAATAGGTCAGGTTAGACTAGGCTTTGGTTAATAGGTCTGAGCCTATAATGAGGGTAAATGACTTGAGCCTAAATACAGGCTTTTTTTTAGGCTCAGGCCTGAGCCTTCATAAGGCCTGGTTGGGCCTAAAGTCTTTTTAAAGGCCTACTTACAATGTAGACCTTTAAAAAGGCCTCATATTGCAAACATTAAAAACCACAATTAACTAATATAAGAATAGGAGTAGTACTATAATTAACTAATTATACTTGAAATTAGAATATAATAATGAAAAAAGTTAAATATTTTGTTATTTATATGATATAACTATAATTATAAATGCCTAGCCTATTTACACATTCAGGCGTTTAAATAGGCATTGGTCTGACCTTTTTAATAAATAGGGCAGGCCATATCAGGCCCTAAATAGGCCAGGCCATAGGCCGTCTGATAGAGGCCTGGCCTATTCCCACCCCTAGTCACAAATAACCCTACAAATTTATAACAAAGGGCGTTATCATATAATTTTACTTTATTTTTAAATTAAATTTTATTCAAGGTAATATAAATTTAAATTCATGTATGTGTAGGACTAACACAGAAAAAACCGTTATAGTACCTTTCAGATTATTATGTAAAAATTATATCAAACAAATTCACATAATCTTTTCATTTGATCAAAGGTTTCTCATTTTAAAACTCTAGAACGTAAAATGTTTGGCTCGCCTGGAATTTGAACTTGTGATCTCTTTTTCTGAGGTAAGGCCGCTTACCACCTCAAATAACATAATTTTAAGTATGAGTATTTTAGAAATTTTTTAAAACATTTTTATTGTCAAAGAATCTTAAAAGTATGATGCTTTTGCTGTAAATTAAAGATTCATATTTTGAACAATATTATACCAGAAACTTGCCAAATTCTTGATTTAGTCTTGTTTTTTACACACACACACACAAATATAAAAAAAGATATTTAAAAAAAAAAAAAAAAAAAACCAACATCCACTTATAGCTTTTCTCCATAGTCTTGGTAACATCATCTATTAGAAGGTCCAACTAACATAAAATTAGTCTGACTGTGTAAAACCCTATTAGAACCTTATGGGTCTCGAGTTCGAGTCAGAGAGAGAGAGAGAGAAAAAAAAAAGTTGCCTTGTAAAACATTAAAAGTTGAAAGTGATTAAAAAAGTTCTTTAGGGGCTACCCAAACAGACTACCGTAGTGGCACCACCTTACAGAGAGCGAGTTCTCTCCTCCCATACTTTTATGGTGTGTTTGGTCGAGGGATTTGGAGGGGAAAAAAATTATGATTGAATTTTTTTTTTTAAAAAAATGTAGAAGTGAGATTACAAAATTTTAATAAAAAGATGTAAAATAGAAGAGTAATAAAACTTGATTAAAAAATAAATAAATAACCCCACTTTAATTTTTTTTCTTAAAAAATCATACTAAAAAAAAAAAAAAAAAATCCCCAACATACCAAGAAATTGGCTAGTAGGGAACACTAGATGAGATCCTAGATGTACAAGGCTAAACTTAATGTTCAAGCCAAGCTTGTTATATCAATAGGTGTGGATGCAGATGTGGATGAAGTTATTTAACAACCAATCAAAGAATTTTGCTCCATTAGTTTCCAGCAAAAACATGTAATTGACACTGTACAAGTAATATCTCCTGGCCCCAAAATAAGAAACTTGAATACAAGAATATGCACAGAGAAGGATAGTTCTTCTCATTAAATAGAAAAGAGGATGAATCTTAGTGAAGCTGCATTCTAACACAGCGTCCCTCCCACCCATCCACTTGCCATAAAGCATTTTATCTGCTGCATTAAAACAGGTAAGAGTTCTTCACTTAAAAATGAATAAAGTGAGAAGTATTTTTATCTTCCTGAATTAGAAAATTTGTTCATCAAAACTATGAAAAGGCAAAATTTCCATGAGATCATACTTTCAGAAAATCCAAGAATTGAGTCAATCTTGGAAGCAGATTACCTCAGTATCCTTTCCTCAGAATCTCTCTCAGTATCCCATCACCACCGTCCGTTGGGGAGAGAAATTGAAAGGCTCAAATCTCAATAAGGCAAAAAAAACGCGCGCGGTTTTTTGTTTATTTTTTAAATAGATCCTGCACCATTAGATCAATTTTTGGACGGGTAAGATCGAAAGATACTGAGGAATACTAAGAGAACCGCTTCTGAGAGCATCCGGATCCATCAATCTTTGATTACCTCACCAATTTTTAAGGACCAAAACAAAATGTCTTTTTTTGTCTTGTAACAAAAAATAAGCATACAACATATTGCAAGAAAACCATATCGCAATATGGTTTTCTTACCTATCATTGAGAAGCGTAGCACAGAATCAAATTAAAATAGGTCTTTTTGGATAAAATCACTGCGTTATTTCTTACCTATCATTGAGCTTTGTTGTTTTTTGTCTGGTCTTTATTCTCCAAGGGGATCAGAGATAAAATCCACATCCTACAGAAGCACCATCATCGAGGCATGCGTAAAACTCAAGTTAACATGACATTCCTCCGGTTCTAAATTTAGGATCTAGTTTGTAATGCAATTTGCACTACAAATCACATCCCACATTTATTACCGGAGGCAGTAATAATAAAAGTCATATAACAATAATTATCTCAATTTCATCAAACAGCAACAAGCATAAAACTCATTAGGAATTTTGCTAATCTAAACATCTTTTTTTACTTCTTTGGGATAGAAAATGATCAGATATAGACATAGCAGGGATCATAACATTTAAAGGTTCAGAGTTAGTTCTGGCCCAAAAAAGGGGCCAACGACTATGGGCATGTTGGGATTCACGTTTTGGTGGTTTCCAACAACAAAAGAACGAACACACTAAGGCATAGGCCTAAGATAGATTTCATATATCTATCTCAGCCTAAGAAAGCTACATTACATTAGATGACCCAGCAGAATGAACAGAGCACAACAATTCTTCCTTATGACAATACGAACATAACTCTTAAAATATAGCTCTCACAAGGAAAACCCGTGATCTTTTTCAGCTGATTCATGAAAATTACTCTTACTAACTGACCTTTCAGTTGAAAGTAAGCATTAGAGTATGGTAGTAATTCACAAACACTTTAGCGAAGAGAGGCCTGAACTAAAGAGATCAGTAAACAGCTAGGTTTGTATGGTGAGAAACTAAAGAGATCCTAGGGCCTGAACAAATGTCTATATCGAAGAGCGGCTAATATAAAGGTAATAGTTTCAACAAAAAATTACTTTACCCTAATGAATTTTTAAATTTTCATGCAAGGCTCAACAGGAATAGGCAACTTCTCAATGAGTTTTAATGTTACAAACTAGGATCTCTACCCTTTTAGCTTGAAAAAAAATGATGAAAATGCGAAAGCACTTGTAAGAAAACAAGCTCCCAATAATTCCAAATTGCTCTTATAGTTGGCATAACAAATGTACAACTTTTACAAGAAAAGGATTGCATCTTAACTATACCAAACTAACCTAGAAACAATTTGCCGGAAAGTCAATAATTTAATTGCATCATAATTATAGCAGACTGTTAATTAATGATATGAGGACCCGAAATTTATGAATAATCATTGCTTAATGCATTTTAAATCATTATTTCATTAACTCATAATTATTATTGTGATGATTGAACTTCATTAATCACCAGATTGATGCCTTTTAAGTCAATAGTCAAGTAGTTAAGCTTGAAAGTGCCATGTTTATAGAGCAAAGAGATAAGGGTTGCAGAGCTTACGACACTTTATTTGCAATATAAAATATTGGAAGCCGTCCCATTTTGACAACTCTCCATTTGCTTTTCTCCAATGATATTTCTTGATCACCCTTGCATCCAGTTGCAGTTAAAACAAACTGGGAAAAAAAAAAAAGTTAATATCGTTGATTCATGATAATATAAAATCAAGGAAGGAAATTTGAAAGGGCCTTAAAAATTCAATGTAGGAAGAAAAGACTTTTTTTTTGGGAGGGAGGGAGTCGAACGTACCAACGGAAAAAGAATAGCCATAATGCCATAACTCACAAGAGGTGAGACAAAAAATACAGCCAAAACACAGGGGCTTCCTGTAAGGCCAAAAAAAAAAAAAAATCAATATAAATGAAATGAAATAGATATAAATTTTGCACCGAATTCTAATTCTATGCACAAAAAAGCAGAAAAAATTGTTAGTATAATGTGGAAAGTTTTAAACTTGGGAAAATTATTCTAATGATCCTTATTGTTTGAATTAGTAAGTAGGTTGGTAGGCCCCTATAGCTTAAAAACTTTTAAACATGCCCCTATCTTAGAAAATACTTAGATCCAATCCCTAAATTCTGAACAGTTAGCAATGGAACCCTAAGACAATGGCATAGCAAGCCAATGTTAATAAATTAGTGATGTGAACTGTTAAAAGCAGACATAATATACATATAAGCAAGTGAGGTCAATAAGGAAGATGAAACACAACTTAAGTAGGCAGTGAATGGTTAGGAGGACACACACACCATTTGTTTAATCCTTCTTTTTGTCTACCTATCATACATGAAGTTCATTGGTTTATTGTCTAATTCATTTCATAGCTGTTCCCTACCCTTTCAATAGATAATCCGAAACTTCGAGAATATTAACTATTTAATGCACAGGTTGCACAAAAGGTAAACATTCACAAACTAACAATAACTCAAAGGGATTTCCAAGTGACACAGTGATAGAAGCGGTGACATGTGGCAACTGACGTCAACATCTTTATGCTGTCTCTAACAGTATTAGCATGTTACAAAGACAGACTCCAGTTTTACTTGTTAGTAGTGAATATATGACCAATTTGAGAATCACTTTGATAACCCATAATTATGAGTTAATCCATTGAATCTATCAATTTTTCCCTAGCTATACAACAAGGTATACGAATAAAGGGAAAATCTAAATAAGTTGAAGATGATTCCCAAATGGGGAAAAAAAAAATTATATTACCAAAACCAGAAAAGAATGCCCATGAGGACTGAAAGTAGTCTAGCCTTTTGTCCAAAGCAACTTCATTAAAATTCCATTTGTACCTAAGTCAAAAGAAACATTTATTTATAAAAAACATTTCAAATCATAACCACAACAGAGAGAAGACACCAAGCAAAGGTGTTTATAAAGGACATACTCGAAGCAGTAATATGCATACATCCAGGAAAAAAGAAAAAAATTGAGCACCTTCCCTATGAAAGGCACGAAGCCTGTTGCATAGACCTGCATATAACATTAGAAATTGCTAATTATCTCAACAGAAAAAATATAATAAGTTGACACTATGTGGATTGCACACCAATCAAATATAAAAACAAGAATTACACAATCAATTAATTTGAATATACTCAACATGCTCGAAAAATCAAATACAAAAATTTGTGTGTGAGTGTGTGTGTGTGTGTGTGTGTGTGAGAGAGAGAGAGAGAGATGACGCTGATTATCACCTTGAGAAAGAATACATTCAAAAGGATTATCGAGTAAACCTGCTCTCCAATCCCAATCATGATCCTAGATTAAGAAAGTACAGTAGAGCTCAACCATTCAATTCATGATTTACTCAGTAAGAATCAACGACAATTATAAATGAAAAGTAAAATGAGGGCTAAATACAGTATTGCTGTTAAGTTTCCAGGACTCTATACTTACCCTCCTAAGCCAGAAAGCCTTTTTGTGTTGGAAGCATTTTCTTTCTCCAATGATTTAGTTTGGCTTGAACTTTCTTCTACAGTAGACTTGGATCTACCCATCGCATCATACCCATGCTTGGCTATGTCATTGTACCTGAAAGCAAAACATTCTTTAAGTATCAGGGTTGACTTGATCAACTCTTGAATTTGTTAATCTGAATGTAGCAGAATTTGAGCTTTTGCTCTTGCTCTTGCCATCATTCTAGCACAGAAATTTACAGTAGCTATTCAAATTTTTCCAAGCACCTGGGCAGATCTCTGACAGAAGATCTACTTCTCAAGTTCTAATTTCTGACAGAAGGATAGTAAAGTATAAGGCATTTTAATTAAAGTTGCACTAGGTCACAGAAGTTAGAGAAGAAAGTATCATGGGAATGGAAACCTGTACTGTTTAGCTGCAGTTTGATGTCCATGCCTGAAGTCAGGAGGGTTTCCTTGGATTACTTCAGTCCACGACAATCATTGAGGGTTACAGGTTGGACATATTAATGTAAAAGGGTATAGAAGGGTTTTAATTGATTAATAGTACTCTTCTTCCTAATTTCACTTTTCTGCCCAAATTATTAAAGTTCCATTCCTTATTTCAGAAGAAACACACAAAGACCAAATAATTTGACAACTAGCAACACCAAATCCAAATGAAAGATGTAAGAAGAAGTAAGTCATATTACCAGATGGCACTTAAAACCATGCTGAAGACATATAAAGGGTAAAACCAAAAGACCTGCAGGGAACAATCACATGCAGGTTAACATGAGAGATATAATAATCAGAAAAACACAGCATCTAACAGATATAGGCAGGCATCTTTGAATATTTCATCAATAATGCTCAAGAAGCCTCTTGGTGAGTACACGGCTAGCTTGATATGATCAATAAAATAGATTTTGAATATATAAACATGTAGTAATAGATAACAAAAAAATCCTGTCAAGATAAAAGGCTTGTATTCTTTTTCTTTCGTTTTTTTTTTTTTTTTTGAAAAGAAAAAACAGTGAACATCAGTATCAGATGATTGTAACTACATACTTACATAAAAGAAATAAATGAGCCCAAGACGCAAGAAAGAATAAAATTTCAAAATGCCACCAAAGTCGCAGAATTTATGAGAACCCAATTGTGAGCATTGATCAGGTAATATCCACTGCAATGTCGGGATGACAACTGAGTTCAGGACGAATAAACTGTACAGAGATTTGAAGATGTTCAAATTATTCAATAGAATATATATACAAGACTGTATAATCCATTGACCTCTAACATAAGTAGGCATTAACCAACAAGTGATAACCAGGAAACAAAGGATTGCATGACAGAACATCATTAATAGTAAAAATTGGACTTCCTCAATTTAACAGTCCTACAATGCCTCATGTTAATAAAAATAAAATAAATAAAAACCACCTATCATGCTTTTTTATTCATAGAATTTGAAACTTCAATGTTCCCACAATAATCATTGATACCCACCTCATGACTACTGTTCACTTATTAGAAGTGGGAAAAAGAAAATATCAAAAAGGAACTACACCAAATGTTTCATGGAGACCAGCTAGGTGGGTAAAAAGTTCTTCCAAATGCAGGAATCTTACTGCTCCTTACAAAAAACACACTTGAAATCGCAAGGCAGAAATAAACAGAAGACACGAGAATTCCTATTGCAGTCACTTGGTGTTCTCAACAACACTTAGTTGATGACCACACTCACCCAGTTATCCAATGAATACAATTATCTAAATGTAAACTGAAGTTCCATCCATCTTCAAACTATTTTAATATAAAGTTTATACATATTTAGTAGCTAGAAATATATCACTTATCATGTAAATTAAGCTTTCATCTAATTTATGGAAGCCAGACCCTCCACGTTATTTTAACATAGAACAGAGGAGGAAAATCACCATCCTAAGTCAAATGGACTCGCCCTTTTTCCCTTACAAATGCTTAGAACCTCACTCTAATTTAATAAACATTAGCATTGCAAAAAGGTAAAATGCGACTTGCAGCCTGAATGACAGTAGATTTTCACTTAGAATGTAAAAGCTCAATTCTATATAGTTAAATTACTAAGTCTTTCCAGAATCACCAAAATAATTAGCGAGATTGGAATAAGCTCATCAGGCATATCACTAACAGGTTTACTAGAACTAAATTTGGATATACATTGTGAAAACAGAAAATATGCTTTTACACAAAGAGAAATTACCTTCCTAAGAAAATAAAACCATTTAAGAGAAAGCACTGTCCGGTCCGAACCAAAAGCTTTCGAGACCTATGCCAGAAATTTAGAAGCAAAAGAAGAAAAGAGATCAACATTATCCGATCAGAGCTCTGTTTGACTATATAGAAAGCAAAGACAGGAAATAACCCAATTTGAGAACCCCAATATCATATTTGTATCCTCAATTTTATAATGACATGGATTTTGCAGCATAAATCAAATTGAAAATATCACAGAAACTCACAACTGAGAACAAATTAGCCAACATAGCTGTTTGCCATGGGTTTCTGGGAAACCAAACAGAACGTAGATGAATACAAAAGAGGAAGGATGAGGTAGAGAAGGACCTTAAGCAGAGAATTACAACGCGATGAAGACAACAAGCCTCCTTGAAACCCTCGAGCCACAGAAGAGCCGCTAGCTTAAGTTTCGCGGTCGTCGTCTTTACTAGCTGCTTTGCGACGTCCATGGATGATCACGAGAGAGAGCTTCTTCGCAAAGATTCTTACTTCTGATTATTCATCAAAGTTGCGACCTCATGAACAAGTTTCCCGGGAAAAGATAAAAAAAAAAAAGGTTACAGACTGATAAACTCATTACTCATGAGAGATGTTATGAGACAACCTTTGACTTCACGAATGGGTATTAGAACTATTATATAAACTTTTATTTTATAAAAAATTAAGAAAAAATAATTAAATATTAAAAACTTAATATTCAAGTCCTGAAATTTTCTCTCATTTTTAGTTAAGTTCTAATAAATTTTAGGGATAGGATATTGTCACTACCAAGTCACTACTACTTTTTCACCGTTAAATCAGAATCTCATATACCTTTTATCATTTATCTCTCCTATGAGATTCTGATATAACGGTGAAAAAGTGGTAAGGACTAATGGCCCGTTTGGATGAGCTTTTAAAAAAAGTGATTTTTTTTAGTGCCTTTTTTAAGCTCCAAATTGGAGCTTTTAAAAAAAGCAGCATTTTGACTTTTTTTTGTGACTTTTGCTTTTTAGAAAAAAAATATTATCTAAACACATACATTAATTAAAAAGCATTTCTTTTTGCATTAAAAAAGTGTTTTTTTAATCAAAAAAACCCATCCAAACCAGCTTGAAAATATCATATCCCAATTTTTTTAATCGAATCTTTATAGCTTCATCAATCATGAACATTGATTTTTATACCCATAATTTATTAATTTATAAGAGCAGTGATTAGTAGATAATTACGAAGTCAATATACACCTAAATTATTTTCTCACACGCATCTAAATAAAATCTATCATATTGCACATACATTATTTATAGATGCAAAGATATGATTATATATGATAATAATATTTTTTATTATTTTAGTAATAAATAAATTTTATTCCAACATTTTATTTTTTAAAAAAAAAATTAAGGACTATTGGCTATAAAAATGAAGAAAAAAAAAACTATAAGAAATTATTAAAAATTAAGTGAAAGTATAAGAAATGATAAATGAATATTTCTTTTAAAATATTTTCACTGAGCTTTTCTTTTAATTTAATTTTCTGTTTTTAAAGTCGGCATTACCCGTTGATGTCCTATAATTATTTTTATTTAGTTAAAGTAGAAATAATAATAATTCCTTGTAGAATTATCCCATCTTGAGTCACAATATTCTTGAATATTAAATTCTTATTAAAAAAATACTATTGAATACAAAGAATTATAAATTTTAAAGTAATAATTTTATTAATACGTTTTATATATTGTATAATTAATAAAAGAAAATAATTTCCATAATTTAATGACTAAAGTCAAACCAACTAATATTAATTCAAAATCACTATTTAACTAAGAGTAAATATCTAACAATCTGTTACCAAAAAAAAAAATCTCTAACAGTCAGAATATTCGATTAAATTTATCGGATGCCAATTCAAAAACATGCATATGACAAAAAAAAAAAAAAGATAATTAATTTGCAAGTCCTTATAATTTTTAAGCAATTTTTAATTAGGTCCTTATAATTTTTGTTTTTTTTTTGTGTAAAAAAAAAATCTGTTTTTTTAATCATTCCTTGTAGTTTATTTCTCTTTCAGGAGAATTTCAATTAGCCCCCATAGATGAGACTTTATTTTAGTCGACCCTCAAAACAATTTAAAACACCTAAGAGTTGACTGAAATTAAGTTTTGTGAGTTAAAAGATAATAATGTCCTTCCTTTATTTTTCAAAAGAGCGTTTTAATGATAAATAAGGGCATTTATTAAAAAAATGAATTAAATAAAACACAGAGTCATCTAGAACATTTTGGTCATTTACAGGATAAATAAGGATATCTACAAGATAAATAAAAATATTTACAATATAAATAAAGGGGATTTGAAAGAACCATGAGTTAAAAATACTTTGGTCATTAATAAAATAAATAAGAAAATTCACAAGACAAATAAAGTAAGGATATCATTATCTTTTCACCCACAAAAATTAATTTTATTTTAACCTAAAGGAGTGTAGTGGAGTTTCAAATTATTTTAGGGTTGACTGAAATAAAATCTCATTTATAGGGTTAGCTGAAATTTTTCCTTCTTTTCATGTGGTCGTTATAATATTTCATCAGACTCTTAATCAAGTCCTTGTAGGTTTTTTGGATTTTAATTTATTAACTTAATTGAAAATTAAATAAATGAATAATATCAAAATATAATTTACTAACTGTTATGGACCTAGTCAAGGCCCACTATCTCACTATCACAACCCACTAACTGTGGGACCCAGCCATGACCAGGGCGGTTTGCACGATCCTTGGACACGCACAACGTGGGAGCCATCTACATATAGAGCGTGAACCTAAGAGATCCCCATCTATCTTCTACAACGGTCTACGCTCCGGCTATTCACAGACAGTCGTCTCAGAGCATACAGACCCCCTCTGGCTAAACGCCTCATCCATCAATCCTCGAACTACGTGGACTTTGATCCCTCTTCAGGGTACGTAGGCCCTAGGAATCACTCCTAGGTCAAGTCCCCATCTACACCAACATCCTAGCCCCTCAGGCTAGACAATCTGTGTTCTACACCAGAATAGTGGCGCCGTCTGTGGGGATCGATAAATTTCGATTCCCGTGACCAAAGATGGTCAATGAATGATTCCAGTTCCCAAATGCCAAACGAACTGGAGTTTTAATATGCATGAAACTACGGTGGGAGTGGCTGCTTTTGAGGATTCCCAAGATCCACCGTCCGTGTTTGCTTCTCAACGTTTCTCACAGAAATACTGCGAATTTTTTGGCTCAAATAATTGGAATCGTTGGCAAATACAATGCGGGCTTTGTCTTGTTTCTATTCGACCGTGGAGTAGGTCCTTGTGCGATGGTTTGGGCTAGATTGTGCTTACGTAGCAAAGAAGCCCTTGGTTTGTCAATAATTCCAATTGCGGTCGGTCTTTGAAAAGGAACGTAGGATTCGAACTTCCGATCGAAGAAGAACTCGCTTTCAAGTTGGTGGGAGACAGAATCATGAGCATCGCAAAAGGGCCGAATCTCGGAGACCTAATCGTGCGGAACTCGCCGATCAAGTGAATCATCTATCCTCCAGGCTCCGATTCGTCGTCAAATTTGCCCCCACCAGGTCCCCAGGAACCTCCAATGAGCCCTAATCATGATTGGGGGATCCGGGATTGTTAAATGATGCAAGGTACCCACCACCGGCATCTGTCCCTGAATCGGCATCTGTCCTAATTGAAAGTCGGCATCATGATTTGAAGTCTGGGATTATAATCCGAGATACCGAGATCATTGAGCCGGGATACTCCAAACAAATCATTCCCCTCGTCCTGAATGTCGAGATTGTCGTGCCGAGATAGCAGAGCTTGAAATAACAGCTGAGATCCGGTAAAAAGGGTGAAAGCCGAGATGGAGATTTCACACCATCCTGAGATGAATATTCCAAGGTGTCAATTTCTGAGATTCCTGGTATGTCCGAAATGCCCGAGACTGGATCAATCCGAGGTTCACCCGGGTTGCTGAGGGTCTGAGACGCTGAGGTACGCCGAGATTTCAATTGCCAAAATGCTGAGAAAGCCGAGATGAAGGAATGCTTGTCAGCGAGTCCCAGCTATCGACGGGGACAAAAATATCGGCAGTTAGAGCTTTGCCTTTCACCAGAATCTTGGTGGGCATTTGAAGTCGGCTCAATTTTGCTTCGTCAGGCCTCAAAACATGCATGCCTTATTTCTCATTCAAGGTATTCTCTGTCTTGTGGATAGATTAAATGCTGATTTTTTGAAGTATATTTATTTTTGTGTCGCTACCCTCCTTCTCACCCTGGCTTGCGAATTAAGTTTGGGGGAAGATAGATTGAGGAGCAATTCCATCATCTTCCATCTCAGAACTGCAAGTATTGCATCCTACTAAATCTGATCAAGTGATTCTAGTAGTGATTCTTGTCCCGGTTTGCCTGCAAGTGCTCATGGGCATTTGTTCAGAAGCAGGATTTGAGGAAGTTGGTCTCTATGGTCAAAATTATGGCTTCTCACTAACTGTTTTGGGCAAAGAAATATATATGTGGCCAATTAAACCAGAGCTTAAAAGAGACCTCTGTTTGAGCAATTCACTGCTTGGTATATTCGGTTTTTTCTTGAACAACTTCAAGAGGCTTGGAAGGATGACTATTTTAAAGAGGGAAATGAATCAGCAGCATTATTTGTAGTCCTGGAAATGGAAGACAATAATTTAAAGTTGTGGTGGCATACAATGCTTTAATCAACGGCTTTCCGAGGCTTGGGAAATATGAACTTCAATTTGTATTTTCAACCACGGAAAATCCTGTCAATGGTTATCCAAATGGAAAAAGATGTGTCTGACTTTGTCAATTTTCCAAGGGAAGTATGTGGCCAATTTTCTAAAGTTGGCACCATTAATTAATGATCAATCAATGGTCTTTAAAATAGTCTTCACAAGTAATGACCGAAAATTGATCTTTGCAACATAATCTTGGAGTGAGTGCCTTTATATTTATAAGAAATGTCCGCTTGGTGGATAAAAATTCTTGTACTTGGCGCTCGCTTCGGCTTCAGAGTAATATTGCGATGGAGCCCTTCTCGCCTTCTAAAAGTGGATGCCATATACAATCGTCAGGCCGATTTTATCAAATGCCTAGTTGTGCATATATCAACTTCTGGTGAAAGCACCTGAACCGGGCTTGAATTTGGAGCTTAAGGTTTGAAATCTCACACAACGCAAAGCCACAAAAGACGTGAATCAGATCCACGCAAGAATGATCACAACTGGGCCTTTGGCGAATCCTGACACATTTCAAAGTGTGGTGAAAGTTTCGGCTCTTGGGAATTTCCAAGACTATTTGAGTGCATTGTTGTTTCTCGTTAGATTTCCAGCTGGAGCAAAGTCTCTTGTTAGCCATACTTGGTGGATTCTTAAAGGAGTTTGCGCAAGGATGTGGAGTTCACGGCAAGGATGCGTTTCTCTAGCCATCCAGAACTGTGACTTTCAAATATTGTCGAGTGGAAGGCAACCCGAGCCATCAATTTCAAAATTGGATTCTTGGTGTCCACCATGGACTTACCCCAACTCATGCTTTAGAGACTTTGGTCCTCTATATATTTCATGTCCGGAGGAATTGCTTGGCTGCCTCACGGAAGCTGCAGAAAATAACGAGACGTAATCTCTAAGAAGGATCCTAATGAAAGAAATGGATGGGATTTAAGAAGTTTTGTTGCATACGATGAGTCATCGCCAATAGCTATTTGGTCAAATCTATACAAAATATTGATATTTGGGGTAATCATGCTTCCAATAAGCAGTGAAGGAAATTCTTCACACATCTGCTTAGTACTTCCCTTCAATCAGTTAATCAGTTGACTTCCGCAGCACATTACCCGCTTGCATATATTGTTGCTATCTTTACTCTGGAGATCTCTCCCCGATGCGGCAAAGGAGGAAAGGCGGACCTCGATTACACCAAATCTGGTTGAAATCCCGGCTCCGTATAAATTTGAAGGCGGAACCCGATTACACCTAATACGGTTACAATCCGGGCTCTGCATAAAGTGTTGACGAACATGAAAAGAAGGCGGAACCCGGTTACACCAAATCGATTACAATCCGGCTCTGTGTAAATTTGAAGGCGAACCCGGTTACACTTAATACGGTTAAAATCGGGGCTCGCGTAAAGTTTCGCGGGAAGCAAAAGAAGGCGGACCTCGGTTACACTTAATATGGCTAAAATCCGGCTCCGCGTAAAGTTTTGCGGCAAGCAAAAGAAGGCGGACCCCGGTTACGCTTAATACAGTTACAATCCGGGCTCCGTGTAAAGAAACTCTCAGTCGAGAGCATTGATTCAATCTCCTCCAATTGCTCTAACGACAAAGACATCAACAAAAGAGCGAATACAGGGTCGCTGAACCCGGTCGTAATTCAGATACGAACTGAAGAATAAAACCCGGCTTTTCAGTCAGGGAGTTGTCTCCGTAGAGCTATCGCAGCCCGGACGCTTCCTAACTTACTCCAGGATATCAAGCGGAACTGTCATGCCGACCACGATCAGTCAAAATGTTCGGACGTTTTGGTGAAAAACCAAACCCGGGCGGTGACAACTTCCCTTTATCCTAGGATGACCGGTCAACGAACCGGAATTATACGAGGCAGTTTGAATACGATTCCTCACCACTTTACGGTTTCAATACCAAACGCGCTTTCGCAGATTCGCATATCACATCTATGACCTTGGCCCGGTCACTTAATAGTACTCCAAAAAAATGAGTTCACTATATCGGTTCATCGTGGACACGGATGAAACATTACATTAATGAAAAGAAGCGAGACCGGTTACATGTTAATACGATTCTGATCAAGGCTCCGTGCAAGGGTAATCGAACCCGGCTTTTCAGACAAGCGAAGCCGCCACCGTAAGCTTTCGCAAGTCGGGCGCTTCCAAGACTTAGCCCGGTTTCCAAATTACGCGAGGCCGCTGTTATCAGCTCTTGCAAACAAACCGGAGACCGGATGATCAAAGAAGAAGAGATCTTGGCGATCATAAAAAAAGCAGACAAGTTTCAAAGCAAAATTAACTCGGACTACATGTCCGGGGCAATTCAATCGAAGAAAAGTAACTCGAAGTTCTTTGAAACTCGGATAGACACTTTATCAAAATCAAAATCAAACGAGTGGCGGCAACTCGATACGATATCCGGATTCAACAAATCCACCCGGCGACCAGAGACTGGACTACAGTGTGGGGCAATTACTATACGATTGTCAATAACCGGGATTAAAGCAAACTCGAACAAGCATTTGAAATGAGCAAACTCCACGGTTTGCGCACACTGATATAGCTCGGCCAAGTCCGTATGGCGCGATCAATCAAACAACTAATCTCGGCGGTTCGAGACCGAACTACCGAGCTTGGGGCAAGCTGTTATGGACCTAGTCAAGGCCCACTATCTCACTATCACAACCCACTAACCGTGGGACCCGGCCATGACCAGGGCGGTTTGCACGATCCTTGGACACGCACAACGTGGGAGCCATCTACATATAGAGCGTGAACCTAAGAGATCCCCATCTATCTTCTACAACGGTCTACGCTCAGGCTATTCACGCAGGCAGTAGTCTCGAGCATACAGACCCCCTCTGGCTAAAAGCCTCATCCATCAATCCTCGAACTACGTGGACTTTGATCCCTCTTCAGGGTACGTAGGCCCTAGGAATCACTCCTAGGTCAAGTCCCCATCTACACCAACATCCTAGCCCCTCAGGCTAGACAATATGTGTTCTACACCAGAATACTAATAAAAAATTTAAATTAATAATTATAAAATTCAAAAAAGAAGTAATATGATTAACTAGTAATTCTTATTTAATTAATTATAATTATATTCTATTTTAAAAAACATTTATTACTATAATCAAATTTTATAATTACAAAATTAATTAAAAATTGGAATTAAAAAATATATATACATACATACGTACATATACACACACGTGTGTGTATGTGTGTTTAATTAGAAAATAATGAAGAATGTTAAAAGAATTCATAAAAAAGAACGTTAAAGTAAGATTATCATAATAATTTTTTATTTATAGAATATTCGTATTTATACATAATAATTAATAATATTATACATAATATTTATATAAGAATATTGTTAGAATTTATTGAATCAATAAACTACAAGGGCCAAATTAAAAATCTTGTAAAACTCTATAGACCTCATAAAGGAGGGAGATTCCAAAAAAATACCACTTAAACTTCAAAATCTCAAATAGGTTATTTTCTAAAAAAAATGAGTTATTAATCTCATTAATCTTGTGGGCAAAAGTTCAAGTAGTATTTTGTCATTTTCTCAAAAAAACTACAAGAATCTAATAAAAAGTAAATGAAGGTATAAAGACACGATAAACAGAAAAGAAAAACTATAATACCTTATTAAAATTTTAAAATCCAAATAAGTTTAAGGGTTAAGGTGTAGATTTGCCACCTAACTATTACTCAAGGAGCATCTGGCACAAAAAACAATTGAAGAGACCAAAATTACCAATCAACAATTAAAAAGTGAAAAAAAAAAAAACACAATTTGGTACAGATTCGCCAACGAACTATTACCCCGTCACTGTCTTGGTATCTCCGTCTTCCATTGACTGTCACAGTGTCAGCGACGTCAGCGTCTCCAAAGTTTCCATTGTTGCTGGGTGTTCCACTCACCCTCTTGAACTCATCCAGCAGTCTATAGCTTTCGATCGGCACGCGTTTTGCACCCTGGTTCCATCTCTCCGATGCCACAAGCAGCACCCGTCACTCCACAGCGCCTACTCCCATGGGCCTCATCTCTGTTGGTGTTTGCCTTATCCAACAAGAAGGCTTAACCGCTCTTTTCTCTAGTGTCTCCGCCACCGTCCTACGCCAGTACCTCATATTTTAACTTAATTGTGATAGTTGTTTTTTTAATAGTTATTTGGTTTTTTTTTTTCCACTTTTTAATTGTTGATTGGTAATTTTGGTCCCCTCAATTGTTTTTTGTGCCAGATACTCCTCGGGTAATAGTTGGTTGGTAAATCTGCACCTTAACCCTAAGTTTAATTCAAAGGCCTGTTTATCCTTTTCATTTCTCATTCCAATTGTTTAAACGATTTTCTTCCGACATGAAATTAAGATAAATAAGGACAATTGGTTTAAAAAAGTAAAACAATAAAATCAATCGGCTTCTCATCCCCTTTACTTACCTAATATTATGCCATTATAGGGGGGAAAAAGTTAATAGTAATTATTTTTCATTTAAATTTCAAATATCTTGACAATTTTATTAATACTAGGGCGGTGACTTCGATAAGCAACCGAAATTTGGATAATTTGAAAAAAAAAATAAAAAAAAAAAAAATACCACGGCGTTTGGACAAATTAGGTTGTGTGTACATCATTATATTGTTAGCCACAAATATCCTTCTATTAGAAATAATCATATTTAAAAAATTGTCTCACTAAATGTTAGCACTTTCCCCGTAGAAATTTAAACCTTAATTTACTTATTCATGTGTATTCTTTCTAACCAAGAGCATTTGGCTCAAGTGTCACACACACACTCCTTTAAAAAGGAGAGGTTGTGGGATCAAACCCCCAAGTGAGGGATTGATCCCATAACCTCTCCTATCAAGGAGAGGTGAATTATCACTTGAGCCAAAGCTTCTGGCCAAATGAATTTTTTAGCTCATCTTTGAAATAAACCCATAAGATAATGCCACCTACAAACTCCTTCAGCAAAAAGGGACATACAGGAAGGTATGAATGGGAGTACCATAACATTCTATATCATCTTCATAGAGTCCGAGTGAAATATTTTTCGCTTACAAATAAGCAAAGAACCCTAATGAAAAGAACAAATCTATCACATTTGAAGCTGGGGTGGAGATATTTGGGTAAAAAAATCTCAAGCTCAATAATCTATCCGATGGTCCCCCTATACCATTCTCCTAAGTTGTAACTCAATTATGAGACGTTAGCAAGGCATGTCTGCACAAAGTATCCAGTTCAAGTAATTCTCAAAGTGAACTTCAAAAATCATACTTGGTTCGTCCACTTGCCAGAATGAGGCATAACATGTCTTCAATGTTGGGAGAGGATTTATAGAAGTTCCAAGACTCGAGCATTAGGCGTTTTCTTGATCCTTTGAAGTGTACAACCTGCATTATAAAAATAAATCAAATACAAGAATTTTAGTTAAATAAGGCTTACTTGTACTTTAGTCCCCTTGGTTTCAGTAAAAGTGCTCCAATTCAATCCTTGCAGTTTTAAGCAGGGAATTTACGCACAGGTTTGATCAAAGATGCAAAAATTGTTCAAAACATAAACAATCCAAAACTAATCAGAGTCCGCTGAAGTGACAAATGCTCTAGATAACTTTAGGAAAACTTTACATCTTGCATAAAACACAAAGGATGTAAATGTACCACTTGAAACAAAGGGAGTAATTGCAACTCATATTCAATTTAAACTAAATAGCATCTTTAGTATAAAGGAGAATTATTGTGCAGTCCCACGTGAGCAATTTAAGCGCTAAAAAGTCTCAACAAGGGAGCAGCATAACAAGATCCAATGCAGGAAATGATAACAAGTTACATACTGCTCACTTATTGTGAGACTTTTAGTAATTAGATTACTTATGTGGGATTGCACAATAATTCTCCCGACTAATAATGCAATTTAAAAAATAAAAAATAAAAAATCAGGCATCCTGTAAAAGATCTACTCCAGGCAGCAAGTTATACCTTAACATCCAATGGCATGCCATGAAATTGACCAGCACCCTCAGGTGGTGTCCAATTGTATGTGGCACAAGGTAAGAACAGTACTGAAGTACCACCAATGTCTTCAGTGAAAGGCCGCGCCTTCGAAAATCTGCTGGCATCAAAAGATGGATGGGACTTCACCACCCAAGCAAGAGCTAACTGATCACCAAGCATTCGAGAAGCATTCATGTATTTTGAGCTGTAAATTTTCAAAACCTCTTGTAGGAAAAGCTTTGCCCTGCGTTATCATCAAAATTGTTGAATTCAAGGAATATATAAAAATAAGGGAGAAAAAGAGAGATAAAGAAAATGATATCTATATATCAAATGATTTTTTAGAAAAACTTCATCAAGAAATAGAATCATATCCCTACAGGTAATAACCAAGTGCGAATCGAAATATAACAATGCTATTTGCAGGTAATGTACGGGACATGCAAATTGCAGTAGTTACACCTGATATCATGGCTGCTCACTGTTTCCCAAAGGTTGTAATCACATCATTTTTCTTTTAGCAACAATATCAAAATGGTGACATATATTTGGGCTTCATTCCATACTGATACTGTATACATGAGAGAGTCTTGTTGCAAATCATGAATGTAATACAACCCATAAGTTGTTTCTGATAGATAAGCCAGGAAGGTAGTTGTATAGAAGACAAATGTTCATGTGAAGGATGCCACTAGACAAAGTAAAGATACAAGCCCAGCAATTACTAAAACTACAAAACCATTTATTTCTCCCCCACTATTTCAGGCCAATATGAAATATATTCACTCAAAATAAAAATCAACGCAGATCAATTTATGCACCTCAGAATTGCATCAGCGGTACCCCTCACTGCAATGAATCCTGAATTCAAAGGTTGAGCCTTATTGTTCCTGAAGGTCAAAGCCAGATGAAAATTTTGGTGGTCTCGGAAAATATGTCCTAAATCATCAACCACTGCTATATCAGAATCAGTGAAAATATAGTGTGTGGTATTCCCTGGCCTCCGAGAATGCTCCTGAAGCTTTGTTTCTAAAAAGCTCTGCCAAAAAAAAATGATATTCATTTTAAAAAGATGAATATTTGCATTCTCCTAATAGTTACATAAAAGTATGATATAAGAGCACAACCCTAAATAAGGAAATCAAATATATAGTGAAACTGACTCTGTTTTTATCATTTAATGACAAATAAGTTGAATTCCCTTGTCAGGAGAAGTATGTACAGAAAAGAAGTAGAAAAGCCACAAATATTAAGTTCTCTTCAATTTCAAAACCTTCCCACAGCTTCTCTCACATTCTATCTCCTCAACTCTCAGTCCCAGCTAGAGTTAGTTATGCTACCCATTAATTTTGTTTGTCCTGGAGGATTGACCTCAGTAAATTTATTGTTCTGTTCCCATCAATATCAAAGTGAGAAAATGGAAAACTATCATAACCAACGGAAAACTTAAACCAGTTGAGCCACTACAATTATAATCATGACACCATTGATTGTGCCATTAAAATTATCATAAACTGGTGACAAATGAAGGAAAGATATCAAATGGTATGAAAAGCAACAATTTAAACCTCCAGAAATGCTCAATCTACCATGAATGCAACATGATCTTACAATGTAAGACCTGATCCTTTGAAGCATCAACTTGTCGCGTGAATATTCACCTTGAATCGGATAAAGAAAAACCCTATTTTTGTGCAATGAAAAGTCAGATGCTGGGTCAGTAAGAATGATTACGCTGCTCTGGGGCATTGTCACCTGCATATTTCACTCATATCAAACCCTAAATGAGGTCTATTAGGTATCAACAATGTTAATAAAACCTCAACCAAATTATCAAAGGAAAATGACTTGCTACAGAATGTATAGACAATCTATTTAGTCCAGTTAAATAATTTAACATTTAATTTGACTAGATAACAGAAAAATTGGTAATCATGCCCAAAATGAAGTTATTTAATTGATACAAAGACAATTGAATTTGAAGGATCTTGCATGCATCATTTATTCAAGATCATGATAGAATATCCACACATCTGCTCATGAAGGAGATACTTCTGAAGAAAATAATAAGAATGCACATGAAGCAAGGCTTGTGAAGGAAGTACTTTCAAAGACAATAGTAAACACCAAAAATTGAAATCCTGGTCATTAACTGGTCCAGAAACCATTAAAGCCGCCACATAACTCATTACAGAAACAACATGGGAATGATAAGGGAATAAGCTTCAGGCAATATAGCAATAAATTTCACAAGTTGAACTTGATAACTACCTGAATGAAATTAATGAAGACATTTAACACAGCCATTGACCTCTGCACCTTATTATATGAAGAATCCCCAATAACTGTATTTGATGATCTATCATCTACGTTTCTAACAGAAGAATTGTAAATGGTAAAGACCGTGACAAATGCAATGTCCTCGACAAGTGACACATTACGAGAAGAATGAGTCTTGTTGAGAGACTTTGTTCCTGTGCATTGTTTTAAAAAGGATTAAAAAAGAAAAAGCAAAGAGTCAGCGTTAAAAAAGGTTAAATACATTATAAGAATCATCATCAATCATCAATTATATATAAAATTGAACTGGAATGCTAGTTGCGCTATCACATGGGGTTGCATGCAAATTTTCAATAATTTAGCATTTAATGCAGTGTTGCACAGGCCAATGCTAGTTTATTTAAATAATGAAGAGATTATGCCAATGTCAAATGAAAAACATCATGAAAAAATAATTGTGATATTGTATCACTAGGACCTTTCATTTAAAATAGAACACAAAATATTGGATAAAATCATAAAATGAAATCTCTTAAATTATAAACATTAAGGGTAATAGTGAAATTTCAGGTTTAATAATCCTCCAAAATAATTGGATACCAAAGACCACCCAGCTTCACCTTGTATCCTTGCCAACAAGCAATGTCTATAAGTCATTGAAACTGCTCTTTGTCCTACCATGCCATCTAGGGGGAAAATTGGGTAAGGAATCAACAGCTAAGGCTACTTTGTGCACAATAAGACCCTTGAAAGGCTCCCTAGTAACTTCTATGAGGCAGTACTGAAACCCAATATCAAAGTAGCCATCAATGAGGAAGTAAAAGCCCTTGATAAAAATAGTGCTAAGGATATGATGGGCAAATGGACCTGAAATACTGAAAATGCATAATAAGAAATAATAGGTATAATTGGGGAGGGTTCAAAGCTGCTATAATAGTTTATGAGGTATCTCGAAGGGTAAAACGAGGAAATAACAGCGTCAACCAACTCATATGATTTGTGAGGTGAGTGAGAGATTTTAAGTGCGGGAGGGTTTAAGGAAGAATTAGCTTTTGGTGCATAGTCTTACACATCTCACAATCTCAGATGCTAGAGGATGTCTATTTCATTTCTTTCTGCATTTATTTTTCATCATGTAAACCTATAATCAGTCAATTCTATCTTGGAACTACAGATTCATATACATAAAAGTAACATTTACTATGAATGACATCCCTGCACTGATCATTCAAGCTGCACACAGTTCTTTGAGATCACTAACTTCTAATGATTAGCTACCATGGGATTTAGTCCCTCAGCCTCTCAGTACCATAAGCTTCGATTTCATAGCTATTTTAGCATCTAAGAAATTACGCAAGCTCCCTATATCTAATAGAATATGCACTAGCTGTTTCATAACTTCTCCAAGCTCGCTCGTACAAAAAATAGCATAATTAACTAATCGACAAAAGTTATATAGATTCTTCATTCTAGATAATTCAGTTATTATATATTCCAAAAATCAGAAAGAAATTCTGAGATTTGTCGTGCGTATTAGAAACAATAAACAAAAACATAATTGTACAAAATGCTATGAAATTCAACTTATTTATTAAGAAAATCAACTTATTAATAATAACACAAGAAATAATGCTGCTTTCAGAAACAAAACAACTTAAACAAGCAGTCAATAAGTTTCAGTGTCTTTTAATAATATTTGCAAACTAATGCTGAAGTATGTAAACGGAATTGAGTAAGATTATTTCAAAATGTCATGAGTACACTTACATTGAATAAGTGTGCAAAAGTTACAATCATTATGAAGTATCAGGGAAAGAAGCCTTATTCAATAGGATATAATGTTCCTAGGTAACTCAATAACATTATGGCTTTCATTAGGAGGGACTAAAACACAAGGTCCTATATTCAAATTACTACTATATTTTGTGACTAGTTAACAACTGAAAATAGGTTAAAGCCTTTTGTTCACCATATTCTAAAAATTTACTACTTCATCAAGAGAATTAAGGAACCTTGGCATTGCAAACGATTAGGCAGGCCATGACCAGCAGCAGAACCAAGAACCAGATGATCAAATTTATTTTGAAGTTTCTTCTGGGGTTCCTGCACACTTGAATTCTGGTGCAACTCCAAGACTGATACAATGGGAATGAAGCTTGCTAATAAGGCCCCCACTATACATCAAATGACAAGATGTTTTGGACAAAATATAAGTGAAGGAACTACCCACCAGATAACAGATGGGGAAGAAAGAAAATAAGAGGAAAACCAAACAGAAAACGGCGCCATCCACTGCATATTTTCATTTTCATGCCTGCTATGTTCTCATCTGCATCCGAATGACAATAAAAATAAGCAGAAACAATAAATAACTGGATCTTGCACTTTGGCTCAATTGAAATAAAAGAGATGAACTTGAGAAAATTAATTAACAGGAAACTTTGATATCATACCAAGTCGAAGAAAAAGTAAATGGAAGGGAGCTTATCCCTCAAACATCACAAGGTTTTTCTGCAAGCCTCAAACTGTCACATTATAGAAACATTCATCAATAAATGAAAGTACTTAACAAATTTAAATTTAACATATTTTCTCCAAATATGTGCAAATACTGAAAGTTAGACCTATACAAATAGACTAGGGCTGCACAACGGACAGACCAAACCAGGTTTCTGAAATCCCTTCGGGCTTGACATAGTTTGTGGTCTACTCCAACCCAAAACAAACTGGGAGTCAAACTAAACCAATCTTGGTCTCCCAGGCTACGAGACAAGTCAGTCAGACCAACAATGTTTTTAATATTATTCCTTGAAATTCACTTGAACAATAAAATTTAAAAAAAATCCAGAACCCAAATTTTAGGGTGGAGAAGAGAGATGAAATCTGACAATTCAAACCTCACTAACAGACAAATTTGCACCAAAAGAATACCATTACAGAAATATCATCTTTCATCAACGAATGAAAAATATCAAATCTGATCTACAAAATAAAAAATCAGATCATTGAAGCACAGAAATCTACATATACACAAACTTGAAACATGTAGTTGAGGGGGGCTTGCAACAATGGAGCAGAGAGGAAGAAGGAACAATGGCAGTAAAGTTCAAAGCAAACGAAGGAGGACATGGCGGCAATGGAGGAGAGAAGAGGAGGAACTTGCAGATCTAGGTGACAGAGGAGAGGACTCCCTACCTGCGAATCCTTGGAGCTATGATGGTGAGAGTGCAGATGGAGAGTCAAAGACAAAGCCACAACCATGGAGAACGCCCACTAGACAAGAAAGAAGGCAAAGATGCAGAATGCAAGGAGGCACACCGCTAAACTCAGATGATCAAGGTGAAGATGAGATGGAGGAGAGGAGGACAGAATGGGGAGGAAGGAGGGGCAGACAGTGAATTGAAAGGGCCAAGGAATATGTGTAGAACCCATAGAAAAACCGCTTAAAGAATTTTTCTTTATATCATTTGTGCTAGGGAGATAATTAGTTAATTACTCTTCTTAAACATTTTGAAAAGCACTTCCATTCATTTGTTGTTTTATCATCTATATCGCATATTAGCAATAGGGGCAAAACAATTATTTAGTTTTTTATGACTATAAAAAAGATAGAAATGCATTGTGCAAATATAAGGAAAATAATAGTATACAAAACATGAATCCACAATTATGTAAGTTCCATAATAACATTTCAAATTGTAATATCTCAAACAGAAGCCAGAACCATCATAATTACATTCCAAACGGCTCTTAATAAAGCAAAAAGAAGAAATGGTGCTTTTGCATGACCTATCTGAATGCTGCTTTTGGAACAGGTCATAAACTATCCGAAGTAAATTAATAAATCATCCTATAAGATGGCCCTGCCCCTGCTATGCCACAAGAGAAGCACTGGCATCCATTTCCCTACACTCACATTGCAAACTCCTAACATAGCATGTAGCATGTTCCCATAGAATATCATGTGCAAGTCTTCATCAAATGCACTTTTCTGAAGGATCAAGAAATCAGTTGTAAATGAAGATGCCACACCAATAGGTAACACAAGTGCTGAAAATTTTCTTTTATGAAGTGAAGTGGTATCTAAGTCAGCTTACACACGTTTCAATTAATCCACTGCCTTGGCTCATTCAAAGGCAAGCTATCCATAATGAGGGTAAAGGGATTTGCAAGGAAATTCATTGTGGCATGGTCTCAAGAAATTGGCAAAGCTAGAATTCAAAGCTATAGCAATCCACCTCACCATATATTACATGCCAAAACAAAGTCAACCGCTTGGGACTTGGGAGTATGGAATTGCAAAGAAACTTGAAGGGAGTGACCCTCCAGTTCTAACAGTGGAAATTACTACATTGTTAACTTCCATAAACATCTCAGTAATATCATAAGAGGTCCGTATCTTTAGTTTTAAAATCATACCCAATTGTGAGTTAAACTAATTGAGCTAGAAATTTGTCCAGGTTCCATCCCTAAGCTCTAACTTCTTGACTATCCTTCTTCTTAATATGTTTCAGGTGATTCTCAACTTTTGCCATGAGGTGAATGTACCAATATCTCGTACTCATTAATGGATGCTTTTCAACCAAAAAGTCCTTTCTATAAGCCTCCCTAAGAACGACAGTCTGAGTCTTAATCTTATTAGAAATATAAAATATTCCTGGGTGATGAACCAAAGCCTTCCTAAACCTTGTCTCCAGCCCCAAACACCCTCCTAAGGACAGCAAATTTTTTCTCTCTGTCTTCTTAGAGACAAGAAGACAAAGTAATTCATGCAAAATCGCCACTACCCACTTCTCAGCCTGGTCACTATTTGGCTCAAGATGAAATGAATTTTCATATGGAGAAATGTAAGGCAGTGATTGCCACTCCTCAACCCAAGTCTTCACCTTCTTCTCCAAATCAAAACCTTTTGGCAAACACATTGGGAATGCAATATCATGCCTTCTTCTTCCTCCACCATAATATGAGTTCATTGCCCGCTTCTCCAACTCAGACACAGCAAGCTCCTTTCTCCATGAAACAATCTCTAAAGCAAGCACCTCTTTCCCTGTCAATGGATCTTCCACTTCACAAATGTCAAAGTAATCAGGGTAATCAGCTAAAAGCACTGTTATGTAATCATGAGGAAGACCTAGATCCCACTTGAACTTGTCAATTATATAAACGGGCAATCTTGAAATGCCAGCAAGCATAAGAAACCTTGTGAGCCTCATAACAATATCTTGGCGGATGGTTATCGAGCTATGAATAGCCAATTCTTCTTTGTGGAGGGCTAACGCCGGATGAGTAAGCTTGACATGAAGAGGTAGTCCAGGTCTGGGTTGGAATTGCATGAAGATTGAATGATATTTATCAATAAATTTGGCTGTTGTGGTGGGAAGGTTGAGAGGGGACTTGAGCAGAGAAATAGTGGAGAGGGGGAGAGATTCGGAAGGAGATGAAATAATATGACTCATGAGGAAAATTGCCTGTTTGAGATTCTTCTCTTTCTCCACCACAGAATCAAGATATGGGTCTCGGACCCATTTGACTTTTGCATTCAAAAAAGTTCGGAAGAGGTTGAGCTGGTATGGAATTTTGGAGGGCAAAGCCATGAATCACCAGCTCACTGCCACGGAGTAGAATGAAAATTAACATATTTAATACGGAAATTTTTTTTCCTATACCAAAATAACACTTTTGAACACAAAATAAGATTGCAGAAAGTATCATATTACACTATCCCATTGTCAACCTGTTCCTTGCCATGGAGGACAATGTCACTTTGTCCCCCCACACAATGACGAGGGAATCAAATGCAAAGCAATATAATTATACAGATGAAGTAGATGTTTGTACAATTAGACAAACAAGGTGATAAAGCTAAAATACTAATTCAGGAACAAAATTTTATGTTTAGAATATAAAATTAAAAATTAAAAACATCCATAAATTTCCTAAATAAACAACACGAACAAAAGATCAAAGTTAAGGCAGCAACAAATTCCTACTACAAAGCAATGTAAATAACCTAACCTAACTATAAGAGAATATTGAGAGTGAGGAAAACATATGAATCTTAGTAAGGGCTATCTGGATCCCATTTACACCTTCACGAAATAGCATATACAGAATGCTAAAGACTGGCAACTCAGCAATCTACGTAAAATGATATAACTTAGTCCTGCGCGCGGATGAGTGTATTGCGTATGAAGAAATCCCTTCTCAGTTGATGTAAAACGTTACATGGTGTTCAAATTAAACTGATCCATTAGACAGAATCGTCGGCAATCAATTTCTCAAGGACTTCACAGCAAAGTTCATTTCATAACATCCAATCAAATTATAATTTGTTTATTTTCAGCATCTAGATATGAGAATTTAAATAATTCTACATTCCTAACTTAAACCGAGCAGTCAGAGCTAGAAATTACCAGTGAAGTCAATTTCTTCAACAGATCACCCCAGAAAGAAATCACCGAATAAAAACCGGCAGTGAAGCAAAACTCAACTATGGTGATTGAAGTGCAGATATAGGTATGCAAGGAACGGAAGTTTAGAGCTTTTATTCTTCCCCAGCAAAATGCAGGCGGAAGCCCTCTTAAGCACCAGCGAATGGACGGAGGAGATGAGCGGCGGAAGAAGGCCGAGTGAAGAGACTTTTCTTTTCGATTTAAATCAATTAATTAATGATTTTGAAGCGGACTAAAATTGTCCAAAGCTATTATGTTTAGATAACTTGTAGGTTTTATGGTTTTAGTAAAAGTTTGTCTAGAAGTTATTTTGCATCAAAACCTATATTTTGACAAAAGTTTGTCAAACACTTTAAAATTGTCTAAAAGTTATTTTTCATCAAAACATACATCTTGAAAAAAGCTATTTTTTCAGATTTTTCTCTCTCCTTTGCCATTATCAGTATTCTTTCAGTAACCATCAGTATCTTTAAGTATTTCTTTTTAGTATCATTCGGTAACCTGAAATATTTTTTCAAGATTAGTCACTATCTGAAATATTTTTTCAATATCCTAAAATAAATGTTTAAAATCATGAAGTATTTTTTCAGTATCCTTTAAGTATCTTTTTAGTACTCGTTAGTACTCTGATTTTTTTTTCAAGATTAATATCCTAAAATAAATGTTTAAGATCATAAGTTATTTTTTCAGTATTCTTAAGTATCTTTTTAGTACTCGTTAGTACTTTGAATTTTTTTTTCAAGATTAGTACGTACCTGAAATATTTTTTCAAGATCCTAAAATAAATTTTTAAGACCGTGAGAAATATTTTTTTCATTACAGTCAATATATCTTTTTAATACCTGTCAGTACCATAAAATATTTTTTCAATATCAGTCATTATCTAGAAATATTTTTTCAATATCCTAAAATAAATTTTCAAGATCATAAAATATTTTTCACTTAAGTATCTTTTTAATACACGTCAGTATGCTGAAATATTTTTTCAAGATAAGTCATTACCTTGAAATATATTTTAATATCCTAAAATAAATTATTAAGATCATGAAATATTTTTTAATACTCATCAGTACCCTTAAGTATTTTCATTTTGTACACAAATTTATGTAATTTTTGGTATTTATTATGAAATATAATATTTAAAATATTTAAAATACAACATTATCCTTTATATGCAATTATACCAAAAGTTAATATCCTTTTTAGTAAATTTGACTCTGAAAAAGCTATTCTGATAACAATATCCAAACACTATCATTTTTATCCAAAATATATTCTTCAAAAGCCATTTTTATCTCGTAAATTCCAAAAGCTATTCTCCAAAAGTTAAATTCAAACGGGTAATAGCATGGTGTAAAATTTGTTTTGAAAAAAGACTAAGAAAATATCATTCAAACTTTAAATTTCATATTTGTCTAATTGTCTGTAAGAGTATAGGTGTTAAATATAGGATCCGGCTTCTCTCCGCTAGCTTCCCATCCGCTGCCCTCCTTTTCCTTTAAACTACGCCGTTTTGGTGCAAAATAGGTGCTTTTTTTGAAAAAAGGAAATATTTCAGCATATTGTCGGGTATTAAAAAGATATTTCAGGATACAATCCAATACTGAAATAATACTTCCTGATCTTGAAAAATTATTTTAGAATTTTGAAAAAAAAAAATATCATGGTATTGGCTAATACTAAAAAGATACTTAAAGATACGAACTGATACTAAAAAATACTTCATGATCTGAACTATTTTTTTTCAAAATCCTAAATAATTCTTTAAGATCCTAAAGTATTTTTTCAGTACTAGTCAATATCCTCAGCCAGTATCCTGAAGTATCTTTTTAGTATTATTTAATACTCTGAAATATTTTTTCAAGATCATGAAGTATCCATCAGTATTTTTTTAGTGTCGGTCAGTATCATAAAGTATCATTTTAGTACCCCGACAATACCCTAAAATATTTATATATAAAATTAAAAAAAGCACATATTTTGTGCCAAAACAGCGCAATGGAAAGGAAAAGGAGGGCCGCGGATGGGAAGCTCAGCAGAGAGAAGCCAGATCCTTAAATATAAGAGCATGGCACTTGACAGACAAAATCATTTGTTTTAAAATTGCAAGTGTAACATCCCAACTTTTCTAAAGCAGTATATATATATTTTTTTCAAACATCATTTCAAAATGATCAGAGTAGAGCACCGGAGCGATTGAGTAACTGATATATAGATTCAAAATGCCGTAAGTCTGGCTTTTTACAACAGCAGTACTGTAACCGAGTGTTTCAGAAGAAATGTACAACAACAAAAGGGAAGGCTTCCACCGGACATCGAAAGGAAGTCTTCATAGGAGCTTCTACGCAGGTTGTTTGTCTCTCTCCTCGGTCCTCGGGAACCTGACGCTATATTAAGGGCTGAGATCCGCACCGGATCTCAGGTAACGGTTAACCTCATATTTATGTATACAGACAACAGACATTAACAATACTAACATCGCTCTATCACAACCCATGCATATGTATTGCCCCCATCATGCAGACAAATTGCACCCACCATACAGACAGATTGCACCCAAGATACGATTTAATTGCACCCAAAGATACGATTTAATTGCACCCAAAGATACTGACATATCCTCTAACCACTATATGCACTCAAACAAGATAACACCTCTACACACATACCACATATACGCATACCATAAACATCGAGTTAGTGTTACAAGACGCGAACGTACCTTCGTTGACGGTGAGACGGTACTTCGCGTTGAAATCGTACTTTTACTAAAATCGTGAAACGCCCAACAGTGGCACGTCGGCCAACAGAATTCAGCAGATCGAGTTTCGATATCCTATAAGGGTAATATCACTTTCATTAGTGATTTGACATTACGACTGGCATTTTAGGTAAAAATTATCATTTTTCCCCTATACCCCTAATTGGCGGAATTTCACCAGCACTTCGTTACTTTGGCTCCCATTTTCCAAAATTTTGCCAGAACTTCGACCCAATGATAATTTTCGAAATTCTAACTTAAAATAGCCCTATCATATGATATCTAATCATACTTGAAAGATTAAAGGCTACTCCTAAACTTGTGGCCTATTTATAGAGAGAAATTGTGGCCAATTGTGTAATTTTGCTTTCCTAAACTTGTAATTTTCCCCTCCTTTATAACCAAGCAAACTAGGGTTTAATGGTGGATGATTCTTGGCCATGGAAAGCTCAAAAACGTCCAGCTGCCCCTTGAGTCATCAAAACCATTTTTGTTTTTGCCTCCGATCCGGTAGAATCCCCGATCGGTGTCCGATTCGCGTACTTTCGGAGAAATCTCAAAATTCTAGATTATACAATTCCAAGCCAATTCATTCCTCATTAGAAATGTCTAGTCTAACTATTTTTTTAACTCTGTCTAGGCCTTCTCCGGCCTGACGGAAGTTTTACGGAAAAACGTGTCGGTTTCGAAACGAAATTCCGGAAGCTACCGCCTGTGGACAAGAATGCACTGATTCCAAACATGTCCAAGAAAATTCTCAATTCCTCCCCAGATGTCGCATCATGACTTTTGAATCCTTAGCTTCCAACTTGGCTATCCGGCATTTCTCAGAATTTCCCTATTTCGTCTTATTAGGAAAATGCTCTAGGCTTCTAATTGATTTCCGGAAAAGTCTAACGAAAGGTAAAAATCCACTGATCAATATTTTACCTTGACTTTGGAAATCCTATTCCTGGTTCTCTAGATAGGATCCGTTTCCTATTTATTTTGTTACTATTCACTATAATTAATTATATATTAAAATAATAAAAACTTGTAAACTAAGTTATCATATTTTTCTCAAATTCTTATCTCTCTTTCCTTGGTCAAATTCGGCAGCCATATATGTATTATATATATATATATATATATATATATATATATATATATATATATATATATATATATATATATATATATATATTAATTAATTAATAAATATAAAATAATTATTTTATATAATTTTTACAAAATCTTCCTATTGGTTCAATCTTGCATTTAAGCCTAAAAATACCTAAACTCATCCATTTTTCCTCAAAAATTTCCAATTAATTAGCAAATATGTTTTCACTAATTCTTGGCCAAAAACCACTAATTTTAGGGTTTTACATAATTATTTATGAATTTCCTTTGCTTATGCTTAAATAATTAACCAATAATTATTTAATCAACCACTTCTCATTTGTTGATAATTTTCTTATTTAGAACAACTCCATATCTCATAACTCTTGCACTAACATTTGTGTTTTATCTCCCATGTATTATATTAGAATTTACGGGGGCATTTTTGTCATTTTGGCACTCTAATTTTCAAGAGATTTTTCCTCTTTAAATTTGATATCACATATTCACCTATTTAATAGGTATATTTCCCAATTTTTGATATTTACCCTAAGTGTGATTTTTAGGGTATTACAGTAAGGTGTGTTGGGAAGGGAATAAAACATGCTTAAGATCGCTTTCTAAATATATCGTGTTTTAAAATTGAGAGGGATAATATGGCCCTAAGAAGCGCTAGGCTATCAATAGAGAGAAGCCAATAATTGTATTCTTAAAACGAGAGTATCCATAAACCTTAAAAATTAAGTTCTAGCAACCCTTTCATCACCTGAACATGTTCCCATATATATATATAATGAAATTTTGCATAGGAATTGACAGCATCAACTTCCCATAATGCAAATATCACAGCAATTTCACAGGCAAAACAGGAAAATTATTCTAACTTACAGGATGAAGGTAGGTGGCTCGTCCCATTCTTGGTTTGAGTTAGATAAGAATATTAACATTAATTTCTAATGATGAACCCAACCCATTTCCTAAAATTATGATATAAAAAAAAATATCCGAAAAACTCAATGCATTAGAGGTTCCATACAATGCATTGTCACCCTTCAATCTAACGACTGCACCAACACAACAACAAAAACACACTTAAAAACATGATCCCTAGAGAGTCTGTTTGATTTGAGGGAAAGAGATGGAAGGGAAGGGTAGACCCGTAGATACTCCCCTCCTCTCATTTGGTTTTAAATTTTAGAGGGTAAGGGACCCCAAACCTTCTACCCCACCCTTAACTCCCATATTGGCTTCCATAAAAAAATTGGTGGTTTTAGGAGGGAAACTAAAATTATAGACCATTTTGCATTTATAATTTATGTGGTATTCCAGTAATGCCCATGACAAAAAATATTATGATAAATAAACTATTATTATTATTAAAATATTTTATTATAAAATAAATATATATTATTATAAAGATGATTATTATTAAAAAATAATTTGATATAAAAAAATATATTTTCATGAATAAAAAATATATAATTTTAAATAAAGATACTATTATAACTAAAAAACTATTATTCTTATTCTTATTTAATTAATTAAATATAATAAAATATTACTTATAATTAAAATTATTATTATGAAATAAATTTTAAACAATAATATATTTTCATAAGAAAATATAAATATGTTAAAATAGTTATAAATAAAAATATAACATCATAAATAAAATTATTATTATTATTATTATTATTATTAACATTATATTTTTTTATTGAATGTAAATAAAAATTTGTTTTTATATATTATTATGAAATTAATTTAAAATACATGTTATTATAAAAAAATATTATTATATTTAAAAAAATATATTAGCATACAGTTAATTTAAAATATATATATTATTACAGATAAAAAAATATTATTCCATGTTTAAAATATATTACTATGTTAGTTATAAATAAAAATTATTATATTAATTCGAAAAATTTTAAATTAATTTACATAACATATAAAAAAATATAAGCTAATATTAGAGTAGAATGTTAAATTACTATCATTTTTCCCTTCCTCTCCCCTCTTAACCTAAACAAGGGATTATTAAAAATCTCTTGTACCAATTAAGGTAAATCCATACCCTTTCTTTCATCCCCTCCCTTTCATCACTTCTCTTCAAACCAAACACACCCGAAGGGACTATTTGGATGAGAGAAGGGAATTTGTTTTTCAGTTGGATTTAAAAAAAAAAAATAGAGAAGTGGTTATAAACATTTTTAATTAATTTTTTTCAATTTTTTATCTTACATCTTCTCTTTGTCAAAATTTTATAACCCTGTTCATCATATTTTTTTTAGATTCAAATCAAAAAAATTTTCCCTCCCCTTTAAATCCCGTGTACTAAACAGCTCCTAAATGAACAAGACAAACAATTTAAATAATCTTACCATAGCGAGCAAATGGCATTACCCTAAAAAACTGGACCATCTGGAGTTTCCAATAAAATCATCTTTCCAAAATATGGAATAAGAGTGTAGCATACCTTGCCAATAGGGTGTTGTAAATTATGTGTGTGAGTGTATCAAAGAAAGAAGTCTTATATAACTCAAAATTGGCAACATCTTAGTATACAATTAAATATGAGCTTGAGTTAGTAAAAGGACTAATAAAAGGAGTCTTGATCTAACCCCTAGAGATGACTGTGGGAGTTTTAATGTGATTTATTTAGTCGATTTTAATGACATTTAAATGGTCTTATTGTATTAAATCTTCATAAATCATTGTTTTGAGTTGGTCTAAGGTGAGCATGCACTGAGCATCGAGGTTATTAAGATTGTTGGCATCAGCACCTAAATTTTCATAGAATTCGGTAGATCTTCCAAGTCCCCCCTAATGCTACATAAATCTTGTTGGCAACATCATTTGCAAAAGAATGGTTATTAGTTCGAGTTGTGTCCAATAACACTGTCCTTAAGAGCTATTCCGTAATTACCGATAGATAAGAAGTGGTACTCCTTAGGATAAAATGGATCCTTCCAACAAGAACACGAAAAAAAAAAAAAAACAACGAAATATAAGAAAACTTAGTAGGCATAAAATCAAAGGAGGAGAGAAGTGCTTGGAAATTTTTTGAGCGGTCTCGTTGAACTCTTGTAGACAATGCCTTATATAGGCTTCACAAACTCATGCTGGGCAGCACATTACTAATATTAAAAAGATGGTTTTGTGAACGTTGGTGGCTATTGAAAAGTTGGCTATGAAATAAGAGTGCTTTATGACCATAAATACACCATATTAACAGCAATAAAGATCATTGAAGAAATCCGTTTATGCATTTGAACAATTCCAACGTCCAACTTCTCACAAATAATGGCTAGTAAAAGATATTTTTGGCATATAATTATTTATTCCAAAAATATATAGAGTTTTTGTATATCCATATAAACATATGATAAAAGGTGCTCAGTCCATATTTAACTCATGTACAAGAGGTGGGGAGATATCGCCGGATTTCAACCGGTGGCCCATTTTGTGTGAGTTCGTTCCTCCTTTTAGCCCATTTAGGAGTACAAGATCCTCTATTACTTAGACCCCCACAATCCCAAGCAAAATAGGACTTGTTCCTTGTGACAAACCCACTCATTATTTCCAACAATCCCCCACATGTGTCAAAAGGAACGCCATTAGCTGAGTGACATAGATGGCTATAACTATTGTATCTAGTGGTCTTTTGGATTATGAATTAGACCTTTACTAATAACACTTAGTACACAAAGATGTCAATGGTCTTCTAGACTATGAACTCACATCTCTTAGGCATATAAGAGAGGTAGTAGTAGTTAGATTGTACCCCCACACACAACTACAAAAAGAGGGAATAGTGGCGCATGTTTTGTGGCACTTCTTTAAAGAAGTGCCACAGCTTCTTCTAATTTTTTTTTTTTTAAAAAAATTGGGATATTGTAGCGCTTTCTTAGGTAAGCGCTATATATAGATGCTTTTGGGCCTTATGTGGCCCTTGCTTGACCAAGGGTCGCATAAGGATTTCCCCCCCTTAATAACTAAGTAGCACCTATGATGCTTGCTCTAGAAAATGCCACAACTGCTAATCACTTTGTGTGGCACTTGGCTTAGAAAGAACCAGACAAAGTAATCTTTTATTATTTTTTCAGAAACCCTTCATCATCAGGTCTAATATCCATGAGCTCTCTCTCCCAATTTGCTTCTCCTTTCCCTTATCCTCTTGGTCCCCACTCCATTTTCCTTCTCCATTTCAACCTTTGGTCCCCATATTTCCTTCTCCTCCTTTTGTCACTCACATCGTCCGTCCCCACTTCTCACATTTCCTCCTCCTCCTCTTTTCATCACTCATCATCGTCTCCACTTCTTCCTCATTCCTTTGGTCCCATTTCTTGCACCAAGCTGACCCCACTCCTCCCCCTCCTCATTTGCTTTGGTCTCATTTCCTCCTCCTTATAGCTTCAATTCATCTTGTAAGTACCCACTCCCTTTTCCTTTTTTTTTTTTTAAATATATATATTTTAAAGTTACAACACATTGTCTTCTTAACCACCCCTTTTTAAGGTGCATGTCACTTTGTGTTTCTATTTTTATTTTATTAATTTTTTTCCAAGTATTCTGCTTGAAGTTTCAACTCACTCTATTCAAGCTTCCTATGTAAGTTTTTAAATTTTTGAGTTTAAAATCTAATTTTATTGTTAGTTAATAGTTTAATTGGCTTAATTTTTTTTATATTTAATTTATTATTATGAATCTGAAAAAATTATTCTCATTGTTATATGCTGAAAAATAAATGAGCTAAAATTAAATGTTATTATATATAGGTTGTATGTGAAGATATGTGATAGTTATCATTTGTAGTTGTTGTAATAATTGTTATTAATGAGTTGCATAAGTAAAATAATTATTTATTTTTAACACTTGTATTTTATTTGTTCGCTTGTAATGCTTTATAATTTACCTATGGTATGTGTTGGTAAATATGATTTCTTTCGTTATGAGCTGTGAAAAATTATTATGATGATGCGGGATTAATTGATTGATTATTTATCAATTAATTGATTAATTTACCTATGATTTCTTTCTTTACCCTAATATGCTTTTTCTAGTGCCATACAATCTCGTGAGGGGGCCCCGGGGGTTATTTATTTTTTTATTGTTTCACTTTTACTATAACATAATTGTTAAATAATTTTTTTAAAAATATTTTAGAGCACATTGAATATTGATTGTTATCAATCCAGAGGAACCTTCAAGCCCTCCCATTTACTATGTGGATCCTCTAATTGGAGGTCTTCTAGAAAACCGTCAAGATATGTTGCAGTTTTCAATAGGTAAGTGTATGAGTGTATGTGTAAATATTTGCGTGTGTGATTCAATAACCAAAAGTAATAAGTTTATATTTGTTTTGTTAGTGCATTGACTGCCTATCGAGCCTCTACCTTATTAAACTATTCTAAAGCTGCTGACCATGTCAATAGTTATGTGCAGAAGCAAATAAGGGTACTTATATATGAATTTATTCAAATTTTGTTATTAAACAATTTTTATTCAAGAATTGAGTTAACTATTTCATTATATTGTTGCAGAGCCATTTCCAATTGAATAACAATGATTGTGGGTATTACATCATGAAATTCATGAAGGTCGTAATTACTCATGATTAGCATATTGTTCCTCCAAAAGCAAGTTAGTTCATATTGTGTTTCAAATTTAATTGAGTAGTGTCTAATAATTAATTTTTAGTGATTTTAATCCGTTATGTGCATAACTGTATATATGTAGTAGTATGAAGATCAACACTGTGACAGTTGGATTGACCATCAAGTGAATGAAGTCATTGAGGAATGGTGTGAATTTGTGCTCATGCAATGCTCTAGCTAGCTATTATTGTTTCTTGTCTATTGTTAGTGTTGATTATTTAACTAGAATTAGTTGTATTTCATTCACTATTATTGTAAATATATTTAGTTGTGATTTTGTTTATTAGTTATTTGTCTCTATTATTTTGGAAATGTTTGATTGTGGTTTGCTTTTCTTCATTTTGTTGTGGATATGGAAATTTGTGTTTTAAACAAGTCAAACTGTTTTCAGACTCCTTAGGCGATCCAACTTTTGCTAATGGATCATGGTCCCACACACCCGCTAGCAGACGTAATTGTTGGGATTATGTCCTTGATTTTACTCTGATTGGCATAGGGAAGCATTAGCATGTGTAGATTTTATAGCAAAAGTGACTCATGAAGCGAACAATGATGAGTTGTCACTTATACAAACTCCTCCAACTTTTTGTTCGAATAAAATGTTAGTCAATCCAACTTTTTGTTCAAATCAAATGTTAGTCACTTATCTATCCTATCTTCTCAACCCTCGGTTGCACCTTATTGAAACTTGCATGGATTCCAATGTTGTAATGTAGTTTATCTCTCAAGCACTATGCTTGTCATTGTAAGAAATGAGAAATTGATACTTAAACATGTTTTTTCATGTTTTTTGGAATCCAAGTTTCAATAAGGTGCGGCCGAGGGGTGAGAAGATAGGATGGATTTTTAATGTTGTGATTCTTAGTTTTTTTTTGCCCAAATAAATCAATTTTATTAATCACAAATCAAGAAGTACAAACACTAATAGCTGAAGCCAACAATCACTCAAAAATCTAACAGTATAACCTATCTCACAACTAACCAAATCAGAAAATTCTAACAGTAAACCTATCACAATTAATACTGAAAAGAAAACAAACCAAATCCTAAAACCAGTAACAGTTTAATTACAACAATTATACCAGTTAGCCTATACCTTCCCTGTCTCTGTGAACAGAACCATTATCATAGTTAGCCCTGCACAATTCAGCATCAAAAATCAAAGTGTTGCATAAAGAAGATGTAGGAAAATCCAACCACTCATGCTGGTGCATCTTCTTTGCTGCCTCAACTACAAGCTTATCAGCAGTTTTATTACCTTGTCGAGCCACAAGGGATAGCGAAACCCCATTGAGTGATTCAAACAAGCCAAGAATTTCACGAACCAGATCCCTACATTGCCACTCACATCCGTCAGAACTCTTCTTCTTTAGTAACCTGTATAAGACTTCACAATCAATTTCAAAAATAACTTGTGCCTCCTGGAACTTACCCCGCAAGGATAAAGCCTCCCTTAATGCCAAACATTCAGCCATGAAGGGGGATGCTGCAGACACAGGTTTCCCCAGTCCTTCGACAAACTTGCCCTGGCTATTTCTGCATACTACCCCTATTCCTGCTTTTCCATCAGACACCAAACGCACCATCGAATTGATCTTAATTGATCCATTTACGGTGCTAGCCAAGACAAAGTTGCGACCCATCTTCTCAACATGAACCTTTTTGCTGCTAGCCTCCCCTTTTTCCTTGGATTTCCAGAATTCAGCCACCTGGGTATTTACTAGCCTAACCACGTCACTAGCATCTGGCCAGACACCATTGAAGACCCACCCGCAACGTCTTTTCCATATCCACCAGCAAGTTGAGGCAAAGAGAGACCTGCCATAATTGTCCAGGAACCCCCCCTCGCCCAACATGTCAACCAGACAATCTTCACAGCGCCTCAAATTCCATTTACTGAACTCCGAGGCCCAACGGGCTGCCATGCCAACAACGTTTAGTCCATGGACATAAAAATAGCAGGTGCTCAATTGTTTCTTTTTCGACTGAACAGATAGGACACAGGGGATCGGGTGTACATTTCCTTCTAAATAGGGCATCCCTTGTTGCTACTGCCCCTGTGCCCACTCTCCATAAGAATTGGTGGATTTTTGGGGGTACCACAACCCTCTAAATACTCTTCCACAGAGCGCACGGGGTAGGGGTTGACGTACCTGGGTCCTTTGGAAAAACTACCTCCAAGCCAGCCCGAGCGACAGCATAGCCAGACTTAACTGAATAGTTCCCATCTCTGTTTGCTAGCCATACCGCAACGTCATTTCGAGCACCAGGCAGAATGGGAGTTTTCAGAATTAACTCCTTCACTTCCATGCTGATTCTGGAGCTGATAACACTCAGATCCCATTCTCCATCCTTTATTAGATCCACAACCCTTAGTCTACTGTCATATTCTGTCATATTGTCATTCACCAAAGTAAGACCTGGTAAACCCTGAACCCAAGGCTCATTCCAAACACAAATAGCTTTGCATTACCAATTCTCCAAAAAAAGTGCTTGAGCAACAAGTTGCGCCCTTCCAAAAGACTTGAACAACCCCAAGAGGCATGCCTTCCTTTTTTTGCGCTGAGAAAGGATCCCCTTGGAAAATAAATGCCCTTCAGGATTTTACACCAAGGATTAGAGGGCTGGCACAATAATCTCCAGGCTGTTTTCGCTAAGAGGGCCTTATTAAAACATAACAGATCCCGAAAGCCCATGCCACCATCAAGTTTTCACTTAGTTAGGACTTTCCAACATTTCCAGTGTATGGATCCCGAGTCACCATTATGCCCCCACCAGAAGTTTGATATTAGACTATCAATCTCCATACATGACTTCTTAGGGAATAGAAAACACGTCATAGGGTACGTTGGAATGGCAATAGCCACCGCTTTGATTAGCATTTCTCTACCAGCAAAAGTAAGAAGCTTTTGCTTCCAGCCCTGAAGCTTTAAGCCGATTTTGTCTCTCACAAAAGCTAAAGCCACAGATTTAGAACGCCCCCAAATCACTGGGAGACCAAGGTATTTACCAGGTAGATGAGAGTGTGAGATCCCTAGCCAGGCCGACACTTCCATTTGTACTCCATCCGGTGTATTAGCAAAAAAAATACACTAGATTTCTCAAGGTTCACTAGCTGGCCCGATGCAACACAATACATATCAAGTATCTTTTTAAGAACTTTGCAATTCACTTCCTCAACCTTTGCAAAAAGGATAGCATCGTCCGCAAAAAAAACAATGGGATAAGGTTGGAGCCGTGCGAGCCAAATTCACTCCTCTCAATTCACGACGATCAATATGGTACTGCAACATAAGAGAAAGCACTTCGGAGGCCAAAATAAACATGCAAGGGGATAGGGGGTCTCCTTGCCTCACACCGACCAGGGTTAAATTCATCCACCTTCCTACCATCCACCTGAAGATTGAAGACTATGGAGGTGATGCACTCCATAATCCAATCAACCCTACCCCTGCAGAATCCCATTTTTATCATCACAGCCTCCAAAATGTCCCATTCCACACGGTCGTATGCCTTGTTCATGTCAATTTTCAATGCAACTTCCCACTTACTGCCCAGCTTCTTATGTCTCAAGTAATGGAATGCCTCATGCGTGATGAGGATGTTGTCCTGGATCATGCGGCCAGCAATGAAGGCACGCTGATTTGGTGAAATGATCTTATTCATCAACCCCTTCAATCGATTAGTTAAGATCTTTGCAATGATTTTATAAGACACATTGCAGAGACCAATCGGCCTAAAGTGGTGAACCCCCTCTGGCTTCTCTACTTTAGGAATGAGGACAACATTGGTGGCATTAATTCTGTCCAGCCCATTTTTTCCTTCAAAGAACTCCTTGACCATGGCTCACACTTCCTTATTCACCTCTTTCCATGCTGCTTGATAGAACAAACCCGAGTAGCCATCTGGTCCAGGTGCCTTGTTGGCACCAATCTGGAATACTAACTCTTCTATTTCCTGATCAGTGACCTGCCTCATCAGCCCATCATTATCTTCAGCCATAACGACCTCCTTCACATATGTAAGAGCCTGGTCCATAGGGCGAGGACCAACCGAACATAATAGGTTTTGGTAAAATCCGCTGAAGGCTTTATTAATAGTGCTACTTTCCTCTAACCAGATCCCATTGTCATTTTTAGCCGTAGGACCTTATTTCTTTGCCTCCTTTGGATTACACTGTTATGGAAGAATTTCGTATTTTTGTCTCCACAGTTAAGCCAAGTGATCATTGATCTTTTCCAGCAATATGACTCCTCACTTGCCCACGCCTCTTCAATTTGTCGTGTCAGGATCTCAGCTTCATTCAGTTTTTCCAGAGATAAAACACCAGACATGCAGCAATTTAATTGATGTCGTAAGAGGTCAATAACCTTTCTGAAGTTTGGGAACACACCTCTGCTCCAATACTGGAGTTTCCTCCTGCAAACAGCCAGTCTGTTCAACAAATCTCTCATCCCGTCTGCATTGATCAGTTCACCCTCAAGCCATCCCTCCCTTACAACATGCAGAAAGTCATCATGCTGCATCCAGATGGCCTCAAATTTGAAGGACCTGATAGACTTTTCTTCAGAGAAACAACTATCAACCAGGAGCACATGGTGGTCCGAGCCAATAGGGTCTATGTGGAAGACCACAACATGATCAAAGCACTCCCTAAACTCCACATTTCCCAACGCACGATCAAGTCTTTCTCTCACAATGGATCCAAGCCTTTTGTTACACCAGGTGAACCTAGAGCCCTTAAACTCTAAATCCATTAGGTTGCAATCAGCTAGCAAACTTTGAAAGTTAATAATCTTCCTCATCGATCTTGGGTTGCCACCTTCTTTTTCAGATTGCGATAGTAAATCATTGAAATCACCCACCAGCAACCAAGGAGTAGAGATACCAACAGCCAAACCACGAACCTGGTCCCAAATAATTCTCCTTTCCCCCTCCTGAGGCGGTCCATACACAAAAGAGACATAACATGAAGCTGACAAGTGTGCTGCCTCCACTATCGTGTGGATGATATTCTTTGACTTATACAACACTGTCACAGTAACATCGGATTGCCACCACAAGCCTAATCCCCCAGACAGCCCCCTTGGGTCAACATACAACTCATGTGTGAATCCACACCTACGCCTAACTTTCATAACTTTCATTGAGCACAACTTAGTCTCCATTAGGAAGATTACTGAAGGTCTATGACAGTTCCAGGATAATATTTTCATGACCCCTTGATGGCTGATAGAGGCCAGCCACCAGAGCCATTAGCAACCATCTTTGTTCTTTTACCACTGCCAGCTCTAAAGGTGAAAGTAGAACCCTCAGTGCTTAGATTTTCAGGCTCCTCCATCACCTCATCCAGCTGTCCCTCCCCTTTAGGAATGTTCTCCTTACCACTCCTTTCCTTCTTCCTTGCATTTCTCCTAATCCTCACCTTAGTCTTCCGTAGATTGCTCGCATAGGTAGAAATCACAGGATCAGAACCAGTAGCACTCGTATTTAGCTTCCGTCTTTTCAAGTCCATGGAGTCCCAGTCTTCAGCGGCATTCGTTGTGATTCTTAGTTAAAACATACACTTTGGCACATGTTTTTTTTTTTTAATCTGTTCATATTCTTGGTACTTTCAAATTATAGACCAAATTATGAACTTCTTCTTTAAAATCAGGCTTCTAATGGAATTGTATGCTTTCTAATGTTTAAAGTAAAGGTTGTTATATGAGATTTTGTACTCTTTTGAGGCTGACATGTATGTTTGCATATTGATATAGGTACCCGTATTGAATTGTTTGAGAGGGAAGTTTACCTCACTAAGAATTGTTCTGCGAAAGGGTAATCACTAAACTAATTGTTAATAAGTTGAAATTGTTTTAGCTCATCATAATTGTTTATAATCTGGTCATAACACTTGTGTAGTTTATGTTTCACCTTTTTTATGTTTCTGAAATAGAACTGGATCTGTTTTGACTTGCATATTTATCTTTCATAAGATATCAGAAAATTTTGTTGTCTCCCAATGTAAAACAGCATTGTCACTTGAAAGATACCCAGTTGGTAATCTCTTTCACTTATATAGTCATTGTTTTATTACTGCATTTGTTTCTCTTCTCCCAACTGATGTCATTTTGATGATATTTTGATTCAACTTTTGATTGTGGCTTTTACATCCCTTTGAAGTCAGACTTCTATTGTCTTGTTTTTTGTGGGTGAAAAATGGGGATGAAAGCGCCAGCTTTATTACTGCATTTGTTTCTCTTCTCCCAACTGATGTCATTTTGATAATATTTTGATTCAAGTTTTGATTGTGGCTTTTACATCCCTTTGAAGTCAGACTTCTATTGTCTTGTTTTTTGTGGGTGAAAAATGGGGATGAAAGCGCCAGCTATATCATATTTCTATTGTCTTATTTTAAAGGTTACTTTTGTGTTTATTTTTATTGGTAGTTGTAATGAGGTGAAATGGTTTCTTTTTATCAATAAAGGCTTTGAAGTGTTTTCTTTTTTCATGTCAGCCTTCACATACCAGCAGAAAGAAGCAATAGATGTTACCAATGGAATGGCAAAGTAATGTAATGAGTCACTCAATGCTTCACTATTCTTCAGCTTAAATTCAAAATCCAAAATCCAAAATCATATATGGCTTACACAAATAATCAGGACCCTTCTTGTACCAGGAGCACATCACATACAAACACCATGTGACTGTGCAAGCATTCTTTCTAATTTAAGCCTTCAAGTTGCAGAGGACAGAAGATATAGTTCTTAACATTGGAGAGCCAAAGCAGCTGAACCACAGAATTCAAATTTAAAGTTCCCTTCAAATTCCAATTTCAGAATCGTAACGTTGGGTGAGTTGTACACAAGTGTAGATTTAAGCTATGAATAGCTGAGCGTATCTCTACATATATTTTTATATTTCTCTAAGGCCATTTTTTCACGTCCCACTTTCTTCTTTCTAGCTTTAACACCTTTATGTACTAGTAATTTCATTTTAAGGTTAAAGGTACAAAAATGCACGTGATTTTCCTGAAAGTGTGCCTAAAACCAAATGGTTTTTTAAAGAGAAAAAGTGACTATGAACTTCCAAAATATGTGTAAAAGTACACATTGACCATTAATTTAAATTTTTTTTAGGGTTAAGGTGCAAAAATACATATATGCTTTGGTCAGAGGAGTGCCCAATGACAAGTGCTTCTATGACATGCAAAAGTGATTACGGGGTTACAAAATGGGAGCAGAAATCATAGAAACCATTAAAGGGGTTGACATCTGTTAGATATTAAGTGACTGTGATAGATGTGTCCATGTGTCGTTAAAACGTGGCTTGGTGGGGGAGCTGTCAATTACTCAGCCAAATCGCTTCTTGTTTACAACCCCCATTCATGTCTACATCCCCTTCAACTGCAACGAAGCAAAGCATCGAGCATCGAGCATGATGCGAGGTGTGAGGAATCGAGAGGGAGCTCAATGGAGTCGTCTTCAACGGCGACAAGAGGGAGAAACGAGAAATCGCGAAGGAAAGTAGCTTTGCTGAGACGGCCTAGTCATGAGGAACACTACGGAGGTTCGAATCGGTATTGCCATCACAATTTGCTGGCTCACCGGTGGACGCTGTGGTTAGAAGGAAACCCAAGTAGGAGGTTTTACGGGTGTTAGAATTACTACCATGTAAGATTTGGTAGATTTGGAATTAATTTAAATGCGCTCAGTTCATGAATTTTAAAGGTGGGTTTATATTTGGAATCATAGGATGGCGGGTGTTTGAATTGCACGATGGTCTGTTTGGGGAAAGGGAAAATGCAATTATCAAAGATTTACTCACAGACATAGACAAGTTATATGAGGAGAATAAGCAACTTTGAAAAGGGAATGTGTGCACGAGGTTATACGAAGAGCTTGTTGAAGTTGAAGGTGAGGTGATAAAGTTGAAAGTGGAGATGAAGTGAAAGAAATTAAAGTGAAGAAGGTGTAATTGAAGTTGAAACTTGCACTAGCAACATTGTTACTGACTTGGGTGGTGTTAGAGCCGGGAAATCGGGCCAAGCCCATCGGGCCGGCCCGTTTAAGCCCTGGCCCTGTAGGGCTCGGGCTTGAAAAATAGGCTAGAAATTTGAAATTGGCCCTGCAGGGCCGGCCCTGTAGGGCCTCGGGCTTAATCGGGCCGGCCCTGTAGGGCCTCGGGCCGGCCCTGCAGGCCCGTTTAACTGTAGCATTTTTTTAAAAAAATTTAATTACCTAAACTTCCACTTAATGAATGTGTTTTGTAATTATTTAGACTTTATTAGTTTAAACTATAACTTTTTTTTTATGTTTATTATTATTCTGTATTAAAACACATAATTAGTTATTATAAATTTTAAAGAAGGGATGTTTTCATATTAAATAAACACATACTTTGGTATTACAATATTATATAAGTAATAAATTATAAATATATTTTGTGTAAAATAAGTATAAGTATTTTTACCTGTCGGTAAAATCATGTCTGAACCGAAGGAATCTGCAGACACACAAAATTACGAGAGGGAAAGGCATTTTGTCGTGGGCACACATAAAGCAATTCCTTTGTTTAATATTTTTTGAAAAAAAGAGGAAAAAACATATTCTTTGTGTTTATTTGTTTTTTATTACGAATTAATAAATGTGTTTATTTGTTGAATGATTTATATTGTTTAGATATTAATGTTGATAACATTTATTTGATATATTAGAACTTTAATGGTTGCAATTTACTAATTATATTTCTTTGAAAAAAATCGAAGGAAAAATAGTTAAAATTCGGAATAGTAATTTTCAGGCCCTGTAGGGCCGGCCCTGGCCCTGGTACTATCGGGCCGGGCTTTGAAAAACAGATGTTTTCCTTACTTCAGGCCCTGTAGGGCCGGCCCTGTTGGGCCCAAGCCCTGTAGGGCCAGGCCCTGTCGGGCCGGGCCGGCCCTGATTCCCAGCTCTAGGTGGTGTTGGTGCTAATGAAATTGTAAGGGTTTATGTGTATTTTAGTTGTAAGTGTTAGGGATTAGACAATTGTTAAAATGTTGTAATGAATTTGTAATGTATTGTTTAGTTGAATCTTACGCACTATAATGTAGTGAAAAATGTTGCTTGTTCTTTGCATAAGTGAGGTAAATGAAACGGCCATACTCTAATTATCAATAAACTAAAAAGTAAGGCTTGCCCTGAGTTTGTGAAAATTAATTAAGATATTCACAAATGCATAACATCATACGAGCATTAATTTATGATACATATATCCTTCTGTGAAGTTCATTTTTCCCCGCAATAAATGATCTCTTATATACTTTTGTAAGTGCTCTGGCAGATATAAATGCATAAAAGCATTAAAATGAGGGATATAAATGCCACTGCCAATGTCAATATTAACATATACGTTAGCATGTCATTCATATCAAGAGCTACTAAGAAGCATACAAGATTTTGCAGAGGCCAAGGCTATGTAGCAGTATTAAAACGCAGCCTGTGAAATGACACAAACCAAACATGTTTACAAGAGTGCACTTCACACCAATTGTTAGAACACCAACGCCTAAACTATGCATCTAATATTTAACAAAAGTTACACTTTTGGTAGAGTGCACTTTAGACCAAAAGTGGCAATGTATTAGGTTACCAAACAGAAGGCTAGCAATCCTATTTACACCAACATAATGACCACAATTGTTCAAAATATAACCAAAAGTGACAATGTATTGGGTCACCAAACAGAAGGCTACCAAGCCTGTTTACATCAAAATATAACCAAGGACATTTGAGTTGGCTTCTTTGCTCTGGTTTGTGCCTCTGAATTTGCGTCTGGGTTTGTGCTAAGAGCTGTGAGGTTGTCACAGATGGGTGTACTTTCCATTGCAGACCTGGAGGTTGATATGGAAGGTCAAAAGGCTCAACATCACTGATTAGTTGGGGATCAAATTGAATTAATCTTGAACCCTTCGTTGCTTTGTTAAAATTATATCCCCTTGACTTTTGCAATTCCCTTTCATTTAGGATGGGAAATTTGGTTTGTGGATCAGCAGTGTTGTGCATCCTCTCATGCAATGTGCCTTGTTGTATAACCACCTCAGAAGTAAATCCAGGCTACAAGAAAAACATAAAAAAATAGTGTAAATATTTCAACAACAATAAAGACATTGTCCACACATTAAGCTCTTGCTTTTTATAGTAAATAACATAGTAAGGGTAAATAAGGACCATACATTGTAAACACTACATCTTGTGGTCTCGTCATATCTTGTCCCAAAACCACATTCAACTCTTGGTTTGTACGTGGATGATGTTGTTGCTCTCCTGTGTTTTGAATTAAAGGGAACAGAAGTGGATGGTGGTGGTTGGGAACTTCAAGTGTGGTTAGGTGCTTCTTGGGTGGCTTGTGTTGGTTTAGGGGGGCTGTTGAGAGGTAAGGAAATTATAAGGTGATTGTTGTTGCTGATTGGACTGTAAAGTGTGAACATCATTTGCTTGTTGTTAAGATGATTGGCGCCTGCCTTTCCTTTCCTTCTATCCTTTGTTCTTCTATCTTTTGTTTGCAATGGGAGGCTGACATGGAACAACTTTAAATTAGTGTAAACATAAGTTTAAATTATTGAAAATATCGAACGACAACAATATCACTTACCTTCTTTCAAGTAGATTTGTTGTGCCCTGGTTGCTTGCAGTGGGTGCATTTGTGGCTCTTACCACGCCTGGTCAACCTTTCTAAGCCACCTTGTTTAGGAATATTAGCAGGAGCTGTCCCACTTGGTCCACTTGCATTAGGACCAGATTTGGAGATTTTCCTCCTTCTAGTAGCTTGGTCAGTTATGGTTCTTTTCTTTTAAGGTCTTACAGGAAAGTTAGCAAGTGGTGGAGGTTGCATGGGGAGGAAATTTTCAGTGTCCCAAAATTTCTTTCCCTTAACTAGTTGTAGTAAGATAGGTGTCCTTGTGATAGTACTGTAAGATTTGGGATCAACCTTAGCATGATACATTGCCCAAATTACATGTTGACAAGGTATTCATGTTAAATCCCAAGCTCTACACGTACACATTTCTTTAGAAAGATAAACTAAGTGCCTATCTTGTCTCTCTACAACCTCATATCCCTCATCCCCATTAAAAAAGACTCTACAATCAACTACAAGAAACTATTAGATTCAAACAGATCCATATATTTTGGACTAAAATCAGTATGCCAACCATTCACATTTGCCCCACTTTTAGCTCACTTGGCCATCATCTTCTATCTAATCACATCTGACATTCTAATAACGGGTAAGAAACTATACTCATCTATCCACGCATTAAATGACTCACTAATGCTATTATCTACCATCCACGACTTACATCTTAGTGTAAAATAAGCTCTTATCCATGCATTAACATTGTAAGTGACTGCATCCTCTGCTGCCTCCTTCAACGAACCTAGAGATGTGAGATTATCTTTGAATTCTCGAACAAATGTACTCCATGCATAGGTAAAGAATTTCTTCTTAAACTCATTTCCTCTCCACTTCTTGCTCCAGTTTGCATAAATGTGGTGTGCGTAAAATTTGTGCTCAGTACGAGGAAGCACCTCACCAACTACATTAGCTAGTTCCTTTCACATGAGACATGCAATGCCAATCAATACTAAAATTATTTAACCTCTTTGAAACTGAAAATATGAAGCATACAAACATTTTTTATTTCAACAATAACAAGTAATGTTAACTTCAATGACATTTAACTCATGTCTATCGGTCCCTTTAATTGAAAATATAAAGCTTTGGCTCAATCAACATATCAATATACTTAGACTGTTAAACTCTACCTCACTCCTTTCGTTGCTCTGATTATAAATAGAGATTTAGATCAAGTACAATAAGACACATAAGAAAAAATTGGTCAGGGGATAGACTTGGGTTTTTAAGTGGAACTCAGAAAATCTTACTGGAAATTTTAATTGCTTTTTACTAGTACTCAAAAAATCTTACTCTTAATTGGTCTTTCACACTGATAAGGCAATCAGAAGAACAAGGAATAACAATTGAATTTATAATGATAGCTCAATCATCATAAACAATTACATTGGTTTGATAAGGCTTGGATTCAATTTCTAAGAAACTCTCTATTAACCTTTTCTGAAGATAAGAAAAACAAGGCTGGCCTCTATAGAGCTTGATTAATTGAAGGTAGACTAAAATAAAATTTCAAAGCCTAATTTATGATACATAAGCAATTGAATCCAATATTTGAGGAGCCTAATTTTCACATAAGCAAGAGAGATTTCAATTTCAAAACAAGTTTATGATACACCTCAATTTCAATTTCACATAAGCCGTGGGTATATGACAGTAGATGCTGCCTATAGTTCGTACTCATAAACAAACAATGATAATATAAAAATATTAACACTTCAACCAATCAACATCATTCAAAAGTCATATATCTAATTACCTTTTGCATATCAGCCATAAGGGTTACTATCTCGCCATTGCCTAAGTCCAGAGAGTGACGGAGCCATTTTAGGAACCAAGACCAATGAAGTGCATTTTCCTTCTCAACAAACCAAGTGCCAAAGGGTACACAGAGTCATTACCATTAATACCCATGCTGTCAACAATATTCCTCTTGCTTTTCCTTTCAAGAATGTGCCATCCACACCAATCAATGGCCTACATCCTTCTTTCCAACCAATCTACAAAAAAAAATTATATGTACATATCACTTATGCAATTACTACTTTCAACAACTATGAAACTGCTTATTCAATGTACAATATTACAAATTAAAGAATTTACCTTTGAAGCATTAAAGCATAAGTACATCCTCTTGAATATTCTTCTTCCTTGTTCTAACGCCTCTATGCTCACCTCCACACACACATCAGAACCAGGGTTTGATACTTTTAACTCATTGCAATATGCCTCTAACTTTTTGAATTCATCTTTGAAATTGCCTTCCATTTCTTCCATTATCTTCTTTTTCGCCCTCTTACATTTATGTACACTTACACACACCTTTAGATCCCTCTGCACCTTGTTCTTCATCTCTTTTTTCTTAAATTGAGGGGCTTCTTGCACCTTTTCCTTGAAATGCTCAACCAACCACATAGTAGAAGCTCTTGTATTTTTATATACACGTGTAGACATATGGTCATAAGCCAGTGACTTCACCTGCCACCCTACACTTAAGCCATAGGTAGATGCATATAGTGAAAAGGGACATCCCTCTTCATAGACCACCTTAAATGTCTTCTTATCACTTTGGACGACTTTCAGGTTAACACCATGGGTGATTGTGTACTTATCTATAGCCCTCTTAACATCTTTTTTGTCTTGAAATGTCATGCCAACAAAAAAATGAGGCCTTGTAGCTGCTGCCTCTATCTCTTGAAGGACAATCCGCTCTTGCATAGGCCCATCATCACTTTCGTGGCCCAATATGTCTTCCTCATTATCACTTAAAGCCTCCAAATCCACCTCTCCGACTTCTAAGTCATCAGACACACTGTCCTCCATATATGAACTACAACTTTGCCCCACATAAGTGGTGTCATCACTATCACCATCACTAGACCTATTAGAGTATTCATCACTATGATAACTCTCTTCTTCACACTCTTCAACCTAGACATTTTCATTTCCCTTTTCAATTATATTATCACAACTAGCTTGCTTAACTCTATCTGTTTCCTCACTCACAACATTCTCATCAGCATCAAGGAAATCAATATTATTATAATCATCACCTCATCCAATTTCCTCAATTAGACCTTGCACATTTCCTTTAACTATGGTTTCTTCATTGACTATATCAGTTTCCTCTACTGTATTGTCACTTTCCCCACCCCCAGCAGCATTTAAAATGCTTTCTACTACAGACTTATGCCCTTCCCTCAATCTAGCCTTAGTATCTTCCCACCCCTTCATTGCCAATTCATACTTTTCAATAACGTTTTTTACTGACCTTTGGCCCATATCTTTGTCTTCATCCTGAATTACCACTTTGTCCTTTCCCTTTGATGCCATTAGTACTACACATTACAAAATAAATATTAAATCAGGGGACTCCATGTCATTTTACTATAACCGAAAGCAAGCAAAGCAAGCAAACATGAAAGGGTCCCAATCGTTGCTTACCTGGATCAACTTTTTGTCGCTTCTTCGCCTACACGTTTTGTTGGAAGATTCCTCGCTCACATGCGAATCATGATTATTATTTATGATTTGTGATTTCTCATACAAATATGAAGCAAAAGTGGAAACTATGTTTATTGTTTATGATTTGTGATTTCTGGCCATCTAGGTATACATAAAGTTATGATGTGATTTTGACGTTTTTAATGGTGCCAAAATGTTTAGAACAAAATTTTGTGTGAGAATAAGTAAGGATCATGATTTTAGAACTCAAAAACTCTAAATTGCAAGTGAAAGGGAATCTGCCAGTTTCTGTGAATTCTTGGCAGTCATGCTTGGTAAATGGTTTTAAAATAGTAAACGATGTCCGATGGCCATGAAATTTTACAGGCTTAAAGTATATATCTTGGGCTTCAATTTGGTATATGATTTTGTAATTTTCGAGATATCTACCAGGAGATGAATTTTTGAAAATAGCCCAGAAACTGGATTTTTGCCTCTAACCGGAGGGTGAAGTTTGAACACAGAAAAAAGATACGAATATTTGTGGCCTATGGAAGTATTTTTAATGAAAACTAGACATGTTAAGGGTTAAATGGCCTCTGGAATCACATTAATTGGAGTTTTCGAGAATTAATTATGAATTTTTGAAATTAAGGCATTATTTCTGGAATTGAGGTCGAATTTCATGAAAATAAGAGAAGTGTTTGCATTAGTGAATAAAATGAAATGCATTTTCTTTGTTTAGAGAAAGTACATATCCGGAGTGATTTTTGGACATGGTGGAAAATTAATTAATTACCAATCAACTGTTAGGTAGTAACTTGTTACTTATATACTCTATGTTACTTTTATATGTTTGTTGTGCCATGATTGAGGAACATGTCTCGTGAGTGGGACATGCATTTGGGCTATAGGGCCTAGTGGACGATGTGTCCTTGGGTCGCTACTGAGCCGTGATGCATTTAGTGTGGTTGGGTTTGAGGCCCAACCACTATTGTTTTCCAAGCGCTATGAAACCGGGGCTTATGTGCATAGGTTGTTTGACATTATTATGTGTTCTGAATGCATGTGGTACATATTGCCATTGATGTTGTGATTTTCCTAATTATGGTTGCATACAAGGGCGGACAGAAGGGGGGCTAGGGGTGGCCCCCGCCCCCCCTAAATTTTGTTTTTTTTTAAACAACATGAAGCTAGTGATGGATGCTCATATATATATATATATATATATATGGTCAAATACCAGGGGGCTATTGTAAAAAGAAAGAGGTGGTGGGGCCCTTTGGCTTTCATTGCTTTCATATATTTTAAAAAATAAAGAATATAATAATAAAGAGGTGAGATCCAGAACCTTTAATTATCCCCAAACCCCACTTATTACTTATGAAAAATTTTGAGAATAAATAAAATACTCAAAATTACTTCTTTTCATTAAATTTTCTTCATGGAATTTATTATATATGATTTTATCTTTCTAATAATACTACTTTTATATTGATTAGAGAATATTTGAGGGTTAGGATTTTGAGTAAGTTTTAAGTTTTGTTAAAAGATGGCTATGGGAATATAGATGATGACTAATAGTTAATTTTAATTGGTTTACTTTTGTTATTAATAATATTTTTAAAATCATATTGGTCATGAAATAATTCATACTCTTTGTAGGTGATTATTATTGGGAAGAGTACTACTATTGATAATTATTTTAAGAGAAAGAATAGTGAGTCTTTGCTCTTGTCTACTTCTAATGTTAAATTGTCAAATACTGCAAAATAAAGAGGTATCAATTCTAAATGAGTTTAACAATATAAAAACACGTAGGGTAAGAATCAAGTGAACTAATCTTAATTTCTATAATAGATTTCTTTCATTTTTTTTTGGGTTAAGGTGCAAAAATAGACATGTGCTTTTCTCCGAGGAGCGCCCAGTAGTAAATGCTTTTTTCAAGTGCAAAAGTAACTATATGGTTACAAACTAGGTGCAAAAATAGCGTTTGACCGTTAAGTTTGACTTTTGACCATTAAGTTTGACTTTTTTTGTTGACTGGACGATGACGTGGCATTTCAAAGGTGCAAAAATAATTTTAGGATCTTGAAAAAATATTTCAGGTATTGATCGGTACTAAAAGGATACTGAAAAAAATATTTCGAGTCTTGATTGGTACCAAAAGTATTTTCGGGATACTTGATTGGTACAAAAAAAAAATTAATAATTTTGAAAAATTATTTTAGGATCTTTCAAACGTTATTTTTGCACCTAATTTGTAACCACATAGTTACTTTTGCACCTGAAAAAAGCATTTGCTACTGGGCGCTCCTCGGAGAAAAGCACATGTCTATTTTTGCACCTTAACCCTTTTTTTTATATATTATGTGTGTTTTGTATTTCAAGCTTTTTTATTTACGATGTAGCACTTTTTTATTTTCGCCCCCCGTAAGTAAAATTTCTGGGTCCGCCCCTGGTTGCATACATGCACTACATACATATTGTATATGAGTTTAACAGTTACTCTGGAATTCAATTTTGAATCCCAGACCATTCCAAAGACACAGGTGTTTTAATTGAGTTGACCTGGAGATTTGAGGTAAGGGCATGGAGCTGAGGGTTGAAGAAATAGGGAATGCTCTATCGTCTGTCGTATTTTATATTTTGGATAACTATGTAAATTTACTCACTGCCCAGTATTTATTTGGATCATGGTACCTAACCCTATGGGGACTATTTCCTACTTACTTCTTGTGCTTTTACCAGTATTATGTATTTGTCCAAACCGATCATATGCTCTGCTATGTAACACTCTGATATATGCATGTTAAAATGGAATGATTAACCAATGTAAGGTAATGTTTAAGAGGTAATCCCTCTATCCGCCACCCGAAAGGGCAAGGCCGGTAGGGGTGTAACACCACGAGAGGGATGGCCCAACGAAAAGGAATACCAAGCCATCCTAACGGTGGAGAGACAAATATCACAACAGTTGGAGGTGACAGAGAGAGAAAGAACGCGCACGTAACTAAGAGAGGCTAGAGATGAAGACTACGTGCAAAAGTGAGTACTTATACTAGGAAGAATATTTCTAGACCAGCCTTCATTAAAGACGATCTAAATATTCATAACGAGACCAACTTTAAGGACACATGTCTCAATATGTAAAAAAAAAAATCTAATTCATAACGAGACCATCTTTTAAATCAACCTGTCGAATATGTAATTCTTAGAAACAAATCGTAAACAAGAACTTAAATGTTCTAAATGCTCATATAACACGAGAAGATGAAGATCATCAACAAGAAATAATAGTAACAAATCAAAAGACCTGCAAAGATTGAAACTTTTTCATTAATAATCTTCGTCTTAAGGCAGGCAGTATATGCATGAAAAAATGCATCAAAAGATTATATATGATGATGATCGGGCACAAATCAAAAGTACATCAAAATATGTATACAATAGAGAGTTCTTAAAATTGAGGCCCTTCAAATGATCATCTTCATTCCATGAGACAATCACCCTTCGTCCAAACAGTCAATGATGTTGTCCAACACTGCCGCCAACTCCTCCAGTCATTCGGAGAAGCGATATTGCTTTACAATGACCTCTAGAATGGTTCCCTAGAGGCAAAAGATGGCCTCATCAATTTCCTCTAAGGTCAGAGGTGGGGGAGGTTGCGATGAGGAGCCGCTGGCAGCTACCACAATAGGAGGAGAGGGTAAACATTGCCTCATTGGAAGTGTTGCCACTCAAAGAAGAAAGAGATGACTAGAAAGGGACTTTTGAATTTGAACTTCAGAGCTAAAGGAACATTGGTATTTATAATCGGGACTAATGGCTCGAAACTTCAGATGATATTGACGAGACATGATGATATGCGTTGGAAGTTGAAATGTTACGTATTTAAACTGATCGTCTCACCATATTGATATTCGAAAGAGGAGAGGAGAGGGAGCTGGATTTGAAGAAACGAAAGAAATGAGGAGCTTAAATAGACAAGATAGATGAAGATTGCATGTATTGAAGAGGATTTAGATTTCGAAGAGACGTGTCGTACCTTGCAAGATGAAGAAACTTTGAGACATTTAAGACCGGATGTAAAGAAACAACAGTCTCTAAAAGAATATTTAAACTGAATGTATACGCATCCGGTTTAAAAGGAATTTAAATTTTTGAAATTTTCATAATATTTAATATTTATCAAGACCGCATTAAATTATAATCAATCTAAAAAATATTATTTAAATCAAGAGGAAGCGCGAGTAGTATGAAATTGTATCAATATTTACAAAAATACCATTGGTCATAGGTTTTAAAACATCTCGGCTTAGAGAGGTTTAGATGTAGCGATCTTATAGGCTTTTTTCTAGTAGTGAGAATTATTTTTTATTGGAATTGAAATTAAAATGAAATAACTCCAAATTTATAAGAGTATGAGAAAATACAAAAATATTATAATATATACAAAATGATTCTACTTTACCTCACTTATGATGCTGTGGGATTTGGGGTTATTGACCAGGGTTCAAAAGTATCTCTCAACATGATACTTGCTTACTAATTGCTCGTCTTGTCAGCTAGAGTCATAGAATACCCAACTAGGTGTATATCAGAAACAGGGAAGTGTTTAGTTCTCTATTGCTCTTCCAATACTGGTGTTTTTTTTTTTTTTTAGACGGTAGGCATATTGCTTGATATGGGAATTAAACCCCAAACCTAGTGTCACAAAGGTCACATCTTGTACCACTAGACTTAAGGGTCTTTGGTTCAATGCTGAAATTTTAGCTTCCTCAACATTCATTAACACATAAATTCTAGACTAGTGATTGAACAAATTTGAAGGCATGATGATATTGATGGAAATCAAGAGTAAAAAGCAATACATCAAGAGTAAAAAAAAAAATGTCCAAAAATTATTTTAAGAGCAAATAAATCACAAAATATTTTAAGATATTGGATGCAATTAGAAAAATATTTCAAGATGTTAGATTAACCTGCCTTTGGAAACCAAAATTTTTATGCAGGATGCAAAACTCTTTAATACTCATTTATATGAGATGCTAAGAAAAAAGATTTAAACCCTCAAATCCTTAGTAGTCTTCTGTATCTCGCACATTCGCACTTGATTGTTTTGTCACCACTTGTTCATAAGCCTTGTAAAATAAACCTTTTTTTTTTAATCATCAAAACATGGGTATTTTTGACTTAAAAAATGAGTATATAGGGAAAAGAGTGAACAAACTCAACATCAAGTCTAGGAGTATCTTCAACCAATGGGTCATTATTTATTTATTTATTTTAGCACATATATTAATTTTAAATAAGAACATGTATGTTCTCTGTCTATGTTTTTAAAATAAATAATAGAGGCTTTTCAAATTTAATTGAAAATAATGGTTTTATATCGACTTACTCTTACTCTTTATAGAAGAAAAGAAATCTCAGTAATTGACGAATTTATAAGTCTAATTGGTAATTTACTTTTCAGAACAATCAAACAATCATATACTATCGCAAGAAGTATCATAAGAGTCATAAATGATAGTATCACAAGAAAATGTTGGTGTCATCATGTAAAATATGATAAACGTCTTGTAAGCATTTTGTAACTTACGTTCGTATGTGTCGATTATGATAATCGATAAACGTCTTGTCACGATGCTAACAAAATTTTAACAGGCTCTCCAAGTGTACCGGCCTTGGAATAGTATTTGACAAATCTAGGCCGATCCTACAAACGCTCAAAATGACTGATAACTAAACAATAAATAAATGCACTTAATATTAGTTGGTTAATCTAGAATATTAGTAAAAACTAAATCGACCAAAAAAAAATATCGACCAAACAAAGCCTCACTCACTCACTCACTCCATCCTATAGGAATTAGGAAGAACCACATACAGCGAATTTAACTGCCATATACAGGCAGAAAAACAGAACTACAGGAACTCAACTTATAGCCAACTTCTAACCCCAGAAAACAAGGACAGTTTCATACAAATTTATACCCAAAATGAGATCAACATCATACTTGAATAAATAGTCTTGCCATGCTCAAAATGAAGATGGCAAAATAAACAACTCTATGGTTTTAATGTTTCTCAAATCACATACAGCTAAGGACTTCACTATAAATTAGATGAGAAACAAGATTCTACTTAAAAAAAGGACGTAACCCAAACAAAAGCCCTTCCAACAAAGGACTACTTTTTCACTTGAAACACTTGGCATCCAAGAGAGGCTCACCCTCAAAAGGCTCGAAATCTTCAATCATCTGACTGACACGCTCCTTCTGAGCTTCATCTGAGATATCAACCTTTTTCCATTCATAGAGCTCCATGTCGTAGCATTCGTCAATAACAAATTGTGGAATTTCTTGCCCACGGAATAGCCACAACCCCTTCACCTTAAACGGTGGCTCAGATCCAATCACAAGCATTTTCCCAAAGGCATATTTGCGAGCAAGATCCATCCTCTGAAGGAATCCACCAACCTTGTTCATAGTCACAAAGGAAACAGTGTTCTCATCATTGTATTTGTAATCACAGAACCAGAGAGAGTATCCCTCAGGGTCATACATGTCCCAGAATCCTGCAAGAAAGCAAAGAGAAAATAAAACATGTAAAAGTGTCATCTCCAAAATAAAATATATAAGCTTTCTTCTGGTGTATACAAATAATATTTCAGTCAAACCTAAACACAATACCTTTGATTGCAACCTCACGGAAGTTAGTCTTGGTGTTTGAGTAGAGTCTTTTCCACTCATCCAATATCATCTTACTTGGAGGAAGAAGATCAAGAGGATTCTTGGGTTTGGGCTTGGGTGCCTCCTCCTCTTCAGCCTCTATGGGGTTTTCTTCCACTTTGGGGGCCTGTTTCTTTGGTTGAGCTTCTTTCTTAGGCTTAGCAGCTTCTTTGGGCTTCTGTGCAGATTGTATGGGTACAACAGTTTCAGCCTGCTTAACCTCACCTAAAATCTTATGGAATTTGGGTTGATTGACCAAGGTCCAGAAGTATCTCTCAACATGAGGAAACTCCGAGGTGAAGCTCTTAGTCATGAGCCGAGTGAAACCCATAAACAAATTGCATGTCATAATAATGTCTGCTAGGGTCAAAAAATGGCCAACCAAATACGTGTTAGAAGCAAGGTGAGTGTTCAATGCACCCAAAGCTCTCTTCAGCGCAGAAATTGCAGCTTCCTCAGCCTTCATTAAGACAAAATTTAATGATCAAACTATAAAAATGTCAAGAAATCAAAATATTAATGGATATTAGGCCAATTACAAGAATCTTAAAACAACAACAACAACAAAAGCCTTATTAAGTGCTTGTTTGGAATAGCGATTTTAAAAGCAACTTTTCAATCGTGATTTATGGTATACGAAGTAAATATGTCAAAATTTGTCTCGATTTATGTGAATAAGCACTTTTAGGGGTCCCAACGTGATTCCAAACAAGCACTAAAATAAATGTCAAAGACCAATTCTTTCAAGTTTCAATAAGCCATTAATAGAGAGAACCCAACAGTTGTATTTTTTAAAAGAGTATCTTTAAACCTAAAACATTCAGTCTAACAACACTATCATTACCCATAACGTGTTCCCATGATATATATATATAACTAAAGAAATGTTGCATACGAATTGACAGCAGCAGGTCTCCATAATGCAAATATCACAGCAATTTCACAGGCAAAGACAGGAAAAATCTTCCCAACTTAAAAGTTCTCTATAATGCAAATATCACAGCAATTTCACAAGCAGAAAAAGGAAAAATCTTCTAATTAAAGGTTCTCCATAATGCAAATATCACAGCACTTTCACAGGCAGGAAAAAGAAAAATTCTTCTAACTTACAGGAGGAAGGTATGTGGTTCGTCCCATTCTTGGTCTGTACCAGTTGAGAATATTCGCATCAATCTCTAATGATGAAAAATCAATCCACTGTTCAACGTGAGCCTGACACATCAAAAAGTATATGAGGTTAAGGGGGGAAAACGAATTAGCAAACTCAGACTAGAATTTACAAGATTAGATAAATGTAAGAAAACATAGATACTGCATGAGAACAAGAAATGATCACGCATGAAAAAAAAAAAAAACTTACATAGTCCATTAGAGAAGATCCATACAATGCATTGTCACCATTCAATCGAACAACTGCACCAACACAACAAAACACTTAAAACGTACTCGCTTAAATTAAGGATACTAACATTATTGTATAAATAATCATACCATAGCGGGCAATGGCATTACTCTCAAAAATTGGACCATCTGGTGTTTCCAGCACAGGAACCTGAAAGGAAAATGTATCACTATAATTTCACAAAAAAATCATCTTTGAAATATAGAATAAGAATATTGCGTACCTTGCCAATAGGGTTAAACTTGAGAAATTCAGGAGTTTTATTAGAAACACCCATCTCAAAATTTGGGGCCAATTTAACATCCACAACACTGTACTCAGCGGCAATGAGAGTCTTGTAGACATTTTTATTATTTTTCCCTGCATGAAGGATCTGGACACACAAAAGGAAAGCATGTCAACGATAGAAATAACTGGCAGCTAAATGTGAAACTGATGATCAAATAAAACGCAAATTAGTACAAGAATTTTGCTGATATAACAGAAATCCTCTATAAATGAAGTAGAATAAAGGTTACTTAATAGCGTACTGTTCATTAAGATAGGAAACATTAATTTTGTAATCAGACAGTGAGACATAAGAACAAAAGGAAATTGTAAAGAGAAACATGTTTAAACACAGATGTAGATCCTAGGTTCCGCGTAGCGGTCTGTAGATAACTCAGATGTAATTGATCAGATGATGGAAAAAATGTCTTTAATGAATATATCAGGACAGGCATCCTCCCACTACAACCTCCAGTTTCGGAATCAACGATCTGAATACAACAAATAATATATGGATGTTCAACTTCTATAACTCAGCATCACACCATAACTTTTTTCAGACTAAACATCTCACACTTAGCCAAACTTCGGGGAAGAAAAACAAGCACAAGAATAAGGACAAACCATTTCGCCATACGTTCACAATTGTGCTATAATGAATATCAGGGAACCAGATCAGCACCAATTCAATCAAGGGAAATAAGGTTTTTATACTAAAGTTGTTTGACAAAATTACTGAGAACCCCAATAAAACTCACCAGCGCCATGGCTACAGGAACAAAAAATGCGCCGCCCTTATTCAAGATCTGATAAAAGAAAACAAAGAGCAACAAATAAGCAATATCCAGAAATAACACAACATTGAATCCAAAAGAAAAGATAGATGTATAAGGAAATTCAGCTCGTGAAAGGAGACAAATTCTCATCAAAATGCAAACGAGTAGAAAGAGAGATACAGATGGGAGAATGGGATAGGTCTTACAGTGCCGGCGTTCTTCCGAAGCTCAAGTGCTGCGCTTGGGAGAGTAGAGAAGTGAGACCTGAAAGTGAAGCAGGCTAGGGTTTTGTAGTGTTCGAATCGAAGGTGCGAATCTTAAACCGCACTGCCCAGCGGGTCGGATCTGTTCCCCCGGCATCAATGCTTTTGGTAAAACGAAAATAAAAAATGAAACGAAAAATAGTGTAAAGTGAAAAACGATAGTTATTGTTTCTCTTTATTTAAAATAATGAATAAAATTGTATTCAAGTGCATCCCGGATCTAAAGTAATTTTTCAGATGTATCTTCAATGCTCTAAAGTTGTGTGTGTGATTCATAAAATATTCACGGTGATTTTTTTTCCCGCGCAATTGTGTGGGAATTTTTTTTCCCGCGCAATTGTGTGGGAATTTTTTTTCTCTCGGTCAAGCGTGAGAGTGGAGTGTTCAAGGTACGGAGGTTTGGAGGTGGTGGTGGAAGGGATTGGAGGAGCTTGAAGTACGATTATCTCTCTGACGGTGGATCACGGAGGCGATAATTGAAGGAATCTCTGGAACTACAATGGAGGAAATACAGATCTCAGCATCGCTAGTGTGGAGTGAGGTGGAATCAACGAGGATTTTGGTGACGAAGGTACTAGCAAACAAATCTTGCTCACGATCTACGATGGAATCGATTTTGTGCCAAGTATGGAATCTTCAATCAAGATTAGAGGTGACAGAAATCACTGGAAATGCTTTCATGTTCAAATCACTGGAAATGCTTTCATGATGAAGAAGGAGAGGAGGAAAGGGATGGTGACAATGATTCTGAGGCCGGGGATAATAAAGAAGGAGAGGAGGAAGGGGATGGTGACAATGATTCTGAGGCTGGGGATGATGAAAAAGGAGGAGGAATGGGATGGTGACAATGAGTCTGAGGCCGGGGATGATGAAGAAGAAGAGGAGGAAGGGGATGGTGGCAATGATTTTGAGGCCGGGGATGATGAAGAAGGAGAGGAGGAAGGGGATGGTGACAATGATTCTGAGGCTAGGGATGATGAAGAAGGAGAGGAGGATGGGGATGGTGACAATGATTCTGAGGCCGGGGATGATGAAGAAGGAGAGGAGGAAGGGGATGGTGGCAATGATTCTGAGGCCGGGGATGATGAAGAAGGAGAGGAGGAAGGGGATGGTGCCAATGATTCTGAGGCTGGGCATGATGAACAAGGAGAGGAGGAAGGGGATGGTGACAATGAGTCTGAGGCCGGGGATGATGAAGAAGGAGAGGAGGAAGGGGATTGTGGCAATGATTCTAAGGTCGGGGATGATGAAGAAGGAGAGGAGGAAGGGGATGGTGACAATGATTCTGAGGTCGGGGATGATGAAGAAGAAGAGGATGAAGGGGATGGTGACAATGATTCTGAGGCCGGGGATGATAACAGCACAGAAGAAGAAGGAGATAAGGAAGGGAATGGTGACCATGATTCTAACCATGAGGGTAGGGATGATAGTAGCACATAAGGAAGGGGATGGTGACCATGATTCTGACCATGAGGGTGGGGATGAAAGCAGGCGAGATGAAGAAGGAGACAAGGAAGGGGATGATGACCATGAAGGTAGGGATGAAGCAGCAAAAATGAAGAAGCAGAGAAGGAAGGGGATGATCGTTTTGACGATGTAGTTGTGGAGACACAATATCAAAGAGCATTAGGAGAGGCTGTGGATGTCACTGATAATGTTGTGGGTGAAGGCACCACAGGTAAACAAGGAGGGGGGATGATGAAGAGAAAGGTGACCATGTGTCTGGAGGGACCCACCTGATGTGCAAGTGGGTGAAGGTAAGGAGTTGGATCCAATCACCCTACTGTCAATTGTGACTCTGCCTGAACCAGTGAACCCTCCTCCTGCCCCTTCCAGGAACATATCAGACGTTGTTCCTTTAAGGTTCATTCCTGTATCAAGCTTCAGTTTCGTCCTTGTAGCAGAGAATTTTCCCTATGTCTTCGCAGATGCAACACCAATTCGTCCTCCAAGTCCATGACATGCTGCCCCAATGTTTTCCCAGTGAACCTACCTGGTTCACAGACTTCATCACCTAGGAGCGCCGCTCCAAAGAGGTCCCCATCGAAGAAGAAGAAGAACTAGGGACAAAGTGTTAGTTCTCTATAGGTTTTGATGATAACTGACAATTGTAAATTCAAGATGAAGTTTTGTCTTTGGTAAGTTGGAAACTTACTGTCTAAGACATAACTCGAGTTTTGATTTTGTAAACTCGAGTTTTGGCTTGACAGAGAGTAGCTCAATTTTTCACAAGTTAAGAAAACTCCAGTTTGCATAAGCAAACTCGAGTTTGTATCATACAGAGAGCACTCCAAGTTTTCACTTCAAGGCAAACTCGAGTTTGGGTTTTGGAAACTCGAGTTTGTCCCTTGCAGAGACACTTTGATATTTTGTAAAGGGAACAAAACTCTAGTTTCCATTTAGCAAACTCGAGTTTTGGTCACACAGAGAGCTATCAATATTTCTGAACTAAGCAAAACTCCAGTTTCCATTTGGAAACTCGAGTTTCGCCAACACAAAGAGTTCTCTGAGTTTTTAAAGTTATTTGGAAACTCGAGTTTCATTTTACAAACTCGAGTTTGCAAGTCATAGAGAGCTATGCTCATTTCTGAGTTTCTGAAAACTCCAGTTTCCCTTTCAAAACTCCAGTTTTCAATTGACAAAATTTTTATCAAAGTTTTCTCTTATGAGGAAACTCGAGTTTCCACAAGATAGAGAGTTTTCATGTTTTACTCACTTTGAGAAAACTCTAGTTGGCTTTTGAAAACTCCAGTTTTCACTTAGCTTGAATTCTCAAATGTTTTCAAACTTAAGAGAAAACTCGAGTTTCTTATAGCAAACTCGAGTTTGTGCCAAGCAGAAAGCTTTGCTTTATTTCAGTGATTTGAAAACTCCAGTTTACTTTTTGAAACTCCAGTTTTGAGCTTTTCAACTTAAACTTGTTTTCACTATAAAAGTCCAAAACTCGAGTTTGTTATTAATTAACTCGAGTTTTGCCTCAATGCTCAAAGTATGATTTTAAACTAAAAAACGACTTTCTTCTCTGGAAGAAGAAAACTCGAGTTTGCTAATGGAAACTCGAGTTTCCACTTTGAGCACAGTGACAAACTCCAGTTTGGATAAACAAAGTCGAGTTTGTGTCGCTGGTTTTGAATTTCAAGTTGGACGAATTTGTGAAACCTTTGTGTTTGATTCTAATACTTCATATCATCACTCACTACTATTCCTAACTATGTTTAATCATTTTGTTAGTGAGTTTCAGATGATTTAGAAAGGATTAAATGAAGCATTAGCATAAAGCATAAAGTAATGTCAGCACATTAAATGCAAAGTCCATAAATCTTGCATCCTTTTGGACAATCATTCTCCACACGTTTCAAAAGGATTAATGTCTCCTTTCCACATCCAGTAGCTGCTCTTCCAATGGATTAAAAGTCAAGAAGTCAAGCCTAAACTTCTGTGCAGCTGGATTAACCAAAGAGTAGAGAGAGAAGAAGACCAAACCTTCTGCTAATCCTCCTTCAATGTTGCCAACGGTCACATTAAGGATTGCAACGGTCATTTAATGATCTCTTGCTATAAATAGAGATGCATTCAATTCTTCTCAACAACCAATCTGTGAGAAAACGAAAATCATTCAAGTTTCAACTACTCTTTGAGTTTTCTTGTGAGAAGTATCTTTTGATACATTGTACGTCAGTGTTTATTCTTATCCACTCTTAGAGAGAGTTCATTTATTGTAAATCATTTCATTGTAAGAATCTCAAGTCAGGGGACTTGGAGATTGGGATATTGATTGCAACTTGTAAGGGGGAGTAAGTTCTAGTGAGAGAATTACTCTTGAGTTACAGAGTGTGTAATCAATTGTGATAGTGAAAATCCCAGAGAGTCTGGGGACTGGACATAGGTCAAGAGATTGGACCGAACCAGTATAAATATTTTTGTGTCTTGCTTCTGTTCTCTATTCTCTGTTTATCCCTATTTCATTACCCAAAAACAGAGCATTTCGAAAAACATTTTAGAATCCCTAATTCACCCCCTCTTGGTGATTCAGCTCCACTTTCACAAAGTTGTTTTTCTTTTATGTTTTGAGTTAAATGTTATGAGCCAGTACATTATTGACTATGGTTTTTATTGTTTTGACTGCTAATTCACTGTTGCTGAGATGGTTTACATGTTGTCATGTACAGTTCGAACTTTGTTGTTTGGTTCGAACTTCAACTTTTGTGTTTTGTTGTCATGTTTAAACAGTTCAATGATGTTTAATCTATGTTACTGTCTCTTAACATTTTCTACATTAGAGTTCATGTTTGACATTCTTCCTCAGCATCACATGTCGATTTTAGTCAGTTACTTTTTGGGTGCCTAATGCACTTTGTGATAAACTTTACAATTAATTGTTATGCAGCATTTGGAAAAACCAATTTCCTTCATTTTATTTCCTTTTACCCTACAGTTGACATGGTATGACAGATGCTTCACTGTTGCAAATATGGTTTACATGTTGTGATGGGAGCTCGAACTTTGTTGTTTCGTTCGAACTTCAGCTTTTGTTTTTGGGTTAAATACCATTTTTGCCACGACAGTATTGGCTATGGGGCTCCCAGCACCCAGAACTTTTTTTGGTATCATTTGTCTCGGAAGTTTACAAAAAGAAGCAAATATGCCCCAGAAGTTTTTTTAAGAGCAAATTTGCCCTGGAAGTTTTTTTTAGGAGCAAATTTTCGTAAACTTCTAGGGCAAAAATGATACCACAAATGATCAATCCAATTGTCAATATCAACCGATGGACAAGATTGTTACGTTTGTAAACTTCCTAGGAAAAAATGATACCAAAAAAACTTTCAAGTGCTGGGTGCTCCAAAACCAAAACTTCCGTGGCAAAATTGGTCTTTATCCCTTTGTTTTTTTCTGTCACATGAAAACTAATGAATGATGCTTATTCTATGTTACTGTGTGTGCAATTTTTGGGTGCCTGATGCACCTTGTGAGAAACTTGTGAATTATTTCTTATACAGCATTTGAGAAGGCCAATTTCCTTCATTTTATTTCCTTTCACCCTACAGTTCACATGGTATCATTTATGTCCATTTATTTGACTCTGCCTCATGTTGTTGTGGAGTAACAGTTTCATTCTCAAGGGACCCCATCGCCTCAAACAACTCCAATGCTTCTTCTGGAGTTTTGCTTTTCAGCTTACCACCTGCTGCAGCGTTTATCATCATCCTAGAAGACGGAAGCATCCCATTGAAGAATATTCTCGCCTGATCATAGTCTTGCAGCTCATGTTGTGGACACTTCCTAAGCAACTCTTTAAACCTTTCCTAAGCTTTACAGAATGATTCCCCATTGCCTTGAGTAAAGCAACTAATATCTGACATCAGCTTTGTATACTTAGAAGAAGGGAAATATTTTTAAAGGAACTTTGTGGTAATAATGTCCCAATTGGAGAGACTTCCAGTAGGACAAGAACGAAGCCAAGCTCTTGCTTTCCCGTCGAGAGAAAGGAAACAGTCTCACACGAAGAGCATCTTCAGAACCCCATTCATCTTGATGGTATCACAAATCTCAGAAAAATCTCAATATCTTGATTAGGATCCTCTAAATCACTCCCACTAAAAGAACTTTGTTGAACCAAGCTTATGAGGATGGCTTGATTTCAAAATTATTCGCTTTCACAGCAGGATTGACAATGCTAGTTGCGATCTGGCGGGATTAAGTGTCATGTAGTCGCCCATGGTCCTTTTTGGAGGAGGAGGAGGAGGAGGATCTGTACCATTTTCTGCCATTATAACCAGTTCAGTCCCAGTACTAGAGCTAACAACCTTTCCTTTTCTCTGTTTAGCAAGTTTCCGGTTTCTCCTTGCTGTCTTTTCGATTTCAGGATCAAACTGCAGCGAATTTCTGTCAGTGGTACCTCGCATAAACAGAGTAAAATAACAAAAGAAAAAGAAAAATCCAATCTAGAGTTTCAATAACTACTCTTAGTGTTGAAATAAAACTATTCCCCTGGCAACGGCGCCAAAAACTTGATAGCGACTTCGGCAAGTGCACCGGTCGTTACAAGTAATAAAGTAGTGAGAAAAAGATCGTCCCACGAGGAATAGTACTCCAATCACTAATTCGCTATTTTAGATTTAGTTGGATAAATAGAGTGATATGGGGTGAGTTGTAACCAAACAGAATTTAAAGAATTAAATAAAGAATAAGAATTAAGAGTCAAGAATTTCAAGAGCAACGTTTTGGAAAAGATACTCTAATCAAGAAAAACGCAGCTAGGGCTGAGAATCCCCCTATGTTCCTCCAAGTATTTGAATTGAATCCCTAACAAATTATTATTCTCATGATTGACGATCAATTCTCTAAAGTTAGACTAAGTCCCAATGTCTTGATGCTACCTTAATCCGTTATCTTTGAAAACAACCTAATGTCTTAGTATTGTTTGGAAAGATCAATTTGTTTACCAGAATTATGAGATCGCATAAATTCGTAAGCCTATGTCTAGGTCATGCAACTCTACGATGAATTAACGGTTCTAGTTAAATGCACCAACATCTCTATTGTCATACACCAACCTATGAACAATCTAAAAGGTGATCAATATTTAAGAAAGCTTTAAGCAAAGATAATTCATTCAATCAAGAAAATAACGAGTAATAAAGAATTCAAATCAATACTCTAAATTCGCATAGGGTTCATCCTCGCCCTAACTACACAAGGAAACTAGCCAAGCATGGCTAGGTTAACAAATTAAGAAAAGATGAAAACCCAATTCGGCGTTCTCCTCTCCTGTGCGTGCGTCAATGCGTCTCGTCTTTCTCTGTCCGTCGTCCGAGATTTGCTTGTTCGTGGAGTCCGTATTCTTCCTTCTGGTCTCGCTGCGTCTTCCGTATTCCTTCTTTTTTTTTGCGTCTTGCGTCTTTTAATATATATTGCTTGGTTGTTCCTTTTGTCTTTTTGCGTGATCTCATCCTTTTTAATAAAGGATAAAGGATATATTATATCCTTTTCATTCCTATTCAATGCTTGCGTAATCTGTTATGCTTCTAATATAATATAATAATATATTACATTATATTATATCTTTTCAATTTAATTTTTTGCATCCCTTAGATCTCATAATATCTCCTGCACAAATAAGTAGGATATCAATAGATTTTCTGTTATAATATCATTTTATCCTATATTTGATTAAAAGATAGATAAGTACATAAAGATAATTAAATAAGTACAAAATATTAATAAATTCAATCCAATATATCCCAGAATCTACCCTTATTTAATTATAAAATATCTACTTATCAAACTCCCCCACACTTAACTATTTGCTTGTCCTCAAGCAAAAGAAAGAGAATTAATTATCTGAAAGGAACATTGCATATGGAATTCCTAAACAGAGAGCAATAAACCACCACACTTAGATCATATAATCAAATCTCATTTAAGTTGATGTCTTATAAGAATAGGTCACTAAGTTAATAGCCTTAAACAATTATAATAATATCTTAATATCCCATAATCAAAGGATCAGTGAATAATAAGAGCAACAATAAGATTAGTAGAAGAATATTACGCTACTTAATTTTTCCAGAAAAATTCAAATGCCCCTACTAAACCAAGCTTTTCATTTAATTTAATAAGGATCCTCAGGTGGGCAATAACTCATTTTTTATTCTTTTCTCCGTTTTTTTTTTGGTCTTGAGCCGTTGTAGGTCCCCTTTTGACGCGACCCTGCACATGGGTGATGCAGCACCGGTTACTCAGTTACTCCAACAGGCACCTCAAGAGGCTTTTAGCCCAACTCATAACTCTCTTGGACTTTACCATTTGACGTGACCCTGCACATGGGTGATGCAGCACCGGTTACTAAGTCAAGTCTAGAGATGTCAGCGGAGTTGTTATGCTTTTTTTTTTGAGTCATTTCCCTGAACCAAAGGTTTACTTAGCTAGCAGTGGCGGAGCCAGGATTTAATATTTATGGGTGCATAATTAGTGGTGGGATTCGGGGGCAGCGCCCTCAAAATTTTTTTTTAAGGAGGATAAAAGGCAACCCACTCCTTTGTAATGTTTAGGACCAGAAATAGGGTTTAATTGAAAAGTATTTCCGAGGAAATCAATTTAAACAAAACAATATACTCTAATCCCATGGCATACAGATACCCAGATGTTACACAATCAAATTCCAAAGCAACATACAAGGAAAAATTATTATGGTTTGTCATATGTGATAGGATATTAAAAAATCAATCCTTGTTAATACTTTCTGGAGCAAGTCTGTAAGTCTATCCTGGATAACTTGTATATACAAGTCAATCCTGGATGACTTGTATATACATTCTGGAGCAAGCCTGTAAGTCTATCCTACGCTTTACTTATCTCACTGTCCCAATACATACAAGTCAATCCTGGATAACTTTTATATACATTCTGGAGCAAGTCTGTAAGTCTATCCTGCGCTTTACTTATCTCACTGTTCCAATTAATACTTGTTATTAGTATTGGTGATCAGAGAATGCTCTAGCATGGACAGAGAGACATGATCACAGTGCATAACGAAAAAAAATTTAGCTTGTTCATGTTGATGATAAATCATGTCAAACACATCAAAAATTTAAATTATGGCGATTCATGTGAAGCTTTTATGAATTGAGGGATAAAATATCTCATTTGTCAAGGAGCCCCTTAACGAAGAAAAATTAAAGTTCATATGCAATTTACCGTGGCTTCACATTATAATTTTTGTTCCATATGAGCCGTCTCGTAGCCATGAACCTCATCCACACCAACATACCGCAAGGCCCATCGAGCCGTATCTTTGGCTTGATCCATCAAATCTGCTGCAATGTTAAATCTGAGGGAAAAAAATTGTGGTCAATCCAGATCCAACAAAGTGTGATCATTAAAAACATTTTAGTTAGTAGATATAATCAATAGAGATGCTTCGTAATATTTTCTAATGTTATGCCAAGAATCAGATCCAATCCAGAAGGTGAACTATTAAGTGAAGGATCTTGCTTAGTTTTATTGTAACCTTTGACAACCGAAAACCAGGTTTCCTCAAGATCTACTAGGAAAACGTTACATATAACAGAGAAAAGTACTATTGAAAACATGTGTTTGATTGAGATTAGCAGCTTGTTATAGGAAATTAGTTCTCTGATTATTTGCCTCGTTTACTTCCTGGTCTTCAGCCTTGATAATGCATAACTGCATATATCTTATAAAATAATGGTACTAAATTCACAGAAATAAAGCTCACTCTGTTTCCATAATTTAAACCACAAGTACAATAGGATAACATTAGCTTTGATGTAACATATAAATTGCAGTTCTCAAGGATTTACTGACCTATGCATAAAGGATTTTTGTGCCTCATGCTCCATTTCAGCTATTTTATCCAACAAAAACCTAGTTGTACCTTGGCCATTAGCATTAACCTTCCAAAGGAACAAATATTGTTATTGGATTGAGTAAGGTAACACGAACAAATGCAAATTGATTAAAAGGATTGCTATTACAACACAGTTTCTCATCCTCTTTCTGCTTGACCTTGAGTTTGGCATTTTCGTTAAAAGCATTCTAAAGTTTTTCTTCTAGAGCATGAACATGCTCCAATGACTTCTTCAATTTAGTATTCTGCACTTCTTCAATTTAGTATTCTGCATAGCAGCAGTGAGAAGTAATATTTAAAGATCATACCGCAATAGAATACACACAAAGCGGAATATTATATCATACCGCAATTTCCATATCAGTCTTTACCGAAGCTTGCTCTTTCACCAGTTTCTCTGCTCAAGAGAAAATGAATGAAACATGACCAAATTTAAATCGAAACTCAGGATAAAATCTTCATCCACAAGAAAAACAGAGAAGATCAGCATTGGACAATAAAGCTAAATTTCGATCAAAACCTGTGTCCTGTGGTGAGCTTCAGATTTGCAAAACTTCCCAATGAGATGGAATTCGTAGAAGGACGAGAAGAGAACGACAAAGCTTTTGTAGTTCCCGATGCAGGACCATACAGTGATTTGAATTTGTCCAGACTCTTCGAGCTTGCGAGTCCTAGCTTCTGCATTTCGAATATTGATATCAATCAATCCCGAAACGAAACCCTAGCTTCACTCTTCCCCGATCGTTCTTGTCTCGCTCTGCAAGTGCCCGTGTCAGAGAGTTCTTGATTTAGAAATAAGAGAGTGAGAGAACAGAGCCGAGAACGGAGGGATCGATCGAAATGGGGGAAAAAAGGATGGAGAGTGAGAGAAGGGCGAGATTGATACGATGGAAATGAGGGGGGAAAAGGATAAAAGGAAGATTAGAGGTTCGAACCGGTGACCTGTGACCAAAACTCTAGAGTCTTATCCAACTACACTACCTATACATGTTATCACTAAACTCGTTTAAATTGTATATATTTTTTGTGTGTCTGCACTTGCCCACATAGACACCAATGTAGCTCCGCCACTGTTAGCTAGCAAGGTCATCATCTAATTTTCTAAAGAAATCATGTAGCAAAATATTCCTAAACTAATAATCTGTTGATCCTATTACAAACTATTCCCTATTCTCATAGTCCATCTCAAGACTGCTACAAAAATTCAAGGCTTAGAGATTTAATTGAAACATTCTTTTCTATTTTAATTTTTTTGACTTGATAATATTCACTAAGATGGGGAAAACTGAAAATTAAGGTCAATCCTAAACAATAAAAAAATTATTTTCGATTGTATAAGGACAAGCATAGCCAAGGAAATCATATCCCTCCCCATACTTAAATCAAATATTGTCCTCAATGTTACAAAAATATAAAGAGGGAAAGAAACTAGTACTCCCCTGGTTTAGGTCTCTAACTCCGATGTGGAGTTGAACCTATTGGTGCAATGGCAATTGCACTAAAAGGTGTGACTTCTTTGACTACAAAAGGTCCTGACCATCTAGACTTCAATTTCCCTGGAAAAAGTTTCAATCGAGAATTATACAGTAGTACTTGTTGTCCCGGATGAAACTCTTTAGGAATAATCCTCCTGTCGTGCCATCTTTTGGTTCTTTCCTTGTAGAGGCTAGCACTCTCATATGCAAAAATTCTGAATTCATCAAGCTCATTCAACTGAAGTAACCTCTTTTCATCAGCAGATTTAGCATCAAAATTCAGCAGCTTAGTTGCCCAAAGTGACTTATGCTCAAGCTCCACTGGAAGGTGGCAAGACTTACCATATAGCAGCTGAAACGGTGACATGCCAATAGGAGTTTTGAATGCCGTTCGGTACGCCCACAAAGCATCATCAAGCTTCTTAGACCAATCCTTCCTTGACTTCCCAACGGTCTTCTCCAGAATTTGCTTCAATTCCCTGTTAGACATCTCCACTTGCCCACTAGTTTGTGGGTGATATGGAGTAGTGACACCATATTTAATAAGCACTGATTGAAACTGTCGGTTACAAAAGTGAGTTCCTCTGTCACTGATAATGGTCCTAGGTACCCCAAACCTGTTGAATATATTCTTTTTGAGAAAAGATACCACCACCTTAGCTTCATTAGTGGGAAGAGCAATTGCCTCTACCCACTTGGAAACGTAGTCCACAGAATGTACTTGTTGTTAAAAGAATTTGGGAATGGCCCCATAAAATCAATCCCCCACACATCAAATATCTCAATAACAAGAATGTTGTTAAGGGGCATCTCATGTCTCCTAGAGATATTCCCAGTTCTTTGGCAACGATCACAACGCTCCACGAACTTCCTAACATCCTTGTACAATGTAAGCCAATAAAAACCACTTTGTAATACCTTAGCAGCAGTGCGTTGTCCAGCAAAATGTCCACCATAATCTGAATCGTGACAATGCCAGAGGACCTTATGAGTTTCCTCCTGGAATACGGCGCCAGAGCACTCCATCTCGCACCTGAAAAACAAGAAAGGCTCATCCTAGATATACCGCCGAACATCATGCATGAACTTCTTCCTCTGCTGCCATGTTAGTCCCTCTGGTATCATCCCAATTGCCTTATAATTAGCAATATCAGCGAACCAAGGTACATTGCTGATTGCCAAGACATACTCATCTGGGAATTCATCCCGAATCTCCATCTCTCGAATCATCCCGCAACTCCTTAACCCGTATCCTAGATAAGTGATCGGCTACCACATTCTCCACCCCTTTCTTGTCCCCGATGTTAATATCAAACTCTTGGAGTAGCAAAGATCCAACGGAGAAGCCTTGGTTTAGCGTCTTGCTTAGTCAAGAGGTATTTTAGAGCAGCATGATCCGTAAAAATAATCACCTTAGAACCAATCAAATACTGTCTAAACTTATCTAATGCATAAATAATTGCAAGCATCTCCTTCTTAGTTGTTGCATAGTTCAGTTGTGCCTCATTCAGAACTTTACTCGCATAGTAAATAACATGCAACAACTTATTCTTCCTTTGCCCCAACACAGCCCCTATAGCATAGTCACTGGCATCACACATCAGCTCAAATGGTAACTCCCAATCAGGCGCCGTCAGAATAGGTGCAGTGGTCAATCTCTCCTTCAACAAATTAAATGCCACTAGACAATTATTGTTAAAGTTAAAGTCTTCATTTTTGACCAACAACTGACTAAGTGGTTTGGCTATCTTGGAAAAATCCTTGATAAACCTCCGATAAAAACCTGCGTGACCAAGAAAACTGCGAACGCTACCACTACAAAAAAAAACCATCTTTTGTCGCGGTTTAGTAGTCGCGGTCCAAAATACCCGTTACTAAATTCCACTTTGTAGCGGTTTTATCCCTAAACCGTCACTAAATAGTAAGGGAAGCCATGACGACATGACTTCGGCTATATTTGTAGCAGTTGACTCGAAAAAAACCGCAACAAATTTGGCGCCACCTTGGCGCGCAATGGCGGGAATATTTGTGGCGGTCAATTTGTAGCGGTTATTTGAGTCTAACCGCTACAAAGTTGGCGCCAAGGTTCGCGCCAACTTTGTTGCCGTGATTTTGTAGCGGTTTCTTCACCATAACCGCTACAAATAAACGAAAAGACACAATTTTGTCGCGGTCACCAGGAAGAGCGACGTCAACCGCGGCACAAGCTACATTTTTGTAGCGGTTCCATAGTTAACCGCTACAAATTTTACATTATAAATAAAATATAGGGACCGTACATCAGTTATAAAAATTAAAAAAATTACTAAATCTCCGCTTGTAACTAAATGAACTATCTCGCTTGGTCGTCGAAGACATGCACATATCAGCAGCTCTGATCTCCTATCTCGGGTGATAAGAGCTGCAGATATTTGCCTCTCTCTTCCTTGCGAGGAAATTCGTTCAGTGACAAGCGAAGGTTTACTCATTTCTTTGCCGTTTAGACTTCTACTCTTCTGAGAACAGTCCAACATGCGACCGGAGATTGGGTTCCATTATAGCCACCTTTGTCTCACGAAAATATCTCTGATGAAAATGACTCAGCAAGTTTTTCGTGGGAGATCGGCGGCTATATCGAATCCGAATCCCCACGGACATGTTGGATTATTTTCGGTTACGTCATTATGTATAATTTATTAGTGTGGACACTTTTAGAAAAATTAAAGAAAAAAATAAATGAATTGAAGGTTTGTTTTTAAATATTTGTAACAAACTAATTAGTTTGATTCTTAAAGTTTATGAATCAAACTAATCGGTTTGGAAATTTTTTGCAAAAAACTCATTTTGTAGCGGTTAATAAGAATAACCGCGACAATATGTGGACAAATTGTAGCGGTTACAAAGTAACCGCTACGTAATCTGAAGGGTCTTCTTTTTGTAGCGGTTTTTGTAGCGGTTACATCATAACCGCTACAAAATATCAACGGTCAGCTATTTTGTAGCGGTTGTTGTGGCGGTTATTTTACAACTGTTACATTATGTAAACTTTGTAACGGTTCCTTTGGATAACCGCTACAAAATCGTACGACTTTATAAGCCGTGACACACCATTTTCAAAGTCACTTCTAACGGTTTGAGTTTTCACCGTTTCTACCTTTACCCAACGGTTTGAGTTTTCACCGTTTCTACCTTTACCCAACGGTTTGAGTTTTCACCGTTCTTATTGTTAAACTTATTCAACATTATGGATTCTGGACGAGGTAAGGGAAAGGGAAAAGTAACTGGCCCACCGAGAAGGGGTTTAAGGGGCGGTAGTAGTAGAGGGACCGACGAGAGGGCGTGTGACCCGACATATACCTCCGCCTCTCGGGGCCGGCGAGTTTGCCTCGCTCTTCGCCGATGAAGAAATTCCAAACACGGGGACCGTAGGGGGAGATCGAGAAGCAAGTTTGTCGTTCGACGATTTAGACGACGAGAATGAGGACATCCATCTTAATATTCCCATAGCAGATGTAGAGCGGTTCATCGACGGAAAACCAGCGGGAGCACGGAACCCCCGACCGGCGACTTCGCGTTCCACCGGATTTATAGTGGATGTCGAAGGTATATGTAATTAGTTATTTTGTGAGAAATTAATTTAATTTCGGTACGTTTAATTCAATTTTTTGTAAACATGCAGATAGTCACGGGAACATCAGCAGGAGGACGCTGGATGTTTCCGCTCTCACTCAGACGGACTGGGAGATGGCCGGGTGTCGGGTCGTAGTCCCGTGGAACGACCAGCATGCACCCAGGAGATCGGCAACGGCGGTCACCTGATGAACCGATTCCTGTCTGAGTTTGGTGGCCATTGGGGGTGGTTCCCAATTTATTTCAAGGATTGGAAGAAAGTGACGAAGGAGACAAAGAACAAGGCGTTTACAGATGTTCTGCAGGTAATCAATATTGTTTAATTAAATTGTACATGTTAATAGTTATAAGTTTTAGTTTATTTCTTTCCTTATTTGTTTCTTAATTCATTAATAATTAATAATGAAATTATGATATAGAAAAAGTTTAAACTGCGCGAACAACACAAGAGGTACGTTATGATGAAAGTGGGGAAGGGTGGAAGAGCCGGAGGAACCGTCTCTACAATATTATGAATGGAGACGGCACTATTCCTCTGCAGCAGGTTGATCGAGAGAGTCCTGCACGGCGTGGATCCGATCGGTGGGCGGCTTTCGTCCAATATAGGAGGGGTGCCGACGGGCAGTACATTTTATTAAATTAATTAATTGTTTCACTTAATTGATAATTTAAATTGAGTTTAGGGTTTAAATTTAAATTTTGTTTCCTCCTCCTTGCAGGCTTTGTCGCAAAGGAACACAAGAAGCCGCGCACAGCAGAGAGTCCATTTAACTCATGATTGACTAAACAGTAATATATTAACTCAATTAATCAAATGATTTGTTGAGACACATATGATTAATTAAGCAAAAGCAAATTTTGGCATCAAAGCTTTGTGCTTTTTTACTAATTTTGTGCGCAAAAGCAAATTATTCCATGACTAATCAGTATTATATTAACTTTTAATTCTGTGCATTTTAGCTAATTTTTTTTTCCAAAGATTTGTCGCGGTTCCATAGAATGTAACCGCAACAAAGATGAATTTTGGCGCCAAGCTTTGTCACGGTTTCTTCCTTCAACCGCTACAAATTTTGTGTTTGTAGAACAAAGATGAATTTTGGCGCCAAGCTTTGTCACGGTTTCTTCCTTCAACCGCTACAAATTTTGTGTTTTGTAGCGGTTATTGTCTCGGTTCATTTTAAACCGTGACAAAGGTGATATTTGTAACGGTTGTTGTAGCGGTTTTGTAACCGCTACAAACCAATCGATGCATTTAAAGATCCCAATTTTTGCTTCGGATGTAATTAAAGTGAGTCGTCCACATTTATGTTCTATCCTAAATTTGTTTGTTACATATGGATAAGTCATGGATCAAGATGCCGCGTAGTTCTCCTGTGTATTTAGCGGGATTGAACACTTTCTTAGATTTCGCCTTCTCTCACGCTAGCATTAATGGCAAGATCGTGTGTCCTTGTTTACGATGCAAGTTTAAGAAGTGGCAAACACGAGATTGTGCTTTGGAACATCTTCTTCTAAAGCCTTTCCCAGAAGCATATACATTCTGGGAGGTTCATGGTGAGCAACGTGGTATGGGATATGAGCTTCATCTTCCTCGAACCTCACAAGTAGGAAATCAAGTACATCAAGATGATCCGGTTAATGAAGTTGTTCGTGATGCTTTTGGTGTTCAAGACGACAACTTCACCGCAGAAGTGCAGGGTCCAGAACCTGTTTTCTTCAGGATGATGCAGCTCGGGAATTTTTCAGCCTCATGGATGAGAGCGATTGTCCTTTGTATCAAGGTTGTCATAAATACTCAAAGTTATCTTTTTTGATCAAATTGTACCATATCAAGTGCATGTGTGGGATCACTGATAAGGCAATGTCGATGTTCCTGGAATTACTTCGAGATGCATTCCCTGACGCGGACATTCCCCCATCCTTTTACGAGGCGAAGAAATAATCAACAGATTAGGCTTGAACTACCAAAAAATAGATGCCTGCCCAAACGACTGTATGCTTTATTGGGGAGAGGACGATCGGAGGGAGACTTGTAAGAAGTGTCACACTTCGAGGTTCAAGACAGTTCGGAAAGGGAAGAAGCAGAAGAAGAAACCCGCAAAGATTCTAAGGTACTTTCCTTTAAAACCTCGTTTGCAAAGATTGTTTATGTCGTCTAAGACAGCTGAGCATATGAGGTGTCATCAAGATGATAAGAATCAAGATGGTAAACTCAGACATCCACGTAATACTGAAGCGTGGAAAGCGTTCGACACAGGATTTCCAGATTTCACGACGGACCCTAGGAATGTTCGTCTTGCTTTGGCGACCGACGGTTTTAATCCGTTTGGGAATCTTAGCACAAGCTACGTATATGGCCGCTATGTTGATACCCTACAACTTGCCCCGTGGATGTGCATGAAACAAAGCTCCTTCATTATGTCCATGATCATTCCAGGGAAAAAGGCACCGGGAAATGACATTGATGTGTATCTCCAACCGCTGATCAAGGAGTTGGTGGAGCTGTGGAATGTAGGTGTGGAGACGTACGACGCGCACGAGAAGACACTTTTCAACTTGCGTGCGGCCTTGATTTGGACGATAAGCGACTTTCCTGGCCTCGGGACATTATCTGGGTGGAATGTGCATACCGGCCTTGCGTGCCCAGCTTGCAATTTTGACTCTGACTCAGTACACCTTCCCCACAGTCGTAAGTGGTGCTTCATGGGTCATCGGAGGTTTCTCGATGGTACGCACAGGTTTAGGTTGCAACGCAATCGTTTAAATGGGCAACAGGAAAAAAGAGGACCCCCTCGAAATTTATCTGGTGAAGAAATCATAGAGCAGCTTCAGGATGTTGATGTTGAGTTTGGGAAAAAGAACGATCCGGCAAGGGCCGGGACAAAGACTGCCAGGGCTTCTGGTTCTATGCCCCAAAGAATGGCGAAAGGTTAGTGTCTTCTTCACTCTTCCGTATTGGAAAGATAATTTGCTCCGACACGTCTGGATGTCATGCACATTGAAAAGAATGTGTGCGACAATGTGTTGTACACGATTCTCAACGAACTGTGCAAGTCCAAAGATCATCCGCAGCCAGAAAAGATCTACGGGAGATGGGCGTTCGTTGGCCATGAAAAATACGCTGCCTCTCGATGTGTCTCTCGTTTTGGTCGAGCTTTGTACTTTCTTCCGAAAGCTGTGTTCCAAGGTTTTGATAGTGGAGGAGCTCAACCAGCAGCAGCAGAAAATCATTCTTACGCTTTGTCATTTGGAGATGCTCTTTCCTCCGTCATTCTTCACGGTCATGGTTCACCTGACAGTACACCTTGTTCAAGAGACAAAGCTTGCTAGCCCGAGTTCAAGACCGATGGATGTATCCTATTGAGAGGTACTTGTTTAAAAATAATTACTTTAGCATTACTCCCTATTCGCATGTTTAACCATTGATGCATCGAAATTTTTCCTTGTCTACTTTACAGGTTTCTTGGGAAACTTAAATCTTACGTGAGGAATAAGGCGTGGCCTGAAGGTTCAATAGCAGAAGGTTATATCGGGGATGAGGTCTTGTATTTTTGTTCCAGGTACTTCGATGACATTGAGACGTCATTCAACCGACCGCCTCGTGTAGACGATTGTCCTGAGCCTGAGCCTGAGCCGGAGCCGGAGGCAACAGAGTTGTTAATCCCTCGTGTTGGTGGAGCAGTTGGCGGGAGTGAGAAATTCAAACTCACGGCACTTGAGAAGTTTCAAGCACACCGACATGTCTTGATTAATCGCACCAAAGTTGAACCGTACCTTCGATAAGGATTTCATTGCATACTATATATTTCCTTACATTTTATACATACTCACATGTCATTGCATGTTTAATTGCAGGAATTCGGGAGTCATGTGAAGCGTGAACCGAGGATCCCAGGCCTTTTCACCGTGACGTTGTTCAAGTGTTTGTGGGCGAATACCACAACGTCCGGGGGACTCACGATTGACGACTTAGGCATCACATCAGTGAATTTCTCCCGGCCTATTCACAGTGGTCGGTCTGAAGATGACGAGCCGTATATTCTTGCATCAGAGGCCCATCAGGTTTATTATGTGGCCGATGAGAGGCACAAGGATTGGAATGTGGTGGTTCATTTAAAGCCTCGAGACCTTTACGACATGGGCGATGGTGATAACGTCGCATACGATTGTGAGCCGTTCCAGCCCGCCAGCTTCGAAGACTTCTTCCCAGACGGCGATGACAATTTACCTATAGTTCTAAGACGTTTTTAAATTTATGCTTTATAAAATAGTAACATTTAATTAAAGTTTTAATTGTGTTCAAACATATTGACCTCACGCGTAACATTTTATGCAAACTTTCCTTGTAGGGATGGTTAAGAAGATTGAGAGAAACACTTAATGCCTATGTTGTAATATGAAATCTTTTAATATTATGTTTTTTAAAAAAACTCGAAATTACTTTGTAGCGGTTATATAACCGCTACAAACACTTAAAACCGCGACAAATTAAACCGCTACAATAACCGCTACAAAAACCCAAAAACCGCTACTAAATACAATAACCGCTACAAAAAAGTGAGAAACCAACCGCTACAAAATGATGCGCTGACCCCACCATAAATACCCCCACCCAACCTCATTTAATATGCCTCAACTTCTTTTCTACTCACGTTTTCTCTCAATCATCTCAAATATTTTTACGTTTCAGAACATCGTGAGTTTGAAAGGGGTAAGTACCGTGTAACCGGATCAATTCTAATGTTTCTCAAATATCTAATTTATAGTTCTTGTACTAATTAAAGTTTGTTATTTTGCGGTTGAACGGGATATATCTTTCAACTTTCCCTATTCTTTCATATACATTATTCAATTGATTTGTACATATAATTTTTAAATATTGAGTATTGTTTTAATCACCTCATTTCTTAGTACTTATTCTACTTACATAATCTTATTATTTTGTTTCTATACATGCACCTTATATATTTAAATTTCATAATTTACTACCTTTTATTTTTAATAAAAAGATATATTAATAATAATTACTGAATTACACTGATAAATGATATTTTTTTTTAAAAACCGTAATGAATTTGTAGCGGTTACAATAACCGATACAAAATTTCAAATAAAATGGCGGGTTATTTGTAGCGGTTGTAGTAGCGGTTTGAAACCGCTACAAATATTCAAAAGCACATGATGGCGGGAATATTTGTAGCGGTTTGAAATATTCAGATGGCGGCAAATTTTTTTTGGGGAAAAAATGGCGGGAATATTTGTAGCGGTTTGTAACCGCGACAAATATTCAAAATAATAAAAATTTATGGTGGCAAAATTATCAACACATTATTCTGTAGCGGTTATGAAATCGTTACTAGAACCGCTACAATTTTATTTGTTCTGTAGCGGTTATTAAACGTTACTAAAACCGCTACAATTTTATTTGTAACGGTTAACAACCGTGACTAATGTCTCGAAACACACGTCAGGCCCGCTCATTTAGTGACGGTTTTTTGAACCGCAACAGACGTTGTAGCGGTTTATGTGTATGTAGTATCGTTTTTTTTTTAACCGTTACAAATCGGCTTGCCACAGGCGTTTTTGTTGTGGTTCCTCTAACCGCTACAAATGTCGTTTGTCACGTCAAAAACCGTTACAAATAGGTCATTTTAACCGCTACTAATCATCGTTTTTTTTGTAGTGTACGTACATTGGTGGGAGGAGGTAAGTCTTTGATGATTATAATCTTGGCTCTATCCACTTCTATCCCCTTATCAGATATTCTATGACCCAAGACTATCCCATCTTTCACCATAAAGTGGCACTTTTCCCAATTAAGCACCAAGTTACTCTCTTGACATCTTTGGAGCACACAAGACAAATTAGCCAAGCAAGTATCATATGAAGTGCCAAAAACAGAGAAATCATCCATAAATACCTCCATAAATCTCTCAGTCATGTCAGAGAAGATAGACATCATGCACCTCTGAAAAGTAGCTGGGGCATTGCAAAGACCGAAGGGCATCCGTCTATAAGCAAAAATCCCAAAGGGACAAGTGAAAGTTGTCTTCTCTTGATCCTCTGGAGCCACTGCTATTTGATTGTAACCGGAATAGCCATCTAAGAAACAGTAGTAAGAGTGACCTGCAAGCCTCTCAAGCATCTGATCCATGAATGGCAAAGGAAAGTGGTCCTTGCGAATGGCATCATTCAACCTCCTATAATCCACACACATTCTCCAGCCCGTAACAGTTCTAGTGCGTATCAATTCAATATTCTCATTCTGCACTACAGTGATTCCACCCTTCTTCGGTACTACCTGTACTGGACTAACCCACTTTGAGTCAGAGATAGGATAAATCATACCTGCATCTAACAGTTTCACCACCTATTTTCTCACCACTTCCTTCATAGTCAGGTTAAGTCTCCTCTGGGGCTGCCTTACTGGTTTTACTTGGTCCTCCATAAGAATTTTATGAGCGCAAAATGAAGGACTAATCCCCTTTAAATCAGATATAGACCACCCTATGGCAGTCTTGTGGGTAGTCAAAACTTTAAGCAACTTCTCTTCATCGGTGGGTGATAACTCAGCATTAATAATAATAGGATAAGTGTCATCCTTCCCTAGAAAAGCGTACTTTAGATTAGAATGGAACTCCTTTAGTTCCACCTTAGGAGTAACAAGTGGCGCATCATGATCTTTCTTCTTCAGCTCCTCAACCTGTGAATCAGAATTCTCCTCTGCAGAAACCTCTTCTTTCACTTGTAACAATTGAGCAAGATCATCCTCCACAGACTCATCTGAACCTTCTTGAAAAAAACTTCTTGAATGGCCTTATCAACTACATCAATTCAGGCAGTCACTATTATCACCGGGTATTTCATGGATTGAAACACATTGTAAGTGACTTTCTCATCATTCATTTGAAACTCCATTTTCCTGCAATGCATCAATTACCGCTCTAGCAGTAGCCAAGAAGGGTCTTCCCAAAAGTAAAGGAATTTCAGCATCTTCCTCCATGTTAAGAACTACAAAATCCACCAGGAAGATGAATTTGTCCACTTTCACAAGCACATCCTCAATGACACCTTCTGGCTTCTTAATGGACCTATCCGCCAACTGTAACGACATCATAGTAGGCTTAATCTCTTTAATGCCGAGAGCTTTTGAAACAGATAAGGGCATTAAATTTATACTAGCTCCCAGATCACAAAGTGCTCTGCCCATATTGACGTTCCCTATTGCACAAGGAATGCTAAAGCTGCCCGGATCTTTAAGCTTTGGTGGCAACTTTGTTTGAATAATGGCACTACACTGCTGAGTCAATGCCACTGTTTCGGCCTCTTGCAACTTATGCTTCTTGGAAAGCAAATCTTTCATGAACTTTGCATAATTAGGCATATGTTCAAGAGCTTCTGCAGAAGGAATGTTAATCTGCAGTTTCTTAAAAATATCTAAGAACCTAGCATACTGTTGCTTCTGGATTTGCTGCTTCAACCTTTGGGGGTACGGACGTTTTGCATAAGAATGAGTGGGAGACTTCTTTGTAGCTATCTCCTTTGGAACCTGCTGCACATCATCATTCTCAGCCTTTTCCTCCTCTTTTTCTAGAGCCTTTTCATGTTCTTCCACCCCTTTTTCAGATTTTTCCTTCACCGGAACAGATTTCTCAATTGGCTGAATCACTATACCACTCCTTGTAGATATGGCCTTACAATGCTCTTTTGGATTGACCACAGTATCACTAGGTAAGGACCCTTGGCTCCTCTCTGCTATGTGTTTTGATAACTGACCAATCGATTCTCCAAGTTCGGATTGAAGCCTCCCGATTTTGAGAGAAGACTTTGTTTCATTCGGAAAGCTTCGAACTCTATATGTATTCGGTCTGGTGCGGGTCAACCGTGTCAAAGCTTTTTCCGGATCAGTAATGGTGGTGGTGGATTGGTGGAACCGCACGAGGTGCTTCTTGGGGTTTATAGGAAAAGTTTGGGTGAGATTTCCACCGTGATTGTACGTGTTGCTATATGGATTAAACTGATTCCTAGGAGGATTACTCATGTAATTAACCTCACTGTTTCTCCAAGACTACCACTTTACAATCTCCATTAGCGTGTTCCCTTTGCAAAAATCACAAAGCAAAGGAGGCCGAGAAGTGATGGATGAGATCTCGAGAAGAGGCAAGCTGTTTAGTGAGGGTAGCTAACTGCTGTTGGATCATCTTGTTTTGTTGGGAAATGATCTCATTGTTGGCCAAAATTGTATTGTAAGAATCTAGATGAAGAACTCCCCTCTTTGGTTGTGGAGTAACAGTTTCATTCTCAAGGGACCCCATCGCCTCAAACAACTCCAATGCTTCTTCTGGAGTTTTGCTTTTCAGCTTACCACCTGCTGCAGCGTTTATCATCATCCTAGAAGACGGAAGCATCCCATTGAAGAATATTCTCGCCTGATCATAGTCTTGCAGCTCATGTTGTGGACACTTCCTAAGCAACTCTTTAAACCTTTCCTAAGCTTTACAGAATGATTCCCCATTGCCTTGAGTAAAGCAACTAATATCTGACATCAGCTTTGTATACTTAGAAGAAGGGAAATATTTTTCAAGGAACTTTGTGGTAATAATGTCCCAATTGGAGAGACTTCCAGTAGGACAAGAACGAAGCCAAGCTCTTGCTTTCCCCGTCAGAGAGAAAGGAAACAGTCTCACACGAAGAGCATCTTCAGGAACCCCATTCATCTTGATGGTATCACAAATCTGCAGAAAAATCTCAATATGCTGATTAGGATCCTCTAAATCACTCCCACTAAAAGAACTTTGTTGAACCAAGCTTATGAGGGATGGCTTGATTTCAAAATTATTCGCTTTCACAGCAGGATTGACAATGCTAGTTGCAGTCTTGGCAGGATTAAGTGTCATGTATGAAAGACTTGGCTATCACCCAAGAGGGGGGTGAATTGGGTGTTTGATTAAAAACTTAGAACTTTAAAAACTTTTCTGCAACTTATTGAAAGTAGTTTGAATGACAACAATAAGTTATAAAGTGATAAGCAATCATTCAAATATATATGCTGGAATGTAAGAGATAAGGGAAGAGAATATGCAAACTATGATTTATCCTGGTTCGGCCCAATCCTTGACCTACGTCCAGTCCCCAAACTCCACTTGAGATTTTCAATCCACTATCTTCTTTCAACTTGATTACACGTTACGTACTTGAAGTAATCCTCACACTAGGACTTACTCCCCTTACAAACTATAATCAATACACCCGTTTGATTACACACTCGCACTCAAGTAATCCTCTCACTAGGATTCACTCCCCTTACAAGCCGTAATCAACACAATGTATTTCCCACTCAAGATCACCCAATCTTGAGTAACTCTAAGGTAGAATGATAGGATGTTTACAATGATTCTTCTCTCTCGAAGTGTATGGATAAACACTGAAGTACAATACAAAACATTTCACTCTCTATGATTTATATACATTGAAAATCAGAGAGTAAATGATATAAAGATCAGAGTAATAGCATGTTGAAGATGTAGGCTTGTTTCTCTGCCCTGTGTTGTGATTTTCTTCTGTTTCTCTTTCTCTATTTATAGATACTTTGCATTTGAGTAATGGTTGTAGCAATTGTTTCCAAAACGAAGGACTTCATCTTCTTGACTTTTGCTTTGATCATTGACGCGTGAAATCAATGCTCTGTTTTTTTATTTTCTGTCAATCAAGGATTGATTACCGTTGTGAACAGTAATCGTTGCATATCCATTCCGATTTGAATCCATTCGAAATTCTAGTGTTGGAAGCATTTATGATGGATATAGTTGTTGGGAATAATTCGAATTAAATGTTGTTTATTCAAGAATTAATGTCTCCCGAGATATTCAGGTGCTTTATTTGGCAGGAGCCTTGTTGTCTTCCTTGAAGAATGGTTGAGTATCTTTCCAGGCTGTCATCTACTTGCTTCTGTCCAGAGGATATCTTAAAATAATATTTGAACATTGTGGATAATGACCTATCATGAAGAGTAATTTTCGAATCTTGAATCATTGAAGCTTCGTCCGTTGGAGTATTTCATCATCTGAATGATTGAATCTTTTGGAGAAGAATTACAATTGAGTAGACAATTTTGTTTCTTCAAGTTTCTCATTGAATTCAGTCATCTTTCCCATTTCTGAGATTATGCAGCAAGTTCATCTTCTAGATCTTGATTTCGTCAAGATTGATGTTCTCTCAAGCTTTAATAATCGAAACATGTACACAAATGATATAAATAATGTTAAGAAGAAGTATAAGTCATTTGGGTAATCATGTGGATGTTCTTTGATGAGAAACGAGACCTTCGAACTGCTGTTTTTCTGAATCAAGGTCATGAACTCGAGCTTGGATAAGTAGGCTCGAGTTTGCAAGGGTCGAGTTCGGCTTCGCAAGGTGCAAACCGGAGGTTCAGAGCAAACTCTAGAGTTTGTAACATTTTTCAGCATCTAGGCTCGAGTCTATAATTATAGGCTCGAGTTTGTGTCTCTTCAAAATCATCTTTTGCTGTCTGTCTTGTCTAGGCTCGAGTTTGGATGATTTTCGCGACCTGGTAGCTCTCTGTAACCCGCGAACTCGAGCCTGCCAACTAATAGGCTCGAGTTTGCTTCTCCTGCTAGCAAACCTCCAACATCCTGGAAATACGGTCCACTTTCGAGGGCTATATCTCCCTGGTATGAACTCATTTTTAGTTGTTTAACCTATCTATGGAAATCCCTTTGAGTCTACTTTCCAATGCCACCGATTTCAACTCAATTGGATTCTCCTTTTGTGAGATAAACTCAAAACATTGAAGGTTGGTCATTTGTGTGACGTGGATTTCACTGTCAACTTCATAAATTCATTACTCCTTCATCTGAACTCCTTTTGGCTTGAATTATATATCTAAATGACGCATTGGGAGTCTAGTTTCATATGCCACTGGTTTCACCTCAATCCGATCTCTAGTTTAGGAGATATCATTGAATTACCACGCGTCGCCCGAGTGAAACGTGGAACAGAGTAGCTGAAATGTTGAACACCGCTGTAAGCTCGAGTTTGCCAACTAATAGGCTCGAGTTTGCCTTGTCCAGAGACACCAGAAATGTTGAAGACACTACAGGCTCGAGTTTGCTAATGATGGGCTCGAGTTTGGAGTTCCAAACCCGAGGTTTGAGTTCTAAGCTCGAGTTTGACTTGTCCGAGGCGCGAGTTGCTGAAGACATTACATGCTCGAGTTTGCTAATGATGGGCTCGAGTTTGCTCATCTTAGAACTGATTTTTGTTGGTTTTAACTCTGAATTGATCCGTTCCAATTCCCATATGATCTTGGAGACTTCTAACATCAATATAAGAACTTGAGTAAAGATATTCCACTGCATTGCAAGTTCTTCCTTCTTCAATTTCTTCTCTTCTTCTAGATTATCCCTCAAAATCATTTGATAACTTCTTGCTTCCTTGATATTATAATATTCTCATTATATTGAGCAAGAACTTCTTTCTTCAATCAACATTCTCCATCATAAAACTTTGCATCTACATTAAATATAATAATTAGTCAAAATAAAAGATAAATGTAGTATGCAACCTTTTTGCTATTAAGAATGACATCTATATAAGACATCATCAAAACTAATCAAAACTAACAATGTAGTCGCCCATGGTCCTTTTTGGAGGAGGAGGGGGAGGATCTGTACCATTTTCTGCCATTATAACCAGTTCAGTCCCAGTACTAGAGCTAACAACCTTTCCTTTTCTCTGTTTAGCAAGTTTCCGGTTTCTCCTTGCTGTCTTTTCGATTTCAGGATCAAACTGCAGCGAATTTCTGTCAGTGGTACCTCGCATAAACAGAGTTAAATAACAAAAGAAAGAGAAAAATCCAATCTAGAGTTTAAATAACTACTCTTAGTGTTGAAATAAAACTATTCCCTGGCAACGGCGCCAAAAACTTGATAGCGACTTCGGCAAGTGCACCGGTCGTTACAAGTAATAAAGTAGTGAGAAAAAGATCGTCCCACGAGGAATAGTACTCCAATCACTAATTCGCTATTTTAGATTTAGTTGGATAAATAGAGTGATATGGGGTGAGTTGTAACCAAACAGAATTTAAAGAATTAAATAAAGAATAAGAATTAAGAGTCAAGAATTTCAAGAGCAACGTTTTGGAAAAGATACTCTAATCAAGAAAAACGCAGCTAGGGCTGAGAATCCCCCTATGTTCCTCCAAGTATTTGAATTGAATCCCTAACAAATTATTATTCCCATGATTGACGATCAATTCTCTAAAGTTAGACTAAGTCCCAATGTCTTGATGCTACCTTAATCCTAATCCGTTATCTTTGAAAACAACCTAATGTCTTAGTATTGTTTGGAAAGATCAATTTGTTTACCAGAATTATGAGATCGCATAAATTCGTAAGCCTATGTCTAGGTCATGCAACTCTACGATGAATTAACGGTTCTAGTTAAATGCACCAACATCTCTATTGTCATACACCAACCTATGAACAATCTAAAAGGTGATCAATCTTTAAGAAAGCTTTAAGCAAAGATAATTCATTCAATCAAGAAAATAACGAGTAATAAAGAATTCAAATCAATACTCTAAATTCGCATAGGGTTCATCCTCGCCCTAACTACAAAAGGAAACTAGCCAAGCATGGCTAGGTTAACAAATTAAGAAAAGATGAAAACCCAATTCGGCGTTCTCCTCTCCTGTGCGTGCGTCAATGCGTCTCGTCTTTCTCTGTCCGTCGTCCGAGATTTGCTTGTTCGTGGAGTCCGTATTCTTCCTTCTGGTCTCGCTGCGTCTTCCGTATTCCTTCTTTTTTTTGCGTCTTGCGTCTTTTAATATATATTGCTTGGTTGTGCCTTTTGTCTTTTTGCGTGATCTCATCCTTTTTAATAAAGGATAAAGGATATATTATATCCTTTTCATTCATATTCAATGCTTGCGTAATCTGTTATGTTTCTAATATAATATATATATATATATATATATATATATATATATATATATTACATTATATTATATCTTTTCAATTTAATTTGCTGCCTCCCTTAGATCTCATAATATCTCCTGCACAAATAAGTAGGATATCAATAGATTTTCTGTTATAATATCATTTTATCCTATATTTGATTAAAAGATAGATAAGTACATAAAGATACTTAAATAAGTACAAAATATTAATAAATTCAATCCAATATATCTCAGAATCTACCCTTATTTAATTATAAAATATCTACTTATCATTGTTACCCCCACTTAATTTCTGTGGGATTGTATGGAAAATTTGAATCTTCTGTGTTTGTTTTGATATTAATTGTGACGAACATGCTGAGATATTTTTTATGAAAGGCCATGTAAGGGTCAATAAAATGAATTCACCAAATTCTAAATCTCAAGTGATGGCCTTTGGAATTGTCAGACATTTTGTAAATCTGGGTACTCATTTGGTTTTTCAAATTTTAAGAGTATTAGACTGTTAGCTATCTTTTTCCCCATTTTATGTGGGACTAGCCCGTTCCAAGAGGCGCATGCCAACTCATTTGCAATTTGGACTAAGCCTCTTTGGGTTCCATGTCAAGCAGCGGTGGATTGCTTTTGTAGAGGAAAAAATATTTCACTGAGAAAAAAGCTCAGTTAGAGGATTTGGAGTTGTATGAGTTAGCTTATTTTTCACTGGATTTTTACCCAAAAAGTAACTTTTCCATTGATGCTAGATATGGGAGTGTTGGGCGCGTTTTGGGCTAAACTTTTCTATTTTGCCATAGTGCATGGGAGAGAGAAAATGAAAGAGAGGAAGAGATAAAAGAGAGAGGGGGGGGGAAAGTGAGGACTTTTGTTTAGAATTGTAATTAATAAGAGTTTTGTTAAACAAAAGTTTTAGGGACAATTTTTTTTTTTTCTTTTTGGTAAGAAATATTTTCCTTTTGTTAACTAAGGACTTTTATTATTTTTTAATTTTTTTTAATAATAATTAACTTTTTTTAAAATTTAAATTTTTGTCTTCAATTACCGCAATAAGTATAACTAATATTAATATATATAGTATTCAATAAGAGTCATGTTCTTTTCAGTTATTTTTCATCTCAACTCATTTTTCAAATAATAATCAAAACCCTCTCGAGTTTGAAAAAAGTCACTTCTGTCACTATCAATCCAAACACAAATCATATTTACAACTTGATTTTTTTGTTCTTCTATCGGGCTTTTGCTAAAGTCAGATAAAAAATAACTCACCACTAACTCAAACAGTGTAAATCAATATGGGTTAGCCTTTTAAGGATTTAAATGGATGTTGGTCTGTCAGTTTTTATCTTTTTTTTAAAGAAATTAATTAATGTGAATGTATCAACGATAATGCATTCTTCGTAAAAAAATAAAAATAAAAAAATCTTAAATTCAATTCTTGTAATTTTTTTCTTTATTGTATGAATTGATTTTTTTATTTTTTATTTTCTTAGTCTTCTTTTTACTAAGCACATATATCGTCATATTAGAGACAATCATGGTCGAGCACTATTGAGACATTAAATATGGACACATCTCCCAATAAGAATTCGAGTATTAATATATAACGAGCTTTTATTTCCCCGTGCAACGCATGGGATGATATTATTTCACAGATTATTTAAACATATTTTGCTTCTAAATTGATGCAACTTTCTTGTCTTTAAAAAATATTATAACATCACAACCAATGAATGACTATATATTAGAAATGAAACCTCAACAATGATGAACATCAATATCCTCCAATCGATTCAAAGTACATATTACAAATGAAATCTCACCAATGTTGAACAACAATGTCTCCAATCGAGCTTGTACTTTCCCGTGCGATGCACGGGATGATAGTATATCATGAGTTACTTAAACATATTTTGTTTTATATAACTTTCTTGTCTTCAAGGAACATTAAAACATTACTACCAATAAACATATTAGAAATAAAACTTCAACAATGGCAAACAACAATATCCTCAAATCAGTTCAAAATACATATTACAAATAAAATATCAACAATGTTAAACAATGATGTCTTTTAATTGATTAATATTCCTAAATATCTCTGAGTACATAACATTCCTTGTTGTTGTGTTCTTGTTGCCAAAATTCTGCAAAGCAAACATGCATATTGCAATTGAAAAAAACCAACGTAAGTTGCACAACATATTCATATATTATTAATGAATATCATCCTAAAGAATGTTACATCAATTTATAATATTGAATTGTCAAATGCTCATGTCCCACAAGAAGATCATTCACCAAGCAATTGTTATATGACTGAGAAAAAATGATACAAAGTATCACCCTATCAAGATCATTCAATGTGCTCGTCTAACAAAACCCCCATCATCTGATAATACTTGGAAGATATCTTTTGAGTCACGTTTTTTTACAGTTCTTCCATGTCCATAATGGGTAGACCGTAGATGCTGGGGTTCCTTCTCTGAAAGCATGTTTGTGGAAACATGATATTAGTATTTTACAATTTAAAAGATCTGCCATTCTCCTATAAAAAACAGAGAGAGCTCGGTACGTGCACAGAGGTGGGAGTGATTGCTTTAGTAATTAATTATAATGAAATGATCAAGCCATTATTCTACTCACTTGAATTTCCAAATTGCTCTTGTGTAGAGTCCCCATTCCATGCTCATATTTACATACTTCTTATGTGCTTATACCTCCTAATAGAGCCTATTAGAGGTATGAGCATTTTTTTTTAATTTTTTTGAAATTTTTTATATATTGTATTTATTTAGATTTAAATTATATACTGCTTCCTGAGATTTTTTTTTTTGCATTCAGTATCTCAAAATAATTAGTTTCCATAATACTGATGTTACAAATAAATACAGAACTGAAAATTAATTAATTTAAGATACTAGCTGTAAAAAAAAATCGCTGAAAACAGTATATAATTTAAATCTAAATAAATATAATATATAAAAAAATTTAAAAAAAAAACTATACTCATGCCTCTAATTGGAAGATATGTGATGTATATAGTGGACCGCCTAGCTAGTGAGATCAAGTTATTTTCGTTGAATGATATATAAATATGATATACGTGCGCACATCTTTTATAAACTTGGCAATTATCATCTGTGTTGTGCTGTGAGCTACGCCTATCCTATCCTATCCTATCCTATTAGCACTATCAGCTACGCCTCTGTGCTGTCTAATCCTTCTCTGATTTGAACCTTTATAAATAATATAGTAGTAGTCTCTATTTCAGGATTTCTCCATAATAGTAATACAAAACACATCTGTAAAAACCATAGCAAGCCTTGAAAGTCTAAACACAAAGTTCCCCACCTCTTCAGTTTCTTCTTCATTGATCTCCTTAATCAATGTCTGACGGGAAATTACTTTTTTATTTATTCTCTTTAGCTTTTTATCTACTTCAGATCTCGGTTCAGGCAAATATTTTAGCCATCGTCCTACCCTTGACATGCCTGAATCATCAAGTCATTTCTATTCACCAGCTGGAGCGCATGAGATAATATGACCGTGGAATGTCCAAGTATTAATTAGGTCACAGTTTCTCATTGAATCCCCAATAAGTCAGTTTCTCCTTTTTTGAAAAATAAGTGAGTAAAATTAAGAGATCTTGAATCCTCAATAAGTCAGTTTCTCCTTCTTTTTTTTTTTCTTTTCTTTCAAACGATTTTCACTACTTATCTGACAAGCCACGATCGTACGGCTTCAGTTTTCAATGATCTCTGTGCTCGAGGCTCGTCTCATCAACATCACATCACATTGCCTCTCGCTTGGATTTCCAGGCTTCAAGGTTTTCAACTTGGGGTGGTTAAATTAAATGAGTAAAATTAAGAGATCTCTAGTATCCCAAGCCTTTGTTGTGATGATTTGTGGATTTGGCACCCATTTGCTGCACATAAATGAAGTAAATAGTGTTTACTAAATTCTGAAGACTAGATCTTCTTTTTGGGAATTAGTCAAGTTTGAATAACTAAATCTTCTTTTTCATCAGATTATGAATCAAAATGGTCCAACAGACGTCCTAAACAGAATTAGTTTTGAACAGATAAGCTTCATTTGATTCAAAAGTTACATTTTATGCCATTAGAAATGATTAACCAATTCAAATATGTATATTTATTAAAGTAAGTATAACTTAAACAATTTTGAACCTGTTTTATAAAATGATAAACTGCCCTGAAAGCACCATTAACAGAAGGAAAAAACTTTTCAGCAGTTCCTCTTAAAATTAAGCCGTTAAGGAACAATAAAAAGGTATATTCCAGACATTGATTATCGGAGGTGTGAAAAACTAATGCAATGACTAATTCAATGACCTTTCCACAATTCTTGCCAAAAAACACCTGAAGCTAGACCATGGTAGTAAAAACGTAGTTTTCACCTGAAAACGGTAGGGGAATGAAAAATCGTAAAACTCGTAAAACGTAAAATCGTAAATTCTAGAAAAGTAAGACACCTGTCATCATCCATACATATATTCATCTATGCAATATCAATTAAAATATCCAACATTGTCATCAAATACCATTTAAACAAAGGCAAACCGGCCATCATCCATACAATATTAAGGTAGAATTTCCCTAAATTAATTCATGTAAATTAACTCAAGGAAAGAAAAAAGAAAAAAAGAAAGAAAAGAAACATATTTTAAGGTTTAGGTTTTTATTTTATTATTATTATTATATAATGTTTCTGCAAAAAAAAATAATAATAATAATCAGGTGCAGCGTGTTTTGGGAGCCCACGAAACCAATTGCAAGACCTAATCAATACAAAAAGCTACAGGGACGCACAGTGAGAGAGCGAAGAATTAGGAACGAAACAGAGAACGATTTTGAAGGGAGAAAACAGAGTGGGAGCGGCGCAAAAACCTTCGACCTGCAGTTCGCACGCATCTTCTTCCTCGCCAGCGACACCTTCACCCACCGGCGAGATTTTCCCATCTCCAACTACCACCATCTGCGTCGCCGGAAAGCTTCCACTCAGATTTGCAGATCGCAGAGCCAACGGCTCAATCGTACTCTTCCTCCTCCATCTTCTTCGTCTGCTTCTGTGTGATTCTCTTCCTCTTTCTGGGATTTTAGAGAGAGAGAAAGTGACTGACGTTTTTTGTGAAAACGTAGCGTTTTTGTGAAAACGTAGCGTTTTTGCGTTTTTGCCTGAAAACGCTGCGTTTTTGCCTGAAAACGCTGCGTTTTTACCGTTTCCACACCGAGGACGTTTTTTGCCACAACGAAACACGTTTTGCTCATATTAAAGCGTAAAAGCGGTTTTTTTACGGTTTAAATCACACATGAAATCTCTGACTCTGCATCACCATAATTACTACTGATTTTCAGACCTCTCAAAATAACATTTTGCTTACTCAGCAGAGTACACAATAAATATTTAAATTTGAGTGTGCCCTAAATGAACATCACTCATATAATATACCCAATACCAATAAGTACCTCCAGAATTTTGAGACTCCTCGATATGCATATTGATTTCTGCAAGTGACTATGAGCACAGGAATAGCAGAAAAATGTGTCAAAACAATATAACAGAAAAGATCTATAAAATACCTAGTCAGCTGACTAAAGAAATAAAGAATGCATCAAGGAAAAATGCAAGAGAAATACCTCATGAAGAGCACTTTTGCGATCCTCAGTTGGAAATACATCCACTAATCCAAATGATTTTTCACTTTGTTGCTTTGTTGAGCCATGATGCTGCTACAAAATTAATAAGATAATGAATTTATTAACATAATATGCATCCAACTGAGGCATGATTGTGTAATATACGGAAAAATTGTTCCTATCATTCCCATCCCTCTTGTCTTCAAGTTTCTCCCTGAAAAACTTGCGAAAAAATCCCTCGTTTTCTTCATCTTCTATTGTTTTGGTGTGTTTTATCCTCAGAATCATTCTTGCTATCACGGAACAATCTCTTGAAAAATCCATCTGAGCTTGACGTTAATTCCTCATCCTCACCTTTACTGTCCCTGAAGAGCCTTCTAAAGAAACCGTCCTTTTCAGAGTCTCCATCATCACCTCTACTGTCCCTTAGGAGCCTGAAATAAAAACAAACCTCCAGAAATCAAGATCCTTAGAACAACATTTGCAGTATATTTTTTAAAAAGAGTAAGTGAAAAAAAAGGAAACGAATTCAAGGAAAGAGGGAAAAAGAATAATACATTAAAATGACCATGCCCAACCCGTAAAAATGGCTCCCGTAGTATATTTTTTGAAACCCAACTTCATTGAAAAAAAAAGAAAAGAAAAGCATGAGGGAAAAGAAAGAAGAGAAATAATATGACAAGACCATATTTGCAAATCGCGATGGAATGGAAATGAAAGACTAGATCAATGCACATAAAAAATCAACCGTAAAAATCAAATTGAATCGCAATATTGAAAAACTGAAATGGCTTGAACATTTTCTATGAAATACTGTAACAAAAAGAAAACATAAGGTAAAAGCAGAAGGGGAGAGATCAAAGACGAAGGGAAGAATGACGGAAGAGTACAAACCTTCTTAGCATCGAGAAGCTACAAAAGAAAAGGACCAGAAAACTTCTCCGATGCCGACGGAAGAGAGAACCAAGCTTGAGTTCGGTGAGGATGTCCCTTCCCCTTCGGAGCAGATGACTAAGAGAGAGAATCGGAGAAGAAGAAATTTGCTGGGGATTGAAAGAAAGAGCTCCCAAGCTGAGGTGTTTATGAGAGAAAATGAGGAAAAAGGCAAGGGTTGGGGAGAGAAAAAAGAGGGAGCCAGAAAGAGAGAGGAGAGAGAAGAAGGGATATTCAAATTTTGAATCCTGCTCAGATATGAGACGTGTAATGTGGGGAGAAGGAAAGCGCCTTGGGGAAACAAAAAGGACAGAGTAAAAGAGAGAGGAAAGAGATGAATGGCTTTTTGAAATTTTAGGACCCGTTTGTTAGGAAGAAAGCTTGGGGAGGGAAAGGGAAGATCCCAATCTTCCCATGGATTTTGGCTGTTTGTTACACAGAAAGTCCAGTCAGCAACTCACTGGAATTGGACATTTTCCCTTATTTGAGGGAAGATGCTTTCCCTCCGAAAATGGAAGGAAAGCTGCGGGAAGATGGTTTTTTGACAGATTTACCCCTGAAATTCAAATTTGGCGGGAAGTTCGAACTTGGCGGGAAAGTTCAAACTTGGCGGGAAAGTTCAAATTTGGCGGGAAAGTTCAAATTTGGTGAAATTTTTTTTCGTCAAAAGTTCGAACTTAACAATAATATATTATTTTAAAATATATTTTAGAAAAAAAAATATTTTTTTTTTATTTTGAATTAATTAAATTTGAGGGTAAAATAGACATTTCCTAATTCCTTACCAATTACTACCTCTTCATTTTTTTCCTACCAAACAACTCAAGTCATCTTCCCTCATCTTTCAAATCTTCCTTTCCATTCCTTTCCCTCCTCTAAAGTTCCTTTCCCTCCCCCAAACTTTCTTTGTAACAAACGGGTCCTTAATCCCTTGAAAGCATGAGTCCCTTCACGTGGTGCTTTTGAGAGCACCAATGAATGACTTAGAAAAAGTATTGTTTTGGGTCTTGTGTCTTTGAAAGAAGGAAAATGGAAATGTCCAAACGAAAAGGGAAAAAGCAAGGTTACAGTATTATTCCTATTCTTCAGTATAACATATAGCATAATGGAAAACCTGGCTTACACACAGCCAAAGTAAATGAGTAATCGGCTTATCAACAGTGTTTTGAGTCTTGAGCCATACATAAACCATTTTTGAATGGCTTGAAGAGATGGGTTATTATATATATATTGATATTGATAATATTATGTGGGACTAGCCCGTTCCACTTGAGCTAACCCAATTGTTTTTTTCCCCGTAATTTACCTCGTTTTCCTGTATTTTTTTTTTTTCTGCCACAAAAAAGTTTTCAAACCCTGTTGTGTATCACTGAAGGAGTTTGTTCTAGGCTTCTAGCTAAACAAATAATACCTGAGTCTCTGGAAAATTATTATAAGGTTTAAAGAAAGAGATTCAATCATCCAAGAGCCTGATAATAATACTTTAAGAGCATGTAATGATAAGTTCTAAGGCATAAAATGACAAATATGTTGATGTTACTTACTTGTTATTATGACTTTTTTTATTATTAAATCCTTTTCTTGAAAAATATTCTCATTGAGGATTGAGCTATTTCTATATTTTAAGATGCCCAAGAAAATACATACATACCTATATATATATATATAAAAGGTTCGTTAAAACGCCAATAGAAGAACTAAGAAACATAAGGAAACAAGGCCAAATGATAATCTTAACACGAGTAAAAGGAAAAATCATAAAGTAAAGATGAGTCCATTTTCGGAATTGTTTACGTGGTATGTGCCGAGAATCATTCCTCAGGCTCACCTCTTATTCCAAGCATATTCCGTAAGTATTCCTTTTTCAAGATTCAGATTCCATAGCTACCCTCTTGCTTACTTTTATTTTTCACTCGTCGCAAACCCGTTTTGCCCCTAAAATTTTCAGCTTGACGTAACAATCAGAAAAGCCAAAGATGTGAAAAAGAATGCAGACTGTATGACAAGCATGCATACATTTTATTTATATTTCTTTAGTCCTTAACCTAAAATCTAATTTGGAATTTGATATTGGTCATAAATGTAAAACCTATTTAACATCGGGCTCTGTTTGGGTAAGCGTTGGTAGCTTAAAAGCCCAGTTTGTGGGGGGGGGGAGCTCATTGGGAAAAAATCTCAGTTATGGTGTTTGGGTAAGCTTTTCAATCATTGTTCTGGGGTAAGAAAAGCTCTGCTCTGGCTTCTCTGCCAACTGAAGAAGACGACCTCCTATCTAGGAGCTCTAAGAAACTTAAAAATGAATAAACAGCATCTTAGGGAATGAGTGGCCTAGACTGGGTTCTAGTGCGAAGCTTGGGAAAACAAGTGCGTCATTTGCGGAAATGCTCCAGGGCATTAACCATGAAGCTCCGAGGGCCGAGGATCATGTTAGCGACATTGTGCACGCTAATGGTACTCTGTCTGATGATACTATTGAATCGGATAAAGAAGACTCTGAGCCTCTTTGTCTGATAACTGTGGAAATGCATAGGAATTTCCCTACTTTCTTATTCTCTAAGAGAATGAAAAAACACCTATACAGAGCCTGAAATAAAGTGGTAATAGTGAAGTTGCTTGGCAGGAACATTGGCTACATGCAGCTCCTTTCGATTCTTCAGAAGCTTTGGGCAAAACGTGGGGTGATTAGTTTGATAAATATTGGGAATGGCTTCTTTGTAGTTAAATTGACTAACAAAGAAGATTACCGTCATGCGTTAACTGGTGGCCCCTGGATGCTATTCGATTATTACCTAACTATAAGACCTTGGGAGCCATCTTTTAAGCCAATGTTAGCAACCACTGATAAGGTGGCAGTCTGGGTTAGAGTACCCAATGTTTCTTTGGAGTATTATGATAGAGAGGCCTTAACTTGGATTGGTAATAGAATAGGTGAAATCATTAAAATTGATATCAATACCTCTTCTCAGCATAAAGGTCACTATGCCAGGATTTGCGTCCTTGTGGATTTGAGCAAGCAATTGATGTTTGGCTTTACTCTGGATGGTCAAGAATATTTTCTGGAGTATGAGGGACTCCATTGGTTATGCACGAATTGCGGTATTTACGGTCATCATGCATAACAATGTAAAACAGGGACTGGGACCGTGAAAGCAGGGGAGAACTCAGGTGGTGCGCAGGTGGAAAACTCTTCAAATGAGAATATCCAGAGAGAGGGCAAACCAAACGACTATGATGTATAGCGGGTGGTCCATAAGCAAAGTCGGAAGAAGAAAGGATGGAAGGAAAAAAAGCCCGATGATCCACGGTAATCCAGTGGCTCAAGATTTGAGGTGTTAACAAAAGAGAAGATAGAGATAGGTGGCGTGGGGAAGGGGACGGATTCGGCAGAGTTGGCAGTCGCTGGGGAAAATGGCACGATTGAGATATTGGAGGAACCAAGGCAGGATTTGCTCGTATGGAGCTCTAAGGGGAAGACTAATGGGATGAAGAAGAAGCAGGTTAAGGGCAAAAAGCTGTCAGGTGCAAATGATAAGGGGTTGGTATGGAGTCAAGTGCAACGATATGAAAAAAGGAATAGGGACGGAGTGCGTAGAGAGGAGGAAGAGAAGGATTTGCAGAGTATTACTTTGGAGAAGGTCAACATTGAGAGCGATGGGGTGGCGGGATTGTCAGGTCTTGAGTTGATCGAGGGAGGCCAGTCGAATGCGATGGAGGTTAATGAGAATCCCAATTGCAGCGCCCCCCAAGACCCGACTCTTGATTCGGGTGATTTTCACTTAGCTTATGGTATAGTGGGCCGCTTCTGGGCCTAATCCGACTTATTGGAAGATGAGTGCGAAATAGTGCCAGAGATAGTAAAGGAATTAATGGGAGATAAGAGTGGAATGTCGGCCCAAACCTAATGGTTTCCATTGGATTAAATCTGTTATTGTTGTGGCTTTTTTGTTTATTATGGGTGACTCAAATATCTGTTATCGGAATGTTAGAGGCGCTGGGGGAAAATCTAGTCCAACAAATTATACTAGCCTGTTCCCAGAAACATCCAAGCTTACTCTTTTTGGCTGAGATTAAGTGTGAAATTCCTGATCGTCTCTGAGCCGTTAATAAGCTGGGTTTCGATGGTTTCTTTTGTGTTCCAAGTGTTGTCAGATCTGGAGGAATTTTAGCAGCCTGGAAATCTGATATTATCGATGTGGTGGCGCTCAGATTGGAGAGACAATTGATTCATCTTCAGTGTCGATATTCGAACGGAAGGTAATTCTACGTTACCGGCGTTTATTCGGTTCCTGATAATGTTCATAAACAGCTTTTGTGGATTGATTTAAATGGTATTGCGTCTATGGTGGCGCCTTGGACCGTTCTTGGTGATTTTAATGATATTTCTTCGGCTTTTCAAAGAACGGGTAGGATCGGATTTAATGAAGCAAGGTGTACTCTGTTCACTGATCGAATGCAAAGATGCCATTTATTTGATTTAGGGTCCACTGGTTCCAAATTTACTTGGAAAGGAACAAAATTAAGAGGGGGCAGAAGATTATTTGAAAGAGTGGATCGAGTTTTAGCTAATGAAGCCTTTGTCTCACTTTTCTCTGAATGTGCGGTTCAGGTATTGACTAGAACTCGCTTTTCTGACCATAATCCTATCTGTTTAAATTGTGTGGAATATTCTAATTCTCACCGTAGGGATTGCCCATTCCGATTTGAGGCTATGTGGATGTGTCATGATAATTACTCTGATTTCCTTGCTAATGCCTGGGTCGCTGATTGGGATATTAATCAATCCTTGAATAATCTCCAACCTTTATTAGGTGTTTGGAATAAGGATGTGTTTGGTATGGTTGAGTAGAAGAAGCAGATCATTTTAAATAGACTTAATGGTATTCAACGAGCTAGAGGGTATCCCTACTCGGATTTTCTCTGCAATCTTGAACTTGAGCTAAATGAGGAGTTAGAAAGACTATTGAAACTAGAAGAAATCAAATGGTTTCAAAAGTCTAGGGGCGAGTGGGTCGCGAAGGGTGACAAAAATACCAAATTCTATCACTTGACGGCTAAGATGTGAAACAGGAGGAATAAAATTATGGCTCTGAAGGATGAGCAGGGGACTTGGGTTGACAATGAGGATGAGCTCAAGATGCTGGTTGCTAATCATTTCAAGACTCTTTACTGTTCAGAGCCTCAAGATTCAGGGGAGCTAGTTACTACATCTAGTTTCCCTGTCATTGATTCTAATATTTTGTCCAATATTGTTGTGCTGCCGAGTAATGAGGAGCTTCGTGCAGCCTTGTTCTCTACGGGAAGTTATAAGGCACCTGGTATTGATGGGTTCCTTCCATTATTCTATAAGTCAAATTGGAATATTGTAAGGCCGTCTCTCTGTACTTTTGTTAAATAAGCTTTTAGCAAGGAAATTCCCCTGGCTAAGGCTAATGAGACTCTTATTGCTTTGATTCCTAAGAGAGATCATATAGAATTGGTGTCTCATTTTCAACTGATCTCACTGTGTACGATGCATTACAAATGTATTACCAAGTTAATTGTTATGTGATTAAAGGGAGTAATGAATGAATTGGTCTCCCCTTTCCAGTCTAGCTTTATTAAAGGAAGATGCATTCAGGATAATATTATCGTCGGCCAAGAGATTCTTCATATTAAGTGTTTGTTAGTTCCGTTCCTCTTTATCCTATGATGGAGGCACAATTGCCATCAAGTGTTTGTCAAGAAGTTGAACGATTACAACGAAACTTTATATAGGGTCATGATGGGAGTAGCAGGCGTTTTCACTCTATTGGATGGGATCAATTTACTATCCCTAAAGAATATGGTGGGTTGGGGACAAGAAGGTTGAGTTTTGTTAATAAGGCTTGTGGTTGGAAATTGGCTTGGAAACTAGTTAGCGGGGCTAAGGGATTATGGGCGGAGATTCTCCTTAACCGTTATATGATGAGAGACTGCGAGTCGCTCTTGTCCTACAAATCTGGAGATTCAAGGCTTTGGAAATTTATATGTGATCATTGTGAGATAGTTGACCAAGGTTCAAAGTGGCAGGTAAGGAATGAGCAAGTAATAAACTTCTTTAATGATTGTTGGGTTGATATTGGTGTTCGACTCAATCAATTTTGCTTGTGTGCCCTGTCTGATGAGGAAGAGAACTCTGTTGTAGCGGATTGGGTGGTGGGAGGATTGTGGGATACCCACAAGCTATCCACTATTGTTAGTTTCGCAGGCTTGAGGAGAATTACGGCAGTGTTACCCCCTCGAGTTGATGCGGAGCTTGATTGTTTGGTTTGGGGTGCATTTATGGTGGTCAGTTTTCCTTGAGGAGTGTGTATTTCCTTGTTGAACCTAACCCGATGTCTCTTCGTGTTAAGATTTATAAAGATATTTGGAAATGGCGTGGAGCGGAGAGAATTAAGGTATTCAAGTGGAAGGTCTCCTTAAATAAGTTACCTACAAACTTATGGCAGAGTACCTAGCTTCATTCTTCGGCCTTGTGTGGGGCGTGCAATATGGGGGATGAAGATATTCTGCATATTCTGTGGGAATGTCCGTATGCTAGGGATTTGTGGTTGGACTTGATTAAATCAAGGTATGTCTACTCCTTTTTTACTTTAGATCTGCGAGATTGGCTAAGTTTTAAATTAAATTCTCAAGTTAGCCATAGGTGGGAGGGCTTTTGGAGCCTCTTTTTTGGAGTGGCTATTTGGAAGTTATGGCAATAGAGAAATAGCTCTATTTTTTATCCTTCCTTTATTAAACCTGCTAATCCGGCGACTATTATTTTTGTTCTCTGGTCTCGATTTGTGTCTCCTGTTTTTGGTGTGGATTTGGGCCATCAAGTTTGTTTTTAGATTTTGGTGTGGGAAAAACCTCCCTTCGATTGGGTGAAACTGAATGTGGATGGGGCTTGCGCTATTCAATCTGCTAACGCTGGATGTGGTGGTGTGGTGAGGAACCATTTGGGCTTATGGATTGCAAGATTTACTAAACGAATTGGTCTTTGCCAATCTAATACTACTGAAGAATGGGCCGTGGTCGAAGGATTACATTTGGCTTGGGATTTGGGATATAAGAAAGTCATTCTAGAATCTGATGCTGACAATGTTATTAATCTGATTTTAGATTCTGATTGTAATTCTAGTAGTAATATGGTTTTGGAAGCTAGAAAGTTGATAGCTTTAAACTGACAGGTTGATTTGAGAGTTATCCCTAGAGATTGTAATAGGGTTGTAGATGGTCTGGCTAAAATTGTCATTTCATTTCCTGCCGTTTTAGATTAGTGTCCTACCGATTTGAGAAGTTGGGTAGACCGAGAGTGTTTGAGATTTAATTCCCCTTTAGTGTAATTTTCTTCCATGTAATGTAGGCTTTTAGCCATCCTTATCCCAAAAAAAAAAAAAAAAAAAAAAAAATCAAATCGCTTCTCTCCAAAAAGCTCCTTATTTCAGAAGCTTGACTTCTGAGCGTTGGGCAATAATAGGAAGAAGCCGAATTCTCACACCTTCTGATTGTTTGTTTGCACTTAATCCCCACAACTCATTTTTCCTTTCCAACCAACATGAAAGAAGAGAGAGGGATATGGTTCACCGAGCAAAGGAGGCAGTGCGACAAACTAAACATGATATACTACTGTTCATCATCTTCCTCCTTGAAAAGGTGCGACTTGAGCTACACAAAGGAGGCTATTGTTGGGACTAAAGGAGTTGGATTGTCTTCATCATCGAGTTGGGGAAGAGAAGATGCGACTGGAAGCGATTGGAAGGCACAGACAGCATCAACGAGGAAAAGAGCAAAGAAGGAAACATAAGGAAGAAGAGTCTAGAACACTATAGGAGGAAGTTGAGAGTTTTTTTTTTTTCAAATAAAAAATGATGATGATGTGGCAAAACATGTGCCACGCACATCAGCAAAATTGGGTCAAAAAAAAATAATCATGTTTGTGATATAATCAAAGATGAATTTGTTTGGGATAGGTGATCCAATAAGCAATGTATTTATTTAGTATCAACATATTCATATACATTTGTATGCATTTTAATTTATATACAATTTGATCCATTAAATATATTTAATCAAGGACTTTAGTGTTTTTTAATTTTTTTTAATAATAATTTAGTTTTTTTATTATCAAATTTAAATTTTAATCTTCAATTATCACAATATAAACAGTCAAAATACACACACACACATATGTATAGATAAACATACATACATACATACATACATACATACATACATACATACATACATATACATATATTTATATATCTATGTGTGTGTGTGTATACACATTCAGCACAGCCTTCCTTCGTTTCCTACTGGAGGCGTAGCCAAAACTTGATTTTATGGTTTTTATATGATCATAACCAAACCTTAACCCTATTTGAACATATAACCATGTGTGTCTTGTACATATATACATCTATATGTACATATATACATATACATGTATATATGTATGTATATATAATGTGTGTTTGTGTGTGTGTCTATATGTATTCAATAATATTCATGCACTTTTCAGTCATTTTCTATCTCAAGACATAATCCTTTATAATCTGGTCTAAATATGACGGTTTAAAAACACCTTTTTATAGTAGTGAATAACCGAAGCACATATAATAGTCTAAATAAAACTTAGATTCCGTTTAATGATAATGATGTTATGAAAAGAAATACAACACACTAAAGAAAAACTAAACAACACCTACAATGTACATATATACTCCAATAAAAGGTATCAATATAGGCTGCTGCTAGCTGATGAGCTAACTTGACAGTTGAACTTTAATTGAAAAATCCATATGGGCTAATCTGACAATGTAACTTTAATTAAAAAAATTAGAGTAGAAAATAACATCAATTTACATATTACAATTTACAAAAGGGTTAAGGTGCAAAAATAGACATATACTTTTGTCAAAAGAGCGTCCAGTGACAAATACTTTTTTCAGGCGCAAAAGTAACTATGTGGTTACAAAAGTGGAGCAAAATTAGCATTAACCGTTAGTTGACTTTTTCTGAACTGAAAATGATGACGTGGATGTTAATGTTTTATAAATTACAGTTCAGCCCCGGATATATTTTAAAAATTTCAATTTAGTCCCTCTATAAACTTTTAAAATTTTCATTTAAGTCCCCCAACCTGCATTTCGGTGGTGATCTTGAACCCCCAACCCAGATTCCGGTGCTGAATCTTCGACCCCCCCAACCCATATTCCGGTGATCTTCGAATCCCCCCCCCAACCCAGATTCCGGTGCTGAATAATTAAGGCCTCATTTGGTACATTGGAACCAAGGCTTGAGAAGTGGAAGTAGAAGTTGAATCGAAACCCAGAAGAATTAGAAGAAATCATTCAATGGATTGCAAACCCATTGATTTGGAGAGAAATCAAAATCAAAATACATTCATTTATTTATAATCAAAATTGCAAACCCAGATTGATTTATAATCGAAATACATTCATTTATAATCGAAATTGCAAACCCAGATTTGGAGAGAAATCAAAATCGCAATCCCAGATGTTGTATGAACTAAACTCGTTACCTTCATCGCAGATTAAAGTTAACCCAAATTTAAAACTTGTTTTTAAAACATAAATCAGATGAAATCGTACTGTGCTTCGACAAAGATGAAATCAGATGAAATCTCGACAAAGACGACGCAGGGGCTCGGTGTCAGTTCAGCGCCATGGTTTAAAAACAGAAACAAAGATGAAATCGAAAACCCTAAACCTGAAATCGAAAACCCTAAACCGGAAAATTGAACCCAAATGCTGGATGGAAATCGAAATCACAAACCCAGATCTGGAGAGACGAAGATGCCGCTGGATTTCTATGCTTCAAAGGAAGGTCTTTTTTCCCAAAGCCTTATCGTCTAGCTGCCTGAGCCCCTATGTGGATGAGGATCCAAGAGAAGAAGCAAAAGATCAACAAGAATAGCCTGAGCCTTATCGTTTGGATTTGTCTCTGAATAGCCTGAATCGAAGGATGGAAAAGGGAAAAGGGAAACAACGACGATGGAGAGGGGAACAACGATCCAGATCCAGATGGTGGGTTCAAGCCAGTCATTTACCAGAGGGGAACAACGATCCAGATCAACGGCATGGTTCTTGTGAGGGATCTTGGTAGTGATTTCAGAGGATGAATCATTGGGATTTTTTTTTTAATTCGTGGCCTTCCAAGATCCAGATGGTGGCCTTCCAATATAATAAAAAATAAAAAATTTAATTCGTGGATTTTTTTTAATTTATTTTTTTTTTCTTTCACTGCCAACTAGGATAAAAATTTGCTGAGTCAGCATCCATGTCAATGTTTTTGGTCAAACTAACGGTCAATGCTAATTTTGCTCCACTTTTGTAACCACATAGTTACTTTTGCGCCTGAAAAAAGTATTTGCCACTGGACGCTCTTTTGACAAAAGTATATGTCTATTTTTGCACCTTAACCCTTTACAAAATCACACAAAGGAGCATACAGTAGTTGGAACCCATTATGTATCCAAGTCAATCAAGGCAGAGACATGAATTTGAAAATTGCAATTGAGTTAACCAATGTCACAATGCAAAATTTGTCTTTTAAGTACTCGGGATGCCCTAAGTGTTACCTTATCGTATCTGTAAGTATGTGAAGAAAATAGTCTATAGTATTTTCCCATTTGATGCTCTTAATATCAAAGTACAGAGCATGGAGAAGTTTTGAATGAACTTTAATTGTCTAGAAATAGTGTTATCTTTTTTACCCTTTTAGACCATTACTTTAAGGTTTATATAACTTCCAAGTGATATGGTCAAGATTTGTTTTACTGCACCTTTTGAAAAATTGATAGGTATGCACAACATCGATGAATAGGACCAAAGACAAATCGAAATGCAGAGGAAAAGCATGCGTTTTACTATAATATCCCAATTTATTTTTAGGATTTTTTTAAAAAAAGAAGAGAAAGTAATTTCAGGAAAAAAAAAAATGCTGCAGCGTAGCAGCGTGGGTAGTTGACTTGTGCCCATTGTTTATTTTGAAGAGGAGCGGGGTTTTTTTTTTTTAACTCTTCTAGGAACTTAATTGCTTATAGAAAACCAATACAAAGACACGTGGGCATCGAATGCCAGCAAAGTAAGAAGGGAACAGACACAGAAGGGAGCAGGAGCAATACGTACAGACAAAACAAAGAAAATGACGGCGAAACAAAACATAAGAAGCATACAAAGAAAACACTAGAACAGCTGGGAGCCGTAAGATGAAGCAGAGACACAAGCTACTTCACATACAGAGGCCAGTTTTATTCAACCAAGGTCAACGTGGCTGAGTGGAATCGAGGGGTGGCTCGACAAATACCTTGAGTTCTTCGCATCTTCCTCCAGAAACGGCAACAAAGGGGGTAATGGTCTTTCCACCCACCCAATTAGACACACCCCCTTACAAGTGGATGCAGCAAGAAAATCTGATGCTTTGTTTCCCTGACGAGGGATGAATTGGATCGAGAAGCAGGGCTTAGACCGAAGAATGTTAAGGATATCACCAAGAATACCATAGGATTGCCACTCACACAAATTTGGTTGGCTTTTTTCCAAGCAATACACGAGGCTTTGGCAATCTGTTTCAAAAATGACGTTTTAATTCCCTAGATCTTGAACAATCATCAGTGCCCTTTTTAGAGCTAGGGACTCAGTCATGAACACTGAAATAGACTTAATTTTGTCAACAAAGGCCCACTTCATTACCCCCCATTTATCGCAACAAAGGATGGCTATAGCAGCTGATTTAGTGTGTTCGTGGAACGCTCCATCTAGGTTGACTTTGAGGCAGTGATCAGGAGTGGGAATTCATGAAGCTTTTAGCTTGGGGGCTTTAGTGGTTTCTCCATTACTCATAGAATAGTAGGCTTTCCAGTGGCTAGATAAGGACTGGGAGGTTTTTTCGATGACCAATGCTGGGTTAGGCTCAGTGTCATTAAAAAAATTTTCATTTCAGCTCTTCCATATGAACTAGAGGAGCCAACTGATATGCACTAAGTCGAAGTCAGTTAGAGGGCATTGGGGGTTCATTAATTCTAGCCACCACCTTCTGAAGCATTGAGTATTATCGAGGTCGCATTTGATGGATAACCTACACCCGAACCAAACACAACGCACCCAAGCACAGTGAAAAAAAAAGGTGCTCGGTTGATTCACTAGCTGCATGACAGATGGGACATAACTCTATACTTCCCCTCTTCCGAACGACAAGGGCCTTATTCATGGCTATAGCATCCGATAAAATTCGCCAAATAAAATTGACCACTTTTGGGAGCGCCTTTATTTTCCAGCTATTTCTCCAAACTTCACTAGTTAAAGAGAAGGGGATGCCATCTGAACGAGTGGGTACGTTGAGTGTGGAAGTAGCATTGTAATAACCCAGTTTAACCGAATAGATACCATTTTTTGATTCAGCCCATCTCAGCCTGTCATCGGTTGGGATCCAAGGGAGAGGAATTTCCAAGATGGCCTCCCCAATCTGTTCGCAAATGCTCGGCCTGATATGAGTTAAGTTCCAACTTCCATCTGTACTAGAAATTAGGTTTGCTACTGGTCGTTGGGATTTGTTTAGAGTCTCATCATCCGTGACTGGTCTACATGTGGGTAAAGATGGGATCCACTTGTCTTGCCATACTCGAACAGACTTCCTGTTTGCCAACACAAGTCATTTTTGATGAAGTTCCTTCCTTCAAGTATACTATTCCAGCACCATGAGGCTCTGACCCCTTTTTAGCTTCAAGAAAAGAGCCATTAGGGAAGTAGAGCCCTTTAATCACCCTTGCCCATAGCTCATTTGGATTTTGTGATAAGCACCAAGCTATTTTCGCAAGGAAGGCGTCGTTAAAATTCACGAAGTCCCGAAAGCCCATGCCTCCTTCAGACTTAAGCCGTGTCAGCTTTCTCCAGGCCACCCAGTGAGTTTTATTTTGGCCTTCCCACCAGAAATTAGCGACTAGGCTATTTAGTTCTTTACAAGTTTTGACTAGGAATTTAAAGCATGACATAGGGAAAACTAGGATGGCATTAATAACTGCCTTAATCATGACTTCTCTACATGCAAAAGATAGGTGCTTGCTACTCCAGCCAAGAACTTTTTTGCTCACTTTTTCACGGATGTACGCCAGTGCTTGATGCTTTGTTTTTCCCCATACACTTGGGATGCCCAAGTATTTGCCTTGATCTGAGCTTTCTGCAATGCCTAGGATGTCGCATATAGAATGCCGTAGTGCTTCTGGGGTGTTCTCGGAGAACACAATGCTGGATTTCTCCAAGTTTGCCTGTTGCCCCGATGCTAAGCAATAACTCTGAAGAATTTCTGACAAAACCTGGCAATTTTGAATATCTCCATTCATGAAAAACAGGGTATCATTTGGGAAGAAGCTATAAGATAAAAGTGGGCAGTTATTATTTAGCTTAATCCCAGTAAGCCGACTTTCGGAGAGGAATTTATTGATCATACAAGAGAGGGCTTCTAAGGACAAGATAAACAAGTACGGCGATAGAGGGTCCCCTTGACGGAGACCTCTTCCCAGACTAATTGAGGCTACTTTCTCTCCTGCAATACAAAGGTTAAGATGCACAGATTCCACACACTGCATAACAAGCATAACCCATTTATGAGAATACCCAAACTTAAGTAACACAACTCTCAGAAAGTCTCACTCAAAACGATCATAGGCTTTACTCATGTCCATTTTTAAGGCGAATTCATATTTATTACCATTTTTCTTACGCCTTAAATAATGGAACACTTCATGAGCTATGATAATGTTATCTTGAATTAACTGGCCCGACACAAAGGTTCCCTGATTATGGGAGATAGATTTATCAAGACACCCTTTCATTCTATTGGCCAGTACTTTAGAAATGATTCTATAAGAGAAATTACAAAGGCCAATAGGACGGAAGTGTGAGACTGACTCCGATTTATCAATTTTTGGGATGAGGGTGATATTTGTTCCATTGATGCCTTCGAGGGAAAGAGCACTATCAAAATAATCCTTAACCATTTTAACAATCGTGTCGCCTACCTCCATCCATGAAAACTAGTAGAATTTACCTGAGAAGTCGTCTGGACCAGGGGCCTTGGAACCCCCGAGATCAAAGGCTGCTAGGCGGACCTCTTCACTTGTGATAGGGCGAAGCAAGAGCTTGTTTGAGACAGTATCAACTTTGGTCTCTATGGAGTTAATAACATCTGAGAGTTGTCTCAGTCCTGAAGAGGAGAAGAGAATAGTGAAGAAGGTAGTGAACATATTGTTTATGGTACCTTTATCAGTGGTCTACACTCCGTTCTCATCTTTAATGCTCAAGATTGTATTTTTTTTCTTCTTTGGATGAGTGTAAAGAGGTGAAAAAAGTTGGAGTTCTTGTCTCTTGATTGGAGCCATGAGATTGGGGATCGCTGCCACTAGTAGTTTTCCTCTTGGTCCATTAGCTCCTCAATATTCTGCAAGAGTGCTGCTTCCTCCTTTTTGTTAAAACCACTCCTTTTAACCACTTCCTACCCCTTTATACACACACACACCCACACACAAACACTCACACAGGGGTGAGAGGAAAGTGTGAGGAAGAAGGAGAGGAAAAGAGAAGAGGTGGAGACTATTTTAATGTATGTTATTTATTTTATAAGATTATTTAGATAGCTAAACTAGCTTTGTTTTAATAAACTTCTTTCAATGAAGTTATTCTACATAATTTTCTCTTTCTAATGAGGGTAATATTGTGCTAGTTAGTGAAAATTTTGTGGTTATGATTTTGAGAGTTTTGAGTTTTGGCAATAGATGACTATATATATGTAGAGGATGATTAATAGTTAATTTTAATCCGTTTAAATTTGTTGGTTGTTTGTTTTAGGAATTTTAAAAATAATTTTATATTTGAAAAGTTTAGGAGTTATGTCCTACCAGATGTTTTTATCTATTAAATGTTGTGTAAATAATTTATTTGGGTTACCAGAGATATTTTTGAAATTTTAATCGGTTTAGTTTTGAAATTTGAAGGACTGATATGTTATTTCTGAAATTCGTAGGACTGATATGTCATTGATGAAATTCATAGGTCTAAACTGCCATTTTCTGAAATTTGTAGGTCTAAATTGTCATTCTTGAAATTGGAAGGACTAAAATGTCATTTATGAAATTTGAAGAACTAAACTGTCATTTTTTAATTTTAAACCCCAAACTGTCATTTTCAGTTTTTATTGTAACAATATATTATTATTATTATTATTATTATTATTATTATTATTATTATTATTATTATTATTATTATTATTATATGAAATTATAAGTTATAATTTTGATTATGTGGAGTTCTGAAGAGTTATTAATGGTTAGTAAATTGATTGTGGTAGATTGATTTTTAGTGTGTGTTTGAGCTCTTGGATTAGGAGTAGTGAGATAATAATTGGCTTTGGCGAGAGGTAACCACTTTGCACTTGTCATGTGTATTGGTAATGTTGTTTGTCAAATGATTATGAATATTTTAATAGAAATTGCATTGTGAAACCTTATGATTTGAATTGTAAAATATATACATATATATTTATATATGTAGAAGAACTGAAAATTGATATATTATGGCATGTATATGAGAATGATTTAAATAACATGATATGAACGAAAAATCTTGGAAAATTCTCGTTGAGCTATTTATTATGATAATTATGGTAATGATTGAATTGGGAAGAAATGGAGTAGTTTATTTCACCACATGGTGTAGCCTTCATTGGTGCATGATGATTGGCTTTCTATCGTCCCATTAGTTCAATGAGGGCTTGCGACACTCCACAGTTTAATGAGGGGAAAAGACCCACAGTCTGGGGCATGTGCTCTGTGGATTTTGGTTGGTCCTCATCACATGACCAATGAGTTTTTTAGTAGCCAGAAATATGGATAGTAACTTAGCCCATGGACGTAGTTGGCGAAAATAAGGCGGTTCGGTTGGATTGATGGGAGGAGTCTTGGGAATTGTGTTAGAAAATCTATGATACATAATTTATGATACAGAACTCCGGATTTGGAAATTTGTAAATTATATTTTTAATACTTTGTCATATAAACTGCTTCATTTGGCACCTCACGAGCACATATTAGTATTTGTAATGAGTTGGATTGATGGTTACCATTATTTTTCAGGGGGTTAAGATGCAAAAATGCACATAGGCTTTTACTTAAAGGGCATCCAACACCAAATGATTTTCGGAGGTGCAAAAGTACCAATGAACTAGGAGCAAATATAACATTATTGTTAAATCTAACTTAACACCATCACTTTTTGTGGTGGGTCTCACACTATTTTCATGGAAATACCAAAATGCCCCTAATTCCAAAAAAAAAAAAGGATTTGCGCTCGATTTTAGCACCAAGCTCATGAACACAGTCTTTATTAATAATACTAACAATAATCAATCATCCAACAATGGATAAGAACAAGGTCTTTATTTTGTTTCTTCTTCCCCAATATTTGAAACACAAATACCTTATACAAAGTTTTTTATTTTAAAGCTTCACTACTGACTAAAATCAATCCTCACACGCATGATCGGGGCCTTTAAAAACCTGAATCCCTTCTATGAACTGTCGCTCTGATTTGGCCTTGTTGACACAGATACCTAACCATCACCACATTGTTCACTAACATTTGATTTCATTCTACTCAAAATTCAAACCTTGCAATAAGTGAATAATACCTTATGTTCATCAATGTTGGGAATCCAGTCGTTTGTGGCCGGGTTACTTTTATATTCTAGAATCTTTGTTCCACCGCCATTAATAATCTGGGAGTTCTGAAAATTAAGACCATCACCTTCCACACTCTCAACCCTTATAAACCTACTTCTTGTCTGTTCCAGAAAAACACAAAACAAAACCCAGAATTGATTCAATAGGTTTTATAAAAAAAAATACTTGATCAAATCTTAATTTAGACATATGATGAACCGTGTGATGTTGTTTATCTATAAAGGAAAGCTCTTTGTAGTACTTAGTCTCCACGAACTCGTCCACCGCATCCTTGGGTGGCTCATCGGAAATCACAGCCTGGGGATTTGATGAAACAACAGTGAGAGACAGTTTGAGAAATTTGGAAAAAAAAAGGGAAAGAAACATAGAGGTATTGTGGCAGACGTGAGGCTGAGGTTGAAAGGACTGAAACTTGAGAAGCTCGGGGATGTTGTAAGAGACGACAGTGGAGGAGTGATCGAGAGAAGCATCAAGGTCGGGTTCGCTCTGATTGGGTTTGGCCTTGGGGGCCAAGGAATCAAATTGCTGTCTGATTTGACTGGTGATTCTCCCTTGTTCATCGGCGTCCAACACCTCATCGCTCCTGCTTGGCTTCATCGCCGACCACTGTCCCACCATTGTTCCTTCAATTCAATTTCTTTCTCTCTCTTCCCTACTGAACTTGAAGAAATCAATCTATTCCAGTTTTTTTTTTTTTTAAAAAAAAAATTAGGGGTGTTTTGTTATTTCCATGAAAATAGTGTGAGACCCACCACAAAAAGTGATTGTGTTATGTTAGATTTAACAGTCATGTTATTTTTGCACTCATTTTGAGAGTTCATGGGTACTTTTGCACCTCCGAAAAGCATTTGGTGTTGGTGCCCTTTGAGTAAAAACCCATGTGCATTTTTTCACCTTAATCTCTTTTCAGGTGATAGCTCTCATGCGGGTACACCAGGAAAGACTTTGAAAGCTTAAGTTAATTCTGTTGACAGTAATGCTTCCATCTTTTGGTATATGTTGGATTATTGTATCTTGTCATGTTATGACTCATTTTTCATACTCTGGTTTATAGTTGGATATTTTAATAAATGATGAAGCATTATTAAGTTATTTTATCAAACCCTTAATGAGTTATTATGTTAAGGAAATGGAGGATGTTACATTTACAACAACAATGCCTTTTACTTTAAGGTTCTGCGGTCTTTCTTTACAATACAGTGAGAGGAATCAAGAAAAACCAAATTTGAATGCAAGATTGCTTAGGAATGTTAGATGGTAGCTTGCTTAAAGTATCAGCTCTCACATCTTTCTTTGCCACGTAAGTAAGTCGGTCATTATGATACCAAATAAGGGTTAAGTAGCAATTTTGTCCTGAAAGTTTTTTTGGATTCAATTTTACCCCGAAAGTATCAAAAGGTAGCAATGTTGCCCTCCCCTAACACTAGACACTAATAGTGTTAGCACACTCGAGTGTGATGTCTCACACTCGAGTGTGTACGGATGATTTTTTATTGTTGTTTTTTTTACACTCTGTATGTGCGCACAAAGGTGCACTCAAGTATGCCTTGTGCACACTCATTTTTTGTCCATGGGGTATGTTACGGCTAAACCTGATAGAGGATTTATGCTTCTTTTGACTAGACCATTGACTATACAAATCCAATGAAGCTTTGATGGAATTCATACTTTGATCACCTGCTTCAAAGAAAAGTACCAAATCATTGGCATATAATAGGTGAGAAACTGGTTGCGCTCTACTACAGATCCGAATTCCCCTTGTTTTCCCTGAGTGCTTAAACGAATTGAGTAAGCAGGACATAACATTTACTGCAAGGATATAAATATAAGGAGATAATGGATCTCCTTGCTTAATGCCTCTTGTAGGAGAGATTGTACCAGTAATCTGACCATTGAGGACCACTTGATATTTAACACTTATGATACATTGCATAACCATTGCTATCCACTTATCGGGAAAGTTCATCCTTTTCAAAACAGCATAGATAAAGTTCCAGGATAAAGTGTCAAAGGCTTTTGATAAATCAATTTTCATTGCCATTAATTTCCTTCACCCCCGAGTGCTGAATGAATTTGATGCCTAAGATCATATGCCAATAGGATATTATCTGAAATAATTCTTCCTTTAAGGAAAGCACATTGGAAAGAGTAATGTATGAATTTAGAACATGCTTCATTCTCAAACAAATCACCTTTCATAGCTAACATTACACAGACTGATCGGATGAAGATCTTTAAATGTTTGCACTGAGTTAGATTTTGGGATCAAAATGATATTGAATCATATTCAGCATATATTTTTTTACCAAATCCCAATACTTATGGGGAAAAAAATAGCATGCAGTCCATCTGGTCTCGGGACACTAATCTTTGGTAGAGAAAATACAGCTTCTCTTACCTCCATTAGGCTGAAAGGCTGCGAGAAACTTTGGAAATCTTCATCGAAAAGAGTTGGTACTGAAAGATCTTGCAATGCCTGTAGAGAAGTTATATCATCATAAGATTTATATACCTCCTGAAAATGAGCTATAACAATGCCATAAATTTCCTCTTTATTACTTGTCCAAGTGTCACAATATTTCTTGATACTGGTAATCTTATTTTTTGCATTTCTTCTGGACAAGGCAGCATGAAAATACTTTGTATTTCTTTCCCCATCTGATAACCATTTCAACTTAGCTCGTTGTGCCCAGAAACTATTTTCACAATCATATAAGAACTCAAGATTGTGCTTAGCATTAATTAGTGCATACTCTTGAGAAGAGGAGACGCTACTAGACATTGAGATTGAAGAAGAAAACTTTTGTAATTCTTCCTCTGCTTGCTTGATCCTGCTAAATAAGTTTCCAACTGAGGAATAATTCCAAGTCACCAAATCAGATAGAACTCTCTGAATTTTACAATAAAGTTGAAAAGATGGAGAACCATGATATATTTGTGTCCAACAAGCTCTTATGATTCGATCACATTCAGGGAATTCAAACCAAAATTCTTCAAATATTTTTAAAAAGTTTGTTCTCCTCCAATTATCTTCATGCAGAAACAAACTTGGACTGTGATCAGATGCAGCAATGGTAAGAGTATTCACATATGAATTTGGATATGCAGAAATCCAATGAGGATTAACAAAAGTTCGATCAATTCTTTCTAGAATAAACTGATCCCCCTTTCTATTATCAGACCAAGTAAATTGTGGTCCTTTTTAAGAGACTTGCAATAAATTACAGTCATCTAAACACTTGCGAAAAGCAGACATCCCACTATTTGTGCCATGACAGTTGAGGTTATCATCAGTGGATAGTATTTGCTTAAAGTCACCAATTAACAACCAGGATAAATTAATTAAACTTGCACATGATGTCATCCAATTCCATAAAACAGATCGCATAGCTAATTCGGGAGGTCCATAAATGAATGAGACAAAATAAACAGAATAGGCGTTCACTTCATTTATCTTACAATGGCATACAAAAGGATTGATTTCAAGAACTTGAACATTGAAATTTGACTTCCAAGCTACTATAGTGCCTCCTCTTTTGCTAATTGCATCTGTTCCACAATAATTTAAAAAACCTAAATTTAAAAGAGGTGTCTAGGCTGCTTGAACTGATATTTTGGTTTCAGACAAAAAAAAACTAAGTCAGGACAATGCATTGAAACCAGGCGCCTCCATCTTTGAACTGCCGTGGCTTTCCTGAAACCACGACAGTTTCAACTGATAATTTTCATGGCGTATTGGGAAGCTTTACTTGGGCTGCTTCCCTATACACTTTGACAGAATTGTGAGTCTCAAAAGGAATCTGAATGGGCTGATCAGAATGTTCTCCAAGAGAATAGATTACATGAGAGCGTTGCTTATAAGTTTGAACAGGCTGATCAGAATGTTCTCTATCATGAGCATTGTTACTTAGATTAGGGTGATAATTCCGGGTTTTACATAATAAAAGGGTTAACCTTGCTAGAAATCTTCTTATAAGAAGAAAAATTCACACCTGAATCAATTTTCCTTTCATCAATCAAATTCAATGCAAGACCCTTTTCTTGAACCGAACTTAAAAAAGTCAAACATGCCTTCTTGGAGGGGGGGAAAGGAATATCTGATTCAACACATGAGGGAATTTCCTTCCTCTTCCTCACATCCCTAGAATTGCTGTAAATATTGATATACTCAACCTTTGGATAAAATCAAGCCCTTTTGTAGCATAAGGCAATAGAGGATGGTGGCTTCTCATGTTTACGCTTCCAATTATTAGACATAAGAGGTCCTTCGCAAGGCAATGGTGGACCCAGGTTGATGATTGGCGGTCCCTATAATGGCAATGTAGTTAGTGACAGAAAAAGGTATGTAGCGCGTTCAAGTAAACCATTTTAATGAGTTCAATCTAGTCCGGTCCTAATTATAGAAATATTGTTATAGTGTAATTTAAAGTACAAAAATGTTCTTATATTAGAGTCGAAGGAAGTATATGCGGAAGATACATGTACTAAGGGCCCTGTTTGAATTATCGATTAAAAAGTTAGTAGAAAATTTGTGTAGCATAAAAATGATGTGAGGAAATGAAATTGTTGAAGTGATAAAGGATGAAGTAACAAATTTATTCAGGAAGTTTTCGCTGAGGAGTAATGTTACCCTAAAATTTTTTTTTTTTCGGTCTCAATGTTGCCTTGGAAGTTTCAAAACTTAGCAATGTTGCCCATTTCCATTAAACAGTTAACGGTCAACGTCAAATTGTTGACGGTCAACGTTAATTTTTTAAAGGAATAGGGCAACAATGAAATAAGAAAAACTTTCATGGCAACATTGCACCTAGACTTATACTTCTAGAACGGATTTACTACTTAACCCAATTAATAAACCAACAAATGTGAGAATCTAATTTAGTAATATTGTGGTCTAAAACATAAGGAAAATTAGGAAGAGATCTAATTGTAATGAACAACATAAAAAATTCAGCACCATCATACAGTTATTTAAAAAAACAAAAGTAGATGAAGTAAATAGCATCAACCATAAAATATGAGACGTATACATTTTGCCGGTCAACAAACGATGCCCATTGATAGTGCAAATGTGATTGAGCTTTTGTTTTTTTTAAAAGAATTCCATCTCATTCCAATCAGGTATAGAATCAAACAAATTACTCCATAAAACAGGCTATGCTTACTTATTACTACCTCCGTCCCTAATTATAGGAGCAATTTAACCGATTTTGGGAGAATTAAGGAGAGAAGTTAAATTAGTTAATTTTACTCATTTTCCTAAAATGTCCTTATATAAATTTAAAATGACACAAGTTGCCCTAATTATAAGTGTTTCTAATTTGCCTTACGTTAGATATCCATGACATATTAGTTTATATATGTATATTAGTTACTTTTATATAGCCATGTGTATACATATATGTGTGTATATATATGTGTATACATATAGATCTATCTACACACACCCATATATCTACACACACACATGTTTATATATGTGTGTGTGTTCACACATATATATCTACACATATATATATTAACACACATAAACACAAATATACATATATATGTAACCACACATATATATAATGCTCTTAATAATAAGTATAAATAGGGGTATTATAGGAAAAATTGACAAAAGTTAAAACTTGCTCTTATAATTAGGACCAAAACCAACTCCAAAATTTGCTTCTATAATTAGGAACGGAGGGAGTATTATTTTTCTACGCTTCATCAATCATTCCCTTTAGAAAAATTAAATCAAAGTATAGAAAAACTTGATCCCGCCATTAAATCTATATGATTTAGGATTTATAGAAGCAAACATATTATTGAACAAAATCAGCCAATGGGAATGAGCATGTTGATGATTATTAAAATAGGCTATGCCAGTTAAAAAGAAGAGGAGCATAGAAGCTTGGAACTACTTTATAGGCCTTCTAAAAGCTCATACTCATAGCTACTTTTTTGTCTTTAAGTGAAACAAAATGATGTTTCTAATGGAAGCAAATGGATTTAGGAAACTTGTACTGCATAATTAGTCGATTGTCATTATACAAAGTTTTCCTAACATAAGGGGGATAAATTGAATAGATGGAAAAAAGAATAAAAGGAATGCATTATTACTATCAAGCATAGATCCTCAAATATAGTAATATAAACCAGAAGTTCATTAGGTTTTACATTCATGTAAAATATTCCAAATGCAATTACTAGCCTAAATGAGAATTATTAAATCTCATATTCCAGCTAAAAATGCTCTAATCAACATAAATGAAAGTAAGACATGCCCAAAGTATGAGAGAATAATCGATTCCAAAAGAAAAAAAAGAAATGAACAAATAATCAAGATGATCATATTAAGGAGGCAAGTACTCTAGAAGATGTTAAGACATAACTAATTGCAAAAACCTCAAAAGAGGTTCAAGTACTTGAAATTAATAAAGAGATCTAAATGAATTATGTCATAATAATAAAAATGGAACCAGAAAAACAAAGCTATCGACAATGGTTTTAGTAACAATATCACGTAATCAAAGGAGGATCTTATACATAAATATGTAGGTAGAAAAAAAGGTGATTGGCCAACTGAAAAAAGGGGACAAGACGCAATGAAAAATGTTCTTTCAATATGGACCTACAATCCAAAACATTTGGAAAAAAAAGTTATTTTTAATGTATGAATATTCATGTGAAAATAAAGATTTTCACAAGGTCTAATGATGATTATGATTCATTTGGTGGTGGATATAATAATTGTTGCATATATGATTAGTCTGGCATTATATGCAAACAAAATAATGCTTCTATTAGATATCATTATATATAGCATATGCATATGGATAGTGAATATTACATGAGAATTCTTGAAAGGATCCAAAATGCCAAAAGCATGTCTTAGAAAAATATTCAGTATATAAAATGTTTCATGGATTTAAATGATTTGATTATATATATAATTGATTGAAAGATATATTGAAAAATGAATAATTTAGATCAAGTTATTGAAACCTTAATGATTTCAAAATATATATTTTTGCTATGATGATGTTGTTTGCAATTTTTTTTTTAATTTAATGGTCTATAAGTAGCACATATTTTATGAATATACACATCATGCTAATATTGTAGTTATGATGTTCTCTCTGGTAAAATCAAGTTCCTACAGGTACACTATGAATGGCTATTTTCCCAATTTGCCCCTTATTAAATAACTATTTGCCAAAATGCCCCTGTCAGAAAACTATTTCCCAATTTGCCCCTGTCAGAAAACTATTTCTCAATCTGCCCCTGTTTAGTCGACTAAAACCATGGTTTAGTCGACTAAATCGCGGGCAAATTTTTTTTTTGAAGACTCCCGCGATTTAGTCGACTAAATCATTAAAAAAAAGGTTAAAACTTCGGAAGGCCATAACTTCTAGCTCGGGAGTCCGAATCAAGTGATTTTTTTTTATTCCACATAACTTTTTGAGATCTATGCACTGACATAAAAATTAACTTCCAGATTTAATGAAGAGAAAGGAGGAAAAATAAGCGATTCTTTATTTTGCAGGAGATACTAACAATTAATTAAATATAATCAAGTGATTCTTATATATATATATATATATATATATATATATATATATATATATATATATAGAAAAGAAAGTTGTTATTTTAATTATTTCTATTTCAAAGTTTAAATTTTGAATTATTGTTATTTCCATTCTTTTAGGTATTTGTTAGGGTTGTTTCCTACTTCCTAGCTAGTAGTTGTTGATTTAGGATTATTTCTTGCTTTATTACTAGTTGTTATTAATGTTTCATCTGTATAAGTATATCTCATTTAAGAGGAATAAATTACGGATGAATAAAGAAATTCTTTATTGGAGTTCAATTTCTAACTATATATATATATATATATATATATATATATATAATTAAAGAATCACTTGATTATATTTAATTAATTGTTAGTATCTCCTGCAAAATAAAGAATCGCTTATTTTTCCTCCTTTCTCTTCATTAAATCTGGAAGTTAATTTTTATGTCAGTGCATAGATCTCAAAAAGTTATGTGGAATCAAAAAAAGAATCACTTGATTCGGACTCTCGAGCTAGAAGTTATGGCCTTTCGAAGTTTTAACCTTTTTTTTTAATGATTTAGTCGACTAAATGGGTGTTTTAGTCTACTAAATCGCGGGAGTCTTCAAAAAAAAATTTGCCCGCGATTTAGTCGACTAAACCATGGTTTTAGTCGACTAAACAGGGGCAGATTGAGAAATAGTTTTCTGACAGTGGCATTTTGGTAAATAGTTATTTAATAAGGGGCAAATTGGGAAAATAGCCCACTATGGATACTATGAAACTAAGATTTAGTGTGATAGTTCTATTAAACTTTTTTGTTGTTGCCAATTCTATTAAACTATTCTATAAGTACATTTTGTTCATAACAAAATGCACGTATGGATAGAAAATATGCCATGGTGATTTTCAAGATAATTTTCTTTTATTATTTCCACATATGTGTTCAATGCTCTAAACCTATAACTTCCCTAATGAATGGTTTATGAGAGTTTCTTATGATCAATACCATTATGCTCATCTTTATTTCCTTGTTACCATAGATATAGAATTCAATGATTAGAGGCCTGTAAATAGAAGCCATAGTACAATGTATTGGCATCAAAGAATGAAGTGAATGGGAAGTACTCCTTCATATTTCTCCTCCAAACTTTCTGGTCCACCCTTCTTATCGGCGCCTTAATAACTTTCAATGAGACAAATCAAATCAAAAGGGGATAAAAAATAGGATGGCCTAGACTAAGGCGTATTTTGAAAAGAGATAAACAGGAAAAAAAAAAAAAGGTAAAGTAATAGGCGTATACCTAATTATGGGATACAATCACATTATCCCATGTTATTTTCTCTCCAAATGCCCTCCCTACTTTCACAATCTTGACTTTATTTTTCTCCTATTATGATAAATTTGGCTCTAAATTTAAGAAAATAAGTCAAAAAAATGAATCCAAGTTCTATTGAGGACAAAACGGTCTATCCAAGTCATCCATGTAAGAAGGAACAATGAAGTGTCTCAATCTCCCTTCTTGCTTCCTCATGTAACTCTCACATAGAAATTCCTTAGAGAACTTATCTTCAACCTCCCTATTCACATCATGCACAAACACATGAGTCTCTCCAATGTCCCTACTCCTAGCCATGAGGCCAGCAGTGTATATAGCAGTCATCCTCCCTGGTGCATTATCATGGTACCCTGTGGGTGCATCCACCATTATCAAATCCCAATTTGTCTCATAAACTTCACTTGGAAACCCTTTCAATGCAAGTTGGCATTTTGACTCTCTTGGATCCCAAACTTCTCTACACTCTCTTCCCCTTCCAACCTCCATTAACTTGTCTGCTTCATTCACCTTGCTCTCATAGGTCACATGGTAGGACTCCAACATAGGGAACCTACAATGGCAGATTCAAACTTTTCGTCAGACGAGGTCAATTATATCAAGTCAAATGCTTTCGGACAGCCCCAATGACAAACTTTATAGTGAAAAATGACAACATCTCACTTGTCATTGGAATTTCTTGGTAATTAAATCCCTTCCTTAGGATCTCATAGTAATAACAAGAGGTTTTGTTTCATAAAGTGTATAAAAGTACTTTTTTATAGAGATACCAAACATGTAGTAAAGGGATATCAAACTAAGCATAATTTTGCTCAATAGGTATATATAGAAAAAGGTACTATGCACCTAACATCTTAAAGTATGCACCTGGCATCTTAAAGTTTTAAGTTATGGTTATATTTTTTTCATAATACGGATCTATTCCAACCATGCATTGCATGTAACTAAGACGAGTAAGATGCATTGTTTGAATCATATTTGATAGGCAAAACTTGTTACTGTGTTGATCTGTTTCCAGTTGCACATGCACAAAACTGTCTGATTAGAGATTTAGATCCTAACAATTTTTCATATATACATATTAATACGGATCTTCTCCAATCATGCATTTCGGGTAATTGGAAAGAGACAGACACAAGATGAATCTCATTTAACAGGTGGAAACTATTTTTATGTTTATCTCTTTGAATTGTATATGCACAATTAGAGTATGCATTTTGTATAATTGGAAGGAGATAAACATATTAGTGAATCCCATTTGACAGATGGAACCTATTATTATGTTTATCTCTTTCTAACTGCACTTGTACAATTGTGTTTGGTGTAATTGGAAAGAGATAAACATACTTGTGCTCCGTCCCTAGTTTCTATAAATAAATAAATAAAAAATCTTCCATAATTTTATTTTAAGAAAGGGAGGTATCAAATCAAGTGGGGCTCTACCTGTGCTTAATTTTTTGAATCCACGCCTCATCTTCTTCCAGGAAGACTGTTCTGCCACCATAGTTGAGAGAACTCCACATAAGGCTGTCATAGCCTAAGCCGAAGACTAGGAAATTGCATGGCGACCTCTTCTCCAAAACTCTTGCTGTCACTGACATCTCTTTCAGTGTTTGTTGTGGGGTTATGGTTGAGGTTGTGTAATGGATCAGAGCTTGAGCTAGAGAAGCTGGTATCTTGTTGCAAGCAAGTGAACAATCTCTTGTCTCAGTGCTCTTCTCTTTCTCACCATTTGAAGAATCCATGGCTACTGCTAAATTTGAAGAACTTGAATTAAACAGGTCTTGATTTGATGAAGAGAAGTTTGATCTCAGCACAAAGATGAGCAAAAGAACAACAAAAAGCCCCAGAATCAAGAGCTTCAAGTTCAGGGTTTGATTAGCTTTAGGCCTCATAGTTGAGTCAGAAGTTGGAGAAAGAATCAACAATGGTGGGTTTTACTTGGTTGTGTTGTTTTGGGAGGAAGAAGAAGAAGAAGGTGGGAATTTCAAGAGAAAGAGAGGTGAATGAACGAAGGCATAAAGAGAGTGATTTGGCGTTTGATGCTTGAAGAAGAAGGGAATATTTGATGAGGACAAAAGAGCTGAAAGAATTCTAAATGAATCAAAAATAGTACAGTGCTTGTTGTTGGATCTGCAAAGTTTGGTGAGATCTCTTTTCTCAATTTGTACAATAACCTTCATCTTACTTGATCCCTACTTTTTTTGTGACACTGACTATATATACATTTCATTAGTTCACTATATATGTATGTATGTATGCAGATGGCAGAGTATGAAGTTTCACTTTCTTTTTTGTTGGAGTAATGTTCTCTTAAATATATATATGTGTGTGTGTACATATATACACACACACATATTCAGTTTTAGGTAACAAGGAAAATTAAGTTGGCAGAGTATGAAGTTTCACTTTCTTTTTTGTTGGGGGTAATGTTCTCTCAAATTTTGAAGAGAATGATTTGACATAGATCCAGTGGAGATTTTTTCCCCTCTTTTGAGGATTTTTTTTTTTTTGGGTCATTTTCCTTTGATTCCATGCAAGAAAAGAAATATTTTCACTGCACATCTGGTGTTTTGACCTACTTTTATCTTACCACTTTGTTAAGGCCTTTTCTGAATATAAGGAAAGCATTTAATCAACGATCAACAATAACAAATTTGGGATTATATTAGACACCCCAAAAGCACTTATTTATATAAATTAAGATAAAACTTCTTTCACATACTCACATCGTATGCTACTTTTTTATCATCAAGCGTTTAGATCAACTAGTTATGGGTTGTTCCAACTAAACCTATGATATCGTATTCAAGCCTTAGGTATGCAATTGCGATAAAAAAAATTTTGATATAAAAATTTTAGAAAAGGGGTTGGGTTCACCCACAATCCAAGGGCAGAGCGAAATTTTCCTTCCTCCTAGGTGTTGATATCATATTCACCCACGTCTATTACCTTCAGGCGTTTACCTAGACATCTATGAGCTAAGATGTCTCCCCCAATGCCTTGACTAACTCCAGGATCAAACCCCATCCCTTTGGTGAGAGTGTCCGACTCCTTTGTCAGTTGAGCCCAAGGACGAGGGGTTGCAATTGCGATAATTACTTAGACATAGAGATGGTCCCCATTGTGAGCCTACATTTCTGCGAACTGAACTAGTCAGTTGCTCGTAACATCAAATACCAGTGGATTAATTCATAAAAAGCTGCTTTTGAAGGCTCTAATCGCTATTCCAAACAAGCACAAAAAATATTTTGTACTTAAAATGATATTGTGTTTAGTGAGTGTACGTAAAATGCAATTATCAATTAGCCCCATCAAACTCTTATATTAAAAATGTGATTTTTAAATATGCATTTATTATCTATCACCTCTTTCTCCTGCAAAAGGTAAAAGTAGAAAATAATCATTAATTAAAACATCAACTTATATTTTTTAGACCAAAATTTTCTTCTAAAAGACTTCTTATATTTTGGACAAGATGGAGTACAATCCAATTAAAAAGAGGCAAGGCGGGGTGGGGGGATAAATAAAAAGAAAACAAATTCTATAGACATTCTCTATCACTCCTACCATATACAAGAGTATATTGCAATTTCATTACATATTACTCTTTAAAAAAGGTTTATCATATTTTTAAAGGAATACGTAAATGATAGGATTCCTTTATAATTTTACAGAAAAAGATCTGAATATTGGACATTAGATATATGGGAATCATTCTCAAGAAAAAATCGCAATACAATTTAGAGCAGAGAACCATTACAAATTCCTAATCATTCCATTTGGATTAAAGATTGTAAGCTTAATACACTTTGCATCAGGAATAAGTGTAACCTGCCTCACCAAAATCAACTTCACCTGTACAATTTAAATACTGAGCAACTGATCAATTCTCAGCAGTAACACCTCACCATCTAGAAACAAAACAATTTTCTGGTGAGTTAATTTAAATAACTATCAAATCTTATACAGTCAAACTCCCATTGGCCATCGATTTCATTCGCTCCATGCACTATCCACCTTCGAACAACTACAGTTTGTGGGTTAGAACTGAAACAGAAGAAGCCAGCCATAACCATTGATGTTCCGAGAACCCTTGACCAGGCTCCATGGTTCTTGAAGTTATTTCTCAGCATTAAAGTTCGTCAAGATTCCAGAAAACAGATACACCCATTCACATCCCAAGTCAAAAGCGTCATCACCATCCTATTGAAAGTCTCGCTAGCGATTTCCTGCAGGGTGAAGTAGGGATTCAGTTTGGCCATTGTCATTGCCACATTTACTGATCTTGACTTTATCTGAGCGCGCCTTGCGGACGGCCTGTTGGATTTGCCTTTCATGCTCCTTAAGCATTTCATCCAGATTTTCACCCCCAGGGACTAGTGGCCCTGAATAGTACATTTGACCATTTTTTGGGGCAAATGCCTGCATAATAAAAAGATCAAGATATTACATATGTTTTTCTGGGTAAAAAAACAAAATTAAGGTATTAGTAGGTAGGCCCAGAATCATATTGCTCAAAAACCATTAATTATTACATAATCATTCCTCTTTTATGTTTCCCTAACGGATCAGTCTTCTCTAGACAGAAAATTCTAAAAGGGGGTCCAAGAAAGATATATCAATTGCACAAATAAATGTTTGTATTTTCTTTACCTTGGAAGGCTCCTTCACGGAAGGATGTATGTCCTTCTTGTGCAAAGACTTGAGTAATTGGTTGGATTCGTCATCAACTAGATGGTCGTATCGTGTGCCAAAGCAATCATCAGGCCACTGTGAACTCACACTAGCATCTCCACTCATATCAAGCTTTAAACCACCTCCATTAGCAACTGAATTAGAAAATCTTGACAATTGGGCGGCATTCCTGTTCATGTAGGATCTCTGTTTTCTCAACTCTGCAGGATTTCCTGAATTATAGACACGGCCAGGGCCAGCAATGGACTCTTCCTTGTTCGAATTCATATTGCGGGAAGATCCATATACACTAGGATGCATTGACTGGCCAGAATGAGAGAAGGCATTGAGTGCTCTCATCTTTGAAGGTTCATTAGGGAAGCCAAAACCACCATCCTCGTCAGGATTGAACTTCTCGCTGATACATTTAGGGTTAGCCTGCCCTTGTCTCTTCTGAAGGAAGGGGGAGGGCAAGACATGGAAAAAGGCGTATTAGACAATTCTCTTAAAGTTCATATGAACAGGAGATCCATAAACTTCTTAATATATGAAGTGAGATACCTCAATTGATGACCGTAACTCAGCATTGGCATCAGGTGCTGGAACGGCTTTAGATTCTTTGGAAACCTTGTTAGCTGATTCCTCTGCATTTCCTTTATTATTTGCAGCTCTACGTCTGTATCAAATGAACAAGTGGGTAACACAAATAACATGCATGAAGAAAGAGAAGGCATGAAAAGTGCTTTCACAACTGCAAATCATGCCCACATAATTAAGTTAAAAGGAGAAAAAACTTTGATCTGAATTACGAAGATTATTTGAGAGAATTTGAAAGTTGATATTTCAGAGAAGGCCAAGTAAAAGAGCTATTATATCATTATTCAGAAGCAAGTTCATATATTACTATATAGAACAATGGTATCAGGCAACTGCTAACTCACCAAATATTTTCTTTTAATTAAAAATAAATACCATAAAAATGTGGCGGCATTTTCACTTTTCATAATTATTTGACTATGCTGAAATCAGATGCAGCCAAATTATAAGAATTTCCAATGGAATACCTTCTGGCTTCTTCTTGTCGGAACTTGACATCAAACTCCTTACTTGGTGGATATTTTGGCAAAGCTGAAGGATCACAAGGAAGGGGCTTTGTAGTAAAGAACTAGACAAAGAGAACTATTTGTTAGAAAGGAAAAGGACAGTTCAAAAAGTATATACTACCAATGCCATGAGATTGCACCATGAAAAAAAAGGTAGAATGTGACAGAATAATTCCGCTCCAATAGAACTTGTGCTTCAACTGATATATAACTTATAACTACCTCACTCTGAAGTGCTGAAGAAGCAGTTCTTCGATCCTCTGGTTCAATAGCAAGGAGGACTTCCAAAAGGCTTAATGCTGATGGAGGAAAATCCTTAAATGTCTCAGCAACAACACGTTTGTAGGGATGTTGAGGTTTGAAAATTGTTGCATGTGGCAACTTCGACTTCTTCCAGTACTCCTCAGACGGTGATCCACAGAGTTTGAAGATTTTGTGAAGTTGTTCCACCTAGGAAACAGATAGCGAGATCTTAACTTATTGCGTGGTTAAGTCCTAAAAAGTTTCACATGTTCAAAGACTGAGTGGGCCCCCATTTATTTGTACAAAGTTTAAAATAAGCTGCACAATTCACAGCTTGTGACCACAAATTTGATAGATATATTGATATTGATTAATATCAATACCAAAACAATGGCCTGAATTATTACAGGATATTTCAATTCATTGAAACCATCTTGAATTAAGTATTTGGCAAAAAATTATGAGGGTTGCAGATTAAACAAGCAGATGCAAGCTAATGGATTTTAGGCTAGAAGTGTGACAATTTTCTTAAGAGTACTTCCATTCTACTTCTATGGATGAAAAATTGAAAATCCATCTTCCAGAACTCATGTGAGGATGCTAAGAAGAAGAGAAATCGTCTACTTCAGACTCATTTCACCAAAAGATGCTGCTCAGAATAATGGATGGTTAGGTTTCAGTATATCCAATAAAATATGGAATGTAAGAAGGAACTACCTCTGTTCGTCCAGGCATTATAGGCTTTCCGGTAAACAACTCCGCGAGAATGCAACCAGCACTCCACAAGTCCACTGCAACTCCATAATTTGTGGCTCCTAGTAGGAGTTCAGGTGGTCGGTACCACAAGGTTACCACACGACTTGTCAAAACCTGAGCCTTAGAGGGCTCAAAGAAAGTTGCTAGCCCAAAATCACCAATCTTTAGATTGCCATTTCTGTCAATCAGAAGATTTGAGCCTTTGATATCCCGATGCAGAACACCATGACTGTGGCAATGCTCAATACCACGAAGCAACTGCTGCATATAACATTTGATCTGCAGTATCACATAAAACATGAGCCCCTAGTGCAAACTGAAGAAATAGAAGACACGATAGAGGAAAATTCAGTTGTAGAAACTTATATTTCTACAAGATTAATAGGTTTGACCTATAATATTTAGTTTAAGGGAAAACATATATATATATATATATATATATATATATATATATATATATATATAGAAACGTGAGTTTAGCTCAAGATTCTATTGCTAACCTGATAGTTTTTGTCTTGCATCAGACAATTCTGTTGTAGTCATACAATGACTTCCTAGATCTTACAAGATTCATAATGACTACAATTAATCATTAAGCAAATTCATACAAAAAACCTCACGTTTTTTTTTTTTGCTCAGCAAAAAAACTCACATTAAATCAAAGTATATCTAAAAATACGTCCATCAAATATATTTGACCAAAAGTTTGGTGTTAGACTTAGAACAACAAAAAACAAAAACAGGTTTTCGTCTGAACAATGGACACATAATCAGAAGGAAAACTCAACTACCTGCCCTTCAGTGAACTTGATGCCAGGTGTTGCTGAAAGCCCTGCGAGATCATGTTCCATATATTCAAAAACAAGATACAAGCTACCCGAGACCCGTGAGGTAATGATGCCTTCAAGTTTCATGACATTTGGATGATCAAGCCTTCGCAGTACAATAATTTCCCTTGCCATAAAACGAACACTTTCTGGATCCATATTAGCAAATCGAACCTTCTTCAATGCAACAATTTTGTTTGTTTCTAGATCGCGAGCTCTGTAAACACTGCTGTAAGTTCCTTGCCCAATCTGTAGAACGTCAGGAAACTTTATTTTCGTCTTTGAAGAAAAACATGGGATAAATTCTCCTTGAATTAAAATAAAAAGATTGGCCAAGGAAGAACTATAAAAAGATACCAAATCTTTACTCAAACCAAATGGTTATTCTCAAGAGCCTAGGCAGGATTAAAACCTCATCAACTGGAAAAAAAAAAAAAAAAAAAAAAAATATTTCATACTTCAAGCACGGAAGGAAACAAATTTCTCCCCGGCAATAAATGCTTCCAAGCATACAACAACTTCCAAGCCAAATAGACATTGTCTGAATAAATTCTTTGAAAAGAGAAAATCACGATAGCTAAAACATGGTTAGCTGAATCTCTTCAATCAAGAGGCATGTCTTTGAACACTATATGATCATCAGACAGAGGATGCTTCCACATCTGAGTGCCCAATATTAAAGTTTCAAATGCAAATCATAAGTTTAAAGGATTGTTGGTCTAATTATCTATTAAGGAAAAAAAAAATCAATGAATAAAAGTCAAGTTAACAAAAAACGTATCAAGTGACTCAAATTACCTTCTCCAACTTCTCATATGAATCTGCTTTGCGAGGTATCCAACCATTAATGGCTTCCCCTGCAACTGCAGTAAGCCAAGAAGGCCAACCAGAAAGAACTTGAGCTCCTCTTTGTCCTTTAGGTAAAGTAACTATCCTAGCCATCTTAGGTTGTCCTTGTCCTCCATTTCCAATTCCCATGTTTGAGCCCATATGAACCAGCTGTTTTGCAGGCTTTGCAGTAGTTTCTGTTTCTCCGTTCTTCTCTCCCTCATCTGACGACACGGAAGTGGACCCTGAAGTTCCATCACGAGACGGATTAGATATCAACCTCGTAGTCGCATCATTACCACTACCATCAGCCTCTATTGCGACCTTCTCTCCCGAACTCAAATGTTTTGAGATTCTAGTTGCCTTCGTATCCTTGTCTCTGGCATGGTTCTCAGCAACGTAGTCATTTGAAGAATTCGCTTTCGAGCTTATACAACCCATAACACTAATTTACTGGCGCCCCAGAATATCTCAAATTCCACTCGAATCAATCAAAATTTTCACTTTCACATAAACAAATTTTAAATGTTCTGCGCTAGAATTGATGCTTTAGTCCTCCTCAGCATGCTATATCTCCAAGTTATGCCCAAGAAAATGGATTAAACCCAATGCTTCTCAGTCACTTCAGTGAAACGAGAGATAGCCAGATCCCCAAATCACGAATACGCATATTCTGAGAAATTCGCAGAATTCGGACAGTTGACTCCAATGGAGAATAAAATCAAGAAAAAAGTGTGCCCCAAATCAAAATTTCTTACGCCAGCGAGAATCCAAATCACGGGCACTCAATTTGGAAGATGGTTTAAAGGTGAACACTACAGCCGCGTAAATTGTGAACAGTTGCGAAACCAAACCACAATTGGTAAATGTGGATCATGGAAATCTCACCTTCATAATGACGACCGCTCTGAAATAATTGCCCTTCCAATGTCTTTCTGCTACAAACGTGTCAATGCCACCAACCAAGCAAGTGCCCCAACTAAGCGAAAGAACTATCCCAACCGAAAAGACAAGAATTGCACTTTTTACCTTTCTGGATTTGGAATGTGAGCTGTAAAACAAAATAACGGATAAGGAAGTAGAGATCCTACGGAGAAAATCTTCCAGAAATAGGAAGAGAAAGAGAGAGAATAAGAAAATTTCGGATCTGGGTTACGCGGAAAAACGGATTAGCCTATGAATCAGGAATTATCTGTTCAGACACGATTCAAAAATGTCAATATAATATGATATAAAGAGTGAACCAATTATGCTTCGTTTGAGGAGTAACGGAAGAAAAAATCAAGCGAAGTGAGCAGAACTGTAAAGAAGAAGAATAGAAAAGCATAGGGTTGCAATGAAACGAGTTTTGGAGATAATGGCAACGAGTATCGGACGAAGAGGACATTGAGGCTTATGGATGTGAGGTGCACTGAAGAAGGAAGGAACGAAAACGAAAGGGAAACCGAAACTGAAAACGGAAACAGAGAAAAACTTTTGACTGAAGTCAATTAGATCCCAATGAACTGGGACATTCTTTTGGTTTGAGGGGTTGTTTGATATGAGAGATTTAGAAGGACGGAAATGGTGGGAATATTGGAAGATGATCTTCTTCTCATCATTTTTCTCTTTTTCTCTCATCAGTTTATCTGGGTCATTGAATGGGAAGAGGAAAGAGAAGTTAAAGTATTATTGTAATTGATTGGAGGATATAATTTAGAGATGATAAAGAATAATGAAAAAATAATGAGGGGAGAAATCAAACCCAAGAATATTTCTATGAATTGGATTTAAAAAATAAAATAAGTGGGATGTTGAAAGTTTTAAATTAATTTTTTAACATTTTATTTTACATATCATCTTTATTAAAATTATATAACCCCACTTCTCTGGTATTTTTAAATCCAACTCTTTAAAATATTTCTTGACCTTAATTTCCCTCCTGCCAAACAAATATTTATCATAAGTGTATCAATAAAAAAAGAAAAAGAAATATGAATAATGCATGTCTGAAGTTGTTTTTTACGGTACGGTTTTTTTTTGAAGATCTCTTTATTATAATTTTTTGGGTTAAGGAGCGATTTTACCAACGAACTATTGGACCAGGACCACCCAACATAACAAACTATTTTTTGGACCAAAAATACAAATAAAGGTTTGAAATTGTGAAAGGAGCACAGTGACGTTACTTCCTGCCAAACGTCCGTCTGTTCTTTTGGGTTGATAGTATTCTCAATGATCTTCCCCAATCGCCGGAATAATATGGATAGGATGAACTCTCTGGAAGGTCCAACCGTCAAACAGGAAGAGTGCATAAATTTTGTAGGGGAAAAACTAAGAATTTAAGTACCATAATCATGGGAGGCTCACCGATCTGAGCAAGGTAACCTCCAACTACCATTACATACATCCCTAGCACAAACAGAGAAAAATTACAAAGCGTAAGAGTCGATTCAATGCAGCCGAGGGTGAAGCCATTCCGGGAAGGAACTTCCCTGGCGTCTTTCAGTTGTGCGCATAGTAACTTCAACGCCGCTAGACTGTAATCCATCTCAATCTCTCTCCGTTTGGCCCTAGCGCTGCAAAAGAAATTGTTGCCGTTTTCCCCCTTTCTATCAGCCGCATAGTAACTTCAACGTCCGTCGTTTTGTGGAAACCGTTTAAGGAAGTTTGCTGACTTCGGACGAGCCAACAACATCCATTGATCTCGATGGTGATATTTCCGATGTGTCGTCTCTTCCTCCCTCTGGTTTCTGCACATTCAATTTTTTTTTTATTTGAACAAAAATAGATTCTTTTTCCAATTTTTGCCTTATTTTCTTTTATTTTTGAAAACAATTTCTGTACACAGATGCTCACTAAAGAAACAGACGGACATTTGGCAGGAAGTAACGTCGCTGTGCTCCATTTCAAACCTTTATTTGTATTTTTGGTCCAAAAAATAGTTTGTTGTGTTGGGTGGTCCTAACCGAATAGTTCGTTGGTAAAATCGCTCCTTAACCCTAATTTTTTTTATAGTTTCAAAAGACTGAATTAAAAGAATCAGAATAAGATGAAAAAACTAAAAACCTGTTGAACACGTTGGAGCGTACTTAATAAAAACACACCTTCTCTGCTAGCAGGCGGTGTAGATTTTGTCACATGTAAGCGTGTAGAGCCCACAGAATTGGAGCTTCTCACTAGAGCTAAGAATTAGGGCCGGGCCGTAAAGGGCCCGGGCCGGCCCTCCAAGGCCTGAAGTAAGAAAAACATCTGTTTTTCAAAGCCCGGCCCGAGAGCACCAGGGACAAGGCCGGCCCTCTAGAGCCCGAAAATTACTATTCGAAATTTTAACTATTTTTCCTCCGTTTCTTTTAAAGAAATATAATTAGTAAATTACTATACGAATCATCCAATAAATAAACACAGCCACTAATTCATAATCAAAAGCAAACTATGTTCACAAATAACTCACATAAAACATAAGAAGCATATCACTAAGCGACATTAATACGACGACTATTTTGTTGTCATCTTCGCCACTATTATCAATTTCAATGACATTTGATTGTTCTTCACTTTGAGTAATAGCCTCTAGCTCATGAGTAAGAATATCATGAATTTCTTCTCCCGCATTATGAACACATCCATAATCTTTATTTGGAACAAATTATAAATCAAATCATAAAATTAGAGTATAGTTATTATGTATTTGTAGTTAAATGGATAAATAAATCTATAATAAATACTATATATATATATATATATATTAATAAATTAAAAAGGAAAAAAAGAAAAAAATACAGTGAAAAAGGCCTGCAGAGCCGGCCCGGCCTTTCAGGGCTAATTTCAAATATCTTGTCCATTTTTCAAGCCCGGCCCTTGACGGACCAGGGCTTAAATGGGCCGGCCCGATTTCTCAACTCTACTTCTCACAGGAGCTCGGAGTTGGTGCCGTTTTATTTAGGGAAAATCCCACCTAAAGAACTTTAAAAATAGTGAAAGACTGAAAGACGGAGATATACTTTCAATATTCATAGTGTCCCAAAATTGTGAGTACTTTATTTTTTATTTTTTTAAATCATATTGAAAATACAAAAATGGCCTTCTTGTCTACCTCGTCTATGCTTTTCTCTCCTGCATCTGTGGTCAAATCTCTCTCTATCCACCTCTCCCTCTCCTTCCTCATGACCATCACCACCACTGCCCTCCACAGACCCCCATGCCCTCTCCGACCAGCCCCAACACATCAAGGCCAAGTACCGGGTACCATACCACGAAACTAGCACCAGCCAAGCCCCATGATATGATCGGATCCAGAGATAAATCATCCACCCGATTCGCCATTGACATACTAGCTGAGGGATCTCCGAATGCTCCAGAACTCAATTCCATCAGAGAAAACCCATATGTTTCCTGCTCCAAAGCTTTACCCTTCAACCTCTTCGGAGAATTTGGTTGACCTTTGTCGTTCGGGTTCTTGTTGATCACGGGGGCCAAACAATGTACTGTTTCACCAGACACAAATTAAAAAAGGTAAAAGAATGATCAGGTGTCAGCACCGTAAACGATTTGCCCAAGTTTTTACAAGTTTGGGAAGGTAACAGTAATAATAGCGTGTGTTGCTGACAAGTGACAAGTGTTCTAAAGACATCTTAAAAGGGTAGTAGAAAGGCAGGGGCCGTCGACCCTTCTTCTTATTGTAGTTGTTGTAGGAGTAGAGTAAGAGTCTTGAAGAGGAGAGAGGAAGTATAAGGGGGAGCAAGGGATGTGAATTTCGGAGAAGAAATGGTCGTGGTGGAGAGGTGTGCTTGGAAGAAGTAGGATCTAGAGAGGAATATAATGAAAACGAAAGATACAGAATGAAGTTAGAGAAGAAAAACAATGGTGAGTGTGGGATGAGACAGGGGAAGTGAAGAAGGAGGTTGTGGTGGAGAAAGAAGAACAATGGTGAGCACTGGCCGGTGGTCAACAGAGCTCCGACGCGATTTAATTATTATTCTCACTCATTACTTTGTTAATTAGTTAATTAGGGTATGAAAAAAAAAAATCAATGCTATTAGGAATAAACAAGTAACTTAAAAAGAATCAAATAAACTTGTTAGTTAGTGCTTTATAATAAGAATTAGTATTTAATAAAAAAAATTAACTTATTTTTTAAAAAAGAGAGATAATGAATGTTGCAAGTTGTAATTATGATAGAATCATGTGTCCAACTCGACTTGCTATGATCTCGATTTGGACTCTAAAACCACTTTCATGATCAAGATATGATAGACTGAAGTTAAATCGTCATTAAACTCTAATCTAAATCTATAATCAAATCAAAAATTGAAATATTTTTTAGAAAATCAAATGGATGGATTTTGGCCTTGAGTGCTTGATGAATAAGACTTAAAAGTTAAAAAAATTATAAAATAATTGACCATCTCAATTACTTCAATATATTTTCAAACCAATTGTAGCCACATGATATTATTTTCAAACCATGGTGTTAATATGTCAATAATTAGACTTATTATGAATTTGATTTCTTAGAAAAATATCCCTTTCAAGTCCACCTGAAATAGGTAAATCTCAAATAAAATTAGCAAATTTAACAAGTCCTTATCCCAAATTAGTCTATGGATCCAATTTGGGATTAGTGAATGTTGGTTATTTTCCCATATTGTTTAAAGCCACCTATCTCATTGTAAAGGTTTTATTGGGTAGAGCTAATAGGAACTTGTGAATTTTTTTATGGGTTAAATATCATTTTTGACACGGAAGTTTTGGCTATGGGGCCTCCAGCACCCGAAAGTTTTCTTAGTATCATTTTTGCCCCGGAAGTTTACAGAAAGGAGCAAATATGCCTTGAAAGTTTTTTTTAGGAGCAAATTTGCCCCGGAAGTTTTTTTAGGAGCAAATTTGCGTAAACTTCTGGGGCAAAAATGATACCACAAATTATCAATCCAACAGTTAAGATCAACTGATGGGCAAGATTGCTACATTTGTAAACTTCCGGGGCAAAAATGACACCAAAAAAACTTCTGAGTGTTGGGTGCTCCAAACCCAAAACTTCCGAGGCAAAATTGGTTTTTATCCCATTTTTTAATTCTAATCAAGTCAAACAACAGTTATTTATAATTTCTTTTCTCAATTTACCACAACAAATTGGTCATTCACCATGATCATTGGGTAGTGAATAACTAATTTGATGTAGTAAAAAGCTAAAGAAGTGATGTACATAACTATTCTTTGACATGATTAAAAATTAACAAGCCTCAATCTAGCAATTGACAATTCCCCATTAGCTATTCACAACAAAACATTTGTAAAATGGGAAGGAGAGGTAAAATACCTATAATGCCCTTAAAAAATAAAAAGCCACACCTTCTTCATCGATCTCATCTGTGACCTTCTTCCTCGCTCTCATCTACGACCCTCACTTCCGTCAATGGTCGCCGACGCCTTCTCCTTCATCCGCCATCGCCGGCACCCTCCTACTTCATCCACCACACAGCCGACATAGCACAAATTGGAAAAAAAAAGTTTCAGATCAATTGAAGAAGAAAGGATGGCAGGTTTGCAGCAACAGTGTGTGGAGGAGGAGGAGGAGGCGGCGGCGGCAACGGTTGAAGGAAAACACAGATTGATTGAAGAAGAAGAAGAAGAAGAGGGTTATTTGGGAATTTCTTAGGGAAAGTTCTATAATCCCCAAAATGGGTATATTTTAAGAAGTAACTATGACACTCCTAGAATATAAACCTACCAACATGAACACTCTCCATCTAAATTAATTCCACTGTTTAGCAAATTGTAACAGACGTGAACATAAGAAGCAGAAAATAGTACTGTACTCCTCATAAAACAGAAATCATAGGACTATGAATGTGTGAGGAGGCAATATTTAACTCAAAAAAGACATCTTTGTGAATAGTCATATTGTTAATCAAACAATTGTGAAGTTCAAGAAATTCTTTTGTTTAGGGAAGGACAGCCAACCTTATACCAGAAAAGGCAAGGATGATCTCCAATATTGAATGTAGAATATAAAAAACAAACTATAATTAGCAACAACAAAAAAATAGAAAAGCTGCAGATTAGCAATAAAACAAATCAATGTTAAACATCCATACTTATGGTGGTGCTGATACAACAAATTTTACAAAATATAGCTGGCCCTCAGTATTATAACTTGTAGACCCACAAATGACATTAAGAGGAGAAGGCTCATGCAATGCTCAGATTGAAGCACTCAATTATAATTCCCCATGGAAGATTTTCTTGCTAAATAGCATTATGTTGCTAAAATATGCATATTAGTATTATTCTTTTAAAAATGGTCAATACAAGTGAAGCAATCTGATGCACACAAATGCCTAATTGGTTCCACTTGAAGCAATATGACCTTAATTTTTATTCGACGCAAGATGAGTGAAAGCAATTACAATAATACAATTTGGCCTTCTTAGATGCTACATAACAATGAAGGAAAGCTTGGATGCAAGCATCATAACGCACGCCACAAATGGTGCATAAAATCCACACAAAAATAATAGTTGTTGTTGTCAACGTTCGAACTTCGCTTACTTGGTTCGAACAAAATATTTTTGTTCAAACGTAACATGCAACAAAGTGCCTTCGTTCGAACGCAAAATCTCACAGTGGCTTAAGTTATGCAGTGAGAAAAGCTCCATGTTTAGAGCCACAACCTAGTCATTCAACATTTCATAACCCTATACATAGACTACCAGAACACAAAAATTGATTGAAAATTGTTTCATACATAACATTGATACATAGCAAAGTTGTTCCTGTTTTAACATAACAGAGTTGTTCATGACAAAGAAACACACAAGCCATTTACATGGTTTCAGATATAACAAAGTTGTTCATGATTTTACAACCCCATGTCAAAGACCATAATTGAATCACAAATTACATTGATGCACACTTGCAACCCTCCACTCAACCCTATACGTAGAACACAAGAACACAGAGACTAATTCAACATATACATGTACATGGTCCAAACACTATTGCTGCCGCCGCCGCCGCCGCCGCCGCCCTATTATAATATACCTTTTGTGATAATTTTTATTAGAAAAAGTGTTTATGACAAAAATTTTATCAAACAGCTTATTTTTAATTTTAGCTTTTAAGTAACTTTTAAGCTAAACAAATTATATAATCACCAAACAGCTTTTAACTTTTTTTTAAAAGCTCTTTTTTTTTTTTTAGTTTTAGCTTAAAAGTAGCTTTTAGCTTAAAAATAAAAGGATCCAACGGGCTCAATTTGTAAAGGTTTTATTAGGTAGAGCTAATAGGAATTTGTGAATTTTTTATTTCTAACCATATCAAACAACAGTTATTTATAATTTCTTTCCTCAATTTACCACAACAAATTGGTCATTCACCATGATCATTGGGTAGTGAATAACTAATTTGATGTAGTAAAAAGCTAAAGAAGCGATGAACATAACTATTCTTTGACATGATTAAAAATTAACAAGCTCAATTTAGCAATTTACATTTCCCATGACCTATTCACAACAAAGCATTTGTAATAAAGTTGCCACCACAGCTGGAGCTAGCAAAGGAGACTCGAAAAATATAACAGAAGGGAGATTGTGCTAACAACATTTTGCAAATCTCAATTTGCGTTGAGGACCAATTAGGAATTTGTCGAATTCACCAACCTAATTTAGGATTTTTTTTTTTATTTTTTTTTTTAGATGGCTTAAAAAGGGATTTTCTTTATTTCTTTTATATATATATATATATATATATATATATATATATATATATAGGGCTTATGATCTATACAGTGACAGCATATAAGATTCGATGCAGTGAAGAGAATAAAGTGCTATATATCTCATTTTTATCTCACCCGCAAGTCGCAATGTAGAAACTATGAATTTGCATATTGAATCCTAAAATGCCGTAACTAGATGTATTTAATCACTAATTATGTTCACAAAAACAAATGGGTTAATGGGGATTCAGTCTGTCTAACTACAAGTACTGAAATTTCATTGATCAGGGATTGGAGAGAGAGCGCCAAATATTCACCTTTTCCAGGAATAAAAAAGCAAGGAAAATACTTTGAATTTCCAAATATTGCTACAGATCTTCCATTAATTAAATAATTAACTCTTTCCGTGATTGATGTTATCAAAGAATTAGCCCATCAACGTGAACGTATCAATGAATAAGAACTCAACCTTTTTTCAACCCAAACGATGTAGTAATCCTTCACTGCACTGAATCTTATATGCTGTCACTGCATATATCATAAGCTCATATATATATATATATATATGTGTGTGTGTGTGTATGTGTATATATATATATGTATGTATGTATGTATGTATGTATGTATGTATGTATGTATGTATGTATGTATGTATGTATGTATGTATGTATGTATGTATGTGAACGTATCAATGAATAAGAACTCAACCTTTTTTCAACCCAAACGACGTAGTAATCCTTCACTGCACTGAATCTTATATGCTGTCACTGCATATATCATAAGCCCATATATATATATATATATATATATATATATGAAAAATCTCTCATTATAAAATTTATGCCCAAATTTACTTGAAATTTGTTTAAAGGTCCATCCAGACATTTGCACATAGTTGATAATAGGGTTAAAGTGCGATTTGACCAATAAACTATTGATTCAGGAGCGTCCGACACAATTAACTATTAAGTGGACCAAAAATACCAACAAACTTTTAAAAAGGAGCGCCCAACACAACAAACTTTTAAAAAAGAGTGCCCGGCACAACGCCGTTAGAAAAAAGTTAACGTCTGTTATCTAAGGTGCAGATTGACCAATGAACTTTTACTCCAGGAGCGCCCAGCACAAAAAAAAATTTACTCAGGAGTGCCCAGCACAAAATTCTAAATTTTACTAAATTAAATAATTTTTTTGTCAATTGTCATTATCCAAAATTACTTGTATAGATATCTATGGACAAAAATTACTCATTCTTCAATTTTGTCAAAATTATATAATTTTTTCATAAAGAAACCTAATAATTGTAATTGTACACCCACATGATTTTGTCAAAATTATATAATTCTTCAATTTTGAAAAAAAAAATTAACTCACATAAATTTCTTCTAAAATAAAAATAAATCATATAATTTTTTTGTTTAACATATATAATAAACTATAAAAAACCTTGAGTTTTATTTAAATCATTTAATTATATTTTTAATTAAATTTTTTGTTTATTTTAGAAAAATTGAAGAATTATATAATTTTAACAAAATTGAAGAATGAGTAATTTTGACAAAATCATGTGGGTGTAAGATTACAATTATTAGGTTTCTTTATGAAAAAATTATATAATTTTGACAAAATTGAAGAATGGGTAATTTTTGTCCATAGATATCTATACAAGTAGCTTTGAAAAATGACAATTGAGAATTTTTTTATTTAATTTAGTAAAATTTAGAATTTTGTGCTGGGCGCTTCTAAGTAAAACTTTTTTGTGCCGAGCGCTCCTGGAGTAAAAGTTCGTTAGCCAATCTGCACCTTAAATAACTGACGTTAAGCTCCTTTTTATTTTTTCTCAATTGTTATTATTCAAAACTACTTGTATAGATATCTATGGACAAAAATTATTCATTATTTAATTTTGTCAAAATTATAATTTGCTAAAATAAACAAAATTTTTAATTAAAAATATAATTATATGATTTAAATAAAACTCAATGTGTTTTATAATTTATTATATATGTTAAAAAAAATTATATGATTTATTTTTATAATAAAACCCACATAAATTTCTTCTAAAATAAAATAATAATTTTTATGAGAAAAAGAATGTATGACAAATGATATGAGAGAATTAGAGTAAAATATGTAAAAGTGCACTTATTAATCAAATAAATTAGAGTAAATTTATGTATGTATTTTTTTACTCTATCATGATTTTTATTTTTATTTTATTTCTAAATATAAGTCTTATTAATCTAAATTTACAAGTATAATTTGTTTCTGTTCTGGTGTAGAACACAGATGTCCAGCCGCGTGTATGGGCTGGTGATTTGATATTGGATCTAGGGTCTCAGCCTGGGTGCCAATGTGGTAGCACACAGACGGAGAGAGATCACTGAACACAACCAGGCTCTTAGCCGAGGGGGTGGGGTGTGTGCTCAGTGTGGCAGTATGTAGATAGTCTAGGTTTAGAGCGTGTGTACCTTAGGCTGTTTGACCGAGTATTTATAGGAAGTACTTGGGCGGCATTCGCGATATATCCGCTTGTAATCTGAACTGCCTATCTCCCTACGCATACGCTCCTATATTTCCGGGGTAGTTGAGATATCTTCGGATCGCTGTTATGGCGGATCGGATATACTTGCCTGCGTTTGGGCCCGATTGCGATTGGGCCTTATCCAGGTCCGTAACAGTTTCCCTCTTTAAATTATAGCAAGAAATTTAGGTTAGTAGTTCTTAAAGCTCAATTGTGTCAATTGCCGTATAACTTATTCCCAACGATACATTATCTATCTTGAATATAATGATATTAAGTTAACGACAAAATCGAAAGAAAAGAATATAAAACACCTTGAGTTTTATTTAAATCATATAATTATATTTTTAATTAAAACTTTTGTTTATTTTAGAAAATTATAATTTTGAAAAAATTAAATAATGAATAATTTTTGTCCATGGATATCTATACAAGTAGTTTTGAATAATGACAATTGAGAAAAAATTATTTAATTTAGTAAAATTTAGAATTTTGTGCTGGCCGTTCTTGGAATAAGAGTTCGTTGGCCAATCTGCACCTTAGATAACGAAGGTTAACTTTTTGTTAACAGTGTTAACTCCGTTGTGCTGAGCGCTCCTCTTTAAAATGTTTGTTGGTATTTTTGGTCCAAAAAATAGTTTGCTGTGCTGGGTGGTCCTGACCCAATAGTTCGTTGGTATTTTTGGTCCTTAACCCAAAAAAGTTACTTTCACTCTCAAAGACATGGATTCTTGAGTACGGGCAATAAACTTTACATATAATTATTTTTATTAAATGTTTACATCATTGGAATGACAATCGATCTAACTAGTTGAATCCTGAAAACTAATACATTTTGACCGTTTCAATGTAGTCCAACTTTTAAAACATTGGTAGCAAGTACAATAATTTTTGAAATCCATGGATATATTTGTACTTTAAAAAAAAATCATTATTTTTTGAAAGGAGGAAAGCGAAATTTGAACCAAACTTTTTGGATCTTATCTATACAAAAAATGAAAAATTTTGTATTTTAGAAACTATTCCCTAGAAAGTAATTTTGAAAATTGAATTCTTAAAGGTTAAGAAAAAGATTTTGTTGAAATTTTAAAGGCTAAAATATACTTTTGGTTCGTTAACTTCATAAGGTATATTATCGATCTTATAATTCTAACACCGTTATTGTTATTAATGGAAAACACTAACGCAACAAATTTAAGTGATGAATGTATATTTAAATAATGTTGATTTTAAAGTGAAAATATTTGTGAATTAAAAAATATCAAAAAATTTAATGAAGCCATCAATACTAAAGCCTTGCTTGTTCAAAAATTCCAAGAAAAGAAGAAAAAAAAATCTCTCTCTCAACTACAAATCATTTTACAGCTTCAACAAATCACATTTGCAAGTTGTTCCACGAAGTTAACAACTCTCCTCTACAATCACAAGTCTAGTATGTATTTTTCTCATTTTATATATAATAGGACAAGTATGGTAGCTTTTATATATCCTTGAGGTAGTGGGGACAACGTTATGGTCTCAATTTCAAATGCTTCAAAAATGGATTTATCGTAAGAGATATTTCATAAAATAAATTTTAGATTTTTTTTTCAAAAAACATATTTAATAATAATAATAATAAAAGCTCAGTCCATATTTAACTCACTTAGAGGGAAATTGTCGGATTTCAACTGTATTTGCCTCCTAGTGGCTCATTGTTGTGCGAGCAAGCCCACTCTTCCTCTTGACTCATATACTAACCCAAACTTACAAGGTGGGACTTTATTCCAAGCAATGTGGGACTTTATTCCTATTTGACATGCCCACATGCAATGCATTAACTCCAACAATGCCCCACATGTGTCAAAAGGAACATCATTAGCTGAGTTGCACACATAGATATAACAATTTTATCTGGTGTTTCTATGAACTTAAAACCAGACCTAGACCAATTACACTTAATACACATAGATGTTGGTAGTCCTTTGAACTTAAAACAAACAACTCTTAGGCGTGTACTAGAGATATTAAGGGTTAAGTTATATCTCCACATTTCGTTGTAAACGTGTTATTGCACATTAAGATGACCATGCGTGTGCCTGGTGCATAACAAATGCTCTAGAGATTTTTCTACGATCTCATAGAAGCGGCTCCACTCCACATTTGTAAAGGTGATTTCATGAAATGTACCTACAATGAGCACACCAACCCATAGAATTATGAAATCATTAAGAAATTTTTATCATCCTTACCAGAATGCATTCTAGCACTTTCTCGCATCATGGGAAGGGACTATCAAATTAATTTGAGTGCTAGCAGTACTAACAAATGACTTGTTCTTACCTATTGAACCTCCTTCATCGGGTCACCAATCATAAAGGTTGGGTTGCCATGCTATTAATTGGGCAAACGAAGCATGTCCAAAAGTAAACCAACCTCTTGGAAAAAAGAATCAATATGGTGCCCTGAGAAAGAGGGGGTCGTATCGATTGGTTGAAAAGTCTAAAAGAATTTGATTATGAGTTATTAAACGGTAATAAAATGAATAAAACTTTGCAACTTGAAGGGTTAAGTAGACTGATAGAGAAAGATTAACTCACAAAGACTTTCTTTCCAACTGGTACGACATTTAAGGGAAATGACAACTACTCATTCTTAAAACCAACATTCTTAAGACCAAAGAGTCGGGCGGAAAGGAGGGGCGAGCTCTGATCTCCGTTCCCAAAATCTCATGTACGGTTCTCTAGTAGAGATGGAATTGAGAAAAAACCATCAACTATAGATCAAGAAATTCAAATGTTATAACTCAAGTACGAGCTTTGATGCTTGGTTTACAAATCAGTCCCTATTCAGGATTCTCTCCTCCTTCACCTTGGTTTCAAGGTGGATGAGAAGATTGATGTTGTGAGATTAATTAACTTTTTATAACGTATTTCATTTTTCTTTGACAAATAAAACAAGAGGGATCTCAAACCTATGAATGGGGATACTCCTGAAAATCACAAAGAAAAAAGGAAGTGAGTTAGACAAAAAGAGAAGAAACTTGGACAAAAATAAACGGGAGACTGATTTTCTCGGTACGCAAGAAGCCTTCAACCAGTGCTCTAGTCGACCGTTTTTTGAGTGATGAACAAATATGTCTGCATTCACTGATAAAAAGATATAAACACTCATATAAAATACGGTCAACCCCCCTCCACCATTGCGATAGAACAAATATTAATCATTTACCCGAGATAGTCCACTAAAAAGAGAGGCCCCATTCTTCTACCCTTTACCGGGAGTTGATGACTATTAATAGCTATTACCTTGAAGAGGTTCGAGTCCTCTTCAAGGCATAATATTGAGATCTCTTATTTAATTGGAATAAGTTCGACAGAGGATCACGAAATCTTGGTGTTGTTCGTGTCTCTGACACGTTTGGGTCTTCCGTTGGAATTGCCACATATGAAATTGAGCATAATTTTGCAAAGAAAAAGCCCGTTTGTTTCTCAAGAAAAGATGGGTGGTCATTGCGACCCCCTTTGTGAGGAGGCACCCCTTCTCCTGATCCTCTCGATGATAAAGCTTATCCCCCATCATCTCACTAGCCAACCTTGACCCCTGTTATTTTGAGGTATTGACCCCAAAAAAGAAACGGTGGGTACCGCTAAAATAAGGGGGGATATGGCAAAATTGGTAGACGGCCGACACTGACACTAAGAGACAAAAGCTAGGGGAGCGAATGGGATTAGATACCCCAGTAGTCCGTAGCAGCTAAGAAAGCAATCAGTTCACTTTTCGTTTGGAATCGAAGTAGTGTAAAAAAGAAGAGGGTGGTGATCAAATTTGACTGGAGTCCCTCAAGCCAATAATCCTTGTAATCAGTTGACTACCTCCCAACTCAAGTAATTATTTTGTTTTTTTTTTGGTTTTTGTCTTTGACCGAGTGAGTTAATCTAATTAAGCAACAAAACAAAACAAAAAATCCCTCCCCTCGTTACGTTGGTTTTTTTTTTTATAATGGTCCCGAGGGACGAAGGAGGCTAAGTTAGCCGAGCTCTTGGTCCTGAGCAGATAGCCTATACTTTTTTTTGGTCAATAGGAACTTATATTAATACTAATATTAAAAGTTACAACAAACGATTAACAAACGATTACACTGCGAAAAAAAGAAAACAAACGGAACATACACTAACCGAAAAACAAACCGGAACAAGGAGACTAACAAATACAACAATAACAACCAAATGTAAGGAAGGCTTATCACCACAATACAAATGGGAATAAAAGTAACTTCAACGGTTTCATCAGCTTTCTGGACATCCAAGGTTAGAAAAGACTTAAAGGAAGGTGTTGGTTGCAAAACCAACCCACTCGGGCACACCTCCTTATAAGCATAAGCTGCAAATAAAACAGCTACATAATTGCCCCAACTTGGGGTACAGGACAGAGAACACCCAACCTCAGAATAAAAGAAACAATTGAAGTATTGAAGAATACTTTTGCTCCTCCCTTGAAGCAAATTTGGTGACATCAACCACCCACCAAACAAAGATTGGCTAAAAAAAGTGATATGGATTCGCCAACCGATCATAACCATGGTCCTCCCATAAGTTAAGCACGTAATAGTATTAGCCATTGATAAATCTCTTCCCCCAAAATCGCAAATCCAATCAGCAGCAAAACACACCACCATAAAAACCCAAATCCACAACATAAGAAAAGAAAAACAACTATAAAGCAATAAAAGAAAAATGAAAGAAGGAACATCCCCTTGGCCAGAAACCACCGTCGATCTGGAGACCATCAGCGAGCAGGAGACCCCTGGCGAGCCGGAAGCCACCGGCGAATAGAAGACCACCGACGATCTAGGGGCCACCGTCGAAAGAGAAGTCGAGACAAAAACTCCCACCGCCAGAGACGAGGGAGGACCACCGCTACACCCAGAAACCAGGGGGACGCCGGAGCAAGGAAACCGTTGAGGACGGAGACCAGAGGAGAGCCGGCGCCGAAGAAGGAAGGTCGCCCCTCTATTTCTCTGTTCCGCCCTAAAACTCGCCTTCACTTGACTCATCGAGGTCTGATCTGCCCTTCTGCCGTGATGGTGGTTGGAGAGGAGGCTCGCCGGCGGCGGAAGACGCTGCCGGCGAGGCAGGGGCGCTACAAGAAGAGGGATCTAGGGTTTTGCCGAAGAGAGGGATTTTGGCGAGGCGCGGGTGAGCAGATAGCCTATACGGAATTGGCTTAAGTCCCACTCCCCTTAATAAATCAAAGATTTGTTTCATTTCCAAGGGTTTTGTAAAGACTCCACATTTGGTGCTTATACCTCTAATTAGAGGTATAAACATATTTTTTTATTTTTTATATATTGTATTTATTTATATTTAAATTATATGCTGCTTTCTGAGATGTTTTTTACACTCAGTATCTCAAATTAATTAATTTTCAGTTCTGTATTTGTCTATAACACCAGTATTATGAAAATTAAATAATTTGAGATACTGGGTGCAAAAAACATTTCAGAAAGCAACATATAATTTAAATATAAATAAATACAATATATAAAAAATTAAAAAAATTAAAAAATATGCTTATACCTCTAATTAGAGGTATAAGCACATAATAAATACCTAATTGTAAGCATCAAATGTGGACTCTAAAATCTATAAAACTCCCTAAATTATGGGCTGGGGGCATATAACTTCCTTAATGTTTTAAAGATTAAATTTAATCCCCTTAACTTTTTTTGAAAAAAAAAAATTGATCAAGGTTTCTTTCTCGAGATTTAAAGGGTAAATGATTTTCATATATCCCAACAAATATGTTTCTCAAGATTCAACTTTATATTCTCATTTTTATAAAACCGGAGCTTTACCACCTCCTTAACCTTTTTATTGTCGACATATTATGTCTCCTGCAGTTAATTTTACTGTTACGCTGCTAAAAGAAAATTGTTACATCATATTTGTTCCGGTGTGGAACACAGATGTCCAGCCGTGTATATGGGCTGGTGAGTTGGTATTGGATCTAGGTACTCTTGCTGGGTGCTTATGAGAGAAGCACACAGCCAGAGGTGGGATCACTGAACACAACAGGCTCTTAGCGGAGGAGTGGGGTGTGTGCTCAGTGTGACGGCAGGTAAATAGTCTAGGGTTTAGAATGTGTGTACCTTGGATAGCTACCTCAGTATTTATAAGTATACCTGGTGGGGGTGATCTAGCTGGGTATTCGGATAAGATCATAACCGTCTAGCCTGGATTCTCTCTAACGTCCCATAGATCTGCATCTATTTTACCGGGGTGGTTGAGATCCTCTGGATTAGCTGGCGTATCTGGAGTACGTCATCCGTGGTTGGGCCTTATCATTTATGGGCCTCGAGCGAGTCCGTGTGATTGCCCCGGCCGTAGTTCAAGTTCTTGAACTGCCGGGGTATGTGGTGTGCTGAGCGTCCCTGGTGCATCGCCCGTCCGCTGATGTCAACACCGGCCTCGGCTTTTTCAAACTTGTTCTCTCCTTCTAGGAGATGGCGGGTTTTAAGAGCGCCGACGTCTTCATGACGTGGTATTGTCTCGTCAGGACGGGCCGTGGTATGAACCAACGGTCTAAAGTCCGAGGCGACTGGTATGCACAGGTATGGCTCTTGGGAAATACCCCTCTGGCTTTGAAATGATCGTATATGACATCTGGCGCCCGTGGATTGGGGGAACGTTTCATCCATCACGCCCCGCCGCCCCTGGGTTTCGTGCGCATTTAATGCTTCTGGCACGTCGTGTGTCGCCTTGCTTTTGGGTTTGAAAAGACGTCCCTGTCCCTGTCGATTGAGTTTCTTTGAACTTCCCTCCTTTTCTCCTTCTATAAACGTTTGGCTTTTTCTAACTTCGCCATTTCATTTCTCCACAGCCAAAAGTTCCCTTCTGCAATTTCCTTCTGCTTTTCCGAGAATTACTCCATTTTCATCGAGCTCCAAGCGAAGCAAGTTATTGTTCTGTATTTACGCACTACCATTCTGCATCCGCTTAGGAACGCCTTGCACCTGCCTTACTTTTGCCTTCGACCATCCCACAGGTACTTACTTTCTTCTCTGTTACGTAGTTTTTCCTTTCATTTGAACGCCCATTTTCAATTTCTTGTACTTTCCTGCCTTCTGGGTCTTGGTTTTTCTAGGTTAGTTGAATGAGCGTTTTTGAGAGAGGTCTCGTTAATCCCATAGGTTTTGCTTGGGAGTCGTTAGCATTCATAGTCCCCTTAGTTCCAGCCTTGTTCACTTTCTAATTACCATTGTGGTAACTGTATAGGTCTGAGTCTTCGATGGGTAGACGGAAACGTTCTTCGTCTTCAAAACAACCCATAGATCCATCCGATGATGTGGCCCTACGCGACCGCTACCCATTGAGTTGTTTTTGGTTGATGGGGACGCACCTAACCGAGAAAGAGAAACTAGCCCAGGTTCTCCGGGGTAGTTCTGGGAGTGGGAGTGGTTGAAGGTCGCAGCCGCCTGTCCTTAGTCAACCGGATTTTCCCTCAGTCGGGCTTACCTCCGGTGATACTCCTGAGGTCGAGGCCGTCTCAGCCGTACCTATCAATTTCTTTGCTGAGCGTCACCCATCCGGGTCGGGATCCCTCCCGGAAGAATACTGATGTCTGGCTTTGGGACTGTGTTGCCAGGGCTTCCTCACTTATTTCGGGTGGAGAAGACCGCTTGGCCGACACTATTTTAGGGTCTTGTCGGCATGGGGCTTTAGTCGAGTCTGCCGTAGGCGTCCGGGGTCCCCCTCCACCAGGGGTTGCTCTTCCTGTTCCCTTGCCACCTAGCGTTAGTGAAACAGGTATTATTCCCAGCTCTGACCATAGCCTTTCTCTTTTTTGTTTGGTTATAGGTAAATGGAGTCGTCGTCTCCTCTCTGTGCTTCTACGTCGGGTGCGGATTCCAATAGTCCTCCTCTTGACCTTAGGAATAGGTATCCTGGGTAACACATGAAGTTTTGAGCACCTGCTCTCTACTGTCGGAGGCCGACGTGGCCCGTCTAAAGGTGCCATCCCTTCCTGGGTGCGAATTGCATCCTCCTGAAGATGACGAGCCTGTTTGTGCTACTCGGGAAGCCGGGTATACCAACTTCTTCTTTTTCTATCGTGAATACCTTACCCGTCTCGGTGTTCGCTTTCCGTTCAGCGACTTCCAAATGTCTGCGCTCAACCATCTCCGTGTCGCCCCATCTCAACTTCATCCTAACGGGTGGGGTTATCTGGTGGCATTTGAGCATCTCTGTCGGTCGTTTACCCCCCCTTACTTGTACCGATAGCCTCTTTTTTTACTTCTTTGATCCCCTTACTCCCCGCTCCGGTCGAGAGTCGCCCGAGCTGAAGGGCTTGACTTCCCTTCGCAGCGAATCCGATAGGAGAATTTTTACCCCCTTTTCAGATTCGTTTAAACACTTCAAGACCTCGTTTTTTAAAGTCACCGCCCGGTTTGGTGAACATCCTTGGTTCCTCTCTGGCCCAGAGGGCCTCGAGGTGGGGTGGCGATTTCCTTTGTATTGGTCCGCCAGACACCACGATGTCGGTTCTTCCTCCTATCAATTTTCCGCCAAGGATCTCACAGCAGAAGAGCAACTGGCGGCGGCTAAGATAGCCTCATATGTGGCCCAGAACGGGGTGCGGAGTGCGGCCGTCTATGTTAGGGAATTCAGTACGACTTTTATGTTTAATGTGCTAGGGCTTTATATTTCCTTCTCTTTTCTTTTCGATGTATTTGCTAACGCTCCTTTATTTGTGCGAACAACGTATGGAAGACGACTCGGACTACAGGCGTATGTAAGGCCGGACGCCAGGTCTTATTGCCGTGCGTGGTGCCTCCGCAAAGACGTCTCGGAAGTGAGCTCCTGCCGACCGGCGAAGAATAGCGCCTCCGATGCCGCCGCGGCGCTTCTAAACGGGCTAAGGTTGGTGGTAAGCTCCACATCGTCCCGTTCAACCCGCCCGGCACCGTCCCCTTAGCCGACAAGGGTAAAGGGTTGTCTTCTTCTGACGCGCCCTCTTCTGCCTTGGCTGCTCCCCTGGCGCCTGGTAAGCTTCCTCGAAGCCTGGCCTGGGAAAAGGGGATAACTGAGCAAATGACCCCCGCCTTCCTCCCGCCTCCGGTGTATCTGAGCTCTCTTCCCCTTGCTCCGGTTGAAGAGACTGAGGTTCACCGCGTGATGCATCAACTTTGCAAGGCGGTCGGGGTATCCCACGCCTATCTCCATCTCAGGGGGGAGTATGTTAAATCGGCGGGGGATGTCCAGCGTCTGACCGTCGATTTGAACCTGGCCCAAGAGAAGGCTAAGAGGCTGGCCGAGAGAGGCGGCAGTCGGAGGAGGCGAAAGAACAAGCCTTAGATGTTTCGCGTCGGGCTGAGGAAGAACTGCGGCATACCAAGAGCGAGCTGGAACAAAGCCGCTCTGAGCTGGATAGTTTGAAGTCGGCTCACTTGCTCGAGGTTGAGGGTCGCCTATGAGAAGGCCGCGGCTATGGTGAAGAAGGCCGCTGAACAATGTTTTAGGGCGGCTCTGCCCAGCTCCAGTTTCTGAACCCAGGGGTTTCACTGAATGTCGAAGGTTATAACTACCGTTCCTACATCAAGGATGGTGTCCTCGTTCCGCCGCCTTCTTCTCCCGAGGTGGGGCTTATTTCGGCTGTGGAAGCTGGCCACTCGGAACAAGCCGGTGGGGCGAGCGCTTCGGGGTTGAGCCGGACGTCGACGGGTCGCCTGAGGACGAGGCGGCCCCTCCAAGCTAAACTTGTTACTTTATTTTGCTGCTTCTTTTTTTTCTCCTTTTTCTTGTGTTTTCGGCGTAGGATGCCGATTTTGTGTACGTATGAACTTTTTAACTTTAATGAATGCAAATTCAACTAAATAGTCCATCGTGTACTTTTAACTTTAATGCATAGACTGCACGTAGTTAAGTTTTAGACCAGGCCTAGGTCCTTCAATAATCAGAGTCCGCTTAGTACTCTTCTGGTGTAGTAGACCAGGTGCATTAGTAGGGGTGTTCTTACATTATACGTATACCTCGCTACGAGGTCCAGGAGTTGCTTTTCCCGTATCTAACCAAAACAAGAGCGAATAATCACATGCTTGGTCGATGTCGTCAAACGACATTTTGGACCTGATCAAGGTCCGGTATGGCTATCGGCCTTCTTATCTCGGTGTCAATTTTGATGCATCAAAATATATACCACGGCTGACGACAGCCGCCTTGCGTGGTGTTGATACAAGGGCCGATGTGACGGCCTCGTAGATTTACGTACACGAGCCATGGGCCCCGTGTCGGTTTACTTAACGAAATTGCCAAGCATTTTTAACATGAAAATTTGGTTAATAAACCATTTATTGATTTACGAAGTAACAAGCTGTAAAGAGCTAACAATCCAATCTTGCATGAAAGAAATGACTGAAACCAAAAATGACTGAAATCAAAATAAGCAGGAAAACGAAAGTGAAACTAACAGGCATCCGTCGAAGGAGTCCTTCTACGACAGGGTCTAACTGTAGTAAACCCTTAGCTTATCAGCGTTCCATGTCCTTTTAACAGGCTTTCTTGCCAAGGTTTCGAGAACATAAGCTCCTTTGTCGAGCTTTTCTTTGACTCGGTAGGGTCCATCCCAATTTGCCGCCGCTTTCCGTCCTTGGCGTTTTGTTGCCTACATCGGCCCTTCGTAGGACTGAGTCACCCCGGCCAAAAGCCACGGGTCCGACCTTTCGTTGTATTTAGCCGCCATCACTGTTTAGTAGCGATGTCTCGGCGAGGTGCCGTGGTCCTAACCTCGTCCACAAGCTCTAGCTCGGTTGCCGGGGCCACGGAATTTGATCCTTCTCCTTCTTCCAGACTCGAGCCTCCTCCAGGATGGCTGCCCAATCTCGACTGGAATCATAGCCTCGCATCCGTAGGTCATGCGGAAAGGGGTTTCTTGAGTTCCGGACTGTGCAGTTGTTCGAATTCCCCATAAGACGTTATACAGCTGTTCGACCCAGCTGGTGTCCGCTTCCTGCATTTTCTTCTTAAGGCCGTCCAGGATTACTTTGTTGGCCGCCTCGGCTTGTCCGTTTGACTGAGGATGTTCAACCGATGCGAAGTGGTGTGTGATCCCGAGGTCGGCCGTCATATCCTGAAAATTTTTGTCCGTAAACTGGGTGCCATTGTCTGTCACGATCTCGGCCGGGACTCCAAATCGGGAAAAAATGCTCCGTTGGATAAACCTTCGAACCCTGGCTGAGGTAATGGTTGCCAAGGGCTCGGCCTCGATCCATTTAGTAAAGTAATCAACCGCTACGATGAGCCATCGCAACTGCCCGGGCGCTGGTTTAAATGGCCCAAGGAGGTCCATTCCCCATTTGTAGAAGGGCCAAGGAGCCGAAATGTACTCCATATCAGATGGCGGAGACCAGATTATTTTGGCGTGTTTTTGGCAACTGTCGCATGTCCTTACGAACTCCTTGGCGTCTGCCTCCATGGTTGGCCAATAGTATCCGGCCCGAAGAGCCTTCCTTGCTAATGCCTTTGCTCCCATATGTTGGTCGTTGATCCCCTCATGAATCTCACCCAGGACGTATCGGGTTTCGCTAGTGCCCAAGCACCTCAGCATTGGGGTGTGCAGACCTCTTCGGTAGAGTTTGTCGTCTACCATTGTGTACACCGCGGCCTCCCGTATGAGTTTCCTGGCCTCGGTTTTTTCGAGGGGGACAATTCCTCGTTCAAGGTAGTCTTCGATTGGTTTCCTCCAGTCTGTCGCAGTGGATATGGCCATGATGCAGGTCGGTTCCTCTAGCTTTTGTTACACCACAGTCCTGTGGTTAGCCGTTCCATTAGTGCTTGCTAACTTGGAGAGGATGTCGGCTCTTATGTTTTCTCCCCTTGGGATGTGGGAGACCGTCACTTCCTCGAATTCGGCCTGTATTTGCTTGACTTTATTTAGATATTTCGCCATGAGGGGGCCTTTGGCTTGATACGTACCATTTACTTGGGCAGAGACGAGCTGGGAGTCGGTGAAGACCGACACTCTTTGCACCCCCAACTCATTGGCCTGTTGTAGTCCGGCCAGGAGCGCTTCGTATTCGGCCTGATTATTTGAAGTCGGGAAATTCAACTGCAGAGAGTGTTCCATCGCAACTCCTTCTGGACTTTCTATGATTATTCTGTCACGCTTCCCTTAGCATTGGATGAACCGTCGACGTATATCTTCCGGGGTTCTAGCGCGCTACGTCCCCGTCCACTCGGGTTAATTCTCGCACGAAATCGGCCAAGGCCTGAGACTTGATGGCATGTCGGGCTTCGTATGTAATGTCGAACTCAGATAATTCTATGGCCCAACCGATCATTCTGCCGGCCAGGTCATGCTTGTGTAACACTTGTCGCATAGGTTGGCTGGTCCGGACCGTGATCTTATGGGCCTGGAAATATGGGCGAAGTCCCCTTGCCGTGGTCAGAATGGCGAAAGCTAGCTTTTCCAACTTTTGATCTCTTAGCTCCGAACTCTGCAGGGCTTTGCTTACGAAATATATAGGCTCCTGCCCATTGTTGCCTTCTCGGACTAAAGCCGAGCTTACCGCCTCCTCTCCGACCGATAAGTATAGGAAAAGAGTTTCGCCTGGGTGCGGCTTTGATAGGACCGTGAGTAGCCGAGGCATTGCTTGATCTTTCTAAATGCGGCATCGCTCCGGGTCCAGGTTGCCGTTGTCTGTTTCTTCAAAGAACTTAAAGAAGGGTAATGCGTTTTCGTCGACTTGGGTAAGAATCAGGTTAATGAGGCCGGTCGGCACATTAACTGTTGGACTTCCTTCTTGTTAGGGGCTTGCATTTCCAAAACCGCTCTGCACTTGTCCGGATTGGCCTCAATCCCCGGTTCGTGAGTAGGAATCGAGGAACTTCCGTACGGCACTCCAAACGCACATTTTCTTGGGTTAAGCCGGATTTGATGCTCTCTTAATTTTTTGAAGGTTTGTTCTAAATCCCGGATGTGCTCCTCTGGGTCGTGCGATTTGACGATCATGTCGTCTATGTAGACCTCGACGTTGTGGCCGATCTGGTCCTTAAACACCTTATTCATCATCCTCTGGTAAGTTTCCCCGGCGATTTTTAAGCCGAACGGCATTACATTATAGCAGTAGTTCCCTCTTTCGGTGATGAAAGCGGTGGCCTCCTGGTCGTCTGGGTGCATAGCGATTTGGTTGTATCCTGAGTAGGCATCCATGAATGACAACAATTGAAAACCGGAAGAGTTATCTACGAGCTTATCAATGTTTGGCATTAGATAGGCGTCCTTTGGGCATGCTTTAATCAAGTTTGTATAATGCGTGCAAAACCGCCATTTGCCATTTGGTTTTAACACTATTACCACATTGGAAAGCCAAGTAGTGTACTGTATCTCTCTGATGAACCCGACCTCCAGTAACTCGTCCATGTGCTGGTTTAAAGCGACTTGCCTATCCGGTGCCCTTTTTCTCTTCTTCTAGGCCACCGGAGCGGTCCCCGGACGGATGGCTAGTCTGTGACAGCAAAAATCTGGATCAATTCCGGGCACTTCGGCCGCACTCTAGGCAAAAACATCTCGGTTCTGTACCAAAAAACTCTTCCATCCTTTCTCTCAGATTTGGGCTCAATGTCCTGCCTATTTTTGTATTTTGGTCCGGGTTATTTCCAATTACAAGGTCTTCCAATTCTCCCTCTGGTTCCGGCCTGGGCGTTCCCTTTTCTTCTCGTTGGTCCAACTCGACCATATTTATCGGGCGTCGGTTTTTTTCGCCTACTCTGCCTGTCGGCTCCGATGGGGGCGCTATTACCCTCTCGCCTATGTTAATCGTGTCTACATAACACTGCCGTGACTCTTTTTGGTCTCCCTTGATGGTAATGACCCGGTTGTCGCGGCTCACCATCTTTATTTTCTGATGTTTGATTGAGACCAACATGTCCCATTTGTGGATGGTCGGTCTTCCCAGTATAACGTTGTAAGGAGATGGGAAGTCGGCCACAATGAATCTTACTCGCTCTGTTTTGAAGCATTCCTTCGTTCCAAGGGTGAGTCGGAGGTCTATGTACCCTTTTGGTGGGGACAATTCTCCGTTAAAACCGACAAGGGTGGTTTTGCACGGCTTCAAATCTTCCTGGTCGAGGTTCATCCTTACGAAAGCGTCCCATAGGATAATATCCGCTGAACTCCCGGTATCAATGAACATCCTTCTAACTCGGCAGTTAACCAGGGTTCCGGTGATTACCAGGCCATCCTGGTGATCGGGTATTACGTCGGTCATGTCCTCCTTTGTGAAGAAGAGCTGGGGCCGCTTTCTTCCGCCGGTCTCCTCTGCCTCTTCCTTGAATCTAGGTCGGTCCCTTACTGAGAGGACTTCCTTTAAATATTTTCTTCGTTGGCTCGCTGTGTCCCCACCTCCTCCGAAGGCCCCACTGATTACATTACAATCGAACTCGGCCTCGGGGAACTCGTTTCCTTAGGCTCCGGTTTCGCTTGTTATCCTTTCTTCTTTCGGCCAGACGGCTGCGCCGTCGGTCATCGAGTTTCGTTTTTCTTGCTTTCGCCCTGTGTTTGGATTACATATTGACGCATGCCTCGGCGATCCTGTTTTGCGGCCTCGGGCTGGTTCTTGCCCCCTGGTGGAGTACTTCTGTCCGCATCTTTCCGCGGAGCATTCGCTTGGCGCATTTGTTCTACCTCCAGGTACTTCTTTGATCGAGTCATGAAGTCGCTAATGCTCTTGGCCGGCGTCTTAAAGAATGATTCCGCTAGTCGAGTCGTACTATCTAGGCCGGCGGCGAGAAGGTGGGCATGTACTTTCTCATTCAACCCCTGAACCTGCAAGGCGACATGGTTAAAGCGATCCAAATAACTTTGGAGTAATTCGCCGGGTCGTTGCTTGATTTTAGACAAGATGTATTGGGACTTCGGTTGTCTCCTGCTAGTTGCGAATTGCAGTTCGAAAGCCTTTGCCAAGTCATCGAATTTGGTTATCGACCCTGGAGGCAGGGTTTGTAGCCATTTTAATGTTGGCCCCTTTAGGGTTGTGGCGAAAACCCTACTCAGGATGGGTTCGCGAGGCCTCTACATATCATGATCATCGAAAGTCGTCCGGATGGGTTGTTGGGTCCTGCGAACTGTCATACTTGCTGAATTCGGTGAGGTTCAGCTTTGCTGGAAACCGCGCTCTGAGGATCTTGGGTGAAGAGGGGCTGCTGGCCTTGCCCTCGGCATACCTTCCTTGCTGAGAGCCGTATGGGGGTGGTCAGGTCGACCCTTCGACCCGAGACGATTTTTCCCTTCTGGATTCTTTGGTGGTGGAGGCCGCCCTAATGCTTCGGGCGCCTTTGGCATTCTCTGTTGTCCTCTGACGGTGGGAACTATGGCCTTCTTGGTCGGGTTCCTAAGTTTTGTCGTCTTGGTCATATCTGGTGCTTCCAGATTCCCTTCTTCGGTCCCGCTTCTCCAGGCATTGCAGTTGGAGAGTATAGCGTTTGTCCATGTTCTCGATGCGTCTCATCATGGCAAGCTGTCCGTTTTGGAGTGCAAGGAAATCCGGGTTTTAGACCGGGATCTCCTGATTTACGCCCGGGTTGGAGTTCAGTGGTTCGTGACGTTGTCTATGTGCTGCCGATGACCCCGTCTCGAACTCGTCCTCTTCCTCAGGTTGATCGTGATTTGGAACGCGAGGTTCCTCAAGGCGATCTTACAGGCCGTGATAAGCCGGTCCATGTCGTCCTGCTCATGGCCACCGAGAGGATTATTCGGCCGCTCGGTGTCTTTGGGGTTGCCGAGGTGGTTGACGCTGCTCTCCGGTTGCTCGAACCATCTCCGGCTGCTTCTGGCTAGTACTACGGGTGGTAACCCTCATTGGTCACGGGAATTGAAATTTATCAGATCCCCACGGTCGGCGCCACTGTTCCGGTGTGGAACACAGATGTCCAGCCGTGTATATAGGCTGGTGAGTTGGTATTGGATCTAGGTACTCTTGCTGGGTGCTTATGAGAGAAGCACACAGCCAGAGGTGGGATCACTGAACACAACAGGCTCTTAGCGGAGGAGTGGGGTGTGTGCTCAGTGTGACGGCAGGTAAATAGTCTAGGGTTTAGAATGTGTGTACCTTGGATAGCTACCTCAGTATTTATAAGTATACCTGGTGGGGGTGATCTAGCTGGGTATTCGGATAAGATCATAACCGTCTAACCTGGATTCTCTCTAACGTCCCATAGATCTGCATCTATTTTACCGGGGTGGTTGAGATCCTCTGGATTAGCTGGCGTATCTGGAGTACGTCATCCGTGGTTGGGCCTTATCATTTATGGGCCTCGAGCGAGTCCATAACAATATTAATAGGATGATTTGATATCATACATGACATAAATTAATAAATTATGATAATTATATATTTTTCACATAAATATTAAAATGTTATTGTATCATTAAAAAAATCATTTCCCTCCGCGTCTCCTTGCAAACACGACGACTTTCAATTCTAAAGAGATAAATGAAGATAAAAAATTATATTTCTCGGATACAATAAAAAATAAGAGTTAAGTATCAATTTTGCTCCGGAAGTACACGTCTAGGAGCAATTTTGCCCTTAAAGTTTTTTTTAGAGTAATGTTGCCCCAGAAGTCTAAAAACGTAGAAATGTTGCCCATTTATCAACATTCCTAACGGTCAAACGTTAGTTGACCACATTATGCTGACGTGGATTGTCTACGTGGCATCTTTATCACTTTTTTAAGTAACAATTTTGCCTCGAAAGTACACGCCAAGGAGCAATTTTGCCCTGGAAGTTTTTTCTAATGCGATCAACTAACATTTGACTGTTAAGGTTGTTAATGGAGGGGCAACATTGCTATATTTTTTAGATTTTCAGGGTAACATTGCTCCAAAAAAAACTTATAGGGTAAAATTGCTTCTGGGCATGTATTTCCGGGACAAAATTACTATTTAACCCAAAAAAAATAATAGGGCCCACGCGCAGCCCAATTATCCAAGCTGCCCACTGCTTGGATATCAAGCTTTTGTTTCAGTAGTTGTTTTTTTTCAGAAGCCCAATAACAAAAAAGTTATCATAAATACTTCCCATTGAGCTTTTTTCCTATTGGTAAATCACTTAGATTTTTTCTCTTCAAAAGCAGTCCAATCACTCAGTCCAATCGGACGTTGTACATGTCTACCATCCTAAACACGGAATTGGCTTTGGCCCATTGGCGCAGTTTCATGCAACCCAACTCCCCTTTCTTTTTCTTTATTTTAAGAAAAAAATTTTCAGGTACTATCGAGTAGTGAAAAGATAATTAAAGATACTGAATGGTGCTGAAAAAAATTCTTCATCATCTTAAAAAATTATTTTAGGATCTTAAAAAAATATTTCGTGCTACTAGAAAAAAATATTTGAAGGTACTGACCGGCATTAAAAAATACTTCAGGATACTAAAAAAATTATTCATGATCTTGAAAAATTATTTTAAGATAGTGAAAAGATATTTCAGGGTACTGACTTGTACCAAAAGGATATTTCATAATACTGACTAGTACTGAAAAATAACCTATGATCTTAAAAAATTATTTAAGTATCTTGAAAAAATATCCTAAAACATATTTTTAGTAGCAGTCAGTACCTGAATTATTTTTTCAAGATCCATAAATAATTTTTTTAAGATCATGAATTATTTTTTCAGTATCCTGAAGTATCATTTCAGTACAAGTTAGTATCCTGAAATATGTTTTTAAGATGATGAAGAATTTTTTCGGCACTATTCAGTATCTTGAATTATTTTTTTACTACCCAGTAGTGCCTTTTTTAAGATCATGAATTATTTTTTGGGAAAATCATTTTCAGGTCCCTTTTAAGGCTGACAATCCCAAAAAAGGCCCCAAGATTCTGATAATCCCAAAAAAGGCCCCAGGGCCTTTTCTGGGATTTTCAAATCTTGGGTGAGTTGTCAACAGGCCGATATAGTTGTTAATGGGGTGCGATATAGTTGTCAACGAGGTGATATAGTTGTTAGCAAAGTGTTATTAACGGGACTGATTTAGTTGTTAAAACCTACCCGTTAACAACTATATCAGCCCCGTTGACAACTCACCAAAAATTATGAAAATCCCAGAAAAGGCCCTGGGGCCTTTTCTGGGATTGTCATAATCTTAGGGCCTTTTTTGGGATTGTCAGTCCTAAAAGGGCCCTGAAATGGATTTTCCCTTATTTTTTTAGTATCATTTTAGTACTAGTCAATACCCTGAAATATTTTTTTAAGATCATAAAATAATTTTTTCAGATGATGAAGAATTATTTCAATGCCATTCAATATCCTAAATTATCTTTTTACTATCCGACAGTATCTAATTTTTTTAAAAAAAAAAAAAGGAAAAGAAATGGGAGCTGGGCGCATGAAACTGCACCAAAACGGGGCAGTTTCATGCAGCGGTCCGCTGTGGACAAAGGCCAATTCCCCTAAACACAATCCATCTCTATGGAGTGACTGTCATCCTTCTATTAGTTTTATTGATGGTGATTTTCAGATTCCATTTTTCTGAACTCGAAAATTGCCCATGCTCTCAAAAGTCCGAAATCTTGTTTTGTTGATTATTGAAAAGTAATGTTACAATTTTTATTGAAAAAAGGGGTTAGATAGTGCTTATTGAATCAATTAATTCAACATATTTCCTCATCTTTTAACTTCATTCAATTTGCAGAGGAAATTATCAGGCTGTGCAATGTAGGTAATTTTTTTAAAATACAGAGGAACATAAAATTTACAAAATGCGAGCTCACATCTCCCATCTCCCATTTCCCATTGATCTCAATGAGACATTGGTACAAATCTGGCTTTATTGGAGCATATGGATATGGTTGACGATGCAGGGAAGGTCCATGGATTTATTATCCTTTTAGAATTGAAAACCGTGTTATGGCCGCAATGAGAAGCAGAAATAGTATAGTAATAACTTCAAAACAAAGTGCAAAAATAGTACGTAACAGTTAGCATTTTTATAACTTGCTGTAAAAAAAATTGAAGAGTAGTGATCTGATACAACCACTTCCATGCTTTCATGCATGAAGTCACCTGTCGATCATCAGATAATCCAATATACCTTAAGTCCTTAACAATCAGAAAATAAATTTTCTATAATTCGACCCAAAACATAAAAAAATAATAGTTATATATACATGACTCTCGTTGTGTAAAAAGATCTTGTTTGTTGTTCGTGATGTCACCAATGGGGTCTAGATTGTCTCAGAAGCTTTTTTCTCAGTGTATGTCCATCCAATTGATCTCAACAGCTCATAAAAGACACATCATGCCGCTGTTAAAATTGCATCTCCACCATCCTCTGTTATAATTTGGACTGTCCATTGAATTCCCCATATCCCATAAAACTTATCCTCTTATATTCAGGAATTTTCCCCATGCCACTCTCCCCTCGTCCTTCGTCGATTTCCAAACCCGATGATTCGTTCTTCGTTGCCGTTCAGATCCCCAATACAGACATCAGTTTCCCTTTGCTTGATTCAAGTCCCAATTCCCTTGAGGTCCCCCAGGACAACATCAACACCGTGGCGCCAGAGACTCCGAGTCTGAGCTGAAATCATATCATGAACCGAAGCCGCATACCTGGGTCAAAGTCTTTGGGGGTTCAATTGGACGGATTATTCCCATGTTCTCACTCCACAGGTCATTCCTTGCAGATTCAACCTGAAGAGAATTGGGAAAGGTTTTAGTCGTGTGATTAACATATTGTTAATGTTATGATATTTCACTCATACTTGGTCATGTTAAATGAAGCCTGGCAAAGGTTGAAGGCAAGGCATTGAGTAATGGTTAGGATTCTGCTAACACTGAGGGAATGGTTACTTGAATTTAGGCTAATAATAAGTGCAATGTGGATGCAGTATTGGTTTTTGACTTCATTAAGTGGAACACCTTGTATACTCTTATACTCAAGTGCCTTTGTAATTAAGCTATTGATCCTCTATTAACCTTTACATTTCCATATAACAATACATGGCTAAGATTTTAGTATCTTCCATGTCAATGTTGTGGGTGTTGATTTCTTGCCCCGCTTCCACTCTTAATTTCATATTAGTAGGAACTATAGATGTAATATAGAGTCATTAATTAGGGTCTTTTTGTTCAAAAGTTTGCTAATTGTATGAATTGCCATGTGCATTCATTTTCAGAAAATGTAAGCACTCCCAAACTCTTTTCGTGACATATAGTTGTACCATACGCTTCCTTTTTGAAAATATGCTTTATAGGATCCCAAACTGTTTTCTTGACATATAGTTGGCCCCCTTTCACTCCTCCTTTTTCATGTTTCACATCCCTATACAACTGAATGCTTTTGTTTGATGCAGGAAGTGTGGCAGCTTGGATTTTCGATCAACTAGCTTGATGAACATGAACATGTACTTAAAGACTTTAAAGTTGTTGTAAAGACAAGAGAGTAAAGTATATAAGGAATGAAATACTATGTAAAACTATGCCATATATAATGTAATGGATGTAAATATGGCCCTTTTTAGTAGTCTATTGGGGGAAACGTTTGATATGTAATGAAATATTATGATGTATGGAAAAAAATATCAGTAATGATATATTGCTTTAATTGAATACATTGCTGTCAATTTGTTGTTGTCTTACATTAATTAAAACAGAATGATGCTACCAAAACAAGTTCCATATGCATACTCACTACTGTCAAATACCAAGTTTTATTCCATTTTGCTCAATATGCCATGTGCAAAATGCATGCTTCATTTCAAGAATAACTTCATGTAGTACTCTTGCCATTACTTGATCTTGGTCAGTAAAAACTATTGTATTTCTTTTGCTTGTTTGCTTTCAAGAATGTTTCCAACAACCACTTAGATGATTCTGTAGTTTCATCGTATAACAAAGCTACACTAAAAATTACAATTACTCTATAATGATTGATTCCTAAAAATATTTTGCCTATGATTATTGTTTGTGCAGTATGTGTTGTCCAATGAAATTACATCTCCAAAATAAACATAATTACCATAATTCGAATGTCTACCCAAAAAATATTTGTAATTTGATTTTTCATATCAAGATGGTATGAATGGTAAAATGAGGGGTTCTTTGTAATTTGTTCTTAAAAATAATTCAATAAGCATTGAACTTTTTCATCCACCAAACTTCTTCGTCATCTAGTAATCAAATAATTTTTTTGTATCTACTCAAGTGAAACCAAGTTTAGCTCCCGCACCTGCTTGCTTACTCATAAGTTCAAAAGTTGCTTTTTGTTGAAGTCCAACATCTCTAACCAAATGAATCTCATCTGCTTGTGCATTACCTAATTTCCGTTGAGACCTTATCATATAAAGCTAGTGAAAGAAAATCTAAAAAAATCCCATATTTTATATATATAAAAAAAAAAATAGTCACTTTTATCTTACCATGCCTCTTAGAATGAAGATGATGCTTTTGTTTTTCCTTCTTTTCTCTGCCGTCAAGAGCGAGAATGACATTAGATATTAATACAAAATTTAAAAGATACCATCTTTTATAATTAATTAATTTATATATATATTTATTTATTTATTTATTTATATTTATATTTATCTTATCTTGCCTATGAAGATGAAGATGGCAATAGTTAGAACCCTCCCCTCAAGAATGGATGCTTCTTCACTTGGATGGCCTTCAAAAGAAAAGCAGAGCCTTGCTGATTGTAGAAGCAGTCTACTGGAACTAGAAATTACCATCAAACCAATATACTCCCTCCTCCGGTCCTAATTATAAGAGCTAGTTGACTTTTTTGGAGAGATTAAGGAAGCTAATTAAATTACTTTAGAGTATTTTTATTTTTATTTTTTTCTTTAAACTAATTAATTTGACTAATAAATTAATATATAATCTAAGGATACACAACATATGAAATGATTAAGTAACTTATTTAGCTTCTTTAACCTCTTCAAAAAAAGTCAACTAACTTTTATAATTAGGACTAGATGTAGTATTTAATTATATCTATATAATATGTAGATGAAGCAAATTTCTCCCGTGCGTTGTGTGAAGCTTTCCCACCACGGTTAGCGATGAAAAGTCAAAGAGTTTCTGGTTCTAAAGTATCAGATATGTATGGACGGCTAGGATTAAAATGGCATGGGCGATTGAGATGCAATTTTAAATAGATGCAATTTTAAATAACTCATGACGTGTCTTTTTGTAGGTGCTTTGATGGACTAAATTGCTAGGATGAAAAGATACCGAGAGATGAGGAGAAATGTGCTATTAAGAGTATCAGCTCTCATCACGAATTTTTTCTGTGAAAATTCATATTGGCAAAAAAAATTCATATACAAGAACTAATTCAGAAGCCTTTTTCCGCATGCCAAAACAAAACTCCTCTTACATACTTACTTCATAATTCGTAAAAGTACTTCTAAAAAACTAAAACAAACATGCAATTCTTCAAGTTTTTGTCCATTTAGGGCTCATTGAAGATTAGAGAAGGAAAGGGAAGATCCCAAAGTTCCCATGGTTTTTGGGTGTTTGGTAGACAGAAGATCCAGTCAGCATCTTCCAGTGAGTGCTCATCTTTCCATATTTGAAGAAAGATGCTTCCCATCCGAAAATAGAGGGAAAATTGCAATCTTCCCAGGAAAGTGTTTTTTTCCTTCTAAAATTGGCATTGGTTCTTCTTTTTCCCACTTAACCAATACCAAATTCTTCATACCAAACATCTCATTTTCCCTCAACTTAAGTTTCATTCCCTTGTATACCAAGTGACTTACATTTTTAAAGTTCCCTCTCAATCTTTCTTTCTATTCATTTTCCTCCTTTAAGTTCATTTCATTCCTTAAATCTTTTTCATAACAAACGGGGCCTTAGTTGGCACATAAACACAGACACATACATATACATATACACCATTCATTTTTATTGTTGAATGTCTTACTTAGCATCGAAAAGTTTTTGTGGGTTGATGCCTCATTTTTTAAAATAATCAGCCCGATTTTACAAGTTTTCAAAATATACTCTTTTTTTATAATACATGAAGAAAACAAAAAAGCACAACTAATAAATACTCCTCCGGTCCTAATTATAAGATAATATTTGGAAGTTGGTTTTGGTCCTAATTATAGGAATTGTTACTTCACTTTTACTTATGTCATTTTAAATTTATATAAGGACGTTTTAGGAAAATGAGTAAAATTAACTAATTTAACTTTTTTCCTTAATCTCCCCAAAATCGGTTAAATATGTCTTATAATTACGACCGGAGGGAGTAGTTTGCTCAATTGAATTTGGCTGTCCTAAAATGCCCTTATATAAAATTAAAATGACATAAGTAAAAGTGAATTAACAACCCCTACCACATACCTCTCCGACTTAGAATTTTTCTTTACACACGCTTTTTAATTGAAATAATGGTCTTGCTATATATACACATATATGTGTGTATATATGTATACATATAAATATAGATACACACTCACATACATATACATACATATATCTACACACATATATATGAATACACTCACACACAAATACACACACACACACATATGTATATATATGTGTGTTTATATATGTACACACACATATACATTGACAGGCACATACACATACATATATGTATGTGCACACTGATACACACACACACTCACAGATATATATATGTGCGTCTTTATATATGTGTCTGTGTATATATCAGGGGCGGAGGGAGGGGGTGCTAGGGGTGGCCCCCGCTCCCCTAAAATTACAGAATGTAGCCCAAATCTTTAAAAAATTATATTCTAGTCTCATAAAAATTTTAATATTTTTATTTTAGTCCTTGTTATTTGTTTTGTGAAGGGACTAAAATGAAAATGTTAAAATATTTGTGGGGTTGGAATGTAATTTTATGAAGACTTGGTTCCTATTCTATAAAATTCGCCCCCCTAATTGTAATTTATGGCTTCGCCCCTGGTATATATGTTGTTTATTTGTATATAGACACACACACATATAATCATCAAAAACCAAACACACTTGATAGAATGAAATAAGGCTATTTTAGGAAGAAATTGATAAAAATTAGAATGTTGTCTTATAATTAGGACCAAAACCAACTCTTAAATGTTGTCTTATAATTAGGACCGGAGAGAGTAGTTTTTTTTTTTAATGAAATGAGATGCAAAATAATGATATATGAGTGCCGTCATCAAAAAAAAAAATTACAATAACAAAAGAATGATGAGTCTTATTCTATTAGGTAGTGTCGTCTATATTGATCACACAACGGTATTATATCAAAAACTAAATTTTTAGTTAAATTGCTCAATTTATTGAATGTTTGTTTCAGTCTTCCTCTACCCATTTTCATAGGACTTCATACTGTTTGATTTACCCTTCTAACTGATCTATCCAATGGCCTTATTTGAATGTGATGTTCGACTAATAGATGCCACAACAACTATTCCTTATTTGTGTTCATATAAATATTGCCTTTTTTTTCGGTGGCTAAACATTTATCTCAACATCCTCATTTTAGCTCCTCCCATTTTATGCTCATGTTGTTCATTTAAAGCCAAACAATCACTATTATATAGTATTGCTGACCTTATAACCATATGATAAAACTTCCTTTTTTCCTTATCGGTTTCTTTTGGTAAGAAAATTATTATACTCCCTCCGGTCCTAATTATAAGACATATTTAACCGATTTTGGGGAGATTAAGGAAAAAAGTTAAATTAGTTAATTTTACTCATTTTCCTAAAACGTCATTATATAAATTTAAAATAACATAAGTAAAAGTGAAGTAACAATTCCTACCACATACTTCTTCGACCTAGAATTTTCCTTTCCACATGCTATTTAATTGAAATTATGATCTTTCCACACACACACACACACACACACACACACACACACACACACACACACACACACACACACACACACACACACACACACACACACACACACACACACACACACACACACACACACACACACACACACACACACACACACACACACACACACACACACACACACACACACACACACACACACACACACACACACACACACACACACACACACACACACACACACACACACACACACACACACACACACACACACACACACACACACACACTCTCTCTCTCTCTCTCTCTCTCTCTCTCTCTCTCTCTCTCTCTCTCTCTCTCTCTCTCTCTCTCTCTCTCTCTCTCTCTCTCTCTCTCTCTCTCTCTCTCTCTCTCTCTCTCTCTCTCTCTCTCTCTCTCTCTCTCTCTCTCTCTCTCTCTCTCTCTCTCTCTCTCTCTCTCTCTCTCTCTCTCTCTCTCTCTCTCTCTCTCTCGTGTGTAGACACACACACACACAAAGATATGTGTGTGTGTGTGTGTGTGTTTTTTTTTATATGTACACGCACACACACATATTGACAGAAACACAGATATACATGTATCCGCGTGCGCACGTGTGTGTGTAGACACACACATATATGCATATATATATACATACATACATATATATATATATACTCAAACACACACACATACATACATATATGTACACACATGTGTGTGTGTCTATATATATTTGTGTATACACACACATATATCTAAAAGTTTCATTGACTAGAAGAATCTACACACCCACAAACATGTATTCACCAAAAACCAAACACACTTGAGAGAATAAAATAGGGGTATCTTAGGAAGAAATTGACAAAAATTGGAATGTTGTCCTATAATTAGAACCAAAACCAACTCCCAAATGTTGTCTTATAATTAAGACCGGAGGAGTAGTACTTAATCATCCGATCCCAAGTTCTTCCTCAAAAAAGTATTATTATTATTATTAGAAATCAACAAGAATTAAGTGTAACAGTAATTAAATGAATAAATTAATATGTATGAGCTGTATTTCTTTGGTACTACCTCCGTCCCTAATTATAGGAGCAATTTAACCGATTTTGGGAGAATTAAGGAGAGGAGTTAAATTAGTTAATTTTACTCATTTTCCTAAAATGTCCTTATATAAATTTAAAATGACACAAGTTGCCCTAATTATAAGTGTTTCTAATTTGCCTTACGTTAGATATCCATGACATATTAGTTTATATATGTATATTAGTTGCTTTTTATATAGCCATGTGTATACATATAGATCTAATTTTCTTTCCACACACTTTCTAATTGAAATAATGGTATTGTTATATAAACATATATGTGTATATATACGTGTATACATACAGATCTATCTATATACATAGAGAGACACACACACACAGATATATATTGACAAACATAAACACAAATATACATATATATATAAACACACACATATATAATGCTCCTAATAATAAGTATAATAGGGGTATTATAGGAAAAAATTGACAAAAGTTAAAACTTGCTCTTATAATTAGGACCAAAACCAACTCCAAAATTTACTCCTATAATTAGGGACGGAGGGAGTACTACCAAAAGAAATAATGGTGACTTGTAATAACAGAATATTCGACTTGGATTTTTACAGGTGATTCTTTGTTGGCATGTATTCAGCTATTGGAAAGTCTGCCTTGGAAGTAGGTGGCCATTATAAATTAATAAAATCAATATTTATTTTTCTGAAACAATTAAAATATTTACATTAAATAATTTTCATTTTGAAATTACTCAAAAAACTTTATGAATACAAATTCAAATTATAAAAATTTATACTTAATTTTTTTTTAAAAACTTGTTCAATACATATGTGTGTGTATTTATAATAAGAAAAATTTTAGAGGAAATATTTAACCTTTATATAAATTTTATTAACATTATATAAATATATTAATTTTACAAATTGATACAAGCAAATCCAAAAATATAGCCTAGAATGAACTATATAAATTTTATACCATTAACTACTAATTTTTTGGAAATATTTTATTTTTATAAGAATTCTACATTAAAAATTTAATGAGTGAGAAAAAATTGATAAATTTTTATACTATACTAATAATCTGCGAATTTTGTATTCATAGAATAGTAGTGCTTTTTTTTTTTTTGGATAATAGTAGGAACATCCTCTAAAAGGAGAGTCAATCAAACATATCTTTTGATTTTTATTTGAAATTTTGAGTTTCTATTTTTAGCAAATGTTTGTATTTTTCAAAAATACAAAAATGACATTTGTATAATTTAGATTCAGAACGTTTAAAAAGAAGGAACATTTTTTTAAATAATCGTAGCGATAACTAATATATTTAATTATTTTATTTAATGATCATTTTTAAAAAAGAAAAAGAAAAAATAACTGTCTCAGTCGCGAGAGTACGACAAAAGCAACTGTTAAAAAAATTTGGATTTGTTGAAGCAAAGGAAACGAAGACGAAGACATACATACAAAATCAACAGACCGAAAACAGAAAGAAATAAAAGAATAGAAAAAAACCCAGCGTAAACGCCGCCACTCTATTGCCACGTAGGCTTGGAAATACCCCGCACCTAACTCCTGACCAACGAACCTCCAGGTTCGGGAAACACAGCTGTAGACAGCCTGTCACCAACCAAGTCCCACTCATCTATTCCCCGAACTCCGATCTATCTCTCTTCCCCTGCTTCCCTTCTCTCTCTCTCCGCTCTCTCCTTTTTCTCTCCTTCCTCCTCTGTCCGCCTCTCTCTGTGCGAGTTAGGGTTTCGTTTCCTTCGTTGTTCGATCTCATTTGTTGGCTGTTGGATACGTTCATCCACTTTGTTAGATCAGGATTCTCTGCACGGTAAGTTTTCTCTTGGTTTTTCTTTCTCTTTGTATTCTCCGTTTTGCTGCTGGTTTCCTAGGGGTTTTTCCCCTCCCTGCCTTCTGTTGCTTTTTCCTCATTTTGCATTGTTACTTGGCTTTTTGTCTTTGCTTTAATATGGTCTGGTTTCGTGGGTCGACGGTAATGGCTATTCATTAATATTCATATTATTGCCGATTTGCTGTCTTGTTTGGGTTTCCTTGTATGTTTGTTTTTCAGATTTTGACTTGAAATTTGACGGATGGTTTATCTGGTTGTTGAGAAAGCGGTGTAGAGAAAATGGAACGTAAATTTGGATTTTTTTTAATTGTATTTCAGTTAATGTGCGTTATTTAAGCAGTACTTTCTAGTTGGTATTGTGTGGACGAAGTCTATGTATTTTGAATTTTTTATTTGGGAAATTTTAGCAAGTTAGCTGTTAATTTATTTCTCTGGGGATGAAACCCGTTGTTTGGAGGTTATTAAAAGCTTGAAAAGATCCAGCAATGATGTTTTCAGAATAATTAATTAGAACCTGCCGGTAAGCAGAGCTGATGGGGCTTTTCTTTTTTTTGTTTTATATATTGCTTTTTGTGATTGCTGGGAGCTTCTCTACAATTTTATGTTGATGCTCAAGTGCTGTGGATAAAGACAGCTAGAATTCTACCCTCTAAATTTTAAGTCGTATTTTGTCCCAGTAACTTGCAGGAGGAGTCAGATTGGTCCTGGGATTTAATATTGTTACATCAATTAATTAGGGCAATAAGCTTGTCTCTGGATGCACTTCCTTTTTTATATGATTCAAGTGTTGCTTATTCTGCTGTTGTAATATATTTTTTCCTGTTCGCTTGGTTGTCTTCTTTGTTGTCAGCGTTACCATCTTTTTAATGCATTTTGTCATTAATAAAAATAATCAACATTACCATCTTTGTATTGCCTAAAGTATTTTGATTGCAAAATTTAATCATCAGATTCAAGTCTGAATCAATTTTATAGTATGTTTGCGTTCAGGTATTTAACTTACATCGTAGCCTATGTTTTTCTTTTTGTTCCCCCTCTCCTTTTGTAGGTGCCTAAATTGGACTCATTGCATGTTTATATTCTGAGGTTTATTTATTTCCCACAGGAACAAATCCTTTGTGTTTCTGAAGTATGCAAATTGATTGATGGGCATGGTGGAGTCACTTCAACCTTGAGTTGTCATGCATTGCTGAATTGAGTTATCCATCCTATTATTATATCTGGAACTTTGACATAATTCTGGAACAAAGGGGCAACCATCTGAGGATTTCTTGTACCCATGCTGTCAGATAGCATGTGTGGAATCTGTACCACGGGTAATGCCCCTGACAAGATTTGCTGCCGATGCATTCGGTGTGGTGACAATTTGTCTCATAGTTTTCTTGGTTATTCTTGGTTTACTGTGCATTGTGTACACATGTCACTTCCGCTCTCATAGTCGCCATCAAGGCTATCTGCAACTTAATTATTTTAGTGGTCCTTGGATCATCCGAATCACAATCATTGTATTTGCTATCTGGTGGGGCATTGGTGAAATTATTCGGTTGACTTTGATAAGTCGTGCCCTTCACTTAAAATGGCAGGAACCTGTTTGCAAAAGTTACATTGTATCAAATTTGGGGTTGGCAGAACCATGCCTGTTGCTAACTGTTGTGTTTCTCCTTCGGGCACCCTTACAGAGAATGGAGACTGGAATTATGAGCCAAAACTGGAACTCAAGAACAGTGGGAACGATTCTTCTTTACTGCTTCCCAATGTTTGTTCTTCAGCTACTTGTTGTTTTGATTGGACCTCAGTTAGACAAGAATAAAGGTTCTGGGAAACATTTGCCTCATTATTTTACAAGTGCAGCTGCTGTCTCTACTCTAGAGGAGAATGAGGTTTCCGTTTGTACTTACCCTTTACTCAGTACAATTCTCCTTGGCTTTTTTGCCATCATCCTGACTTTCTACCTATTTTGGCTTGGAAGGCGGATTTTAAAATTGGTTATCAACAAGGGTTTGCAGAAGAGGGTTTACACGTTAATACTCTCAGTTTCCAGTTTCGTTTCATTGAGGGTTCTTTTCCTTGGTTTATCCGTTTTATATAGACCAGATCAATTTACGTTTGAAGCCCTTACTTTCTTGGCATTTCTTGCCCTTTTATGTTGTGCTGGGGTGTGTATATTTGTGCTTGTGTATCTCCCAGTTGCAGATTCTTTAGCTCTGGGAAATTTACACGACTTAGAACCTAGAAGAGGATCTAATGTTGATCATAATGATACGATGTCTCTTATTGCTAACCGGAGTCATTTGGAAGGTGTTGAAGAAAATGTCAGGTCCAGTCCTGATTCTGATGCATCCACAAAGCGGGGTTCAATTTCGTTTCGGACATTGGAAAAAGATGGAACTTCAACTGGGGAATTTGTTGAGTTAAGCCTTTTCTCTCCCAGTCGAGATGCTGCCCCTTCAGGATCGTCTCCACCTCTTGGTTGGCCAATGCGACCCCTCACACAAGTTGTTGGACCTTGAAACCAGGCTAGAAACCAATTACTATGAGTGAATTGTCAATTTTGTGGAGAAGAAAAACTGATTGTAAAGGATTTAGCTTCAATAATGCTCACTCTTGTTCTGTTTTCCCAATATTAGGTCCAATGGTTTTGCATTTGAATTGGAGGTCTTTTCTGATTTTCCTATACCATCTCCACCTCTTTCGTTGATTATAATAAATTCGTATGTTTTAAAGACTTTACATGGTAATATTTCTCAATGGGTGTCAACGGGTGATGTGCGATTTGGTGCGTAATTTGCAGTTGTTTTGTTTGATTGTTGGAAAACAGCTTTTGATATTTTTAGTTGGCCTTAAAAGATGTTGGGATAATTTTACCTATAAGATTTCAAAATACGTCAAAATGGTCTTTAAATGGTTTTTTGAAATTTGATTTCAAAATTGTGGTTAAGTGCCGAAAGACTTTTTTATAATATTTTCTAGGGATAAAGATTGATTTTGTCACGGAAGTTTTGGGTTTGGAGCATCCAGCACCTGGAAGTTTTTTTGGTATCATTTTTACCTCGGAAATTTACAAATGTAGCAATCTTGCCCATCAGTTGATCTTAACCGTTGGATTGATCATTTGTGTTATCATTTTTACTTCGGAAGTTTACGTAAATTTGCTCAAAAAAACTTTCGGGGCAAATTTGCTTCTAAAAAAAACTTCCAAGACATCTTTGCTCCTTTTTGTATACTTCCGGGACAAAAATGATACCAAGAAAACTTTCGGGGTGCTGGATGCCCCCCAACCAAAACTTCCGTAGTAAAAATGATATTTAACTCTATTTTCTATATGTGAAAAGATATAAATGTTCTTATGGAGGCTTATGGATATGTCAACATAGTCATATGATCTTATCAAAACATATTTATGGACTTGTTAATCTCATGAACTTATCTTAACATATTCATTTGTTAACACATGCACATTGACTTATTAAAACAGGCTAATAGACTTGTCAACATAGGTACATAAGGGTATTTGTATCTTTTCACGTATGAAAAATATTGTAAAAATGTTTCACATGACTTCCAATTTTGAGATTTAAAGGGTTTTTTTTTTCAAAATTATGTGTAGGTCCCAAGGAACAAAAACAATTACAAAAAAGTCCATTGAAATCACAAAATTACACAGAAGTTTCAAGGGACTTTTTTTATATTATTTGTATTAACAATAGGAAATGACATATTTACAACAGGAAATTACTATATTTACAACAACATTTAAACACTTGACCATTTACAACAGAAAAATGCATATTTATAACAGGAAATTCCCATATTTACAACAACATTTAAACACTTGGATTTTGAACGTAGAGAGGTCTTTTACAACAGAAAAATGCTAGATTTACAATAGGAAGTGTTGTATTTACAACAAAATTTAAAATCTTGACATTTACTACAGAAAAAGCCACATTTACAACATGAAATGCCTATATTTACAACAACATTTAAACACCTGAATTTTAAACGTAGAGAGGTCATTTACAACAGAAAAATGCTAGATTTACAACAGGAAGTGTTGTATTTACAACAAAATTTAAAATCTAATCATTTACAACAGAAAAAATCATATGTACAACACAAAATGCATATATTTACATCATTTAAAAACCTGGATTTTATTTCCATAGAAATAATATCAAAAAAGTTCCTTGGGACTTCTATGTAATTTGGTGATTTCAAGAGACTTTTTTTGTAATTATTTTTGTTTCTTGGGACCTGCGCGTAATTTTCCTTCCTGAAACTAGATGCAATTTTCCGAAAAAATGTTTGGATATTCTTGGGTGTTACTGACCCGAAAGGAAAAGAATAGTATTAGTGGCAATAAGGAAAGTAAAGAATCCCTATCTTATGACCGCTTAGTTTATTTTTATTATTCTTGATTTTTTTTATGTTAAAATTAATTCTAACAAAAGAAGACAATTTAATAAATGAATGTTAAAATATACTTCTGATCCTTTAATTTTATGAGTTTTTATTCTAGTTCCTTAAATTTATAAAGGGTATTTTTAATCTTTAAAATTTAATACCCTTAAAGTTATTAATGGAGGTGACAAAGTAAAGTTAAACGTTGACAATACAATCCTAACAAAAGAAACACATGGCCTTATTTAATTTAGAGTAAAATACTCTTAGCCCCCTATGTTTTGCTTTAATTATACAGACCTCCCTCCTGTTTTTAGAACCTACACTTAAGTCCAAGCTATTAACCCCGTCAAAAATATTCTAAAATGATTTCAAATATATATTTTTAATTAAAATTTATATTATAATAATTTTTATTGACTAAATTACCGTTTATCCTCCCAAACAAATATGTTAAAAAATGAAAATTATAAACTTTTATATACCAAAAAAATTATAAATTTTTATAATATAATAAAAATTAATAAATTCTATAATATAGTAGATATTTTGATAAAAAAATATATTATAATTATTTCTTGGTTGTATAATGTTTTTAGTCAATATAAATGTTTAAATAATTATTATGTTAAATAAGGGTATTTTGGTCAGACAAAGTGTTTATAAGTCAAATTTAATGGTCAACTAACAGTTGGATGGATGAAAATAGAATTTTTAAAATCCAGGTGAGGTTTGTTTAACACATTTTTTGTTTATTTATATGAGTTTTTAAAATAGAAGGGAGGTCTGTGTAATTAAGACAAAATATAACGGTAATTAGAGTATTTTAGTCTTCAATTTAATCCTATATGGTATTTACTTAATTTATATTATTTTATTTTATTAAAAAATATAATTTAAATAAATTATTTTAACATGACTTTTTTAAAGACTAACCCACAATACCCATCTGGCTCTAATGCCTTCAAACCCACTCAGCTCTAAATCACTGTTTGTTTCACTACTTCTCTTGTCACAAGCTTCATCAACCTCTCTTTATCTTCCTCATCGCCTCTCTCTGTTTGTGAACACTCTCGGATAGAAATTAACAAAGATTTTCATATGACTTGGCGTGTTTTATGTTTGATCAAGTTTTAATTAGTATATATATGGTTCGAATCGAAATGTTGGCAAAAGAAAGCACAATGTAGAAAATTTTTATATAATTTAAATGTCTAGTATTATTAAGTTAATATTTAAATTACATTAACTTTTTAAATAAGCAATTCAAAATTTTATATAATTTAAATTTTGAAATGTCTAGTATTATTTTGATATCAATTCATACGTTTTTTAATGTCTAGTATTATTAAGTCAATGTCTACTATATTAAAAATTTGAAATGATGATTTAACTGAATATATTTTGTTTATGTAATTTAAATATTATCGACAATTCATACCAACAAGGTAGAGATGTAGAAAAAGTAATATAATACTGATTACATATTTGAAATAATAATGATAAAAATTTCGTGTTGGCGAATATATTTAAATTATTTAAATTTTAACAACGAACTTATAAACATTCATATTGTTTGGTTCAACTAACAGTTTTTAATAACATGATATCAAAATTACAACTTTCTTTATCAAAATTAAAATTGATTTTTTCTCCTTACAAAACAAGAAGAAAAATGATTTCCATAAGGCTTCTTAAGTATCTGTTCGGGGGTTTCAAAACATAAGTTTTGTCACAAGTCTGCCAAACACCCTTTTTTTTTTTGTCCAGAAGCTATTATGGATCAAAACCTAGATTTTGCAAAAGTTTGTCAAACATTATTTTGTCAAAAGCTATTCTGCATCAAAACCTAGGTTTTGGGGAAAAAAACTATTTTTTTAAAGATTTTTCTCTCTCCTCTACCATCATCAATATTTTTTCGTATCCTAAGATTTTTTTAGTACCCTTCAATACCCTGAAATATTTTTATTCAAGATTAGACATAAACCCTGAAATATTTTTTCAATATCCAAAAAAACAAATTTAACATCATGAAGTATTTTTTTCAGTACCCTTAAGCATCATTTTAGTACTCGTTACTACCCTAATTTTTTTTTCAAGATTAGTCAGTACCCTGAAATATTTTTTTAATATTCTAAAATAAATTTTTAAGACCATGAGAAGTATCTCTTTAGTACCAGTCAATATTAAATATCTTTTTAGTACCCGTCAGTACCATTAAATATTTTTTCAAGATCAGTTATTACCCTAGAATTTTTTTTTTTCAATATCCTAAAATAAATTTTCAAGATCATGAGGTATTTTTTTAGTATCCTTAAGTATCACCCCGAAATATTCTCTAAAGATAAGTCATTTCTAGTACCCTGAAATACTTCATGATCTTAAAAATTTATTTTATGATATTAAAAAAATATTTCAGGGTAATGACTGATTTTGAAAGAATATTTCAAGGTAGTGACGGGTACTAAACAAATACTTAATACTGTCTAGTACTAAAAAAAAAATACTTCTCATGGTTTTATTTTAGGATATTGAAAAAATATTTCAGGGTACTGACAATCTTGAAAAAATATTTCAGGGTACATAAAGGTACAAAAAAATTTCTTAAGGATATTGACTGATACTGAAAAAATACTAATGATGGCAGAGGAAAAAGAAAAAGCTGAAAAAGATAGCTTTATACAAAACCTAGGTTTTGATGCAGAATAACTTCTAGAAAGGGGTGTTTGGTAAGCTTATGACAAAACCTAGGTTTGTCTGTTTGGCAAACTTTTGCCAAAACCTAGGTTTTGATGCAAAATCGCTTATGGACAATTTTGGGGTGTTTCAGAAACTTTTGTCAAAACAAAGGTTTTGAAGTTATCTAAACACTATCATTTTTATCCAAAAGCTATTTTCAAAAATCATTTTTACCCCGTAAATCCCAAAAGTTATTCTCCAAAAACCAATTTTACCTCGTAAATTGTGAAAATCATTGTTTAAAAGCTACATCTAAATGGGCTTACGGAAGATAATTAAATTACTTTAAATTATTTATATTTATCATTTTCACTTCAAACTATTCTGCCTAACTTATAAACTAATATATAATATAATGTCACACAACATATTATATGATTAAGTAATTTATATAGTTTCATTAATCTATCTAATAAAAGTCAACTTTATTTTATATTTATGTCTAGCTGATAAGTTTTTTCTTTTTTTGGGGGAAAATCATTGTCAGATCCTAAAAAAACGGAATTAATCACAAAAAAGTTCCACACCAAATTCCCCTTACAAAAAATCTCGTTGTTAAAATGGATTTTCATGTTATCAAAATGACTTTATTAGTTGTTAAAATGTCCCTATCAAAATATTGTTGTGAAAATGGCTTCTAATGTTGTCAAAATTGCTTTGCTTGTTGTAAAAAATTCTTCGGATTTTTCTTCCGGCGTGTAGAATTTTAGAAACCTGGAAAATTTTTGACAATATAAAAAGTTATTTTGACAACATAAAAAGTAATTTTCTAAACGAGATTTTCATAATGACATTTTACAACTAATAAAGTCATTTTGACAATAAGAATCATTTGTGAGGGTAATTCCGTAACATATTCACAATTAATCACAAAAAAGTCCTTGAGGGGTAATGTGGGACATTTTTGTGATTAATTTCGTACTTTGAGACCTAACAATGATTTTTCCTTTTTTTTTCAAGGATTTTAATTTTTAAGTGATAACAAGTGGGATATTCCCCTCCGACGCTAAGGGTGTGTATGGTAACGCTTTCAGAATCAGTTTTTTTTTTTTTTTAAATTTTTTTTGGTTCCCCGAAATAAAAATGGATAGGATTTGTGTTTAGTAAATTCAGTTTTTTTTTTCTAGGATGAACCAATTTACTTTTTATACTCAGGAATAAAACAAAGAAGTTAAAAATTTCTACTTCTCTATTCAACACCTTTATTTGTTCTTTACATATTTTAATATTATTTTTCCCTTAGATTAATGTTTACAAAACTGACTATTATCCCATTAATTTTACGTACAAAAACAAAAATAAAAATGAATTAGTGTAACATAATTTATATTTGAATAAATTTTTTTTAAAAAATTAGTTTAACAAATTAAAACTTGTTCGTATAATATAATTGAAAAGCATATTAAGATGTAAAAATGACTTAAAAATATTTTTTTGTATAATTTGATAGCTTCAAGAGAAATATTAAAATAAAAATTATAAAAAAAGGAGAGTTAATGTATTATTCAAAAATATTTGTAAATATAAAAGCCATTTAATTAGATGTATTCAATAAATAAAATAAAATATATAAACATAAAATTAAAAAATGATATTAGGGAACATTGCTGGAAAAATCTACAAGTGCAAATTTTATCATCTAAAGGCATTTAGGACTGATGTGTAATTTACCTTTAATTGTGGGTAAAACGAAAATACATTCGAACAGCAAATTTTGCCCATGGGAATTTTTCATTCATTTTCCCATAATATTATAAATTAAAAAAGGGTAAATTATTCCCTCGGATCTTTTTTATAAACAACTTTCTCTCTAATGGTGCTAGTCTTACATATAAACAACTTTTTTTAGTGTCTCAAAATTTAAACTACTTTCTCATTTTTTCACCCATATTAAATACACATCTTTATATTAATGAACCACTAATACTCTTTCATATTTCTTATTTATTACACATTCTCTTATATTTTCTATTCATTCTCTCTCCTATACTCTTTTTTATAAACAGGAGCATATTTAAAAAATACATTACATTTTTTACGCATGTATTGTTTTTAACTAATTTTATTCGTCAGTTCACTTTGGATAATCAATATAGTTGTTGTTTATAAAAAGAACCAGAGGTAGTAGTATCCAGCACGGTGCTAAATGCAACTGAGAAATAATATCAGGGTACTAAATACTACTTTACTCTAAAAAAAGATGTTATAAAAAAAGCATATCAAATACAAAATAACTAAAATATCATGGATACAACCGCTAGAGTTGGAAACAGGACCAGCCTGGCCTACAGGGCCAGCCCTTTTAGGCTTAGGGTAGGAAAAACATATGCTTTTCAAGGCCCAACTTATGATTGTACAAGCCAAAGTTAGCCCTACAGGACTGAAAGCTATTTTTCTAAGTTTTAACTATTTTTCCTACGTTTTTTCCCAAAGAAATATAATTAGTAAATTAAAACAATTAAAGTTCTAATTTAACAAATAAATTTTGTCAACATTAAGGTCTAAACAACACGCATCATGATACAAACAAATATAGTCACTAAGTTATAATCAAAGGTAAACTATTGTCTATATATCATAATTACAAATAATTAATGAGAAGACTTAATAAAATTATAAATACTTCTTATAAATATGTCTTGAAAAGTGTAAGTAGTCAATAAAATAAACAATACAAGATATGAACAAAGCAATCACTAGAAAATAAGTCAAAAAATACAAAATTAGTAAGAATACTTATGAAATACTCCCTCCGGTCCTAATTATAGGAGCAAATTACCAGAACTTGGAGGGATTAAGGAAGGAAGTTAAATTAGTTAATTATGTATATTTTCCTAAAATACCCTTACCCAAAATTTAAAATGACATTAAGGAAACGCTTGTTGAATTGGTAGCCCGCGCATGTCCATATTCAGTTCTTAAATGGCGTCAGCATAGAATTGGAGAACAATAAAATTTATGTGACTTTACTATTATCCAATAACAATAATTTTTTTTAAGACAAATATTAAAATTATCATCCGCATATAACATAAACTATCTGTTATGGTGTAGAACACAGATTGTCTAGCCCAAAGGGGCTAGGATGTTGATGTTGGTTGGGACTTGACCTAGGAGTGATTCCTAGGGCCTACGTACCCTAAAGAGGGATCAAAGTCCACGTAGTTCGATGATAATGGAGGCGTTTAGCAAAAGGGGGTGGTGTGTGTGCTCTGTGTGCAGTATATGCAATTGAGAGAGAGCTTAGAGGGTAGAAGATGTGTACCTGTCAGGTTAACCAACTATATATAGATGTCACCTTAGGGTTAGGGGTCCTGATTTGGTGTAGAGATTTCCCTTGATTATCTCCTTGATTGTAGGTTGGTTATGATCTTATCTGATCTGTTGACTTTCATGATAGATCCTACTGTTCTTGGGCCGCATCGCTAATGGGCCTTATATAAAATCCGTAACAGATGCCCCCCAGCCTGGTAGTTCAAGGTTTTGGACTGCCGGGGTGTATGATGTCCTGGATAAGTCATCCGAGGTGTTGCCCATCTCCTGACGTCTGCGTCGAGCTAGGACTTGTTAAACTCATTTCCCTGGGTACGTGGTAACGTTGCAATGTCCGATGAGCCGGGGCGGCGTCCTGCGTCTCGTGAAGTGTCATGATGACGACCGACGGCTTGAGAAATACCGTGGTGATTACCGACGGCCGAAGGGAGACCGAGGTAATGAACTCCAGCCCTAGGAAGGCCGTGGTGAGAACCAACGTCCTAAGGGTCCGAGGTGGTAGACAACTGCCGTGGTCGAATGATATTTCCGGGATTGTATTCCCACGACCTGAGGATCCGGATTACTAACCGCGGGCCTCAATTTAATTGGTATGATTGAAAGTGCTGGGGTGAGGACCGTGGTTCATGGATCTGCCGGGGTGAAAACCGCGGCTCATGGATCTGGGATTGTCCATTGTGGGCCCTGCGTAATTTCAAGCGGATCAAGGTACCGGGTTGTAGCCCGGTGTCTGACGATCCGGGGTGGTTGATGTGACTACCGCGTGACTCTTGGGGAGTACCCTCTGATTCTGCCATGATTGCGTATGACACCTGGCTTTCGTGGATTGGATTTCGTCCATCCAGCTTAATTTGCTTTCGTAGCAATTTATCCGGGCTAATTGTCTGGTCTATATTCCTACATTTAATAACATGTAAGCAAATCACAACAAATGGGAAATACTTACTGTTTGTGCAAATCGCTCAACGTGCTCATTTTGGATGCTAGTCCGAGCTGGCATTTAAACTTTCTGGTTTGCATTAATGGCGGTTGTTGATAACACGCTTTTCCACTTAACAAATTGTTGACCACTCTATTGCCCCCCCAGCCGAGTAGTTTAGGTTTCTGAGCCGCCAGGATGTGTTACTTTCCAAATTCGGACGAGGTGCTCGCGACTGTTGGGATTCCGTGGGTGCTGCTTACGGGGTTGGCTCCGAGGGTGGCGGGGCGCCTGTGGACGAGGCAGCCCCCTCAAGCTAGAAGTTCTTTTCTTTTCTTTTTCCTTTTCCTTTTGTTTCGGCGTAGGATGCCGGTTTTGTGTGTACTTTTGAACAATTAACCTTATGAATGAAAATTCAAGTAATTGGTCCATTGTGTACTTTTAACTTTTATGCATGGACTGCACGTAGTAAGTTCTAGACCGGGCCAAGGTCTATAAATAATTAGAGTCCGCTTAGTACTATTCTGGTGTCAGAAACCAGGTGCATGAATAGGGGTGTCTAAATATACCGCGCTACGAGGTTCGGAGTCGTTATCCGTGATTTTAACCAGGGTAAGGGCAAACGGTCACATGTTCAGCCGTGGTCGTCGTCAGGACACACTTTTGACCAAGTGGACCAGATCAAGTTCCGGTATGACTATTCGCCTTCTTACTTAGATGTCAATTTCGATGCATCAAAATATTTACCGTGTGTATGGGCCTCAGTGTCAATTACCGGGCTTATAGACCTCGGTGTCGATACAAGGGCTGATGACAGCGGCCTCGTGTAATTTAAATGCCTGGGCTCGTTGGCCCCAGTGTTAGCTTTGTGCCCTAGGGTCGAAATGTGACTTGGGTTGAAGTAACCTGAGTCTTTGTCCATTTCTTTTAGCATATATACAAGTATTCTTGAAATTGAACTTGGACATGTTGTGTTCGTCGTGGATGACATGCCATGTCTAGTTGTAGCAAACCCTCAGCTTTGTTGGCGTTCCGTGTCCTTTTGATTTGTTTCCTAGCCAGGGTTTCTAGAACGTAGGCTCCTCTGTTGAGTTTTTCCTTAATAAGGTAGGGGCCGTCCCAATTTGCCATCTCTGGCTTTTTTGTTACTGACGTCGGCCCTTCGTAGGACTAGGTCTCCCTAGTCGAATACCCTGGGCCTGACCTTTCTGTTGTGTTTGGCCGTAATGAGTTGTTTGGCCGCCATGTTTAGGCCGTGTGCCGTGGTTCATCTTTTTCTTCCGTCAAGACTTTACGTTGAGCCCGGGTTTTAATGGGATCAGCGTAACCGGGGTCGGCGTTCTTCTATTTTTGGAGGTGGATTCCATCCAGTTTAATACGGCACCCTTGCGCCCAGTGATGGGAGGGTACCAATAGCTCAAAGGAAACACAGGTGATATGTGGATTCGAAGAAATATGTAATGAACAATAACATATAAAGAAATAAGATTTAAAAGAAAAAGGTACCTGACCTCCACGAATAAGATCTTGTACCTCGCAATTTATGCAAACTTTAGCATTGACGATGACGGTTGTCATATCGAAACACTCCAAGTTGATGTATGTATTAAGTGTAACCGATGTCCGTTTTGGGTGTCGTGACTCGGAATTCGTTTCTCCAGTTGTGGGTGTCGTAACCCTTAACTTGTTTGTCCATTATGGGCGTCGTAACCCTGGATTTGTTTATCCATTATGGGTGTCGTAACCCTGAACTCGTTTTACGATCCGAGGTCCACTTAAGGAGCACGGATTTAACTGCATGAAATAGACTTGGCGGTATTGCCGTCTCAACACGGAGCCCGAGTACCAGGGTGCGCCTTCATCCCTTTCGTAGGGACAAAACTCCACAGTTTATCCAGGGTCCAATTGAGGAGCGCAAATTTTCTTTGAATTGATATAGCTTCTAAAACACTTTAAATTGTCATGGGATTGTTTTGAATCGGCAAGAAGTACTATGCAATTGACTTGCTCCGTGCGACCCCATGATTTGCATAAGTTTCATTTTAGTCCCTCATTGTAAAACCTTTTAGGAGTTCCACTTAGGTCCCTGTGAGAAACCTTTTGGAGATTTCATTTAGGTCCCTTTATGAAACCTTTTTGAGATTTCGTCTAGGTCCCTTTATGAAACCTTTTTGAGATTTTCGTTTGGGTCCCTGTACGAAACCTTTTAAGAGTTTCACTTAGGTCCCTGTACGAAACCTTTTGAGATTTTCGTTTAGGTCCCTGTACGAAACCTTTTGAGATTTTCGTTTAGGTCCCTGTGTGTAAATCTGAAGAGCCGCCAACCTTTATCGTTACGGCATACACAGATGCCAGAATTGAAAAGTCTGGGTTCCCAAGGAGAAAAGATGGCTCAAATCTGGGTTCCCAAGAAGAGAGGATGAGAATCCTGCTCAAATTTGGGTTCCCAAGAAGAGAGGATGATGATCCTTTATTCCACATTGCTCACTTGCCCGTATCTAAATTTATACCAGAATTGAAAAGTCTGGATTTCTAGGAGGGAGGATGACGATCCTTGAGGAGGGAGGATGATGATCCTTTATTCCACATAACGATTTTTTTTTTTTTGTTGCTTTAAGAACTTAGCTTTCTCTTAGTTGACATTGGATCTATTTATAATCTATTCTTTTTTTAAAAAGACTATGGTTGACAATAAATGTTATGCTGGAAGTTATTTACATATTTAAAAAGAATATTAATTAACTTTGTTATCGGCTTATCGCAATGTATATTAATTAAATGTTATTAAAGTCGATTTTATTTTGAAGCATCATCTAGGTTCTAACTTCTAACCTCCAAATTAGGAGTGAATTGGGATTCTTTTCACTCCTTTCTCTCTCCACCACTTTCCATCTCAATTACTATGTCTTTAATATATATGTCAGTGCGGGGCTTAGTAATTAAACTAATTTAGGAAGATTAAGTAGGTAAAATAAATAATTTAATTATATTATATATTATATATTCTTTCTAAAATATTTATGTATATTATTAGATTATATACGAAACACAATGCGGTGATGTGTGTGTTCTAAGAGCTAATAAGTACAATAATACAATTTATTTGGGGAAACTATAAACTAAAATAATTTGTTTGTTTCCTTATTATATATATATATATTATAATTATAATTTTATAATATTAGTGTATATATATTGTGTGTGTGTATATATATAATTATAATTTATTTAATACTGATAATTATAAAATCACAATTTTATTTAAGAAAAAAATTAATCTTAGTCCTTCAACTTTTACCTATTTATGACTTAGTTATTTAATTATGACTCAGTACGATTCAGTTCCTACCTTTTCACTCTTTATTATTATTATATTATCCTTTCTATTTGGCAAAAATTAATTCCAACTCAATTCCACATGGTAAAAATTCTTCTAGCTCATCTCTAAATCGCACTGAGTCATAATTGAAGGACTGGATCATAAGTGAGTTAAAGATTAAAATACTAAAAGATTAATTTTTATTTTTATTTATTAATTTTTGGGTTAAGGTGCACCTTGATATATTTTATCATGTCCGTCTAGCACCCTAAAGTCATTTGTGATAAAATTTCACCCTTGAAGCATTTAAAATAGTATAATCTGATCCAAAGTTAATACTCCCTGTGGTTCTTAATTCTTTATTATGAGGCACCAACTAGCAATTCTCACAAATAAATAAAAACAGTTAAAGTTAACAAAGTTGTCTTACAATTTAAGTAACTTCCAATATTAATTGCATTAAAATCTAATGTTATATTAATTATTACTCTCACCCACTACCTTTATTAGTTATGGGCATACATAGAAAAAAATAATAATTAATGTGCTTTGGAAACAAGCAAGTGTCTTATAAAAAAGACAAAAATACAATTGTTAGTTGATACCTTATAATAAGGACTTAGGGAGTATATCAGTTAGTTTGACCATTTAACACGCTGACTCAGCTCCAAGTTGACCAAAAAAATCTGAGTTGTGTATGACGTGGCATGAGATTGATTGGAGTGTTTTTCATTTTGTTAAATAAAAATCAGATCCTTTATGTTTACTACTATATATATTTTAAACGCTGAATAAATCACGTCGAGAGAAAAGGAAGTTAGGGTTAGTTCTGTTGAAGCCGACCAAAATCGCATCTATTTTTCAAAAGAGCAAGGTGATTTAGCTGCCATGAGATTATCAGAGGAGGACGTAGAAGCAATTCATTCCCAATTCAAGAACATTCAATTAAATTAATTAAGGAGGAGATGGAAAGAGGGAATTAATTAAAGAAGTTTGATATTGATTATAAATATAAAACAATTTTCATATTTTTTTTTTAATTTACTCATATTGATGCTCCCATAACAAAAATTGAGGAGGAGAAGGAATGAGAGAATTAAAAAAAATGATTAAGGTGTTTTAAGAAATACTCCCTCCGGTCCTAATTATAAGAACACTTTTTGAAGTTGGTTTTGGTCATAATTATAAGAGTAAATTTAAATTTTTGTCAATCTTTTCTTATAATATCCCCATTTATACTTTCTAAAAATAAAAAAATTGGATCCATTTATAATTCTTCGTCAACTGGATTAATGGATCGTCCAATTGGAAATGATAACAGAATGCATAGGTTGTTATAAAGAGATTCATTAAGCATATCGAACTAGAAAAATTGAATTTGATTAATTCAATTTATATGACTTTGGAACAATTAGAAAATTACAAAAATGAAACCATTCGTTTTGAACAACAAAGGGTGATTAATCAAGTCCGACAGTTCTAATTTCGAATCAGGATAAACTAGGATAGAAATAAAGCAATGGGCTGAACTCTTCTTAATTAAGGACAATAATAATTTAATAATATACCTATATATTATATAAAGTAAATGATTTTTGCAACTCATCAATGTCATATATATACCTCAATTATACTTTTTTTTAAAGATAATTTTGAGCAATTTTTTTCATATTTTTCTCATATCACCCCTACTAATGCTTCCTCTACAATAATTAATTTAACAACACGCTTACTTTATTTTTTATTTTTAAATAAAATAATTTTAATATTCCTTTAAAAATAAAATATTTTTAAAATTCCCTTAGTATGTCTTTTTGGAATAACTTGTAGCTCACACATATTCCATATTCGCTCGCTGACTCACGTGGCCCATGTGGTGTGAATGCATTTCTGTACTGACCCTCAAAACTAATTTTTCCTTGATGTAATTTTCAATTTTAACCAGGAGTATTTTCGGAAAATAATTATAATTAACTAATTTAACTTCTCTCCTTAATCTCTCCCAATTCTGGTAAATAGTTTCTATAATTAGGACCGAAGGGAGTACATGTCATATTAACTAACTTAATTAACTTTTTTAATTTAATTAAATTAGATAAATATACATTATATTAAAGAGATGAGGAGTACAAATTCTTGGCATCCAATCCTAAGCCCAAACAAAATCAGGGAGTTCTTATTCTCATATACACGCAATTACTTCGAGGGAAAAAGTTATAAAACAAAAGAAACTCAATATCTGTTATGAAAATAAGAAAAATATAAGATATTGAAATAAGAGAGATGAAGAGAAATAAGAGAGTCTTAGAGAGAAGGAGGTAATAATATCTTATTCATTTGGATGCTCACAATCACTTAATTACAAGGCCACTATTTCTAAGCACAAGTCCTTAAATTTTATACAAGAGTTACAACAAAAATTAAACCAACATAATTGTACAATATGTAACATTTAGAGGTTATGTGCATTAATCATGGAAAACTCCCAATAAACCATTCATGTGGAATGTTACATGGATTAAAGTGTAGAACTCTAAACGACACTTCTTAGGAGGTTATAGACATCCACAAATAATATTGCAATATTTATAACACTCCCCCGGATGTCCTTAAACAAATATTGTGCCTTATGAAAACCATTATAAGAAAAACTCAATGAGACAAAAACCTAATGAAGGAAAAAGAATATATAATGTATATTGAAGTTTCCTTGTTACAAATCTTACTAGGAAAATCTCATGAGACAAAACTTTGGTTAAGGAAAAAAAAAGTGTAGCATGATCTTTACTACCCCTTATGATAATACCATATTTACTTGTTCTCATGACAATATTATTTTGGGTTAAGGTGCATATTTACTAACAAACTATTAGAAGAAGAGCATCTTACACAAATATTTATTAAAGGTATCTTAAATACAAAAAAACAATTAAAGGGGGTAAAAAATCACAATGGCCGTTAGTTTTTTTTTTTTTTCAATGGTGGTTTATTTGATGAAGTGACGAAGATGTGGAAATCCTGTGTCAGAAAAATTTGACTTTTCAAAGCAATCCAGAGAGACTGACCTATGGAACACACATTTCTTCCCCTAACCCAGAAATTCTAGAATCTTACGCTGAAACTCAGGGGAAGACTCCTTGAAATCGCCGGTGAGCCTCTAGTGTTCCATGAAATCGGATCTGGGTCGCATCATGATGTAGACGAGGAGGAGGGAGGTAGCTAGAGAAGTCCATGAGGTAAACTGGAAATGAGGAGGAGGGAGGTAGCAGGAGAAGTCCACGAGGTAAACGGATCTGGGTCGCATCATGATGTATACGGTGGATTCGAAAACGAGAAAAACAGAGCAGATGATGACGGTAACAAGGTTGTATTGGAGGTGGAGCAAAAGGTTGCGAAGGTCATCGGGGTTGGTCTGAGAATCTTGGACAAAAATGACGGCGACAAGCGGGATCAACAGGAGGGTCAACAAACGGGTCATCGAGTAATGGTAGCCGAGCTTGACGTACTTGAGATTGACGCTCTGTAAAAAGTTCGGCAGTATCCGGGAGGACGTATGAACAGGAACACCAATGTTGACGGCGACGGGGGTGGGGGGGAGGATTGGAACTCATTTTGAATTGAGCAAATACAGGTCAAAAATCAGGGAATTGACAGGTGAGTTGAATCAAATCGTAGAAGGGTCTTAAGAAAGTGGTTTGAGTCTAGGAAAAGAAGAAGAAGAAGAAGAAGAAGCAGGTGACTCTGTTTAATTGGCATACAATCTTCCTTTGACTCTTTTTCTCTTTCTCAGCTTGCTTTGCTTTTCTGAGATTGCGTTTTTGTTTGGCCTTTGCTTCCTGTCTTCCTCGAGAGTCTAAGAAAAAATAAGATAGAGTCAATTTTTTCTGACTCAATCTTGCCACATCATCAATTATCTTCGCCACATCATTATAACCTTTGAGTTAAACGTGCGTAAAAAAAAAAAAAAAAAAACGAACGGCCATTGTGCTTTTTGACCCCCTTTAATTGTTTTTTTGTTTGTTTTGTATTTAAGATGCCTTTAATAAATGTTTGTGCTAGATGCTCTTCTTCTAATAGTTTGTTAGTAAATATGCACATTAACCCTATTATTTTTACTCCTCGTGATGACACCATTGCTTTTTTATCCCTTTTATCTCAATAGAGTATGTTGATTTCTTAAGTGGATTATTTACAATGCCTTTGGAGCATATCTCCTTTTTTGCTGATTTATACTTGACTCATTGTCATCAAATGATCCGTCAAAAAGTATTCATGTAACCTATCTCTCTAACATATCTTCTGGACATGTTAAATTATCAATATACCCACTTGCCTTATATTAAAAGATTTTTCTCACTAAACAACAATTAACCATAATATTTTCACAAAACCGGATTAACAAGTGATTAAGAAAAAAATCATTTTCTTTCCCAAAAATGCATACATTGGAGTTCAAGGCACAAATTATGCCCACAAACCCACTACAAACAAATCCATAACTTTGGGCACATTTATCAAACAGAAGAATAAATAGCCCACGAGTCTTACAACACTGATCCTACAACGAAGGGTCTACATAAAATATTTTCCGCACAAGATTTGATTATGGATCCACCAAAATATTATGGAAATAAAACCTTAAGTCTCACAGCAGATAAACAGTTATCCCAAAACAGTTAATATACTATTTCAAAAATATGAGGGCCTAGAATGGTAATATAAAAATCCATATAACACCAATACCAAAATAGGCTGACAAAGTTCACAATTTCTATGCCTCTGGCTGCTTCCCTTGTCTTCTAATAAAACTAGAGGTCTCGCCTGAAAAATATTGATAGTAACGGGGTGAGACATAAAGTCCCAATAACCAAAATTAATTTATTACATATGCAGGAAAGAATTGCAAGTCAGAGAAGCAGATTTACTAAGATAATTATAAAATCAACATCAAATAATTAATTAATACATAATAATTAACAATAATTAGAACCAACCTCACCCATCCATCATGCTCCTCCTTATATCATCCAGACGTTGTACAGTGTATCAGTGCCAATATACCTGGCTAAGGTTTGCTAGTCACTTCAAGAATAATGTCCCCTCCCATGCTACCACCGATATATTGTGACAGGGAGATGTCTGCCCAAAACACTCAACTCAAATTCCGGGCAAGAAATGAGAGAGTCGATGTGCACAATTTCCACCTAATTCTCTTATACACAACCTAACATATTCCACAACACACACACACACACACGCGCACACACACACACACACACACACACGCGCACACACACACACACACACACACACACACACACACACACACACAAGTAATACCTATGAAAGTAAGGTTTAACAAACACTTTATAGTCCAAAACAAGTATATAAAATAAATGAACCCCGGTTACCTCAACTCTAAGCTAAACCTTATCTCAAGGAGTAAAACCGAACAATCATCGATCACAAGAAAACTCTACATTATCGCAATTATAATTTCATATAACTTAAATTACACAAATTCTAATAATAATATATTATCATAATAAAAACTGAAAATAATAGTTTAATCCTTCAAATTTCAAAACTGTTCTGGTGTAGAACACAGATTGTCTAGCCCGGAGAGGCTAGAATGTTGGTGTTGATTGGGACTTGACCTAGGAGCGATTCTTAGGGCCTACGTACCCTGAAGAGGGATCAAAGTCCACGTTGTTCGATGATACTTTGAGGCGTTTAGCCAAAGGGCGTGGGGTGTGTGCTCTGTGTGCAGTATATACAAATGAGAGAGAGCTTAGAAGATAGAAGATATGTACCTGTTAGGTTAACCAACTATATATAGAGGTTACCTTAGGGTTAGGGGTCCTGATTTGGTGTAGAGATTTCCCTTGATTATCTCCTTGATTGGAGGTTGGTTATGATCTTATCTGATCTGCTGGCGATCATGATAGATCTACCTGTTATTGGGCCGCATCACTAATGGGCCTTATATAAAATCCGTAACAGATGCCCCCCAGCCCGGTAGTTCAAGGTTTTGGATTGCCGGGCTGTATGATGTCCTGGATAAGTCATCCGAGGTGTTGCCCATCTCATGACGTTTGCGTCGGGCTAGGACTTGTTGAACTCATTTCCCTGGGTACGTGGTAACGTTGCAATGTCCGATGAGCCGGGGCGGCGTCCTACGTCTCGTGAAGTGTCATGATGACGACCGACGGCTTGAGAAATACCGTGGTGATTACCGACGGCCGAAGGGAGACCGAGGTAATGAACTCCGGCCCTAGGAAGGCCGTGGTGAGAACCAACGTCCTAAGGGTCCGAGGTGGTAGACAACTGCCGTGGTCGAATGATATTGCCGGGATTGTATTCCCACGGCCTGAGGATCCGGATTACTAACCGCGGGCCTCGGGTTAATTGGTATGACTGAAAGTGCGGGGTAAGGACCGTGGTTCATGGATCTCTAGGGGTAAAACCGCGGCTCATGGATCCGGGATGGTCCGTTGTGGCCCCTGCGTAATTTCAGGAGGACCAAGGTACCGGGGTTGTAGCCCGGTGTCTGACGATCCGGGGTGGTTGATGTGACTACCGCGTGACTCTTAGGGAGTACCCTCTGATTCTGCCATGATTGCGTGTGACACCTGGCTTTCGTGGATTGGATTTCGTCCATCCACTTAATTTGCTTTCGTAGCAATTTATCCAGGGCTAATTGTCCGGTCTATATTCCTGCATTTAATAACATGTAAGCAAATCACAACAAATGGGAAATACTTACTGTTTGTGCAAATCGCTCAACGTGCTCATTTTGGATGCTAGTCCGAGTTGGCATTTAAACTTTCTGGTTTGCATTAATGGCGGTTGTTGATAACACGCTTTTCCACTTAACAAATTGTTGACCACTCTATTGCCCCCCCAGCCGGGTAGTTCAGGTTTTTGAGCTGTCAGGATGTGTTACTTTCCAAATTCGGACGAGGTGCTCGCGACTGTTGGGATTCCGTGGGTGCTGCTTACGGGGTTGGCTCCGAGGGTGGCGGGGCGCCTGTGGACGAGGCAGCCCCCTCAAGCTAGAAGTTATTTTCTTTTCTTTTTCCTTTTCCTTTTGTTTCGGCGTAGGATGCCGGTTTTGTGTGTACTTTTGAACAATTAACCTTATGAATGAAAATTCAAGTAATTGGTCCATTGTGTACTTTTAAATTTTATGCATGGACTGCACGTAGTTAAGTTCTAGACCGGGCCAAGGTCTTTAAATAATTAGAGTCCGCTTAGTACTCTTCTGGTGTCAGAAACCAGGTGCATGAATAGGGGTGTCTAAATATACCGCGCTACGAGGTTCGGAGTCGTTATCCGTGATTTTAACCAGGGTAAGGGCAAACGGTCAAATGTTTAGCCGTGGTCGTCGTCAGGACACACTTTTGACCATGTGGACCTGATCAAGTTCCGGTATGACTATTCGCCTTCTTACTTAGGTGTCAATTTCGATGCATCAAAATATTTACCGGGTGTATGGGCATTGGTGTCGGTTACCAGGCTTATAGACCTCGGTGTCGGTACAAGGGCTGATGACAGCGGCCTCGTGTAATTTAAATGCCTGGGCTCGTTGGCCCCAGTGTTAGCTTTGTGCCCCAGGGTCGAAGTGTGACTTGGGTTGAAGTAACCTGAGTCTTTGTCCATTTCTTTTAGCATATCGTCAAGTATTCTTGAAATTGAACTTGGACATGTTGTGTTCGTCGTGGATGACATGCCATGTCTAGTTGTAGCAGACCCTCAGCTTTGTTGGCGTTCCATGTCCTTTTGATTTGTTTCCTAGCCAGGGTTTCTAGAACGTAGGCTCCTCTGTTGAGTTTTTCCTTAATCCGGTAGGGGTCGTCCCCATTTGCGGCCAATTTGCTATCTCTGGCTTTTTTGTTACTGACGTCGGCCCTTCGTAGGACTAGGTCTCCCCAGTCGAATACCCTGGGCCTGACCTTTCTGTTGTGATTGGCCATAATGAGTTGTTTGGCCGCCATGTTTAGGCCGTGTGCCGTGGTTCATCTTTTGCTTCCGTCAAGACTTTACGCTGAGCCCGGTTTTTAGTGGGATCAAATGTAACCGGGTTTAATGCGTTCTGGGTGTTGTAACCCGAGATTCATTTATCCAGTATGGGTGTCGTAACCCTTGTTGGTTTTGATTAGTTTTGATGATGTCTTATGTAGATGTCATTATTAAGAGCAAAAAGTTTGAATGATATATTTATCCTGTACATTGACTAACTATTATATTTAATGTACATGTAATGTTGATATGAAGAAGATGGAAGTTGAAATAGCTAAATTCAGAGTTAAAATAAGGAAATTCAAGCTTCCTGATGAATAGAAGTTGCTACAATTTAATTGCTACAGTCCTGTGCATGAATAGTTCTTCCTTGCATTTGAATCTCGTCAATACTCAAGTATCAAACAAGTACTCGCGAGTATCAGGCTTCAATTGTTGAGTATGAGACTTCAATACCCGAGTATGTCACTTATATACTCGAGTATGGTACATAAACAGTGCTTCGTGCTTAAATCCCGACAATACCCGAGTATGCATCGTCAATACTCGAGTACATCACTCTGTTCAGTTCTGTTCTACGTTCAGCTTCGGGCAACCTCTGATAATTCAACAATATCTCCCAAACCAGAGATCGGATTAAGGTGAAACCAATTTTGTTGGAAACTAGACTTCCAAACGGACCTAGTCGCTTAAGATTAAAGTCCAAATGTGGTCATATGAGAGAAATATAAATTGTTGAAGATGAAAGTGATATCACCGTTATACTACTGACCAAGCCTCAGTGTTTTGAGTATATCTCACAAACTAGAAATCCAATGAAGCTGAAATCGGTGCAATACAAAAGTAGACATCAAGGGCTTTACAGGGATATATTTATATGATAATTTTGGAGTTCATATCAGGAAGTTATGATCTTCGAAAATGGACACTCGAAAATACTTGAAGCAACAGAGTTCAAATCAAAACTTCTGATATATCTTGATCACATAGATACCCGAGTATGAGAAAAAAATATACTCGAGTATGATCAAGGTTCAAGGCTTCCGGTATACCTTAATGAGATACCCGAGTATTGGAATTCAATACTCGAGTATTATCGGTAAAACTCATTCTATTCTGTCGAGTGCTCAGAATTCGAATATGATATTCAATGCTATTATAAATGATGATTAATGACTTGTTTCTAACCGTTATACTTAAAGTTTTTTCAATAGTACAGGATCATTTTTGAATTCATCATGAAACACGCATGATTCTATTCCTTATTCGAAAACGACGTAAGTTGGGAATATGCTGGAAACGAGGAAAATAATCTTCAAACAGTCAGAAGGCAGGAGTCATGATTTGTTAGAGCTATCTTCAGCAAAACCGAATAATGGGCAAGGATTAAGGAAATCACCAACACTCCAATGAAGAATGAGAATAACGCAGCAACGTATATGGAATAATCTTCAATCAAATTCATATTGAATAGCTGCAACGGTCAACTAAGCAAACCAGTATAAATATGAAGCCATAGGTGCTCAAAGAAGTTACACACTTACAGCAACAGAACAAACGATCAAAGAAAGATACTCTCCTGAGCTTGGTTTCGCTAATCTCTTGAGTGATACTTTCTGAAATACTTTCTGCTAATACTTTCAATACTTCCGGCTGAGACTGTGTAATACTTTGTACTTCAGTGCTTCTAATTATCTGCTCTTAGAGAGAGTCATTCATCTATTATTATTTCTTGTAAGAATCTCAGAGTATTGGGACTTTGAGATTGGGTTATCTGATTACAACTTGTAAGGGGTAGTGTAATTCAAGAGTGAGAATTGCTCCGAGTGTTACAGAGTGTGTAATCATTTGATCGTAAGATAGTGAAATCCCGGAGTGTTTCTGGGACCGGACGTAGGTCAAGGATTAGGACCGAACCAGTATAAATTCTCTGTGTCTATCTCCTCTACTCTATCTCTACTTTGCCTTGATATATATCTGTTGTGTGGGTGACCGAGTAACAAAAAAAAAGAGAATTTTTGTAATCACCTATTCTCCCCCCCTCTAGGTGATATTTCACCTTCAACCCTGAATTCGTTTATCCAGTATGGGTGTCGTAACCCTGAGCTTGTTTGTCCATTATGGATGTCGTAACCCTGGACTCGTTTATCCAATTGTTGCCCCCCAGACCGGTAGTTCAGGTCTTTGAGCTGCCGGGATGTTACCTAGGTTTGGTGTAGCCGGGGTCCGCCCCTTAAAATTCATGCGGAGCCAGGGTTTTAACTAAATATGGTGTAACCGGGGTCCGCATTTTGCTTCCAAACTTTTTGACGTTGCAGAAATAAAATTCGCATTTCAGTCCCTCTGCAAAACCTTTTAGGAGTTTCACTTAGGTCCCTGTAGGAAACCTTTTAAGAGTTTCACTTAGGTCCCTGTACGAAACCTTTTAAGAGTTTCACTTAGGTCCCTGTAGGAAACCTTTTAAGAGTCTCACTTAGGTCCCTATACGAAACCTTTTGAGATTTTCACTTAGTTCCCTGTACGAAACCTTTTGAGATTTTCGTTTAGGTCCTTTTATGAAACCTTTTGAGATTTTCTTTTAGGTCCCTTTATGAAACCCACTTGAGATTTCGTTTAGGTCTCTTTATGAAACCTTTCAAGTTTTGCGCTTAGGTCCCTATGCAAAACCTTTTAAAATTTGCACTTAAGTCCTTTGATGAAACCTTTTGAGATTTCGTTTAGGTCCCTGAATGCAACCTTTCGTTTATTGCAGAATGGTCCCTGGTCAAACTTGGCTTTGACCATGTTTCTTAAATCAGGTCAAATTCAGGAGCTACACCACGATACCCACCTCTGATGTATACTCCTGCCTGCGAACCGGAAGAGGGACTTCGTTCTTCGGGACCTTCAACCTCCGTCTTCCTCCGTCGCCGATGGCCCACCCGACGACGAAAAGGTACAGAATCGGAGAGCCTGATGTTGCATGCGTTCAGAGTCAAAGCTGCTGAGTGGAGATTTGAATTTCTCCGTCTGTATCATTCTTCGGGACCTTCAACCTCCGTCTTCCTCCGTCGCCGGCGGCCCTCTCGATGACGAAAATGTATAGAATCGGAGTCAACCAAGAACGCTTCACCTGCATCAGATTCGGCAAAACCAGAAGCGATTCATATCTTGTTTAGATTCAGATTCCTCTCCAATTTAGATTTTGAGATTTTGGGGCTTCGATCTCCAGTGCCGGCGGCCCTATCCTCAACGATCTAGCGGGAGACCTTCTTCGAGGGGATTGTGGAATGTGCTAATTGATTGGGTATGCAAATTGAATCTTTATTGCTCTGCTCGCTATTCTGATTGAAATTGCTATTTCCAGAGATTGATTTTCCTAATTTGTATTGACCGTCCTTTTCGTTCGAAATCCTAAGCACTTGTCATCTTGGAGAGAAAATCTGCATTATTTGTTCTCCCCATAAGCCTTCAAAGGTTGCGTTGATGTTCGGGTTCAAACTCCAACTCGGCGGAAGGCTATTATTGATCCAAATTCCATCCTGCCCAAGGCTATTGGTTAATTTGCCTCCGGGGTCAAATTACCTCCAATATATTGATCCAAATCCTGAAGCTTCTGGGTCCCAAAGCATGGAGATGGCTTTTGTTCTGCCCGTCTCCTGGAAATTGACATTCGTCTGTCGAGATCAATTTGGGTTTGAGTTGCCGAGATCGTCCGATCATCCCCTCCCAACCTTTTCGTTGTTTTGTGTCTTCCGCAAAATGCAGGTCAAATTGAGAGAAAGATCCCTGGGGTTCCGCCGATGGATGACTCGATTTGGATTAAATTTCCCCTCCTCACCACATCGGAGAACTTTGAAATCCCCAGACGAAGATATGCGAAATTGGGATTTTTTTTGAAATCAAAGAAGTTGATCAGATTAAATTATTTACTGCGTCAGCACCACAAAACCTTAGCCACAAGAGTCTCGTTTGGCAGTTGGAAATTAAAATCATTGATATGGTCGCGGGAATTGAAGTTTACGGTCCCCACGGTCGGCGCCACTGTGCTGGTGTAGAACACAGATTGTCTAGCCCAAAGGGGCTAGGATGTTGATGTTGGTTGGGACTTGACCTAGGAGCGATTCCTAGGGCCTACGTACCCTAAAGAGGGATCAAAGTCCACGTAGTTCGATGATAATGGAGGCGTTTAGCCAAAGGGCGTGGGGTGTGTGCTCTGTGTGCAGTATATACAAATGAGAGAGAGCTTAGAAGATAGAAGATGTGTACCTGTTAGGTTAACCAACTATATATAGAGGTTACCTTAGGGTTAGGGGTCCTGATTTGGTGTAGAGATTTTCCTTGATTATCTCATTGATTGGAGGTTGGTTATGATCTTATCTGATCTGCTGGCGATCATGATAGATCTACCTGTTATTGGGCCGCATCACTAATGGGCCTTATGTAAAATCTGTAACAAAAACTAAACCAATTAAAATTTCAGTTTTTTCTCCTTTAACCAAAATAAATTATTTATACAACTTTTAATCAATATATATATAAAATCTCATCCCCAAGCCGGCTCTTATAGGGCTTATGTTTGGCTTTAGACACATTTTACTGTTCATAAGCCGTTTTTGTACCATCGGGCTCTGTGCATGTTTCACGGGACACGACTCTGCTCATTTCTTCACCTTTTTTCCTTCTCGAGGTCTGATACTCCCTCCTTTTCTTGCCTTCCCATACCTTTTCTCTTTCAAATCGTCTATCCCATACATCCTCAGATTCAAAATTCAAAATTTCCATCCAGCTTCTCTCTCAAAATTAGCAGCCCCTGATGCTCCTATTTGACAACGGGAAGAAGGTCCGAAGAAGACGGTGGGGAAATGCTCTCATCTTATTCGGGCGTATTGGCGATGGTAGATCTGGCGACGAATCTAGCAGAAAAGCAACGATAAAGACGAATTTGTTTCTCTTCTTAAAGGTAATCTTTAATCCACATTACTTCTACTATCTTCTGGATCTTTCACTGTTCTAGCCGATTTGTTTATCTGCTATCTATTTCTGTTTTGGTTTAGGATATTTTTATTTGGATCTTGGTCTAATGCTTCCTTAAAATGGAAGTTCGTAAGACAGGTATGCCCTACACTGGCATCTATAACCTTAATTTTCTGGACCAACTGGAAAAGCAAAAAAGAGTCGAACTTGATTACTAGAGGGATATAACAACCTTTATGCAAAAAAGAGCCGGGAAATCAACAAATTGCAACATATTATTCCCTCATCAATACCATTCTTCTCGTCAGAATCAACAGAGAAATGACTCGGCTTTCGAAGTGATTGGTTTGAAGATAATGGAGGAGAACTGTCTTCAGTAGAACTCTTATAATGCTTTGCTGAAGCAGGTTTCATCAAGTTAATTGACAAATTTGAATCTTTTTTAGCTTGAAGCTTCTCACTGTTCTTTTTTTCTTCATGGCCAGACAATGAAGAACAAGTTGATTTATTATCTAGACAACCTCTGTAAGTCTTCCTTGACAATTTTTTAAAAAATTGACGAACTTTCAAGTGAATACCATCAGGCTTACTAGCCCTATCTACTGCCTCAATACTGGATCCTACCGATGGTTTCATAAAAGAAGAATATTCAGCATCTTTGATGGGCAGCTTCTTTGCCCTGTACAACCAATCGCCATTGGATAAGGCACAGAAGCACCTATTTTCCACAGTAAATGTCCAAGCATTCAAATTTATCTTTCCAGTATTATTTGATCTATTGTCCTCCTAAACCAAGTTATGACAGAACAAACTTCTAATGAAAAAGTATGCAGGCACAGAGATAATGAGATTCTCCATATTAAGTTAAATCTCATGTTAAGTTTAAAAAAGAAGCATATTATCCTCTTCTTTATGGGTTAATCATTTGTTGAATAAAAATGCTACACTTGTCAAACATATATCCCCTTTAAATTGAATCTACTATAACTAGTCTAGGTTCGTGTTTTCAATGAATTGTCATTCTTCATGATGGTGAGATCAATTTCTAAAAGCCATGGTAATTGGCATTCTTTTCTTCACAGTTGAATGAGTTTGGGACTTTTAATCTGTTAATATCACTATCTCCCTGTCCATTGGGCGTGGAAAATTATACTCACATTTACATTAAATTTGGATGTTGCCACAGAATTCCGGCAAAATAAGAGCAGCCAACAAGGATGACTTGGAAATTATGTTACCATTTTTTTGAAGAGAGGCTTGCAGCAGAAACAGCTTCAACAATGCAACCCTTTAGCTGAATAGTTGTACACAATCCATCGGGTTCTGTCAGAATTAGTGATTGGTCGGTGACTTTTCCATACTTTTTAACAGGAGAAACCTCCACGTACAAAGTCTTTTTTTCTTTTTTGCTCTCTTGGTATTCTGTCGTGCCAGAATTTTGTGATTTTGTCTGACTCTAGAATCCAAACCTCACCCTGAAAGACCACCAATGAAATGTATAATGAAAAGAAATCACCCAGATTTTTTCGTGCAAACATGTTACAAGAAAAATAAAAACATTATAAAGAAAAGTGAAAAATGAGCATTAGTAGAACTAAAAAGTGATTAGCATGATCAATAAAAGGCTGAATGCAGACACAGCTTGTCTGATACTTTAAAAAATCAGATATTCTGAATTATTTCAAATAAAGTTTTCAGGCTTCCAATGCTTTATACTCCATGGAAATTTGTAACAATGGTTCTTTTTAAGGTATAAAATACTGCAAATGCTTCTTCCATTTTGTTCTCTTTCTTTCCCGTTTTCTTAAAATCTGAAACACTAATGGTTTCGTAGGAATTGCTAAACAGATGTCTCCTAGAAGATTTTATAGGCTGCAAGTGGGGAAGAAGTATCTGCATGATCTTTTTGGGGGGTGGAAGTGTTCACTACAAGACACCAGGCATTTCACATTATTTTGCTCGAGGTCTTTAGTATGTGCACTCTCTCCCTCCAACGCATACACAACCAAATTTTGAGAAAAATGCAATGAATGGTGAGAGATGGAACTCTATTTAAATCCTATCAATGACCATGTACAACTTTGTTCTCAAATCTTATTGTAGATGAACTGCATGAACTGACTCTTGGGAGGAACATCATCAAGAACTTGCATATAGCTGGTAAAGACATCTTGGGAAATGGATTGAAAGACATCTTGGAATTATTGGAAACAATGGAATTTTATTCAATGAATATGCTATAAAAGGGGCTCAATTTATTCAAATATGTACTCAACGAAACTTTCCTCTGATCTTCCTTCAGAACACAGCTGGATTCATCACAAATAACATCACTAAAATTTTCCTGATCATTTTTAATGTCACAAACCTGTTTAATGTCACTAAAATTATAGTGATATATCCTCACTGCACTCAAATTTTCAGGCACATAACTCTGCTTTTCGCAAGGAAGAATTCAGCTATGTATTCCTATTTGCTACTCCGCTTTCAAGCATTTCAAGAGATTTGAAGGTTCTCTATGTATTCTTATTTGCTATCGTTGTCAATTATTTGCATTCAATTTGATATTTGAATTCAGCTACTCTAACAAATTTTTCTTGAAATTAATCTAATTTGCTTAGAGAGTATATAACATTTATGGTCGAAATAAATGCATTGCAGGCAATTATAGATGTGATTGTTGTGAAAAGGAATTGATTATTTTTAGAGTCATCATATATATATGTACATATATATATTTGTGTGTGTGTGTGTGTGTTACTGTGAATGAGTATAGAAACAATACATACAATATGAAACAATACATACAAGTTGAACATCTTTGCCTTTTTTCTCTGGGCTCAATCTCCAAATTTTAACCATTATATATACATCTTGTGTTTCAACATTTCCCTGCATCAACATTTGCCTTTTCTCTTCCGCTAATTTAATGGATTTGTTTCCTTTTCCAATTTCGATTGAGTTCAAGAGTGATTTATTATTTTCACCTTCTCCTATTGTTCATCACAGTTAAGAAATTAGCCACAGTTAATTTGTTCATCACCACCTTTGTAGAATTTCTTGTGGTTCTTATTCCATTTACGATTTTGTTCAAGAGTAGACCAACCAATTTATTAACATTCAAGTGGATACGACCTTGAAGAAGACCAAATCCATCAAAGGTGGTGATTGCTCCGGTACTTATGGTGAAGACCAATTTATTAACATTCAGGTGCATGCACCTCAAATACTTGGTTTTGAATATTGCATGCATCTCTGATGTATATTCATTATTTAATTTTAGACTTGTGTTATGTAACTATTGAATCAATTATTGCTCAAGAAGGGAAAAAGTTATGCATGAAATGTGCATATATAGCTCAATGGATAAATTTGAAAAATAAAATGAGGTCATTACAGGCAATTATAGAAGTGATTGTAGTCAAATGCATTACAGGAAATTATTTGCATTCAGAAGTAGATAACATTTATGGTGCAATGACTATTTAGTTTAATGCTTTATTTATTGTTCTATATCTATTGCTCTATATCTACCTCTTCTCGAGTAGTTTTAATCACAGAAGAAGTTTTATTGGGTTACTGAATTCTACAGAATACATGCTTCTCATTTGCAGATCGAAGAGGTTTGACTGCGACTTAATCTCGACGTTTCTGTTGCTTCTGACTCTCCCTTCACCTGCACCAATGTTCCGTAAAGCTAAGAAAGTAGCATAACTTAGAAAGAAAAATATGTCTAAGTAACCTGTGAAGTACTATCATCCCGTGCAACGCACGGGGAATTAAAAGCTCGTTGGTAGAAATATCAGGTAGGATATAAATCCCAAACTTCTTAAGTATTGGAACTTTGAGATTGAGTTATTTGATTACAACTTGTAGGGGGAGTGAATCCTAGTGACAAGATTACTTTCGAATACAGAGTGTGTAATAGATTCAAGAGATGGTGGAAATCCCAGAGTGTCTAGGGACTGGACGTAGGTCAAGAGTTGAGACTGAACCAATATAAATCATATATGTCAATCTTTCTCTCCCTCTATTATACTCTATTGTTGCGCCTGTTTCTGGGAGTTTCGAAAATATTTTTTAAATTCTCAATTCACCCCCTCTTGGTGACATTCTGTTCTACAAATTTATGAGTTATAGATTCTTATGATTGATTCTTCTTCTACCAAAAAAAAAAAATTAATAATCTATATTAGTTATTCAGAAACTTTATCAATTTTATTATATGTATAGAAGTTCTTTAGGAACTAATATATATTATTGCATTTCTCTATAACTACACTTCTCATTAATAATAATAATATACTTCAATTTGATTCTTTTAATGCATATTCAAAGTATATCTTCCATCATATAGATAAATATGAAGAGATCCATGATCAAAATACATAAAGATCATTGTATAAAAAAAAACATAAAGATCACATTGCAATTTTTTGTGATGTTTAGGGGCTAAAATGAAATTTGAGAGGAATATAAAAACAAGTACTTTGTAATACAAAATAATGAATAATTATGATATTTATAGTGTTTTTTCAAAATTTTCCCTAATATTTAAGCATATATTATTTGACTTGCACTATATATATGTTCACACACATCACAAAAATGCTTTTGTATAACAAATCAAAATCAACACAACCTATTCATAATGAATATTTTCATAAAATTAAATAAATTCTCATTCTCTCAATTCAAATATGATATAATTTATGTTTTTTTCACAAATATCACATAAAACTAATTAATTTGATTCCAATCATCATATCATGATTAATGTATGAAACTTACACATATAATATGAGAATATTAAGGAGTAGAAGAAGTAACAAGACAATAAATTAAGAGAGAAGACAATGACTTATTATTACCAGAATAAAATATAAATTATAGAGTATTTATATGCTTGTCAATAATAAAATGTTTGGGAGTTTAGAAGGAGCTACACATATATGCAAGGCAACATAATAGTGCTCAAGAAGAAAAAAAAAAGATGAAATATAAAACTAAAATGAAAAGTAGGGCTAATAATGAAAGACAGTACCTTGATGTTGATGTATGAGTTGAGCGTTTGATGAGAAACGTATGGTGCAATAGAGAAGCACAAGTCCCAAGAAGAAACTAGAGGTAAATTTGACATGATAAACTCCATTGAAGTGTAAATTATACTCACACACACCATATACTTAAAGTTACAAATAAATTTTACAATTATACATAAGGAATAAAATTAAACAACTTAATTGTATAATTGAAGGTTTTATGAATAAATACTGAAACCATTTTATTTGGGAGTTATAGGGAATAATGACATTAACCATGGGGTAGAATGCTAAAAGGCCATGGAATTATGAACATCCACACATCATAATGTTTAAATTTTTAGATAAATTGGCACTATAATTAAAATTTCAAAATGACCAATAATTATCTTTTTGTCTTATTGGTTTCATATATCACTCATGAACACTTATTGATATTACAATATCAAATACTTCTATTAATTTCTCTCACAGCTTAATCATAATAAATTTAAACAATAATTAAAATTAAACATTAGATAGCCTTCAGCTTATAATTATTATTTTTTTTCTTTACAATAAATTTGGGCATATTTCTCCACAAGTTATTGCCTCTTTGACATTTTTATAACATCTCATGATTCTATAGGTTTCACAACCATTTTGTCTTTTACTTTCAATAAATTGATATATATTTGACTATGTGGCTTCTGTTCATTTTGTAACATTTACTAATAATATTATTTTTTTAATGATCATGGCAAGGCAAAATATTATTGACTTTCAATTGTCAATTTTTACATTTCAATATGGTCATAGTTATTATTATTTACATAAATATGTTCTATGCTTTTATTTCAATGGCACATTATTAATTTGGTCTTCAAGACCATAAAAAAAATCTTTCACAGGTACACGCCTTTTTTTTTTTTTTTAATCATTTGATGTTTTTTTTAACACTATCATTTGATGTTTGAACTTTTAGCATTTAGGTCTTGATATTTGTAAAAAGTATATCATCCAAGTGACACAAACTTTTCTCTCATGCCATTTATTAAAATTAAGGGAAAATCAAAATAAAGGATCTAGATAAAATAATATTTAAATAGAAAGACCATAAAAATTGTAATTATTAAGGAGGACCAAATACACTTAAAAGTACTAAATTACCCTTCAAATTCTCAGTTGCTTCCTAAATGCAGAAAACAAAGAACAAAGCGCCTTCTTCCCTCTTTCTGTAAATATCAAGGTGAGGTCATATGAGAATCCAGTATTGGAAGTTAAAAATAATGATATTTGGTAAAAGTGTATGCATAGAAGCAGAATCCAGATGATTGAAGGAGAGAGGAAATAAGTGAAGCAACACTAACAAAGTATGACATTCTAAGAGAGTAGGCATTTTGCTCTATGAGTGTTGTGATTTGTTGGTGTGCAGATATATTGGATCCAAAAGCACGTCTTCATCAAAAGTATGGCATTCTACGAGAGTAGGCATTATGCTCTATGTTATCTTTGCACAGATTCTATTTTGGGCTGTTGTTGCTAGCATTTTGCATTAGCGGGGCGTTTATTGGAAGATTTGAATTTTATGTTGGCGTGATTTCATTTTCACTCAAAATGATTCTGTTGTATATTCAATAGATTTGTGAGTCCCTCATGTATCGTACATCATAATTAACAACTTGAACAGTCACATTAACAACTAAAACTGTAGGTATTAACAACAATATCATTTCAACGTTTTCACATTCATTCATTCCCCCTAACAAATAGACCTCCCTTTGTTTCCATGCCCAAAAACAAAGCAACCTACTATGTTTTAACATTCAACTCGTATTAACAACTATATCAGTCGTATTAACAACTAAAACAATATGTTTTAACAACTATCACATTTTAGCGTTTTTGAACCAAATGTAGCTTCATCCCATTAAACCTTTCCCTCTATTTTCATGCCAAAAAACAGAGCAACATTTTTTCCACCCTACCCTCCAATGATTAAAGACCAACTAGAATGGTGATAATGATATCTTGAGCAAAATCTTAGTATTTCTTACCTATTTCCTATTTGATAATAACATAAATTTGGCCAAGCTCCAACCTTTCAGCCACCCAACCTTCTAGCTGAACAAAAACGTTCAGGAACAGCAAATTTAAACCCACTGAGTTCAGCCTATAACGCAGTGGATGATTGAGAATATAAACGTTCTCTTCCTCGCTGAGTTGAGCAAATATAAAGGTTCAGACATAACCGTGTTTGCCTTGCGTCCCTCGCGTTCTACGTTTCACGTTTCAGCTTTTTCCTTTTTTAATCAGGCGCCAAAAACAGAGAAAAGAGTGTCACGTTTTTTTACAGACTTCCTTTCTGTTTTTTAATCCAGGGATATTAATGTCATTTCGTTTTTTCACTAAATACCCATTAGGGCCCTAGGGCCCTTTCTGAGTTGTGAAAGTTGTTAGGGTTCTTTTTGAGATTCTGAGCTTAATGGGCCCCTATATGGATTTACCCTAATTTCTAGTATATACTCACCACACGGACGCGGCTTCCCTCCTCTTCCCTTATGGTCCACTCCCATCCTCTTTTCCCAAAACTGCACCGTTTTGGTGCAAAATAGGTAAGGTGTTGTCCTTTTTTTTTAGGTACTGACAGGTACTAAAAAAAATATTTTAGGATATTGATTGGTACTGAAAAAATACTTTATAATCTTGAAAAATTATTTTAGGATGTTGAAAAATATTTCAGGGTATTGAATGGTACTCAAAGGATACTTCAGGATGCTGACTGGGGATACTGGTTGGTACTAAAAAAAATACTTCATGATCTTGAAAATTTATTTTAGGATATATATTCATCGAAAATATATTTTAGGATATATATTCATCGAAAATATATATCCTAAAATAAATTTTCAAGATCAAGTATCCTAAAATATTATTTTAGTACCTGTTAGTACCTAAAAAAAAAAAAGGACAGCACCTTACCTATTTTGCACCAAAACGGTGCAGTTTTGGGAGAAGAGGATGGGAGTGGACCATAAGGCTTTGTTTGGTTTGAGGGGATCGGAGGGGAGGGGGGGAGGATGGAAGGATTTTAGCCTCCTCCCCTTGTTTGGCAAATGATATTTTTTAGGGTAAAATTTCCCCTTCACTTCCCTAAAAAACGTCCCCCCGCAAATCGGAGGGATTTATAAAAATTGCTGTATGAGAAGACAAAATGTCCCTAGTCTTTTGCTTTAATACCATAAATACCCTCAAGCCCTTACCTTATATGTGTATTCGATGATAATGCCAGCTGATTCTTTCCTACAAATGAAATACTGTTATAAAAAATCACAAAAAAATTCTAGAAAGAGGGAAAAAAGATGGCATGTGAGATTTTTTTAGGTCTCAAATGAAAACAACACACCAATCAGCTTTTGAAAATGTTTTGTTTATGAAATAAATTTATTTGTAATCTTGATTTCATTATTTCTTTCCCTGAACATGTTATCTAAGTTCTGCACTATTATTGAAGAGGTGGCTAAGATTCCAATCCTTCCTAATTTTTACATGCTCCCCTCTAACAGTGCTTATTATATCTGATATTTTTGCTAAACTTCATTGTTCAGTTTTTGATAGAAAAACTTATTTTTATTTTTAAATTGGTAACGAATGCAGATCATGGTTATATTGTTATTTTTTTGTGATAATGATTATAAAGGATGCTCAAAAAATGGAATTCAATTATAATATAAAAGAAGTTGTCCAAGTGAAGATAATCCCTCCCCTCCCCTCCTGAACCAAACAAGGTAACATTAAAACCCTTTTTATAATATAAGGGTACAGTTGTCATTGTAAAAAAAAATTCCCTCCCCTCCCCTCCTAAACCAAACAATGTAATATTAAAATCCCTCCCCTCCCCTTCCTTCTAATCAATCTAAACAAGGTAATTTTAAAATCCCTCCCTTCCCCTTCCCTCCATTAAAATCCTCCCCTTCCCCTTCTCTCCGTCGAACCAAACATAGCCTAAGGCTTTGTTTGAGAGTTTGAAAGGAAGGGGAAGAAAGGAATGCAAGGAGAATGGAGGGGAAGGGATGGAAGAAAAATGGAGGATATTTCTTTCCCTTGTTTGGGAGTTAAAAAAATAGTAAGGGAGGAAGATGGATGATTAATGAGTTATTTTTACCATTTTTTCATTTTCTTTAATAATTAATATAATTATTATACTCTTCAAATAAATTTTAATTTTAATTTTCTAAAACAATTATTTATGTAATTCTTATATTCAAAAAATTATTTATGTGGCGGCGGCGGCGGTGGTGGCGGTGGTAGTGGCGGCGGCGGCGGCCGTGGTGCGGTGGTGGTGGTGGTGGCGACGGCAGTGGTGGTAGAGTGGCGGTGGTGGGGTGGTGGCGGCGGTAGTAGGGTGGTGGCGGCAGTGGCGGTAGTAGTGGTGGTGGTAAATAAGGGTAACAAAGTAATTATTCTATTTCCCCTCTTAAAACCCAACATATTGGGGAAACTTTATTTTTTAGAAGAATGAGGGTATTTGGGGATTTGTAAAAATCCCTGATTCTCTCCCCTCCTATTTTTAAAACTTGCAAACAAGGGAAGAGACTATCAAAAGCCTCCATCCTCTTTCATTTCCCTCCAAAATGGAACTCCTAAACAAAGCAAGGGGAGAGGACGGCAGCCGCGTCCCTCACCACATAAATCGTCATTTTTGCTTTTCTTTCAAGTGCTGAAGGAAGGACAGAAGAAGGCTTACTAGAAAACGGAAATCACTGCTTCCAGATTCATATCGAGTGCTCTTCTTGGTCAAGTTTGCTTCCATTTCCTTTGAAATGTTACCGGCGAAGTTGTTGTTGTGTGCCGCAAGAAGGTATGCTTTACCCGAACTTCCTTACTTTGCTCGATGTTCTTCATCTTCCATTATTTTCTCTTTCCCTTTTTCCCTCTCCCGCAAGTTCTCTGCTCATTCTCAAGCCCCAAATGCAAATAGCAGTCACGATTCTGTGGCTTCATTCGGTCGCTTACTGCTTATGCATCCCCCACCTTCCATGCCCCAAATTAATAAGATTTTAGGATCACTTGCCAAGGCTAAACATTATCGCACGGTTATCTCATTGTTTACACAAGCTGAGTTTAGGGGATTCACACCCAATTTATTTACACTGAGCATCTTGATCAATTGTTACTGCCATTTGGATCAGATTTATTATGCTTTCTCAATATTAGGAAAGATTTTCAAGGTGGGTCTTCATCCGGACATCGTAACTTTGAATACTCTGATAAAAGGATTATGTACTAGGAACCAAGTTGGGGAGGCATTGGACTTTTATGACGACCTTGTGGCCAAAGGATTTCAGTTAGATAAAGTTAGTTACGGAATATTGATCAACGGGCTATGCAAAATTGGGAAAATAAGGTCTGCCATTAAATTGGTCCAAAAGATGGAGAGGCAGTTAGTTAAGCCTGATGTAGTCATATACACCACAGTCATCAATAGTCTTTGCAAGGGTGGACATGTCATTGAGGCCCAAGAATTATGTGATGAAATGATTGATAAAGGAATTTTACTGAATATTGTCACATATAACTGTCTAATCCATGGTTACTACAGCATGGGACGATGGCAAGAAACTTCACAGTTGCTAAATGAAGTGATATTGAAAGGCATCCAACCTGATATTTATTCATTTAATATAGCGATTGATATGTTTTGTAAACAAGGAAGGATCATGGAAGCTAAAGTTGTGCTTGGTAGGATGATGAAATTTGGTGAGAGACCCGATGTTGTTACTTACAATTCTTTAATGTCTGGGTATTGTTCAATGAACAATGTTAATGAATCGAAAGAAGTATTTAATAAGATGGTCCGAAATGGATTGAAACCTAATGTAGTTAGTTTCAATGTACTGATTGATGGATTATGTAAGGTCAAAAGGGTTGATGAAGGTATGGATCTTTTTAAAGAAATGCGTTACAAAAACATAGATCCTGATATTTGGACTTACAATACTCTTATTGATGGCATGTGTAAATCAGGAAGAATGTCATGTGTGCAAAATCTTGTTTACGATATGCGTGATAGTAGTATTTCCCCTGATGTAGTCACTTACAATATCTTGTTAGATGCATTTTGCAAAAGCCAGAATATTGACCAAGGGATTGCATTTTTTCATCGAATGGTTGCCCAGGGAGTTCAGCCTGATTCGTACACACATAACATACTCATTGATGGTCTATGTAAAGGTGATAGAATAAATGATGCACGGGAGATTTTTAAATACCTTTTGATCAAAGGCTATCATCTAGGTGTCCGTTCATATAATATTATGTTCAATGGCCTTTGTAGACAAGGGATGCTTGATGAAGCTATGACTCTGCTTCCAAAAATGAAAGAGAATGACTGCCTCCCTGATTCAATAACATATAAAATACTTCTTCAAGCTCTTTTGGAAAAAAGTGAGAATGATAAAGCAGAGAATCTTCTTCATGAAATGATTGATAGTTATCTCATAAAACCATAGAATCAAGGTTAGATACTCTTGTCTTAGTTACTCGTACAAATGTTTAAATCTGTTCTCTGTGGTTATACAATGATTGTTTCCTTTTGGTTAACATTGTTGGATTATTTGATGGGTTAAATGGACTAGATGAGTTATGTTCATGTCGTATGTTTAATGTATTCGTTGTGATTACATACCAGCCTTTATTTTCTTTTGGTCTGAATATGACATTGTCTTTTCTTTCTTTATGGTTCATTTCTAGTTCGATTTATTACCTTCTTAATGTATCTTGCCGAGTGAATCGATTTTGTTTAGTTTCCTCTTAGGTCAAAGCCCTTGAGTATGACTTCTTTATTCAACAAAGCTTGAGGTTAACTAATCAAGAACATGTGATGCTTTAATCCTTGAATTTCGTATGTCTACTTTTTTTCCTTATTATTTTGAATATGGAAAGGTTATGTTAATTTGCTAGAAATTGATTTTTTTTCAGTGAATTGACCTTGTATGTTTTTTATTTGATTAATTTCTTCCTAAATATGTGAATTTATGTTGATGATCTTTAATTAAAATTTTATAATTCATAATTTCATTGGAAAATAAAATTAATATCTGAAATATAGCTGATGAACAACAAATTGCATTAAAGTTCTTTTCTGGTCTCCAGAAACAGTAAGGATGTACATGCATTTGGTACTAATTGCAACTTGGCCATGAATGCCTGCAACTTGCCCATATTGAGCTGTTTTAGATTTTATTTTAGAGAAAATTGGCTGCTTCTTGTCTTGCATCAATGAATTATCTTTCCATTATAGTGTGTCATTGTTCAGCTAGTATGAGTGAATGCATGCTGTATTATGTTTCAAATATCAACTGAAGCATGTTAAGGCCTCCAGAGAGTTGTACCTAATTAATTTTGTAAATGGTGGTCTTTTAAGACCAAAGATGATCAGATACTTTAGTCCCAATTAGTGTTATATATACCTGTACGAATGCTGAAAGTTTTCTTGAATAGCTTGCAAATGCTTGTTTGTTTCCAATTAAAATTGTTGATTATTCAATGACCTGACTGGTGATTGTTATTGTATTATGTTTGTTCCTTCACACTGCGTTCACATTCTGAGTAAGTGAGCAGATCTCATCCGTTCATTTTAAAATAATATCTGCCGATGGCTCATTTATTGTATTCCTCTAATCGCTTTCCCAAGATGTTCAAGTCTGTGAGCAGTGAGATCTGGCAACTCTGGTGAGCGCTGATCATCGATGCATGGTAGTCCAAGGTGGCTGAATGTGATTGTTATTTGATGATTTCACCGGTGATCAAACAATGGTGATCTAAAACCGTCAATGTTGGTGTGTCCACTTCAAGTTCAGTATTTTGAGCTTTTGCCTCACAGAGGCTGAAAGGGTTGGGTCTAAGTGGGGGTTCCACGGAGTATTGGCAATGGATCCACAGGTTTTGAATCCAAAACTCCCAACTTTTTTCTTTCTTCCAATTTTCTGAAAACTGATAAAGCAATCTGTGGTTGAATCATCTGATTAGATTCCTCATATGTAATTTGTCTCATGAGCTGTCTTAGATTAGCTGTTGATTGCAAGGTTCTTACTAAATGAACGAATTGGGGGCCAACCCACTACTGGGCCAGGAGCTTCTGTTTCATTTTGGATCCAAAGAGAAAGTTGAAGATTAAAAGTGAACAATTAGTTCAAGTATTAGACTCAAATAATAATTTAAAAACACACAGATGCGTTATGCACAAATATCATATCCTCCACTGAGTTCAATCTGCACACAAATTTCATTATGGTTTGGAAGCTAGTTAAATGGTTTCGGTTATGTCACTTTAATAATTTCTGTTTTAGGAGTAATGTGTTTTATAATGTATATAAGAATGTGAAAAGGGTAGTTAAGGTTAGTTAGAGTAGGAGAGGCCGTTATTCTGTTATGTTTAATAAAAGGCCGTTAGGTAGTTAAATCTGTTAGAAGGGGAAGTAGGTAAATTCCTTAGTCTATATAAACCCCTGCTATTGTTTTTCATATCAGACTTGTGAATTGAATCATCAGTAAAGTGCAATATTCAGAATTTCTCTCTGTTCCTTATTCTCATGGATCACACGTGGTTCTGTTTTTGTTAGAACTGTTTAGGGAACATACAAACAATAATGCTAAGAGGTAATTGGTAAGTCGCCTCCTGTATTTAGTTTCCGTGAGTTAGGAATGCTGGATGCTGGAATACTGTAAGATACTGCTGTAATATAGTAGTAGTATTTTATATGGCTCTTGAAGTGAAGCATTGTTGTTTTTATTTCTTTATGGTTGATTTCTAGCAAAATTTATTGTAACACCTCACTTTTATAAACTCATATACTTAATGTACGAGTCCAAAATACACTTATCAAATAGTTCCAAGTATTATTTGAAAGATTTAGTTAAAAAAAAATCTTGATCAAAGGATTTTAAAACAAATAATCCTAGTGTCATGACAATAAAAAAAAAAAAAAAAGTGGCATAACATGTGCTTCAGGAGCACGACAGAGCCTTCAAGGTTTACTCCACATATGTCTTCCCTTGCTTCTAATTATAACATTCACTTGAAAAATGTTAATATAAAAGGATGATATTCCACGTCTCAGTAACTAATGAAAGTTTCTATGGTACACAAACAAACTAGTACAAGATAAAAAGAAGGAAGTGATTACATCTACATTTGCATGTATCACAATCCTCATATAAACCATTTCAAGTTAATAATCATTAAACAACCTCTATTCTTATTCATTATATGTAATATACAATTATGAAATATGTAATATACAACCAACCTTATCTCACTGTCCATCTTTTTACTGTTGACTGGAGCCATAAGCTAACAGAAACACATATATTTGATTGGATTGTCTCAAGCTTATTAGTTCTTAAGAAACATCCGGCTATAAGTGTAGAGCTTAAGTCTGGACTATAGCTCCCTTCCTTAAAAGAACATAACTAAGGAGGTGTCTTATGTCCCACAGTTCCAATGCAGTCAAAGAAAAAATTATGGAAGAAGGGGCCCTGACAAGTGTCATCTGTTGTGCACCGAGTGATGACATATTACATGGTAAGAGATCTCTTCATACAAATTTATCCTTACTTCCAACTCATCACAAATGTAACCACTATGACAGTTATATTCAATCACCAATAAATATAATATCATTATAAGACAAGGTACAATAAATCATGTTTCCATTCGTATTAAATATCATCACATGTTCAAACATTCTTAAAATGAAACAATAATCCAACAATACATTAATTATAATTAAATTATTAACTATGTGAATAAAGTGAGTTGCAAAGATACAATGCATACATATGTACATATAATTCAGTCATTTTTTATATATAAAATATAATCATTCGCAATCATACACAATTTATAAGCTTATAGAAGAATATTCAGAGTTACCTATTATTCCCTAACTCATACAGAATCACATAAAGTTACTCCAAAGCTCTCAATGAGAGTCTATAAAATCACAAATATAAATATTTATCAATATAATACTCGACATTACTCTATAATTAGTCCAAAGAAGTTCTAAAACTGCTCTAAAATTATTCTAGAGTCTTAAAGCTACCTTGTAGAATTCAATCCTTTAAATTAATCTGAGTCCATAAATAAATAAATGTGTGTGTGTTTATGTAAAAATAGGTGACTACAAATTGAAGGGAAATCATAATGAAGTACTGCATGTGTGTGTAAATTAAAGGGGAGAGATCAATTTAAATGAATTATGAAACATACATGGAGGACTCACACTCTTCAATATATATCAATATAAAAGAAAAAAACTCAGTCCCAATATGACGCTATAATAGAAGAGGATTTGTGCTTATAAGGTAATATTAAAAAAATGAAAGTAGAGATTTTTTTTTTTTCTCCAAGACCAACAGGTACACTCTATACATAAGAGTTAAACCCTAAAGGTACACATCTTCTATCTTCTACGCTCTCTCTCATTTGCATATATTGCACACAGAGCACACACACCACCCCCTTTGGCTAAACGCCTCCATTAATCCTCGAACTACGTGGACTTTGATCCCTTTTCAGGGTACGTAGGCCCTAGGAATCACTCCTAGGTCAAGTCCCAATCAACATCAACATACTAGTCCATCAGGGCTAGTGTTCTGGTTCTACGCCAGAACAGTGGCGCCGACCGTGGGGACTCGATAAATTTCGATTCCTACGACCAAAGATGGTCAATACCAGAAGCAGCAGTCAGATGCCTTCGCACGGGCAGTCATTTTGAGGTACGACAAGTAGTTTAGACTTGCAACTGCGCTCTGAAAATGTTTACATTCTCCTCTCATTGGATAAGCTGGGCAATTGAGCAATGTGGAATAAAGGATTCTCATCCTCTCTTCTTGGTAACCCAGATTTGAGCAGGATTCTCATCCTCTCTTCTTGGGAACCCAGATTTGAGCAGGATTCTCATCCTCTCTCCTTGGGAACCCAGATTTGAGCAGGATTCTCATCCCCTGCATCTCCACCATAGGTTTTCTTTTTCTGTTTCTTCATGAATTCACGTGATGAGAAGATAGTAGGCAGGATTCTCATCCTCTCTCCTCAAGGATCGTCATCCTCTCTCCTGGGAACTCAGACTTTTCAATTCTGGTATAAATCTAGATGCCCTATTCTCATGGGTTTTCTTTTTCTGTTTCTTCATGAATTCACATGATGAGAAGATAGTAGGCAGGATTTTCATCCTCCCTCCTCAAGGATCGTCATCCTTTCTCCTGGGAACCCAGACTTTTCAATTCTGGGATGCCCTATTCTCATGGGTTTTCTTTTTCTGTTTCTTCATGAATTCACGTGATGAGAAGATAGTAGGCAGGATTCTCATCCTCCCTCCTTGGGAACCCAGATTTGAGAGTAGGATCCTCATCTTTTCTCCTTGGGAACCCAGATTTGAGAGTAGGAACCTCCCTCCTTTCTCCTTGGGAACCTAGATGTGTTCATCTTTTAATTCTCCATGCGTCCACATGACGAGAAGATAGTATGAAGGATCCTCATCCTCCCTTCTTAGCAGACCCCAGTTACACCAAATCTGGTTAGGACCCCGGCTCTGCCAAAGTTTTAAAGACAGACCTCAGCTACACCGAATCCGGTTAAAACCCCGGCTCCACGTAAGTTTTGAGGGCACACCCCGGTTAAACCAAATCTGGTTAAAATCCCGGCTCTGCCAAAGTTTTGAAGACAGACCCCGGTTACACCGAATCTAGTAGAATCGGGTTAAGATCCCAACTCCGTGTAAAAATTTGAAGGCGGACCCCGGTTACACCAAATATGGTCAAGGGGAGGCTCCGTATAAATTTGAAAGCGGACCCCGGTTACACTGAATCTGGTTAAAATCCCGGCTCCGAGTAAATTTGAAGGCATACCCCGGTTACACCAAATCTGGTCAAAATCTCGGCTCTGCCAAAGTTTTGAAGACGGACCCCGGTTACACCAAATCCAGTTAAAATCCCGGCTCCGAGTAAATTTGAAGGCATACACCGGTTACACCAAATCCGGTTAAAATCCCGGCTCTGCCAAAGTTGTGAAGGCGGACCCCGGTTACACCGAATCTGATTAAAACTCGGGCTCCGTGTTGCGCCGGCAATCCTACCAAGTCTATTTACATGTATGAATCCAAGGTAAACAAACCTGTTTTCATAAATCATGTTGCGACGACAATACTGCCAAATCTATTTAAACCGGCTCTAATTCTGGGTAAACAAACCCGTTTTCAGAAATAATAAACACGGAATCTCGGTGTTAGGCATGTAAACCCAGAATCTCGGTGTTAAGTTAAAACCCGGAATCTCGGGTCAGCACGCAAGCAATCCCGACAATCACGAACAGTTTGATTCGGGTTGGTAAATCAACACATCCCGGCAGCTCAAAGACTTGAACTACCGGTCTGGGGGGCAACAGAATGGATAAACGAGTCCAGGGTTACGACACCCATAATGGACAAACGAGTTAAGGGTTACGACACCCACAACTGAAGAAACGAATTTGATTGTCACGACACCCAGAACGGACCTCGGTTACACTTAATACGTGCATCAACTTGGATCGTTTCGATATGACAACCGTCATCGTCAATGCTAAAGTTCGCATAAATTGCGGAGTACAAGATCTTATTCATGGAGGTCAGGTACCCTTTTCTTTCAAATATTGTTTCTTTATATATGATTGTTCATTGCATATTTCTTCAAGCCCACACGTCTCGTGTTCCCGACCCCGGTTACACCGAATCTGGTTAAAACCGGGCCTCGGGTAAAGACGGCTACGACCACCAAACCTATTTAAATGATCAAATTCCGGGTTACGACACCCATATTGGACTAATGAATCTCGGGTTACAACACCTAGAACGCATTAAACCCGGTTACGCTGAATCCAGTTAAAACCGGGCTCTGTGCCAAGTCTTGACGGAAACAAAAAGACGGACCCTGGTTACATTGAATCCAGTAAAAATCCGGGCTCCATGTAAAGTCTTGAAGGCGGACCACGGTTACACCAAACCTGGTTAACATCCTGGCTCCGTGAAAAGTTTTGAAGGCGGACCCCGGTTACGCCAAATCTGGTTAAAATCCGAGCTCCGCGTAGAGTTTTGCCAGATAAAGTTATACGGTTAAATCCATGTCTCCATAACCAATTCAGAACTCGGTAACACTGAAAGAACAGTTAAGTCCGCCTTTCCATGGTCATTTCGGAACTCAGATAAACCGACTGTGTTTCCTAGTTGGAACCCAGATACATTGAACAAAGGACGCCGAGGGCCATCGAACCCGGCTTTTCATTCAAGCGAAGCCGTCAACGTAAGCTTTCGCAACTCGGTCCCTTCCAAATTACGCAAGGTCGCTGTTATCAGCCCTTGCAAATATTTTGGACAGTTAACGACGTGCTACATACCGACAAGGGAATGAACAAAGACTCAGGGTACTCAACCCAGGGGCACAAAGCTAACACTGGGGCCAACGAGCTCGGGTATTTAAACTACACGAGGTCGCTATCATCAGCCCTTGTATTAACACCGGGGCCAACGAGCCCAGGTATTTAAACTACACGAGGCCGCTGTCATCAGCCCTTGTAAACACTTTGATGCATCAAAAACTAACACCTAGATAAGAAGTCGGACAGTCATACCAAATCCTGATCAGGTTGAAATGTTTCAGTAGGGGTCCGTACGACTCCGACTAAGCATGTGATAGTTCGCCCTTACTGTGGTTAATATATTGGAAAAACGACTCCAGAACCTCGTAGCTGGGTATACTTAAAAAGCCCCTACTCATACACCTGGTACCGAACACCAGAAGAGTACTAGCGGACTCTAAAACTATTAAAGACCGTTACTCGGTCTAAATCTTAACTACGTGCAGTCTATGCATAAAAGTTAAAAGTATATAATGGACTAACTACTTGAATCTTCATTCATAAGGTTAATCGTTCAAAAGTACAAAGAAGTTTGAACTACAAACTACTACAAAACCGGCACCCTACGCCGGAGCAAAAGGAAAAGGAAAAATACAAAAAGAACTTCTAGCTTGAAGGGGGTGCCTCGTCCACATTTGGACAAAAGCAAGTCAAGCGGGACGGACGAAATCCATCCCCAGTCCGCGGGAGCCAGGTGTCATAGACAATCATGGCAGAACCAGAGGGGTGTTCCCCAAGAGTCACGCGGGGGCCACCACCGCCACCCCGGATCCTCGTAGGGCGGGACACTAACCCGGCACCATGATATGTCTGAAATCACGCTTGGCCCCATATCTACCACCTCGGACCCTTAGGACGTTGGTTCTCACCACGGCCTTCCTAGGGCCGGAGTTCATTACCTCGGTCCCCCTTTGGCCATCAGTAATCACCACGGTATTTCTCAAGCCATCGGTCATCATCACGACACTTCATGAGATGCAGGATGCCACCCCGGCTCATCGGACCTTGCAACGTTACCACGTACACAGGGAAATGGGCTCAGCAAATTCTAGCCCGACGCAGAAGTCAGGAGATGGGTAACACCTCAGATGACTTATTCAGGACATCATACACCCCCCCAGCTGGGGGGCAACTGTTACGAATTTATATAAGGCCCATTAGTGATGCGGCCCAATAACAGGTAGATCTATCATGATCACCAACGGATCAGATAAGATCATAACCAACCTACAATCAAGGAGATAATTAAGGGAAATCTCTACACCAAATAGAGGGCCCATGAGCCCAAGACCAACAGGTACACTCTATATATAAGAGTTAAACCCTAAAGGTACACATCTTCTATCTTCTACGCTCTCTCTCATTTGCATATACTGCACACAGAGCACACACACCACCCCTTTGGCTAAACGCCTCCATTAATCCTTGAACTACGTGGACTTTGATCCCTCTTCAGGGTACGTAGGCCCTAGGAATCACTCCTAGGTCAAGTCCCAATTAACATTAACATCCTAGCCCCTCAGGGCTAGACAATCTGTGTTCTACACCAGAACAAGGCTCAATAGAATTTTGAAAGCACGGTGTAGATAGAAGTGTAAATAGGAAGCCGTGTGTATGTATTCACAATAGGATATATCCAAAAAACCAAAAAACAAAAAGGTTCACAATATATACACAGATGTGTGAGAGAGAATGAAAGGTCATAAAAGGGGGGGAGTTAGATAGGAAAAAAAGTTAAATGCACACCAAGAAAGGACAGAGGATGAGAATTATAAAGGATACATGTACCAAAGAGGAAGGAGATTCTCTCCATATCCTCTTTCTCATTTTCTCTCATCGACTCAATCTGGGCCGTTGATTGAGAAAATGAGAGAAAAATAAAAGTAGTACTTTATTGATTTGATGGATGTGATAGAGATTATGAGGGATAATGAGAAAATGGTGATGAGAGAAACCCAACCCCAATTCTACAGTGCCAGCTTTATTTAGAAACTTCAATTTACAAAGGGTCATGGCTTAAACAGGCCGAACCTATAATAAGCACCTAAGGTCTAAGCATGTAATGTGGATTCCTTAATATCCGTTGTTCCTTTGTTGGAATGCGGCACCGTTTTGGCGTAAATACAAGTTGGTAGTTTTTTTGAAAAAATATTTCAAAATATTGATAGGTACTAAACGGATACCTCAAGATACTGAACGATACTAAAAAAATACTTCATGTTCTTAAAAAATTATTTTGGAATCTTGAAAAAATATTTCAGGATACTAATTGATACTTAAAAGATATCTTAGGATACTAACTAGTATTGAAAAAATACCTTATGATCTTAACAAATTATTTTAGGACCTTTAAAAAATATTTCATGGTAATGACTGGTACTAAAAAGATATTTCATGATATTCACTGGTATTGAAAAGATACTTTATGACTTTAAAAAAATATTCCAAGATCTTAAAAAAATATTTTAGTGTACTGACTAGTACTAAAAATATACTACACAATATTTTTTTTAAGAACATGAAGTATCTTTTCAGTACTGTTCAGTGTCCTGAAGTATTTTTTCAGTACCGATCAGTATTCTAAAATAATTTTTCCAAAAAAAAAAACACCAAATTGTATTTGCAACAAAACGGCGCTGTATTCCAGCAAAGGACAACAGTGGATATTAAGCGCAAAGGATATAAGCTAGACATGTAGCAAACATTACATTTTGTCTTCCCGTATAGACAAGATGACGCTTGTCACATTGATTCCCTGGACAACGCAGTTTCATCCCAAACAAATATAATAATTTAAATAAGGGTATTTTAGAAAAAATAAATATAATTAACTAATTTAACTGTTATCCTTAATCTCTCCAAAATCTGGTAAATACGTTCTATAATTGGGACCGGAGGGAGTATAATATAATATTATATGTGTGGATATTTATATAAATTTAGGAATAAGAAATTTATTTATTATTTTAGTTAATACTTAACTAATAGTTAATAAAATCTTTATATATATATATATATATATATATATATATATATATATATATATATATATATATATATATATATATATATATATATATATATATGATGATGATGATAATGAGATATAATCATGGATTAAGGTGCAGATTTGCCAACCAATTATTACCCGAGGAGTATCTGGCACACAAAACAATTGAGGGGACCAAAATTACCAATCAACAATTAAAAAGTTGAAAAAAACACCAAAAAACTATTAAAAAAAAACTATCACAATTAAGTTAAAATATGAGGCACTGGCGTAGGACGGTGGCGGAGACAAGGAAGAAAAGAGCGGTTAAGCCTTCTTGTTGGATAAGGCAAACACCAACAGAGATGAGACCCATGGGAGCAGGCGTTGTGTCAGCGATGGGTGCTGCTTGTGGCATCGGAAGGATGGAACCAGGGTGCAAGGCGCGTGTCGGTTGAAAGTTGTGGACTGCTGAATGAGTTCAAGAGGGTGAATGGAATTCAGGCTTCGAGCTCTTATCGCCAATCAGTGAATGAGGGAACCCCTTATGAAAAGGTTAATCAATAATGAATGTGGCAAATAGACCTCATGGAAAGTACCCAACAACAATAGAATCTTTGGAGACGCCAATGTCGCCAACACTGTAACAGTCAATGAAAGACGGAGGCACCAAGACAATGACAGGGTAATAGTTCGTTGGCGAATCTACACCATATTGTGTGTGTGTTTTTTTTTTCACTTTTTAATTATTGATTGGTAATTTTGGTCCCCTCAATTGTTTTTTGTGCCAAATGTTCCTCGAGTAATAGTTGGTTGGCAAATCTGCACCTTAACCCTATAATCATTGATTCATTGTGTGTGTGTGTAACCTTATGATTCTTTTTAAAAATAAGGTTACATATAATATTAAATCTATATTATATCTCACAATGTAAAATATAATAATGGGTTCTTTTGCCTTAATTTACCCTCAAATATATAATATAATAAAGGGAAAATAAATCTTTTAGTCCCTCAATTATAACTTGGTGTAGCTTGGTCACTGAACTTCTGACACGCCTACGACTCAAGTATTTGAACTTCTGACACACCTATGACTTAATTCTTGAATTTTTGACAAGCCTATGACTTCCATGAACTTTTCACTTTTTATATTATCATCTTTACCATTTATAACTTACTCTTCTTTTTTTGGCTGAACATTTATAACTTACTCGTTTTTTTGGCTGAACATTTATAACTCACTCCTATGTGGCACAATACTCCCTCCAACTCAGCTCCACCTGAATATTTTATAAAAGTTAAGAAAAGAAGAAAAAAGTAGGGAAGACGGATGAAGGGGGAAAGTTTCTGAGACTCAACAGATACCCACAAGCTTACTAAAGTCTATGAGGTGTCTGAAGAACATGACCCACCTCCCCCATTCCCCCTGCAAATACCTTAAATATTTGAAAAGTATTGATAAGAATCAATATATTAAAATACAATACAATATCATCTTTTATAAAAAAAATAATGGTCACCGGATGAATTCGAATTTTACTTGAGCATCATGCCAACGTTGTTGTTAAAACCTTGGCTACGAATTTTACTTAAGCACCAAGCCATTCACACTATGCGTTCTAAGAGGGATATAAAACGGTATGTAGCCATCAAAATGGATATGGAAAAAGCTTATGATAGACTTGATTGGGTTTTTTTTTTTTTGACACAATCTCCAAAGCCTTGGGTTGAATGATCAGTTTATTAATGTTATCATGGAATGTGTCTCATCTGCTTCTACGAGAGTGTGCTGTAACGGTGAGGTTTCTGATCTATTTCTACCCTCTAAAGGTATTAGGCAAGGTGATCCTCTGAGTCTTTATATGTTCGTCCTTTTTATGGAATGGTTGGGACAACTTATAAATTTGGAAGTTAAGCTGGGCATATGGGAATCGTTGAGGTTGAATACTGGGGGTCCTGCTCTTTCCCACCTATTATTTGAAAACGATCTCATATTGTTCAGTGAAGCCTCTAAGATCTAGGTGGAGAGAATCCGGGAGATTATGTCCCTGTTTTGTCGGTTATCTGGACACACGGTCAGTTTGCCGAAATCCAAAGTATTTGTATCTAACAATGTTCACTTTAATTGAGCCCTTGAGTTATGTCAGGTGTTGGTTATTAGTATGACATCGGATTTAGGGAAGTATCTTGATTCTTGGGGTTCCACTGTTGCATAAGAAAGTGGTGAAGACAGCCTTTGCTCCACTCATTTCAAGAGTTACTAAGAAGCTTGCAAACGGGAAAGGTAGGTTTTTGAGTCTGGCAGGTAGATCTGTGTTTAAGTCAGTGTTGTCCACTTTACCTTTCTAGTTCTACCAAATGCAATCCCTCCTCAGTCCTAAAGGAGTATTGCAAGAACTTCATAAGATGAGTCCAGATTTCTTTTGGAGTCAGGAGCGTTATATAGATAAATGCACCTCATTGTTTGAGAAACCATTAAATAGGACAACAAGGATGGAGGGCTTAGGATTAGATACCTGGTTCGCTAAGATAAATTGTTTATCATGAAGCTTTGTTGGGGTCTCCTAACCAAGCCTGATGCTCTCTGGGGGATATGCATACTTAAAGAGTAAATATGACTGTGGATCAGACAAAATTCCAAAGGTGGTTAAGAAGAAAAGCCAATCTGCTGTTTGGAGTGCCATCACAAGGGTTTGGGATACGTTCAATTATGATTGGGGAGTAAGCTCAGGAGTGACTGTAACACCAATGCATGGTGGGAGTTATGGTCCCCTCTTGACCAGCCCTCATTCAAATTTTAGAGTTTTTTTATTCACTTGAAAAACAAGCAAAAAGATAAAATGATGTAATAGCAATTTCTTTAAAATTGCAATCTACATTCAATCCCACGACAGAAAAAAAAAAAAAGTTCTGTTAAGGTGTCCCCGCATGTCTAGTGTTTTATAGATGTTGCCGAGTAGTATCTACTCCTACTCTATGGGACTTCGAGCTGTGTCAAATTTGATGGTGTTGCAGCTGGTTCGAGATGAGATTTAAGTTTTGGCTAGTCTTTGAAATGCTGATTGTCTTTTGAACTAATTGGTTACAGCTCTATGTTTTAGTTGTTTTCAATATTGTTGTACTAGTGTTTATGTTCATTTGTTGTAATGTGTTTTTATCTTTAGACTTTAGACCCCCAATTTGATCGTGACTCAAGATTAGTTGGTGTTTTTATATGTATCATCTTATCGTTTTGTTAAATAAATTGGCTTATATATATATATAAAATATAAAAAAAAGACAGAAAAAAGAGTTCCCTATTCTCAAATGGAATACACAATTTCTACTAGAAATATAAAATTGAGAAACAAGACTATATTTCACCCACACATATACAAGACACTCAATATTTAATTCTATACAAAAGTCTATTAATTCTTGAAGAAGGAAATCTTTTTTTTTTTCTTTTTTTCCTATTTGGTATTTAGAACTTCGTTCTGACTAGTTTAGATTCGACACGGGTCGCGCACCTAACTATGGTGGGTGAGTCTCCCAGTGGGGCTTTTCTGCATTCACAAGACTCAAATTCAAGACCTTACTTAAGCGACACAAATCACTTACCACTTGTACCAACCCTGTTGGTAGAAGGAAATGTTTCTTATTGCCTTCTTTACGTAGAAGTGGGAAAAATGGGATTCTAACAGTGCCTTTATTATGGTGGATTTAAAGGAAAGGGGATGGATTTTATTATGGTGGATTTAAAGGAAAGGGGATGGATTTTACTTCCCTCCCTTTATTTGGATGGGTAAAATTGGGGGATTGGTGGGAAATAGTATATTTTTGTGCTATTCTGACTATAATAACCCTGGCTCATATTAGTGGTGCAAGAGCTCGAGTTTACAACTATTTCCTTGCCTCTTTATTTCGTCTAATTAGGACTTTGAAACTCAAGAAACGACCGAGGTGAAGTAGAAGAAGAGGAAGATGAAGCGTTGGAGGTCCTCTCCATGAATATTCTTCAGTGAGAGACACAACGTGATGATGATGTGTGTATTCATAAGAGCTGTGAAGTACAATTAAGCTTATTTGATGAAATTAAACAAGGCTTGAACTTTTACTAAAAATTTGTCTAACACTATATACTTTTTGAAGGTGTATATATATACCCATGAATATTGAAAATAGGAGTAAAAATGTCAGCATCAATAAATATGCATGTGAAAAAAAAGCATAGGTGTCACTACAAAATGCAACGGTTATTAGGTTAAATTTAATTGTGCTTGCATTTTTATTCTTATTTCGAATGTTTATGGGTTTTTCTGTATTATTCAAAACATGCTCTTTAAAAAGGCGTAGAGCCTAACTCCGTTACTCAAACCAATTGGCCAGGTAAGTGTCTATCATAGGGGCCTCACCGACTTCACGGCGACTGATTGGCACACCCACATAGACTAGCATTGCCTTCGACACCAAAAGGTTTGTTATAACTTAGTCAGATCTATGCCAGGACAACTGCTCTGATACCAAAATGTAACATCCCAACTTTTCAAAAGCAGTATAATTTTTTTTTTTCATTTAAAATCATCATAGTAGACAATTTGAGCGGAAGAGTAACTGATATGTATATATAAAGTGCCGTAAGTCTGGTCATTTACAACATCAGACAAGAACCGAGTATTTCAAAAGTAGATAATAACAAAAGGAAAGACTTCGCCGGAACATCAAAAGGAAGTCTTCAGGGTCTTCTACTGGCTGCTTGCCTCTCTCCTCGGTCCTCGGTCCTCCGGAGCTTGACGCTATGTTAAGAGCTGAGATCCGCACCGGATCTCAGGTAACGGTTAACCTCATACTTACATACACAACATATGGACTACAGACAATCATATCAACAACAGTATATGTGCACTCATCGCCCAAAAGAATGCATACATATATCGCCCAATAGCATGTATACATATATCGCCCAATAGCATGCAGATATATCGCCCATAGCAAACGTAAACATATCAACAGTACATAAACATATCACAGAGCTATCAACTACAACATACAATACACCTAACACATACATGCATACCATAAATATCAGATTAGTGTTACAGTACGCGGACGTACATACCTCGGTTATCACATATAAGCATTCAAACAACATACCAACTATACGCATATGATAAACATCAGATTAGTGTTACAGTACGCGAACGTACGTACCCCAACAATACATAGACGTACAGCAAAACTATCAGTTACCACAAACAACACACATATCACATATATGCATACAATAAATATCAGCGTTAGTGTTACAGTACGCGGACGTACCTTCGTTGATATTATTCTATCACGTTTTACGGAAAACTGTACTTCTGACGGAAAACGGAAACCAGCACGTCGGACAGTGGTTCGACAGTAGGTCAAAACGTATTCAGGATATCCTATCAATATAACAACGTACTTGTTAAGGATCTATCATTACGACGGACATTTTTAGTCAAAATGACCATTTTACCCCGACCCCTAATGGCGGAATTCGCCAAAGACTTCGTTACTTTGACTCCGATTTTCCAAAATTTCAACATAACTCTTACTCCAACATCATTTTCGAAATATAAATCATATTAATTAATGATTTACATCATAACAGTCATTTTAGGTAAAAATTACCATTTTGCCCCGATGCCCTAATCGGTGGAATTTCGCCAGAGCTTCGCTATTTTAGCTCTAATCTTCCAAAATTTTGCCAGAACTCTGACCCCATCATGATTTTCGAAATAATGACTAAAATAGCCCTATCATATGATATCTAATCATACTTGAAAAATTAAAGGCTACTCTAGCATTACTACTCTAACTATTGAAAGAACTACGAAAGCTTAAAGTTCGGTACCGAAAAACTTACCCAGAGCTTCGCTGCAAATTTCCCCAGAGCTCCTCTCTCTAAAACTTCTCTCTAACTTTCAAAATTCTCAAGAGAGAATGGTGTGAAATTTCCAAAGGATTGCTTACCTATTTATAGAAATTTGCAAGGGTATTTTGGTCTTTTCACAACTCCTCCTTCTTGAATATTAACCACACAATTTAGGGTTTATATGTGGATGATTCTTGACCATACAAAGCTCAAAACGTCCAGCTGCCCATGAGTCACCAACTTGTGTGACAAGTTGTGTATTCTAGAAGCACTTATACCCGATCGGCACTCCGATTCGCATAATTTCGGAGAAATCTCAAAATTGGATTATACAATTCCAAGACAATTCATTCCTCATTAGAAATGTCTATTCTAATCTAAATTTTGATTTCATACGTGGTTCCAACGGTCCTGCTGAAATTTTACGGAAAACGCGTCGGTTTGAAACGAAATTCGGAAGCTACCGCCTATGGACAAGAATGCACTGATTCCAAATATGTCCAGAAAAACTCTCAACTCTTCCCCAGATGTCGTATCATGACCCTGAGATCCTTAACTTTCCACTTGGCTATCCGGCTTTTTCTCAGAATTTCCCTATTTCGTCTTATTAGGAAAATGCTTTACCGGCCTCAGAATTAACTTCCGGAAAAGTCTAACGGAAGATAAAAATCCACTGATCAATATTTTACCTTGACTTTAGAAAACCTATTCCTGGCTCTCCAGATAGGATCCGTTTCCTATTTATTTTTTACTATTCACTATAATTTAATTATATGTTAAAATATTACAAGTTGTTTGAATAATATCTAGATATTTATTTTCAAATTCCTATCCACTTTGATCCAAAATTTTCGGTCAATGCAGTTGGTCTTTTCTTTTTAATTTTCGTTTTAATTAATTATTTAATTAATTAATATTATATAAAATAATTATTTAATAATTTTTTTATATAATTTTTTACAAAATTTCCCTATTGGCCCATACTTGTTTTTAGGCTTAAAATTACCTATTCTCATATTTTTTTCTCAATCTTCTCCAATTAATTAGCAAATATATTTATGCTAATTTTTAGCCATTAATCACTAATTATAGAGTTCTACATAATTATCTTTGAATTTCCCTTTGTTTATGCTTAAGTAATTAGCCAATAATTACTTAATTAATCCCCCACTAAGTGTTGATAATTTTCTTATTTAGAAATAATCATTTCCTCACAACAATTGAACTCATATTGGTATTTTATGTTCTACATAAAATATTAAAATTCACGGGTCAATAATGATCCCGGAATACTTTTTAATTTTTCCCTCACTATCCTCCAAGGAAATAAATCCCAAAAATTTTCTAAATTAGAGACAACATACTCTCTAATTTTTAATAATTATTTTATTGCCTCTAAGGATTTTTCATAATTTTCCTTAAGTCATTTATGCCCACAAGGGCATTTTCGTAATTTTAGCCCTTTAATTCCTCTAATTTATGATATTTACCCTGAGTCAAATTTTAGGGTATTACATTTCTCCCCCCGTTAAACAAAATTTCGTCCTCGAAATTTGCACTCTACCATCTAAACTTCTAAACTCCGTCCTATTCAGACTTTGGACTCCACGCGTCGGATCTTTACTTTGTCTGCCAGTCGCTCCTCTTGGTGATCGAGAATTCGTTTTGGTTTGACCTTAAAGATCTTGTCATATCGTACCTTGATATATAGCGTCTCCCGTGGTTCCCACACACCTCGGTCAACACCACAAATACCAAAATGTCTCCTTGGACTACACCATGGCAACACAAGATACTTCAAATGTTTCCATGGCGCCTACACACCATGGTAACACAAGGTACCTCCCACTCTATGACATGATCACGGTCAAATATAACTAAGAAACACGGAACACGTGTCTAACATCTATTTCGTATATTGTCTATCATTTCTTCACTCTCAAATTGTTCTTCCTCCTCGTGTCTTGCTTGCCTCTCCGCTTGTCTGTCTGCACAAAATTCCTCTATCATCTCTCTTTGTTCACGTACTACAGCCATTGTCTCATGCCAAACAATCTGTTGGTTTGGTTCTTGATTTGGCTGCTCAGGATTCACTACTGGAATCGTCCGAGGTTGTCTATCTCGTCCCCTGCCACGGCCTCTGAGAGCTCCGGCTCTTCTTAAATTTGCCACGTCGCGTGCTTTCTCGTTGGTTATATAAGGAAGACAATTAACATATCGCAGGTTTTATCACACTAGTATATATACCGCACCTAGGCTCTATCGTACTTATAGAATTTATCGCACCTAGAACTTACTCGGCACATAGACTTTATTGCACCTAGTATTTTCTACACATAGGCTTTGCTATACGCAGTTTTCACACCATAAACAAATAGACACTTGCAACGTTTCCTTCGTCAGATTATCGTTGGTTCTTTATATTCGAAAACGGGTACAGAAATACATCTCGGAAGTTCTACATGAGTCAAATATTGCATGTATTAAGATAGATTTACCTCCCAGTACAAACTGGAGATTATCAGAGTTATCAGAATTATCAAAGACTGATATCAGGGTTATCAGAGTTATCAGAGACTGATATCAGAATTTCCGGAATTCGTGTCAGGATTGATTTCAAGATCTATGATCTCCCGGGTATTCAAAGTTGTCGTCGGTAGGTGACATTTTCAAGGTTATCAGTGTTATCAGAGACTGATATCAGGATTATCAGGACTACCAGAGACTGATATCAGAGTTATCAGGACTATCTGATATCGGCATAAGCACAGGTGATGGATTCACCGGCTCTGGGTTAGAATGATACACCGACAGAGGGTGGTACACTGGTTCAGGATGGTATACCGGTGCAGACTGATATACCGAAGTAAGATGGTACACCGACTTAGGCTATATCAGTACTAATTTTCAAAACATGCTCTTTAAAAAGGTGTAGAGCCTAACTCCGTTACTCAAACCAATTGGTCAGGTAAGTGTCTATCATAGGGGCCTCACCGAGTTCACGGGTAACCGAGTATTTCAAAAGTAGATAATAACAAAAGGAAAGACTTCCGCCGGAACATCAAAAGGAAGTCTTCAGCCGGGTCTTCTACTCGGGCTGCTTGCCTCTCTCCTCGGTCCTCGGTCCTCCGGAGCTTGACGCTATGTTAAGAGCTGAGATCCGCACCAGATCTCAGGTAACGGTTAACCTCATACTTACATACACAACATATGGACTACAGACAATCATATCAACAACAGTATATGTGCACTCATCGCCCAAAAGCATGCATACATATATCGCCCAATAGCATGTATACATATATCGCCCAATAGCATGCAGATATATCGCCCATAGCAAACGTAAACATATCAACAGTACATAAACATATCACAGAGCTATCAACTACCACATACAATACACCTAACACATACATGCATACCATAAACATCAGATTAGTGTTACAGTACGCGGACGTACATACCTCGGTTATCACATATAAGCATTCAAACAACATACCAACTATACGCATATGATAAACATCAGATTAGTGTTACAGTACGCGAACGTACGTACCCCAACAATACATAGACGTACAGCAAAACTATCAGTTACCACAAACAACACACATATCACATATATGCATACAATAAATATCAGCGTTAGTGTTACAGTACGCGGACGTACCTTCGTTGATGTTATTCTAGCACGTTTTACGGAAAACTGTACTTCTGACGGAAAACGGAAACCAGCACGTCGGATGCTGGTTCGACAAGAGGTCAAAACGTATTCAGGATATCCTATCAATATAACAACGTACTTGTTAAGGATCTATCATTACGACGGACATTTTTAGTCAAAATGACCATTTTACCCCGACCCCTAATTGGCGGAAATTCGCCAAAGACTTGTTACTTTGACTCCGATTTTCCAAAATTTCAACATAACTCTTACTCCAACATCATTTTCAAAATATAAATCATATTAATTAATGATTTACATCATAACAGGCATTTTAGGTAAAAATTACCATTTTGCTCCTGATGCCCCTAATCGGTGGAATTTCGCCAGAGCTTCGCTATTTTAGCTCTAATCTTCCAAAATTTTGCCAGAACTCTGACCCCATCATGATTTTCGAAATAATGACTAAAATAGCCCTATCATATGATATCTAATCATACTTGAAAAATTAAAGGCTACTCTAGCATTACTACTCTAACTATTGAAAGAACTACGAAAGCTTAAAGCTCGGTACCGAAAAACTTACCCAGAGCTTCGCCGCAAATTTCCCCAGAGCTCCTCTCTCTAAAACTTCTCTCTAACTTTCGAAATTCTCAAGAGAGAATGGTGTGAAATTTCCAAAGGATTGCGTGCCTATTTATAGAAAAATGCAAGGGTATTTTGGTCTTTTCACAACTCCTCCTTCTTGAATATTAACCACACAATTTAGGGTTTATATGTGGATGATTCTTGACCATACAAAGCTCAAAACGTCCAGCTGCCCATGAGTCACCAACTTGTGTGACAAGTTGTGTATTCTAGAAGCACTTATACCCGATCGGCACCGATTCGCGTAATTTCGGAGAAATCTCAAAATTATGGATTATACAATTCCAAGACAATTCATTCCTCATTAGAAATGTCTATTCTAATCTAAATTTTGATTTCATACGAGGTTCCAACGGTCCCGCTAAAATTTTACTAAAACGTGTCGGTTTGAAACAAAATTCTAAGCTACCGCCTATGGACAAGAATGCACTGATTCCAACTATGTCCAGAAAAACTCTCAACTATTCCCCAGATGTCGCATCATGACCCTGAGATCCTTAACTTTCCACTTGGCTATCCGGCTTTTTCTCAGAATTTCCCTATTCGTCTTATTAGGAAAATGCTCTACCGGCCTCAGAATTAACTTCCGGAAAAGTCTAACGGAAGATAAAAATCCACTGATCAATATTTTACCTTGACTTTGGAAAACCTATTCCTGGCTCTCCAGATAGGATCCGTTTCCTATTTATTTTTTACCATTCACTATAATTTAATTATATGTTAAAATATCACAAGTTGTTTGAATAATATCTAGATATTTATTTTCAAATTCCTATCCACTTTGATCCAAAATTTTCGGTCAATGCAGCTGGTCTTTTCTTTTTAATTTTCGTTTTAATTAATTATTTAATTATTTAATATTATATAAAATAATTATTTAATAATTATTTTTATATAATTTTTTACAAAATTTCCCTATTGGCCCATACTTGTTTTTAGGCTTAAAATTACCTATTCTCATATTTTTTTTCTCAATCTTCTCCAATTAATTAGCAAATATATTTATGCTAATTTTTAGCCATTAATCACTAATTATGGAGTTCTACATAATTATCTTTGAATTTCCCTTTGTTTATGCTTAAGTAATTAGCCAATAATTACTTAATTAATCCCCCACTAAGTGTTGATAATTTTCTTATTTAGAAATAATCATTTCCTCACAACAATTGAACTCATATTGGTATTTTATGTTCTACATAAAGTATTAAAATTCACGGGGTCAATAATGATCCCGGAATTTTTCCCTCACTATCCTCCAAGGAAATAAATCCCAAAAATTTTCTAAATTAGAGACAACATACTCTCTAATTTTTTAAAAATTATTTTATTGCCTCTAAGGATTTTTCATAATTTTCCTTAAGTCATTTATGCCCACAAGGGCATTTTCGTAATTTTAGCCCTTTAATTCCTCTAATTTATGATATTTACCCTGAGTCAATTTTTAGGGTATTACATTCAACCGAGTATTGTAACTTTGGACTTCTATGACGACCTGATGGCCAAAAGATTTCAGTTAGATACAGTTAGTTACGCAATCTTGATCAACGGGCTATGCAAAATTGGGAAAATAAGGTCTGCCATTAAATTGGTCCGGAAGATGGAGAGGCAGTTAGTTAAGCCTCATATAGTCATATACAACACAGTCATCGATAGTCTTTGCAAGGGTGGACATGTCATTGAGGCCCAAGAATTATGTGATGAAATGATTGTTAAAGGAATTTTACCAGATATTGTCACCTATAACTCTCTAATCCATGGTTACTGGAGCATGGGACAGTGGCAAGAAGCCACTCAGTTGCTAGATGAAGTTATATTGAAAGAAATCCAACCTAATATTTATTCATTTAATATAACAATTGATATGTTTTGTAAACAAGGAAGGATCATAGAAGCTAAAGTTGTGCTTGGTAGGATGATGAAATTTGGTGAGAGACCCGATGTTGTAACTTACAATTCTTTAATGTCTGGGTATTGTTCAATGAACAATGTTAATGAATCGAAAGAAGTATTTAATAAGATGGTCCGAAATGGATTGAAACCTAATGTAGTTAGTTTCAATGTACTGATTGATGGATTATGTAAGGTCAAAAGGGTTGATGAAGGTATGGATCTTTTTAAAGAAATGCGTTACAAAAACATAGATCCTGATATTTGGACTTACAATGCTCTTATTGATGGCATGTGCAACTCAGGAAGAATGTCATGTGTGCAAAATCTTGTTTATCATATGTGTGATAGTAGCATTTCCCCTGATGTAGTCACTTACAATATCTTGTTACATGCATTTTGCAAAAGCCAGAATATTGACCAAGGGATTGCATTATTTCATCGAATGGTTGCCCAGGGAGTTCACCCTGATATGTACACACATAACATACTCGTTGATGGTCTATGTAAAGGTGATAGAATAAATGATGCACGGGAGATTTTTAAATACCTTTTGATCAAAGGCTATCATCTAGATGTTTGTTCATATAATATTATGTTCAATGGCCTTTGTAGACAAGGGATGCTTGATGAAGCTATGACTCTGCTTCCAAAAATGAAAGAGAATGACTGCCTCCCTGATTCAATAACATATAAAATACTTCTTCAAGCTCTTTTGGAAAAAAGTGAGAATGATAAAGCAGAGAATCTTCTTCATGAAATGATTGATAGTGGTCTCCTAAAACCATAGAATCAAGGTTAGATACTCTTGTCTTAGTTACTCTTACAAATGTTTAAATCTGTTCTCTGTGGTTATACAATGATTGTTTCCTTTTGGTTAACATTGTTGGATTATTTGATGGGTTAAATGGACTAGATGAGTTATGTTCATGTCGTATGTTTAAATGTATTCGTTGTGATTACATACCAGCCTTTATTTTCTTTTGGTCTGAACATGACATTGTTTTCTCTTTCTTTATGGTTCATTTCTAGTTCCATTTTTCAAAATGTATCTTGCCTACTGAATCATATTGTTTAGTTTCCTCTTAGGTCAAAGACCTTGAGTGTGACTTCTTTATTCAACAAAGCTTGAGGTTAACTAATCATGAACATGTGATGCTTGAATCCTTGAATTTCCTGTGTCTAATTTTTTTTGCCCCCTTCTTATTTTGAATGTGAAATGGTTACGTTAATTTGCTAGAAATTGATTTTTTTTTTTTTTAGTGAATTGACCTTGTATGTTTTTTATTTGATTAATTTCTTCCTAAATTTGTGAATTTATGTTGATGCTATCTAATTAAAATTTTAAAATTCATAATTTCATTGGAAAATAAAATTAATATCGTAAATATAGCTTATGAACAACAAATTGCATTAAAGTTCTTTTCTGGTCTCCAGAAACAGTAAGGATGTAGATGCATTTGGTAGCCAGTACTAATTGCAACTTGGCCATGAATGCCTGCAACTTGCCCATATTGAGCTGTTTTAGATTTTATTTTAGAGAAATAAAATTGGCTGCTTCTTGTTAATTAATTTTTCCTGCATCAATGAATTAACTTTCCATTATAGTGTGTCATTGTTCAGCTAGTATGAGTGAATGCATGCTGTATTATGTTTCAAATCTCAACTGAAGCATGTTAAGGCCTCCAGAGAGTTGTACTTAATTAATTTTGTAAATGGTGGTCTTTTAAGACCAAAGATGATCACATACTTTAGTCCCAATTAGTGTTGTATATACTTGTACGATTGCTGAAAAGTTTTCTTGAATAGCTTGCAAATGCTTGTTTGTTTCCAATTAAAATTGTTGATGATTCAATGACCTGACTGGTGATTGTTTTTGTATTAGGTTTGTTCCTTCACACTGCATTCGCATTTTGAGCGAGTGAGCGGATCTCATTTGTTCATTTTAAAATAATATCTGCCGATGGCTCATTTATTGCATTCCTCTAATCCCCTTCCCAAGATGTTCCAGTCGGTGAGCAGTGAGATCTGGCAACTCTGGTGAGCGCTGATCATCTGATTAGATTCCTCATATGTAATTGTCTCATGAGCTGTCTTAGATTAGTTGTTGCATGCAAGGTTCTTACAAAATGAATGAATTGGGGGCCAACCTTCTGCTGGACCAGGAGCTGTTCTGTTCATTTTGGATCCAAAGAGAGAGTTGATGATTAAAGGTGAACAATTAGTTCAAGTATTAGACTCAAAAATAATTTTAAAACACACATGCGTTATTCACAAATTTCATATCCTCCACTGAGTTCAATCTGCACCCAAAATTTCATTATGGTTTGAAAGCTAGTTAAATGGTTTCGGTTATGTCACTTTAATAATTTGCTTTTTAGGAATAATGTGTTATATAATGTATATAAGAATGTGAAAAGGGTAGTTAAGGTTAAAAGGCCGTTAGGTAGTTGAATCTGTTAGAAGGGGAAGTAGGTAAATTCCTTAGTCTATATAAACCCCTAAGCTATTGTTTTTCATATCAGACTTGTGAATTGAATCATCAGTAAAGTGCAATATCCAGAATTTCTCTCTGTTCCTTATTCTCATGGATCACACTTGGTTCTAATTTTGTGAGAACTGTTTGGGGAACAAACCAACCAAAATGCCAAGTGGTAACTGGTAAGTCACCTCCTGTATTAAGTTTCCGTGTGTTAGGAATGCTGTAATATAGTAAGATACTCCCTCTGATATTTATTATAAGACACCAACTAACAAGTTTATTTGATTATTTTTATAAGGCATTTGCTTGTTCCTAAGGAGTATTAATTATTCTTTTTCATGTATGCCCTTAATAAATAAGGGTAGTGGGTGAGAATAATAATTAATATGATATTAGAATTTAGTACAATTAGTAGGGATAATATTGAAAGTTACTTAAATTGTAGGCTAACTTTATTGACTCTAACTATTTTTAGTTGTTTGTGAGAATTGTTAGTTAGTGCCTTATAATAAGGACCAAAAGGAGTACTGGTGTAATATATTTTTATGGTTCTTGAAGTGAAGCATTGTTGTTTTTCTTTCTTTATGGTTCATTTCTAGCAAAAATTATTGTAACACCTTATTCTTATAAACTCATATATACTTAGGTTATTTTCCCAATTTGCCCCTTATTAAATAACTATTTACCAAAATGCCACTGTCAGAAAACTATTTCCCAATTTGCCCCTGTCAGAAAACTATTTCTCAATCTGCCCCTGTTTAGTCGACTAAAACCATGGTTTAGTCGACTAAATCGCGGGATTTTTTTTTTTTTTAAGACTCTCGCGATTTAGTCGACTAAAAAACACATTTAGTCGACTAAATCATTAAAAAAAAGGTTAAAACTTCGGAAGGCTATAACTTCTAGCTCGGGAGTCCGAATCAAGTGATTCTTTTTTTGATTCCATATAACTTTTTGAGATCTATGCACTGACATAAAAATTAACTTCTAGATTTAATGAAGAGAAAGGAGGAAAAATAAGCGATTCTTTATTTTGCAGGAGATACTAACAATTCATTAAATATAATCAAGTGATTCTTTAATATATATATATATATATATATATATATAGTTAGAAATTGAACTCCAATAAAGAATTTCTTTATTCATCCGTGATTTTTTCCTCTTAAATGAGGTATACTTATACCGATGAAAAATTAACAGCAACTAGCAATAAAGGAGGAAATAATCCTAAATCAACAAAGTAGGAAACAATCCTAACAACCTGCTACTTATTTGAAATACCTAAAAGAATGGAAATAACAATAATTCAAAATTTAAACTTTGAAATAGAAATAATTAAAAAGTATACATCATTTAAGAGGAATAAATCACGGTTGAATAAAGAAATTCTTTATTGGAGTTCAATTTCTAATTATATATATATATATAATTAAAGAATCACTTGATTATATTTAATTAATTGTTAGTATCTCCTGCAAAATAAAGAATCGCATATTTTTCCTCCTTTCTCCTCATTAAATCTGGAAGTTAATTTTTATGTCAGTGCATAAATCTCAAAAAGTTATGTGGAATCAAAAAAATAATCACTTGATTCGGACTCTCGAGCTAGAAGTTATGGCCTTCCGAAGTTTTAACCTTTTTTTTTTAATGATTTAGTCGACTAAATGGGTGTTTTAGTCGACTAAATCGTGGGAGTCTTCAAAAAAAAAAATTTGCCCGCGATTTAGTCGACTAAATCATGGTTTTAGTCGACTAAATAGGGGCAGATTGAGAAATAATTTTCTGACAGGGGCAAATTGGGAAATAGTTTTCTGACAAGAGCATTTTGGTAAATAGTTATTTAATAAGGGGCAAATTGAGAAAATAGCCCATATACTTAATATACAAGTCCAAAAGAAACTTAGTAGATAGTTCTAAATATTATTTGAAAGATTTAGTTTTTAAAAAAAATCTTTAATCCAAGGATTTTAAAACAAAAATAATCCTAGTGTCATGACAATCAAATATAAAGTGACATAATATATGCTTCAGAAGCAAGAGCATGACAAAGCTTTCAAGACTCACTCCACATGTGCCTTCTTTTACTTTTTTTTTTTTATAACATTCACCTGAAAAATGATAATATAAAAAGATGAGATTATATGTCTTAATAACTGTTGAAAGTTCTTATACACAAACAAACTACATATGATAAAATGAAAGAACTGATTACATATACATTTGCATATATCACAATCTTTATATAGAACGATTTCAAGTTAATCATCATTAAACAACCTCTATCAAATATATCCCACTAAACCTTGTAGCTGTATAGCTATTGGTCCACGTAAACATCCCAAATGACGATTTCAGCAAAAGCTAATGGTCATTAGATGGATTTCAATGAATGTAGCCAGGGAAAATCATTCCCCACTATAAATTATCCTCAATTCAAATTCATTTATCATTACCAATGCAGGTCAGATATTTTTTAATACCCCATTGGCTAAAAAAAAATCATTCAGCATATTACCATTTAATATACGTTTAGTTCCAATGTTGTTAGTCTATTTCCCAAGCAGCACTGTTTTTTTCCTAACAATTTATATGCAGAGAAAGGCCCTCATCGGTTGAAGTCACCGTAATTAAAGACACATAATGGCCTTTAATCATTTCCAATGCTTGAGGCAAATTTGTAGTTCAATACCCTCGTCCTTGGGTTTAACTGGCGAAGGGGTCGGACACTCTCACCAAAAAAGAGGGGGTTCAATCCTGGAGTTGGTTAAGGCGCTGGGGGAGACATCTTAGGAGTCTACGAAGCAACGATAACCTAGGCTAATGTGAAAACATGTGTACTCTTAGTCCTGAATTTCCTGCAGAGTGGGCTCCAAGTGCTTTGCCGTGGGTGAGCTCAACCTCTCTTCTAAATTTTTTTTATAAAAAAAAAAAATTTGTAGTTCAATTTAAGCCATTTTGATAAATATAACGTAAGTCAATTCAAAAAATTAGGGAAGAAAGAAAGGGAGAGGAATGTCTCCACAAACCTCCAAAAAATAGTGATTTTTTCCCCCATTTTTTGAAAAATTTCCTTCCATATTTCCTCCCTCTATTTTCTTCTCACCGTCTCTTCCATCTAGACATTGAACCTGTTTAGATCAGGAAAAATTAGGGACAGGAAGAGGAAAATGAGAAATTCCATCGAGCAGCGGACGTTTTATCAAAATTTTGAAGTTTTTTTTACTCACTTGAAAAACAAGCAAAAAGATAAAATGAAGCAATAGAAATTTCTTTAAAATTGCAATCTACACTCAATCACAAGACAGAAAAAAGAGATCTGTTATGGTGTCCTCACATGTCCAGTGTTTTATCGATGTCACCGAGTAGTATCTACTCTTATTCTATGGGACTCCGAGCTATGTCAAATTTGATGGTGTTGCAGCTGGTTCAAGATGAGACTTAAGGTTTGGCTGATCTTTGAATTGTTAATTGTCTTTTGAGCTTGTTGGTTGCAACTTTATATTTTAGTTGTTTTCGATGTTGTTATACTAGTGTTTATGTTTGTTCGTTGTAATGTGTTTTTATCTTTAGACTTCAGATCCCCAATTTGATCCAGACTCAAGATTATTTGGTGGTTTTATATGTATCATTTTATCGTTTTGTTAAATAAATTGGCTTTTATATTTAAGAAAAAAATAAAGACAGAAAAAAGAGTTCCCTACTCTCAAATGGAATACACAATTTCTACCAGAAATATAAAATTGAGAAACAAGACTCTATTTTACACAAGACACTCAAATATTTAATTCTATACAAAAGTCTATTAAGTCTTGAAGAATGAAATGTTTCTTATTACCTTCTTTAAATGGGATTCTAACGGTGCCTTTATTGGGTGATAATTAAAATTTTAAACTCTAAACCAAACTTAAATGATGGAGTAAGGTTAGAGAGATATCACCAAATGTAGACAAACGAAATTTAGACTAGTTAGGTCTAAACCACTTGATCTACATCTAGTCCTCAAAAGCATTTCTAAGATTTGCACTATCTTTTAAGATTCACAGGGCTCTTGGTGTCTCAATACAAGCAAGTTCTTCAAAGGACAATAGCTCCCCTTACACTTAGCAATTAATGCCTACTCAAGATCCCACTATCTTGAGTAACTCACTATAATAAATGAGTCAACGAATGACTATCACAAGAGTATATGAATACACACTGAAGTACATAATCACATTCAAGAGCTCAAGACTTAGCAATGAATGAAACAGCAAATTATGCATAGATAGTTGTTACTTCATCTTTAATTCTCTTGATGTTTATAGGTAGAGTAATTTAATGACCGTTGCTTCTTAAAAGTATCTGTTAGAGTGCTTGGTCTTTATAGTAATCATTGGAGTCTCTGAATATTCTCTATGTCTAAGGAATTAGCCGTTGGAGCATAGAGAATGTTCATCCTTTGAAAGCTTCGAGCTGTAACATCCCAAATTTTGGGATTTTAAAGTTTGAATAATATATGGAGATTAATTACGAAATTTTGGCTTAAAATAATTATGAGAATAATTATTGGAAATTAAAGCCTATTGTTCCTTAGATTTATTTCAGGAAAATATTAAGGAATATTCATAAAGAATAATTTAGGCCTAAACATTTACAGAATCGATAGTTTATGACCATGAGAAATTAATTAATAAAGAAAATCCTTAAATGGAATTAAGGATTTAATTTTATTAATTATCCAATACTTGCAAAGATGAGTCTTGAAGAGAATCAAGTGGGGTAATTTTTAAAGTAGCCTTGCAGCCCAAAACGCAAAAGCCCAAATACTTCTATATATGCAGATCAACCCAACAACAAAACTCTAGCCCATTTGACTTGCACCAAAATGCAACAGAAGAAGCAATATCCATTAAATCAATTTTATCTTTCTTCACTGCACACTTCAGTCTAAACACGTAAAAGACACTGAACACAGTCAGCAAATCAGCCATTAGCCATACTTCTCCAGCGTGATTATCTCACCTCTACACACGTAAGGTCAGCGACGCCATGCTTTTCCAGACCCCCCACCATACATTTTGAACTCAACGCCATTTACCTCTGAATATTTCCTCTCAGGCTGGACCGTGCGTCCTTATATAAACGTTGTCCCTTGATCTTCATTCATTCATTTTGCTCAGCTCAAGTGAAACTGAGAGCAAGAAGGAAACTGAAAGTGAGAACTGAAGGCGAGAGAGAGAGAGAGTCCAAGCATTTGTTGCCTTGTTCTTGATTTGGAAAACAGAGGTTGGTGTAACGTTGAGAAGCAGCAAGCTTTGGCATATTTGAAAGACTAACAAGGTAAACCATTAAGATTAATATATCTGCTGCTACCTATGTATATATATATTGATGTATGTATGAAAACAAAGGAGAGGAAAAGTCACTGTATTGATATATATATGTGCATTGCTGCTTTGGGAAAAAGGAATGAGAAAGTTGTTGCCATAAGCTTATACATAAATGCATCACTGCTATGTATAAGAAAGAGTAAAAACTTGACTTTCATATATATGTTGATATTACCGTGATCATGGAAGGAAAAGGAATGAGGGAAGTTTGTTGTTATATGTTATATAAATAGATTCGTTGTTATACCTCAACCCTTCACCCCTCAGTCTGGATCTCGGACCCCTCACCCCTCACCCCGGATCCCGGACCCCTCACCCCTCAACCTTCACCCTCAACCCGAAACCCGAAACCCGAACCACTCCCCTCACCCCTCAACCCTGAAACTCGGAACCCCCCACAATAAACTTGATGTTAATATAAACTCTGCAAATAAGCTTGTCGTTCCATGTGTGTATGTGTGTGTATATATATAATGCCTATTTTATGAGGTGTTAGTACATATTAAACTCCTAATTTAAAGTGTTAGGATAGTCTCTGAGAGTTTAAAATAATTGTAGAGAAATAATAATAATAAATAAATAAATAAATAAAGGTTATTATTATTAGGAAAGGGAATGAGTAATAAAATATATAAATAAATAATATTATTAATTATTAAAAAAGGTTATTATTAATAAAGGAATATTGGGGATTAATACACACTCTTAATCCTCTAAAAATAATTCGTGTAGTTAGCTATTTTATGACGCAAGTAGTGACTAATGACAATGATGAACGTTTATAGGCATACTTGACACCTTTTCAGGTCCCAACACCTTCGGACAAATTAAGTATTCAAGCTTGAGATGGGTAACTGTTATCTTATTAGCTTGTATGTATGTATTCATGTATGACTAACCATATTTGCTAGATAATTTGCATATGTGTATCCTAGCTATGGATTGAGGCTGCGTGTCCTAAAATAGGGTTGCGGTCCTTGGCCGATAACTGCGGTTATGGTGCGACTTATTTACTGTAATTATTCTATGCTTAACATGTGATATGTTGTCATTTATATTTCACACTTGCATATAAGATTAACTGTTACGCCTGGGGTTCATTCATTTGAACTCCAGACCGCATGAAAGAGACAGGTAGTGGATCGGAATCAAGAGGAAAGATGAAGCTGTAAGGGTTATAGCAAAAGGAAAATTTTGAAAAAATATGAGTAGATGGACTGTATTTTTTGTTGGGATCCGTACACGCAGCAGAATTAAAAACTTACGAATCCCATCGGAGGATCCATCAACGGCGTTTAAATCAAGGTTTAAAAGAATCCGAATCATACCTATGTGAAGGGTTCAACTTTTCGTTCGACTCGGCCTGGTGCGTATCTTGAACGTCGTGCGTCTCGACCGTCGTACGTCTCGAACGTGGTGTCATCTCGTTCAATCAAACAGGAGCTGACTTTGCGAGTCTCCTCCCTCTACCGATATCCACATGAACAGCCTCGAACACAAACGGCAACGTGCTAGCGCTTTCAGTATTCTCACATCTCTCTATTCTCTCTAGGGTTTCTCGCGGCTTTCTAATACGCTTGACAAAAGTCCCGCAGGTTTTTCTAAACCTGGTAGGCGTATTATATATTCAAAATTAATCATCATTAATTTTGAATCTGGATTAAAAAATATATTAATTAAATCTATCTGATAAATCTAATCTAATCTATTTATTTAATCCAAGTTGAAAGCCTTCTGATTTCATACAATATCTCTATTTGTTTTAGATATTTAATTTATCAAATAAATTAAATACAAACAAATATTATATAATAATATTATAATCTTTATTAAATAATATTATTATATTGATTTTAATTTAATATATATTATATATATATATATATATATATATATATATATATATATATATATATATATATATATATATATATATATATATATAAATAATATTCATCCTAGACAAAATACATTATTCATTAAATCTTAGACATATCTAAGGTTCAATGAATCTGGACACTTTTGCTCGTGTTGGGCTATTCTTGTGTGCGACCCTGCAGGCCCACATGAGATTGGCAGCGGGCCAATACTGTATCAGCCCACAAGTCGCAAGCGGCCTCTAGTAAGACATTGCAACTATCCAATTCATATGGGATCGTTGATACGATACAACCTATCGTACAACCATGTCACGTCCCCTTTGTCACGCGATAATTTGGTCAAGGATGAGGCATGGATAATGTCAACTTCCTGTCCTTGACCATTACTTTCTCGATTCTTGAGTAGTCTAACAATTGAACTGGAAACTCCTTTCTATCGTAGTATGGCCATACATTTCTGAGACTCACTCATCGAGGGGCCCAGTATTATCTCTACAAATGTGAGGGACAAATTCCATCTTGACCATTCACATTCCTCTGCATGAAAACCATTGATCCCGATCATAGCCTTTATCATCACCCGGTCAAAGGAGACTTTTGACTAGGTCAAAGATCAGCGACTCATCATGTAGGAATCCATGATGATCTCAGGTCAACGGACATTGTGACGCGGTTATACATGAGAAAAGCTTATGACTTAATCCATGCAGCTTTCTCATAGTGGGTCGGTCCAGCACCTTGTACTCTTACAAGTGCCCATGACTTTGACTCGTATCTCCATACTCATCAAAGTCATACTGGTCTTATTTCATCTTCGCTCCCGCGCAGATGACCGACCAGGGACATTTAGGATAATCTATAAGATATATCCAAGGATACAGTTATCAATATAAACATGCAAATGAAATGATAACTAAAAGATAATACTTTAAATAACACAAACGTTTAAAGTACAATGACTAGCCCCTATGGCATAATTTCCAACATTTTTATCGTTTATCATTTATATATTTTGGATTAATGTATTAATATCCCACTATGGGATAGATTCGAATCGCGAAAAATTTATCCTCATGTTTTCAACTAAGTTATTTTAAGAAAGTTTTATTTCGCAATTAAGTCATCTAAACTATTTTGATGCCTGTGTGCTATAACTCTGATAAATAAAGGCACAATAAGGATGTGCGTTACATGAGTATTTAATGCTTATGACACATAAAGTGTTGTTTTCATTTTGTGTGTTAATCCTCACTTGATCACTTGGAAAAGACTTAATCACTGATATAATGGAGTGTTAGATTAATTGGAATAAAAAGGAACAAGTTTCAAGTGATTGCTAATGATTTCCAAGAAGTTCGAGATGATGTTCTGTTTTCTAGGAAAGCTTTGCTCGAGTGATCTTGACTTAGTGTTAAGAAACACATATCAAAGTGTTGGATGGGTCACTACAATGACGTGGTAGTGATGCACAAAATATGAACACTCGAGTGATCTTATTTCTTTGAAACCATATCACTATGAACATCATTGTAGTGAACTGATGGTGATGAAGAATGACAGGATCACTCTAGTAGTCACTCGAGTGATCTTGGTTCCTTTGATTTTGAGAGAAACAAATCACCAAATGCCATTGCTATAGTATTATGGTAATAATGCAATTTTTAAACATCATTAGAGTTGTCACTCAAGTGATCTTATACTGAGAAAATTTTCAAGTATTCTAAGCATTACCAAGATCACTGCGGTGCTATGCTAGTAATTCTCTTTTAACATATCACTCAAGTAGCCACTCAAGTGATCTTAACTTCAAAATATTTTCAAATCATTGTGGTGTTGTGAAGATAATGAAATTTGAACACATCACTTGAGTGATCTTTTCTTTGAAAACCTTTCTCAAAGCAAGTCACTACAACAAATCACTATAGTGATGTGAAAGTGATGACACATTAAAGCATCACTCGAGTGATCTTAATTTCATAGAAGTTGATCACTATAGTGGAGCACCATGGTGATGTGCCGATGAAAACATAGCATCACTTGAGTGATCTTTTTGGAAAAACTTTGTAAAATAGATCTCCAAATGAGTCACCATGGTGGCATAATATTAAAGACAAATTCTCTAGATCACTCGAGTTATTTGAGTTACTTTTTGTTAACATCACTCAATTGATATGTTTTGTCTTCTAATGGTCACTGTAGTGATGAATCCTTTTTCTAAACACATCACTCGAGTGGTCACTTGATTAATCAACCTTTGTGATTTTTAAAACTCTTTTCTAACCATTGTGATCTCCTACAAAACCTTTTTAATTGTTTTATTAAGCTTTGTTATATCAAAACATCGGGTCTACCAAATAATTGCCTATTTTTAATAGAGTATATAGTTCAATGGCATCGTGTAATTTATATAATTGATATCACCGATTAGGATGATGGTGATTGCTATTGTTTCAATATATTAAGATATTAATTATAAAAAATTAGCTAAATTATACATTTGGTCCTTTATGTTTGCATCAAGGTTCATTTTAGTCCCTTATATTTTAAAAGTGCATTATTAGTCCCTTATATTTTAAAAGTGCATTATTAGTCCCTTATATTTTAAAAGTGCATTTTTAGTCATTCATTCTTAACACCTTTAGTCTCATCTAACAGAAAATACTGATTCATCAAGCCACACTATTATTTTGATCCTAGCTGGCTGTCACATAAACTCAATTTTTTTTTTTAACAAATAGATATTTTAATTAAAATAATAATAGCCAAAAAAAACTCTCAATTTTTAATTAATTTTTGTTTTATCTGCTCCTCCTTCTGGCTAGGAAACTCTTCTCCACCAATGTCATCTTCCTCCATGAATCTTGAGAAAGCCATTAAAGATTGAATTAGGAACATATATAGCATAGGATTCAAGTGAAAAGGGGAAGAGAAGGGTTTGGGGCAAAAAACCTCTCTCCCTTCATGAGGAGCGCGTGAATAGTTCTTTCAACTTTTGAGTTTCTGATTCATAGAAGGAAACATAGAAATCTTGAACAGTTTATTCCAAGGTAGGATGTGGTAGGAACTCAGGGATTATAATGCACAATCCATCGTTACTACATCGTGCTTTCCATTTGTCTCCTGTATGTCCCTCTAATGCCAATGCTCGATATGTGGATTTTTGCCCTTGAAATTTTGCTGCTAGAATATGACTCCATGTACAAAATTTGGTGCTGAAAAATATTGTTGGAGCTCATGAGGACAACAGAGTTTTGAGGCAGAGATGCCATTGCCAAGTGGCCATTGAAGATTCATGGAGGAAGATGATGTTGGTGGGGAGAAGGGTTTAGATGGGGAGAGTAGATGAAAAAATAAATTAAAATTGAGATTTTTTTTCTCCTATTATTATTATTTTAATTAAAATATTGTTAAAATAATAATGTGAGTTAAGGTAACAACAATTTCCGTTAGATGAGACTAAATATGTTAAGATTGAAAGACTAAAAATGCACTTTTTAAACATAAGGGATTAAAATGAACTTTAATGCAAATATGAAGGACCAAATGTATATTTTAGCTTAAAAATAATATCAATATCATTTATATAAATTAGGTGAATCAAACAATTCTTTACCTCTTTGTTATCTAAAGTTGATGCTATATGAATAACCATTTCAAACAAATTTTTATTTTTGATTTTTAAATGTATTTTTTTGCAACCACCTCAATAGATTTTTTTTTTTGCCTTCAAAACTTGCATTTAAACACAATTTTATAAATCATTTGAAGGGAAAAAACAGAAAACATAAACAAATAGGTCCTATATTCTTCAATTTTTTAGCTAGTATTTATTTTATTTTTATTTTTTTACCTTTTTATAAATTACATGATCAAACATGCTCCTAAAATATGCAAATATTTATGAAAGTATGAATCATTTTTCGATCTGGGTTTAGGATAATGATTTGATTTTAGTTAGTTTGGTTATTTGGACTTAGTTTGGCTTTTGGTTGCTATTAATATCTATAATATGAATTAGAAATTTTATTACTTTGTTCTAATTTTGTCTTTTTCTGGTTTAAAAGATTTTAGGTGAATTGGGTTCTGGGAACTCATCAGGGCCCAAAACATACCTCCAAGTTTAAAGAATGCTTATAAAAATATTTACAAATCACCCATAAATAATAAGACCTTACATCAATAAGATTTGAAAATAAATAAAGAATTACTAAAAGTTTTAAAAAGTAAGCCCATAAGTTCAAGGCTGGGCTTCAACTTTATAGGTGTTTTAGTGTAGGCGGGCTTTTCAGGCCTAAGCATGTGAAGGGTCAGCCAAGATAAGACAAAGGCTGACCTTTTATCATCTCAGCATTCCACCAATTAATATCAAGTAATTACCTTAGCATAGTTAGCACTTAGCTGTGTTTCTTAAACATCTAGTTAGGAGTTCCTGGCAACAAAGGCGGACCCACGTTCATTGTTGCCCCCCAAAAATTTGGGATTTTTTTTTAAAAAAAAAAAATCAAGTTAAAGGAGTTTGAATTAATAACTTGAATATAATGGTTTCAAATTTTCATTAGCATTAGCATTATTTATCTACTTTCCTTGAATTAATACATGTTTGAATGATTGTCCTCCCTTAAATTAAGTGTCCACCCTTAATACATCAAGATTGCACTTCGTAATCGGATGAGGGATGAATGGTTAAATGATTGTTTAGTACCTTATATTGAAAAATATGTATTTGATAGCATTGAAAATAAGGCAATTATAATGGAATTCCCAAACATAAGGGCTAGAAGGATGGCATTGTAATTGTTCTGTAGTAGAACACAAATGTCTAGCCTCTGGGGCTAGGTATGATTGATATTGGATCTGATATAGCGTCCACTGGTATCTATAGAGGAGATATCAGCGGTCGCTAGTGGATCACTGTGCTACACGGGGTTGGCTTTTCGCCTGAGGGTGATGTGTGTGCACAGTGGAACTGAACTGTAAGAATGTAATAGTCAACGTGGAGAGCGTACCTGGGAGGCAACCTCCTATATATAGAGATTACCTAGGGTTTCGTTCTCCTTACCCTGAGTCCATTTCCCTGTGATCATGCCTCTTCTCCAGTCTTGATCGTGCGCCTTCCATCTCCTGCATGATTGCTGGATTCTCGGCACGGTGCAAGGTAATGGGCGAGGGGTATCTGTCTCGTGGGAGGTTTCCCGCCAGAAGCTCTCTAATTGGGCCTTCCTCTGGCAGGCCCATTATTTGAATCCATAACAGTTGCCCCCCAAGCTCAGGAGTTCGGGTTTCTGAGCTGCTGAGTTTTTTCTATCTCGGGCTCTTCCTTTCATGTATGACTCGGTATTGGCTACGCTCCAAGAGTTAATTCCCGACTTTCTTCTTTAACGGGTTCTCAGGAATTAGCTCCTGGCTTGCCTTTTAACCGGGTTCCATTATCGCAATGTATGGTCGTCTTTGTACCAACACTACTTTACTTTTCACCAACGGCTTGATTGGTTTATTCGTTCATCGTTTTGCGCATTGATCGAAACCGGGTTAGAAATAACGCCCCGTGTCTCTATAATACCTAAGATTGTCTTTTCGTATTGAGTTTTGTCGTTTTGGGGATTTCCTACCCAGCTGTCGCCCCCCAATGTTTGGTGAAATGGAGACACGTGGCATGTGGCGATTTGATGAGTGTACCGTTTCTTTTCTGACATCACGCCATCATTCCTTCATTCCTTTTCTTGGAACTCTACACCGCCAATTTTCAATCGACCCTCATTCAATGCCGTGCAGCCTTTGCTATTTGCTCACGCCTTTTTGCAACAGTTATGATTTCTTCCTTGGGAAACTGAAACGTCAGTTCCACTTAAAGTTTCACCTACCGTTACTTGCCCCTTGCAATTCCCTTGGGCTATAAATTTTGTCATCGCTCCTCATCCTCTTGCACCACTGGTCTGCTCTCCCTTTTCTCCCTTGATAAGTATTCTTGAAAGTAATGAGTTTGCTATTGAGAGCTCCGAGCCTCATTCTTCCGGTCATGTGGGGAAGAAGAACATGATTTTGAACGGAGAAGCATCCTTTAAGGATTATTGCCTTGTCTTTAGATGTATTTGCCAGTCTTCAAACACATTCCGTGGTGGACGCCTGGGATCCCAAATGTATTTACCAGTCTTCACGTTTGGTTCAATTTCGTATGGGGTCCTTGGAAATGGTTCAAGCTTCATTTGAGCATCCTCTAGCCTCAAGCTTAAGCTTGTCCCTCTACCGTGAGAGGCCTGCGACCTGCTTGGCAGTCCCCCTGGACATGTCTAAGCATTTCCAGGGTCTGCTGCATATTCGGCGAGAAACTCCAGCCACCTGACAATCCGACCGAATAACAACGCAGTCTCCGGCGCTAGCTAATCCGATCAGGGTGGGACGGATAGCTAGCCACCATCAACTGTTGTAATTAGTGGGTTCAAAAATGTTGTTTACAAATTTCGCCCAGCTTGCTGTAGTTTGATCTTGTAATCATCTTTGTAAATGAGTAAACCACTTATTTCCTTGTAAGAAAACCGTGTAACCTTATCGATTATCAATATAAAGTTGCCCTGTTCTCCACATGTACCTTTTGTTCATTTTATCTTGCGTGGATGCCCATTTTCCGTGTTTGGTTTGCTACCTAATTCGGCAGTTTGGTCCTCCAAATTTTCATTTATTCCGGCGTTACGTATGCCTACGCCACCTATGTTAACCCATCACTGGATCCCGTAATGTCCTATCATCTCGGCTATGACCGCTGTGACTCATACCGAGACAACATCGCTGGCAGAATTCGACCGAGATCGCCACGTACAAGATCGACTATTTTATCGTAATAAAATATTGTGATATACCATCCCAAGGAAATCTTCATTAAGGAGTCAGGAGTTACCTTGGTCGAACGTGAAACGACATACTCCTTTTTGCTAGACTGACACGTTGTAACGTGTAGCTGCGCCTCTAGACCTGAGCGCCCTCCAACAGGCGCTTGGAATCCGTGCACAATTAATGCTTGCGTCGCTTCAGAGGGAAATCCTTACAACTTTCGGGATTTGGCCCCACTTTCTCGCGCGTGGCCGTCCTTTGCTTTTGTCGATTCGAATTCAAGAGCTCCTTCAAACCTCTTAAAATTCAAAAACTATATATCTCCTCTTCCTTCGTTTTGTCATTACCTTTTACATACTCTCCATTTTGCCTTTATTCTCTGCAAGAACTTCCGCGACAATCTGCTTCATTTGCCTTATTTTCGTCGACTTCCACAACCAGGTAAAACTATGCTTCCTTTGGTTTTCGTACCTTTTTAGTTGTTCGTATAGTTTCTGGAATTTGCGTCATTATCTTGAAAGTATTTTGCTTGCGTTTCTGTCATTCTTGGTCTAGACGAATGATTCCTTCTCCAAGCCACCCTAGTAAACTCACTGTTTTCTTCTGTCTTCGGTGGATTAGGATAGATTTTCATTTTGGTTACCCCGAACCTGCTCCTTCCACATTCCAATCCCAGAAATATTTTCATTCTTAGGTTAGGCTAATGTCGTATTCCTCACCCCATCGCAGCTTCCTCCCCAGGAAATTGAAGTATGCTGGAGCATGTTTTGAACTTTGTTGGTTCCGATATGATTGTGAGTCCCCGAATGTGCCTGATTTACTAACCTTGCCATTCTCTTGCATTTTAGGTTTAGATGGCATCCTTTTCTCAGTTACAATCTACGCCTTCCGCGGATGATTGTAGTTCGTCCGCTTCAGTTCGGAATCCAAACTCCCCAAAGAAAGCTGTCCACCATAAAGTGACCGAGGTGAAGAATACCTTGACCGCCGAGGAATTTCCATCACTTGGCGTGAGAGATGGGGATGGATATTCAATAAGGCTCCCTTTGGATGAAGAATCGGTTGCCACCATCCGATCACGTAAAAGCCGCCCTCATGAACCCCATTTCTTCTTTTTTTACCGAGATGTTTTCGTTCAACTCGGTGTAACATTTCCCTTGTCCGAGTTTCTAATTTGCCTTCTGAATCACCTGCATCTAGCTCCCACCCAACTTCACCCCAATGGTTGGGCCTTCGCCCTAGCTTTTGAGAGCCTCTGCCGGGAACTAGAAATCTGCTGTACTGTGCCGATGTTTATGACATTCTACTCTCCTTTGGAGCTAGGTGGATTCCGGTCGCCTCTGACGACATTTTTTGGATGGACCTCTCTTCACGGGAGAAGCGAGCATATGCTCTTTAAACCTTTTTGCAACTCCTGGAAGCACTTCAAAACCTCCTTTGTTAAGGTTATTGCCCATCCTTTTCAATGCCCGTGGTTCCTTCGGGTTGAAAAGGGGGGGGGGAACTAGAAGGTAGTTTCCCGTTGTATTGGACGAATGCCCACCACAAGTTCAAAACCGCAGACTTCGCTCCAACCAGTCTCACCGAAAATGAGGAAGCGGCCGTAGTGAAGCTTACAAAGCTATCTAGTACCCTTCAGACCCTGATGGACCCTGCTGATTACGTTCCCACTGCCTTAGTTCGTCGACGCGGACCAAGAAGTATGGGATTGCCCGTTGGAATTTTCATATATCCAGACTTCATATCTTTTTTCAATGCTGACATCCCTTTTTTTTTTAATTTAATGCAGGACGACGAATGGGAAAGCCTGAATTTCTTCAAGCCTTCAAAACGCTTCCCGCAAATCCTGAGAATACTCCTGCGGATGAACCTAAGGCAAGTGGTGGAGCTCCTACCTCGGAGGAGGCGATTATTTCAAAGGCTCCCCGAAAGCGCCCTGCGCCCAAAGGTGAATTAAAGCGTGGTCAGAAAAGGGTGCGGACCTCCAAAGGTAAGAACATTGCTGGAGAGGAAACCATTGTGGTTCCTACGCCCAACCCGTCTACAGCAAAAGAGGCCTCTATACCAACTCTTGTGCCGACTTCACCCGTGAGAGAGGCTCCTACCTCCACTCCTGTGCCGGCATCTCCTGTGAGAGGGGCTCCATCGTCAACCCCTGCGCCTGTTTCACCTGCCACTTCGGTTCCATCCTCATTCTCTACCCCTCATAGCCATGCCACTATGAATGGAGGGGTTCTTTGGTCAGATGGGGTCAATGAAGCTATCCGAAATCTTATGCGTCCGCCTGCTCAACTGTACTCCCCTATGATGCCTTCCAAAGAGGAGAAGCTGCAGCTGATCAATATGGAGCGAGAGGCTTATAGGGTAGCTTCCCTAATACGGCCTTATGCTGCCCTAAGAATTCAGAATGTTGTTCGGCTGAAATCTGTGAATGATTTAAATAAACAAGTGGCCACGCTAACCAGCATTCTGGAAACTGAGAGGAAGGAGAAGAACGAACTTCTTTCCGAGATTCGTTTGCTGAAACGCAACCCCGATCTGGCAAAAGTTACTGCGGAGAGGGATCTGGCCCAAAGAGAGCTGACTGTATCCCGGGCAGAACAAGACAGATTGCACCGAGCGCTGGTTGCCCTTAATCAAAGGTTTGTTACCGCAGTGGAAGAAGTTGCGGAGGCTGAAACAAAGTTATCTGCGACGCAAAGTGATTTGAATGCGGCACGACTCGATTTTGCCGCTGCAGTCCGAATTGGCCGATGCCCAAGCCGAAATGCATCGCCTTGAAGGTCTTTGTCGGGAGAATGCCTCTCTGAAAGAAAAACTGATCTCGGACATCTATCATTTAACCGGCGTCCTAAAGGAAAAAGATGCGGAGCTTGCCCACGTCAAATCGCAAATTGCGAAATATGGTCAAATTGGCAGGTTGTCTTTTGAGAACGCGGTGGCTCAAATCCGGGTGCTCAATCCCACCGTTACTTTGAATACCACCGGGCTACACCTCGAGGCTTATGTTAGCAACAAGGGAAAATCGATACCTCCCGGTGAAGAAGACAAAGGAAGACGAGTCAGCCTCCCCATCGCAGCCTCGAGACGCACTCACAAATTTAATTTCTTTATGTCTGTTATAACTTCTGAACAATCCTGTTTTTGTACGTCCTTAGCCAAAGGCCATGACCTTTTGTAAGCTGCTGTATAGACATTAACTGCTACATCCATCCATTTCCTTTTGGTAAAATTGGTCCATGAGTTTGCATGTGTAGATTTTAAACATGTCTATTGTTTAATGATTTGTGAAACCGGGTTAATTTCCCTTGGTTTCACTTGTCAAATCTCGCATGATTTTGGAAATCGGACTTTTAACATCCTGGCCTCTACATGTTTCGATCATGTTCATGATCTATGGAAGCAGATAGTATTTTCGTGCATTCCTCATGCTTTAACGTGACATGATTTTTGAAACCGAGTTAATTATCCTGGGTTTCTCATGTCTGATTCTTACATGATTTTGGAAGCCGGATTGTTAACTATCCAAGCCTCTACATGTTTTGTCATACATGATTTTCAAAAACCGGATTTTAAATATCCAAGCCTCTACATGTTTTGTCATACATGATTTTCGAAAACCGAATTTTAAATATCCAGGCCTCTACATGTTTTGTCATACATGATTTTTGAAAGCCGGATTTTAAATATCCTAGCCTCTACATGTTTTAAGCTTACACGATTTTGGAAGTCGGACTTTCAAATATCCTGGCCTCTACATGTTTTAAGCTTACATGATTTTGGAAGCCGGACTTTCAAATATCCTAGCCTCTACATGTTTTTAACTTACACGATTTTGGAAGCCGGATTTTGAAATATCCTGGCCTCTACATGTTTTTAACTTACACGATTTTAGAAGCCGGATTTTTAAATATCCTAGACTCTACATGTTTTTAACACAAAGTAGATAGCAATCTCTTCCGTAGAAACTGGGATAAGTCATCCTTTATTCGATTATCCGCGTTTATAAAACGCCATACAAGAAAAGGTAAAGAATTAACATGCTGCCTTCTTCTGAACAAATTCTTGCACTTTTATTGAAGCTTGCCCACATCCAAGCGGTATGCTTCAGCTGTAGTAAGCCTTCAATTTATCCGCATTCCACGTTCGCTTTACCGCCTTCTTTTGCAATGTTTCCAACTTGTAAGCGCCTCTACCTGGCTTTGGTGACCGGTATGGGCCTTCCCAATTAGGAGCTAGCTTTCCTTCGCAGCGTTCTTGTTTCCGATATCTGCCCTTCGAAGTACGAGGCTTCCTTTGTCAAAACCCCGAGGTCGGACTTTCTTGTTGTAACAGTTCGATATTAGTTGCTTCGCTGCCAAATCTCGGCAGTGTGCCGCAATTCGAACTTCATCTATCAAATCTAACTCAACCGCGATCGCCTGACCATTCTCTTCTTCACTTTGCAAGTCGTGATCCGCCGCCAAGATGATTCCCCAATCTCAACCGGATCATGGCTTCGCACCCATATGTTAGTTTGAAAGGCGTTTCCCCGGTTGATGGTTGGACACTCGTGCGATATCCCCATAGGACGTAAGGCAATTGGTCCACCCAGCTAGATGTAGCATCTTCCATCCGCTTCTTTAACCCATCTACAATGATCTTGTTAGCAACCTCTGCTTGCCCATTGGATTGTGGATGTTCTACTGATACGAAGTGCTGCTTGATATTAAAATCAGCTACCAACTTCTGAAAGCTTTTATCAATAAATTGTGTGCCGTTGTCTGTAACAATTTCTGCTGGAATGCCAAACCGTGCAATGATATTCTTCTGCAAGAACTTTTGCACCCTACTCGATGTGATTGTGGCGACAGGTTCCACCTCGATCCACTTTGTGAAATAATCAACCGCCACGATGAGCCATCGCAATTGCCGGCGGCCCGCTTGAATGGTCCTGAAGATCCATTCCCCATTTAAAAACGGCCATGGCGCGAGATTGTTTGGAGCGTAGCGGAGGCGCCTTGATGGTGTTGGCGTGCCTTTGGCAACTGTCGCATTTTTGGACATGAGTTTTGGCGTCGGCCGCCAAGGTGGGCCAGAAGTAACCAGCCCTCACCGCCTTCCTGGCCAAAGCCTTAGCTCCCATGTGGTGACCATTTATCCCTTCGTGGATCTCCATCAGGACATATTGGGCTTCATCTGCCGCCAGGCACTTCATCATCGGAGAATGTATTCCTTTCCGATATAACTGGTCATTTACAATCGTGTATGAAGCTGTCGTTCTCATGAGTTTTTTCGCTTCTAATGATTCTTCCGGCAAAATTCCTCTTTCAATATAATCCATAATGGGTTTTCTCCAATCGTCATTATTTGAAATAACCATCACACAACTTGGCTCTTGAAGATTTTGCTAAACAATGGTGCGATGATTTCCAGGGCTCTTGGTGCTTGCTAATTTTGACGGACATCGGCCCTAACATTATCTCCTCTTGGTATATGTGCCACGGTGACTTCGTCAAACTCGTGATAATCTCCTTCACTTTTCCCAGGTATTTGATCATCAAGGGTCCCTTTTCCTGATAAGTTCCATTGATTTGAGACGCTACCAGCTGAGAGTCGGTGGAAACGTGCACCTTGCGAGCCCCACTTTCCTTAGCTTGGAGCAGACCCGCTATCAATGCCTCATATTCTGCCTGGTTGTTTGAAGTTGAGAAATTAAAGCGCAAAGATAGTTCAAGAGCAATACCTTCCGGGCTTTCAACAATAATCCCCGCTCCGCCTCCTTTGACGTTTGAAGAGCCGTCAACAAACAAGTTCCATGTATCCTGATTATCCCCCTCTTTGACCGGGGTCAGCTCCATTACAAAATCTGCCAGCGCCTGGGATTTGATCGCATGCCGAGCCTCATAAGTAATATCAAATTCTGACAGCTCAATGGCCCAACCTACCATCCGCCCGGCTAGGTCTGGCTTATGAAGGATTTGCCGGATGGGCTGATTTGTGCGAATGATGATAGGATGACTCTGAAAGTATGGGCGAAGCCTCCTTGCTGCTATCAGTAGTGCAAACGTGATAGGTAGATATTTTATAATTAAATAAGGGTAGATTCTGAGATATATTGGATTGAATTTATTGATATTTTACTTATTTAATTATATTTATGTACTTATCTATCTTTTAATTAAATATAGGATAAAAGAATATTATAACAGAAAATCTATTGATATCCTATTTTATTGTGCAGGAGATATTATATGAAGAAAGAGATAAAAAGAAATCAAATTATAATATATATATATATATAAAGAGAAAAGCCACGTACAGGGGGCTAGCAAAAAAAAACGGAAAAGGATATTGTATATCCTTTTTTTTTTTTTTGGTAAAAAAGAGGCAAAGCCTTAACCATTAAATAAAGGAGTTGGGGAACTAATTCCCATACAATCTTGTAAAACTAAGGTCCTTAAACGAGAAGGACATGAGTCAATAAAATCAGAATGCAAACTGCAATATTTCGCAAGATGATCAGCCACCCTATTCTGATTACGGAATATATGCTTGAGTTGTATACTCCAAGGACGCCTCATTAAGTCCTTAATCTGCAGAGTAACAAGATTAAAGGAACAACGATCTTCCTCTTCCTCCATCAAATGAACCAGAATTAAGGAATCAGTCTCAGCTATAACTCTCCTAAGCCCCATATGCCAAGCCAACTGCAAACCTTTGAAGAGGGCCCACTCCTCAGCTTCCTGGGGGTCACAAATACCGAGAGATGCAGAGAAACCCCCAACCCATCCTCCTACAGAATCCCGTAGAACACCACCGCAAGACGCCTTATTCCCAGCCACCGAAACTGCCCCGTCAACATTCAACTTGATCCAATCTTGACTAGGTGGCTGCCAACCCCCAAGCTTTGAAGAATTATCCAGAGGATCTGCCCCCCCATTGTTCTGAAAACTAAAGAGATGGAAGGTCCTGGAAATAACCAAGGCAGGATCCCTTGGTCTTGCAAAATCCTCATCAAATGTGGACTTGTTCCTCCAAGTCCATAACATCCAGGCTCCCACTCCAAACAGGATATTCCAGCTGATAGTGTGATCCCGACCTAGCTCCTTCTTTAGGTTAAGATGGAACCAGTCACGCAAATGAGTAGCAAAAAAGGACTGATAAAACCGTGGATGAACTAGAGCCAGCCACATATTCTTCGCATACACACAGTCCCTCAATATATGAATGAGGCTTTCAATCTGAGAATTACAATAGGGGCATAAGGAAGAAGACGCTGACCACCTACTACGCCATTCATTGGTTGGAAGCCTATTTTGAAAGGCTAGCCACATGAATACCCTTACTCTTTCAACACCCTGCCACTTCCAGATTAGCTTGTAAGAGGGATTAAATAACTGTTCATTTGAGCTGGATAACTTCAGAGGAAACCATAGAAACAAGTTTCTGAAAATCCCATCTTCCATTAACGGCCAAATCAGCCACACAGCTCAATTTCTCCTCCTCCGATAAAGGTCGCGTGCACAACTCTTGAATCTTCCTTCCCGGAACAAGCCATGAATCCGAAAAGAAATTGACAGAATTACCATTGCGGATACGCCATCTAGATCCAGCTTCAATAAGATGTCTCTGCTTGCATATGAATTGCCAAACTGCTGAATCACTTGTCTTGACATTTAACAAGTTCTCCTCATCCCTTGCCATATATTTCTTGAAAAGAACATCCGTCCATAGAGATCCTGAACCTGAAATAACTTGCCAAGCAAGTTTACATCCAAAAGCATTGTTCATCGCGGTAAGGTTCTTACAACTTAGACCCCCATTAACTTTAGGTTGTAAAAGAGCCTTCCAACTGAGATTGTGGAAACCGTGCGCCCCAGACTTCCCCCAGATAAAATTGCATTGTAGCCGTTCAATTTCCTTGCAGATACTAACTGGAATCTTCGCCACTTGCATAGGGTATAATGGGGTAGAGCTAATAACCGACTTTGCAAGGGTGATTCTTCCGGCCATGGATAAAGAGTTAACCTTCCAAAGAGCCAATTTGGATTTAACACTGTCTAGAATGTAGTTAAAAGTCTCCTTAGGTTTCCTCTTCCTGGACAGGGGAAAGCCTAAATATTTTCCTATTTCTGTAGAAATTCTCATCTTTGTAATATCTCTAATTGATTGCTTTGAAGATGCCGTGACTTTTGGAGAAAAAAACAAAGAAGACTTACTGTAATTAACTCGTTCCCCTGAAGCTTCACAGAATCTGTTCAAACAGGACATAATACAATCTGCCTGCTGAAGTGTAGCTTCCCCAAACAACAACAGATCATCAGCAAACATTAGATGAGAGATCTCCGGCCCTGAGCTAGATAGCCGAATAGGCTTCCAAGAGCCATCCTCCACAGCGTCACAAATGATATGTGAAAGACGGTCAATACACATCACAAAAAGATATGGAGAAATGGGATCGCCCTGTCGAATACCCCTGCTTGGTTCAAAAAATTCAGTTCTCTCGCCGTTCCACAACACATTATATGAAACAGACGATACACAGTTCATAATTAGATTAGTAAATTGGGTCTCAAGCTCTACCAGAATGAAATGGTTTCAGGATCGAGTCAATGACTGCTGCCTATTTGATATGGGTTCTGTTGGCCCGAAGATGACGTGGAAAGGACCATGCCTTGCGGGTTGTGCAAGACTATTTGAACGTCTCGATAGAGCGTTTGCCAATGGCCAACTTTTGCATTCGCTACCGGACTCATATGTTAAGGTACTTCCTGACCGATTATTCAGATCTTAATCCCTGTTGTTGTTTATTGGAAATTTTGTAGATAAACCTAATCGGAGGAAGCCGTTCCGCTTTGAAGCGATGTGGCTTGCCCATGAAAATTTTAAGGGCTTCCTTCAATCCAATTGGTCCGTCCAAAATTTTCTGGAAGATAACTTGGCCGTTTTTCGCTCTGGTATTTCTAATTGGAATCGGGATGTGTTTGGCCTTGTGGAATAAAAAAAGAATAGTATTCTTGCTCGTCTGAATGGCATTCAAAAATCCAGGAACTATCCTTACTCTTCCTTTCTATGTAACCTTGAATTCCAATTGCAACAAGAATTAGGTGAAATTCTCAGATTAGAGGAGATTAAATGGTTTCAAAAATCAAGGGCCATGTGGATTTCGAAAGGTGATCGTAACACACGCTACTATCACCTGAAAACGAAGTCAAGGCGTAGAAGGAATAGAATTCTTTCCCTCAAGGATTCTGCTGGTCATTGGATGAATCAGGAGGAGGAAATTCAGAATTTTGTTTTGTCCTCCTTTAAGGAGCTTTTCCAGGATGATGTGAATTCTTTAGTGGACCTACAATCGGCTGTTAATTTTCCTCATCTTGATCCTAGTGTCCTGTGCAACATGGGATCTGTCCCTTCAGAGGAGGAGATTAAAACGGCTATTTTTTCTATGGGTAGTTATAAGGCGCCAGGATATGATGGTTTCTCTCCTATCTTTTATCAGGCTAATTGGGATAATGTTGGATCTTCCTTATGTGCTTTTGTTAAAGAAGTGTTTCAGGGGAACATCTCTTTGAAGGAGGCAAATAAGACCTTGATTGCTCTGATTCCCAAGATTGACAACCCGGTAATGGTCGGCCAGCTGAGACCTATTTCCCTTTGTACTACTCACTACAAGTGTGTTACAAAGGTGATCACGACTAGACTGAAAGGGGTGATGAATGACCTGATATCACCCTTCCAAGCGGGGTTTATAAAAGGACGACATATTCAAGACAATATTATCATTGGTCAAGAAGTTCTTCATACGATGAAGAAGGCTAAAGGAAGGAAAGGTTTCATGGCTCTAAAGATAGATTTAGAAAAGGCCTACGATAGGATTAACTGGGAATTTTTGAAGTCTGTGCTTCATGATATTGTATATCCTTCAAAACAAAGGATCAGATCACGTACCTCATGCCAACGGCCCAAGGAAAAATCAATATATATATTAAGGGTTCTATCAAAAAAAAGAGAAAAGAACGGACGGAAAGAAGTAGAGAGAGGACGAACACATTTGAGCGCGGAAGAAACGAATAAAAAAACAAAACAATTAAGACGGCGAACACGGATAAAAGCTGGATAATGAAAAGAACCTGAAACGCAGGGATCAAGAAAAGAGATTAAGGAACGCCGCGAGCAGAGAATCAGAGGACGACTAAAAGAAAGAACGGAAGAGACGCACGGACGACGCAGGAGTAGTTGTAATTTTTCATCTTTTCTTAATTTATTAACCTAGCCATGCTTGGCTAGTTTCCTTTAGTAGTTAGGGCGAGGATGAACCCTATGTGAATTTAAAGTTTTTATTTGGATTCTTATTTGATTATTGTTTTCTTGACTGAATGGATTACCTGTGCTTAACGCTTTCTTAAAGAGTGATCGCCTTTTAGATTGTTCATAGGTTAGTGTATGACAATAGAGATGTTGGTACATTTAACTAGAACCGATAACTCATCGTAGAATTGCATGACCTAGACATAGGCTTACGAATTTATGCGATCTCATAATTCTGATAAACTAATTGATTTTTCTAAACAATACTAAGACATTAGGTTGTTTTCAAAAATAACGGATTAAGGTAGCATCAAGACATTGGGACTTAGTCTAATTTTAGAGAATTGGTCGTCAGTCGTGAGAATAATAATCAATTAGGGACTTAATTCAAATACTTAGAGGAACATAGGGGAATTCTATGCCCTAGCTGCGTTTTTCTTTATTGATCATCTTTTCTAAACAACCGTTCTTGAGATTCTTAATCTTGAATGCTTTTCTTGATTAAAGTCCTTAAAAATTCTGTTTGGTTACAAATCAACCCCTATTACTCATTGATCCAATTAAAGCTTAAATAACGAATTAGTGGTTGGAGTACTATTCCTCGTGGGACGATCTCTTTCTCACATACTTTATTACTTGTAACGATCGGTGCACTTGCCGAAGTCGCTATCAAAACGCCATTTTCTCTACCTTTTGATAACGCAATTCTGAGCCTTGCAAGGCTCTACTCACAAAGTATACAGGACTCTGGCCTTCCGCCGTTTCCCTAACCAGCACGGCGCTTACAGCCTCATTCCCTACTGACAAATATAAGATTAAGCTTTCTCCTGCCTGGGGTCTGGTTAACACCGGAGGTGCAGACAAGCACTGTTTAATTTTCTCAAAAGCTGCTTCGCATTCCGTTGTCCATCCCTCAGACGCTTCCTTCTTTAACAACTTGAAGAAAGGGAGAGAATTCTCTGCAGATTTAGGTAGAAATCGGGTCAAAGCAGCTAAACACTACAAAAAAAAACCTATTTTGTCGCGGTTAAATTGTCGCGGTTAAAAAAAACCGTTACAAAACAACAAATTGTAACGGTTTTATCCCATAACCGCCACTAAATAGTAACGGAAGCCATGACGGTATGGACCTCGGCTACCTTTGTAGCGGTTCACTCAAAATAAACCGCAATGATTTGGCGCCACTTTGGCGCGCAGGAAGAGTGACCGTGACCGCGTCAAAATCTATATTTTTGTAGCGGTTTTGAGGGGAACCGCTACAACTTTTCACACTATAAATAACGTTCATCAACTATAACTACTAAAGGAATTACTAAATCTTCGACTTGTAACTGAATGAACTATCTCGCTTGGTCGTCCAAGGAATGCAGATATCGTAGCTCGATCTCTTATATCGGGTGATGAGGGTCTGCGGATATTTGCCTCTCTCATCCTTGCGAGGCAATTCGTTCGACCACAAGCCAAGGTTTGCTCATTTCTTTGGCGTGAATACTTCTACTCTTCGAGAAGAGTCCAACAGCGACCGGAGATTGGGTTCCATTGTAGCCACCTTTGTCTCACGAAAATATCTCTCGATGAAAATGACTCGGCCAGCTTTTTCGTGGGAGATCGCGGCTACATTGAGTCCCAATCCCCACGGACATGTTGGACTATTCTTGGTTACTTCATTATGTGTAATTTATTACCGTGGACAATTTTAAAAAAATTAAAGAAAAGAAATAAATGAATTGAAGGTTTGGTTTTTTAAATATTTGTACCAAACTAATTAGTTTGATTCATAAAATATTTGAATCAAACTAATTAGTTTGGAATTTTTTTGAAAAAAATCATTCTCAGAAGGTTCACAACAAAACCGCGACAAAATGTGGTCATATTGTAGCGGTTTCATAGAAACCGCTACGTAATTTCAAGGGTCACTATTTTGTAGCGGTTTTGTAGCGGTTATTACACAACCGCTACAGAATTTTAACGGTCAGATATTTTGTAGCGGTTTATGTGGCGGTGATGTATGAACCGTTACAAAATTTCAAATTTTGTAACGGTTTATGAGGTTAACCGCTACAAAATGTTCGGTTTTTAAACAAGTGAATCCTCATTTTCAAAGTCACACTTCCAACGGTTTGAGTTTTCACCGTTTTTACCTTTCACCCTCTTTAAACTTTTACTTTTAAACTTCTACCTTTCAACATCATGGTTTCTGGAGGAGAGAAGGGAAAGGGAAAAGCAGGTGTCCCTTTCAAAACCGGTTTAAGGGGGGGTAGTAGTAGGGGCGGAGGCCAGACGAGAGGGCGTGGGGCCCAACATATACCACCGCCATCTCACGAGCCGTATATTCTTGCCTCAGAGGCCCATCAGGTTTATTATGTCGTCGATGAGAGGCACAAGGATTGGAATATGGTGGTTCACTTAAAGCCTCGGGACCTTTACGATATGGGCGATGGTGATAAGGTCGCCTACGATTGTGAGCCGTTGCAGCCCGCCGGCTTCGAAGACTTCATCCCGACGGCGATGACAATTTACCTATAGTTCGGTACGTTTTTAAATTTACGCTTTATGAAATTGAAACATTTAACTAAAGTTTTAATTATATTGTGTTCAAACGTATTCAACTCACGCGTAACATTTTATGTAAACTTTCTTTGTAGGGATGTCGAAGAAGATTGAGAGGAAAAATTAATGCCTATCTTTGTAATATGAAATCTTTTTAATATTAAGTTTTTTTTTTAAAAAAAAAACTCAGAAATTACTTTGTAGCGGTTATATAACCGCTACAAACACTTAAAAAAACTCAGAAATTAATTAGGAAAAACACCTTTAAGTTTTTTTTCTAAAAAAAGAACTCGAATTACTTTGTAGCGGTTATATAACCGCTACAAACCTTAAAACCGCGACAAGATCAACCGCTACAATAACCGCTACAATAACCCTCAAAACCGCTACTAAATATAAAAACCGCTACAAAAAAGTGAGACACCAACCGCTACAAAATGATACGCAGACACCACCATAAATACCCCCACCCAACCTCATTTAATACGCCTCAACTTCTTTTCTACCCACGTTTTCTCTCAGTCATCTCAAATATTTTTACGTTTCAGAACATTATGAGTTTGAACGGGGTAAGTACCGTGTAACTCGATCAATTCTAATGTTTCTCATACTAATTTATAGTTCTGATACTAATTAAACTTTGTTATTTTGCAGTTGAACGAGATATATCTTTCAAGTTTCCCTATTCTTTCATATACATTATTCAATTGATTTGTACATATAATTTTTAAATATTCAGTATTGTTTTAACCACCTCATTTCTTAGCACTTATTCTACTTACATAATCTTATTATTTTGTTTTTATACATGCACCTTATATATTTAAATTTCATAATTTAGTCCTTTTATTTTTGTTAAAAAGATATATTAATAATAATTACTGAATTACGCCGATAAATAATAATTTTTTTTTAAACCGTAATGAATTTGTAGCGGTTGCAATAACCGCTACAACATTTCAAATAAAATGGCGTTATACATTTTTTTAAACCGTAATGAATTTGTAGCGGTTGTAATAACCGCTACACAATTTAAAATAAAATTGTAGCGTTTATAGTAGCGGTTTGAAACCGCTACAAATATTCAAAAGCACATGTGGCGGGACTATTTGTAGCGGTTGTAAACCGCTACAAATATTCGATGGCGGCAAATTTTTTTGGCTAAAAATGGCGGGAATGTTTGTAGCGGTTAGTAACCGCGACAAATTTATCAACACATTATTTTGTAGCGGTTATGAAATCATATCGGAACCGCTACAATATGATTTGTAACGGTTACGGACCGTGACTAATGTCTCGAAACACACGTCGCCCCGCTGATTTAGTGACGGTTTTCTTGAACCGCAAGCAGGTTGTAGCGGTTTATGTGTATGTAGTATCGGTTTTTTAACCGTTACAAATCGGCTTGCCACAGGCGATTTTGTCGCGGTTCCTCTAACCGCTACAAATGTCGTTTGTCACGTCAAAAACCGTTACAAATAGGTCATTTTAACCGCTACTAATTGTCGTTTTTTTTGTAGTGAAACGTCCAGTCAATTGCTGAACCTCTTTTTTGCTCCGCGGGGCCTTCATGTCTAATACAGCTTGACACTTGTCAAGGTTGACCTCTATACCTCTGTTTGTTAGCAGGAACCCAAGGAACTTTCCTGCAGGTACTCCGAACGCACACTTTGCCGGGTTGAGGCGAATCCTATATTTTCTGAGTTTGTCAAATGTCTGCCGTAAGTCATCAATATGGTTAACCTCTCTGATAGACTTGACAATCATGTCGTCAATGTATACTTCTACGTTCTGACCAATCTGATCTTCAAAAACTCGGTTCATCATTCTCTGATACGTGGCTCCTGCATTTTTCAACCCAAAAGGCATCACATTGTAGCAGTAATTTTCCTTGTCGGTGATGAAAGCCGTCTTAGCCTGATCCTCCGAGTGCATAGCGATCTGATTATATCCGGAGTAAGCATCCATGAATGATAATAGCCGAAAACCGGAAGAACTATCTACCAGCTGGTCAATACTGGGCATTGGGAAAGAGTCTTTTGGGCATACTTTATTTAGATCCTTGTAATCTGTACAAACTCTCCACTTCCCATTTGGTTTTTTCACGAGGACCACATTTGACAACCACGTGGTATACTGTATTTCCCAGATAAAGCCAGCTTCTAACAGTTCTGCCACATGCGCTTCCAAAGCTTTCCGCCTGTCCTCCCCGAGCTTCCGCTTCTTTTGAGATACCGGGGTTGATCCCGGTCGAATTGCTAGTTGATGACAACAAAAATCTGGGTCGATCCCGGGTATCTCAGATGGGTGCCAGGCAAACACATCTCTATTGTCCCTAAGGAATACCTCAAGTTCCTCCCGCATCCCGGGATCCAGAGCCTTGCCAATTTTGGTGATTTGACCAGGCTCCGATCCGAGGAGAAAATCCTCCAGCTCTCCATTTGGTTCCGCCTTTTTCATCTTCTCTTCTTTGCGCAGATCCAACTCGACCAAGTTTACTGCTTTTCCTCCAGAAAGCGCTTCCGGGTGCATTGGCCGGGTTGTATCTTTCTTGACCGTGTTAAAGTAACACTGGCGAGACTCTTTTGATCTCCCCTTATGGTAACGACCTTATTCTTCTTACTGATCATCTTAAGCTTTTGATGCTTGGATGACACCAACATATCCCAATTATGAATCTTTGGACGAACCAGGATTATGTTGTACGAAGAGGGGAAGTCTGCTACTATAAACCGGACTCTCTCCGTCTTGAAAGCGTGCCTTACTCCCAAAGTCAGTTTAAGATCTACGTACCCCTTTGGTCGAGTATCCTGCCCATTGAATCCGGTTAGCATGGTCTTGCATGGCTTCAAAACGTCGGAGTCAAACTTCATCCTCTTGAACGCATCCCAGAGAATGATGTCCACGGCGCTTCCATTGTCCACAAAAATTTTCCTTACGCGGCAATTGACCAGGGTTCCCGTTATCACCAATCCGTCATGGTGCCCCGGGGCCACGTCTTCTAAGTCCTTGTCTGTGAAACATAACACAGGAGATTCGGGCTTGCTTAAATCTTCTTTAAATTTTGGAGCATCTTTGATCGACAAAACTTCTCTCAAATATTTCCGTCTCTGGCTAGTTGAATCCCCTCCGCCACCAAAGCCTCCGCTAATCACGTTGCATCCTCTTCTGCGCCCGCTTTCCTTGGGTCTGGATTACATATCTTTGGAGTTTTCCCTCACGGATGAACTTCTCCACCGTATTCTTCAGATCCCAACACTGCTCGGTCGTGTGACCATGTTGATTGTGAAATTCACAAAAATGGGTTTTATCAGCAGTAGCTCTTTTACCCAGAGCCCGGGGTCTTTCTACCTTTTTCAACTCGGTTGAGCCTACTTCCTTCCACAATTTAGCCTGGGAGACCTTCAATGGGGTGTATCTCTCGTACCTAGAATCCCGGGTTTTGCCGCCGGTATCTCGGTTACGTGGTGCTTTCTTGTATGCTTCTTGATTGTCTCCTTCCCGATTGTCTCTTCCTCGGCGAGGTGGGCTTTTAGCCCTTTCTTTCCCGACGTTTCCCGCCTTTTCCATTTGTTCCAGATCTAGATACTGCTTTGATCTATCATGAAAGTCAACCAGGGTTGTAGGTCGCCGTTTCATGATAGACTTCTTTAGACGGGATGAGACATCCAATCCGGCTATGATGCAGTGCAGGTTTACTTCCTCCTTCAGTCCCGGAATCTGCAATGCTATATTGTTGAAGCGATCCAGGTACTTGCTCAGGGCTTCTCCCGATCCTTGCCTAACTTGAGCGAGCTGGAACTCGTTTCGGTTGCCGCCATCGGTTGCGAAATGCGTCAGAAACTTTTGTTCCAAAGTCTTCATGTTTGGAATGGACAAATACGGCAACGAATGAAACCATAATTGCGCCGCTCCCCTGAATGTTCCAGCAAAAAGACGGGGTACGACGTCTCCCTTTATCCCCTTGACCATAATCTCCATTTTGAAGTTGTTTAGGTGTATCAAGGGGTCCTGGGTTCCATCATACTTCGGTAACTCCCTTGAATTTAATCCCTTGGGATACACCGTAGCCATAACTTTGTCCGTGAACTGACCCAATACTCTATCTTCATCCGCTTCTCCTGATGCCTTTTTGACATGCGGGGATGAGGTATGTTGTTCTCTGTCGATCTGCTCCTTAAAAGGTCGGCTTTCTTCGTGCTCCCTCAAGTCGGCTTTGGAAGCCCCCGGAGGGTTCATCTTTCTAGCCACGGTGCCCGTGCTCTTAACCGTTTCATGCTGGATCTTGTGACCGGCTTCCTTCTCCCGGTCTTTTTCCTCGCCAATAATGACCTGTTTTCCTTTCTGATGCTCACCCTGGTTGACATGCACAGAATCCGAGCCAGCGGTCCGGTTTGAACCCTCGCCATTCTGCCCTCCACTCCGGAGTTGTTTTTCTTTGTTTCATACAACCTCTTTTTCCGCTCCTCCTGCCTCCATATCATATTTTGACGCTCCAATTCCTCTCGAATAATCCGAGTGTTCTCCTCTTTTGCAACTCATGTCGGTACTCCATGCCATCTATACGCCGGATCAACGATCCTATAGTGTTATGGAGCAGGCGTACGTCGGGATGTTCCATCTGAAATTCACGGGAAGGATGAGGAAAACCCTCCACCTGAATTCCTTGATGACCCCAGTGCGATACCCGATTAGGGTGGGGAGAAATGGCGGTATCCTCAGTTTCGATATCAACCGGTCTCTTCCCACGATCTCGCTCCGGGTCCACCGAGTTCGAGTGTTGTGACAACTGCCCCGGGTTAGAAGGCTGTTGTGGTTCGTCTGGTGGTGGCAGTGGCGGTCGTGCCGCATTAGTGCGACTTCTAGTGCTGGCGGCCATGTTCAGCGGTTACGAATAGCTTTATGATTTTAGGAATCGAGTTGTTTGACGATCCCCACGGTCGGCACCAATGTTCTGTAGTAGAACACAAATGTCTAGCCTCTGGGGCTAGGTATGATTGATATTGGATCTGATATAGCGTCCACTGGTATCTATAGAGGAGATATCAGTGGTCGCTAGTGGATCACTGTGCTACACGGGGTTGGCTTTTCGCCCGAGGGTGATATGTGTGCACAAAGTGGAACCGAACCGTAAGAATGTAATAGTCAACGTGGAGAGCGTACACGGGAGGCAACCTCCTATATATAGAGATTACCTAGGTTTCGTTCTCCTTACCCCGAGTCCATTTCCCGTGATCATGCCTCTTCTCCGCCTCGATCGTGCGCCTTCCATCTCCTGCATGATTGCTGGATTCTCGGCACGGTGCAAGGTAATGGGCGAGGGGTATCTGTCTCATGGGAGGTTTCTCGCCAGAAGCTCTCTAATTGGGCCTTCCTCTGGCAGGCCCATTATTTGAATCCATAACAGTAATTCTTTTTATTGTAATATAATATACTTTTTTTATTAAAAAATATGTACTTGAACTTATTAAGTGTCCACCCTTCATTGTAATTTATGTAGCTGCATTTCTAACCGTATTTAGCCTTTTTATAAATGACAGGTTTGTAAAATAGTTTCCTCTCTTATTACATCATCAATATTCACTTGATTTCAGAAATATTTTTTTGATATTTTTTTTTCTTGTTTATATTATTTTGTTTTTTAATGCATTTAAAACTTTCCTTAAAAAAAATATAATAATTCGGGGGCAACCCCCAAATCCCCCACCAATTATGCCCCTTCTGTAATTTCCTGGGTTTGCCCTTGTCTAACAATGTGTATAGAGAAGGTCTCATAGATAGTACTAAAATTGGAAAGTCTATGAGTATTTGTAAGGCATTTTCAACATGTTACCACATATAAAGAAAAACCTTAACCTATCTTTCCGTTTTACCCCCTTGCTCATTTCTCAAAATATTCTTCCTCCCCACCATTAAATGCCTCAACCGTCCGTCCCTTCCCCAACTTATTCCCGAAACGGATCCCAGTGGAAGAAGAAGGGTGCAGCAACTCTGCTCACGACAGAGGTATAACCATGGCCGGCGATGAAGTGAATGGTGGTTTGAGGATTTCAAGGGCCTGAGACTGGTGCGCCTTTTAATGGTGGCGGCCGAGGCACTGGAGTTCACAACAGTTTCGCACATTTGATCCCACACGCATATATATGTACATGCTACTTCACCTTTAGTTAATTTCAAACTCCATCCTCAAGTTTAAAATATAATGGTTTGACAATATATAGAAGAAGAACTGGTATATGCAAATATTGTCATAAGTAATTGCCTTGTCGTTGAGCTGCAAGTTAAATATGACAAGTTAATGGAGGACAGTAGTTGTTTTGTTTTCTTTGTTATCCTCGCCACTGCTATTAAAACGTGCACTGAGAAATGAGTAAGGAGGGAGGAGAGCTTGCTCAGACTTGAGCTTTGGTGGAGACTGGAAGGAGATGGAAGGGGAAGATGGTTACAGAGGCTTTTAACGGAAACTTTTAACACCATAATGCTTATGCAACGGTTTTAACTTTTAGGGACTAAGGGATCTAAAACCTTAATATGACATCTGTTTTTGGGAGATTAATAGGCTTTGTAAGGAAGTATTTGAGTAGAAATTTTTAATATTAATTCAAACTTGTATTCTAACAATTTCTTTTTTAATATTAACTCACGCGCTTTTATTCTATCAATATCCCCTCAAGTGAGTTATTTCGTCTAAATCAGATTAAGCAAAGACACACAAAGACTATAAAGAAAACAAAAACGAGGGACAATTGAGTAAGAGGGAAACTCAGAGTCAGCCACAAAGAGATGCAAACAAATATTCTTATAAAAACTCTAGTCCCTAGAACTATAACATTCTGACCTTTGATTGACAACATTTTTTTTATACCTCTTGATTGTGGGTTCAAACAAGGCAATTTCACAATAATCAATTATTCATGAAATTAAAGATTTGAAGGAGAAGAGGGAAAAGCACAATTGTAGCAATTTTCATCAAATATTGTGTCCAGTTAAAGCAGATGGGAGAAGTTTTACCGGAATAAGTCAGTCAGTGTCGTAGTGTGAGGGAATGAGTGGTGTCAAGGCAAGTGACGCCACTCAATGAGTGGCGTCAAGCCATGTGGGTACAGCTTCCAATTATTGGAAGCTGTACCTTCCAATTATTCATGATTTAATTTGATGCCACTTGTTGAGTGGCGTCACTAATCTCAACGGCACTTGTGTACGACAATGGTACTGATTGTCTTATTCCGGTAAAACTTCTCTCATCTGCCTTAATTGGGCACAATATTTAGTGAAAGTTGTTATAATTGTGTTTTTCCCAAGGAGAAGAAGCTTGTCAGCCATTGGCTTAATTTTCCTTTCTTAACTAGTTTCATATAGTTAGTTAAATTATAAACAACTTCAAATACTTGTAATAAAATTTATATCATCAATAAGTCACAATAAATTCAAACTCATGTTGAATAAGATCATATAAATGAAAAAATATCAATAATATATCATCCCTTTACCCTGTTAAAGGGATCCTAGTTGGAACCATGCTCTTGTTGGGCAATATTTCATCCCTTTAATTTGCACACAATGCATCAATATAATATGATCACATTTTAGGCTCTTTGATATCATAATATCTCTTGACATTTTGATCTCATAGTCATTTATATATAGCTTCATAACCATTTGATTTCACTTTCAATAAATCCATGGTCATTTAATTTGTCTAGATGGTTTTGAGCCATTACTCATCATAATTATATTTCAATGACCATGGGCCTTTTTCTACATGAGTTTTGTCATATACTAGTCTTCATGACTAGGACAAAATTCTCTTGAGTCATTGGCCTTTAAGACATGGTAAAAATGCCATTTATCAAGATCACTCTACCAAGTGACCTCTTAGAAAGTAACCAATTGAAAATAACATGGTTTCTTGCCATTTAATCATAAAATAAAGAACAACATGGCTGCTGGCCATATCAATAATGTGCCCTTTATAGAGGGAGACAACATAAATGAGAGAGAGAGAAACCCACAATTTTATAGTAACACGATATGTACCATATATATTCTGTAAGTAAGTATAAATAAATAAGGGGTTTATACTTCTCATGTTGCATGAGAAGAAGAAGTTTCCTACACACACATGAAATGGTGGACCCATATATATATATAATGTTAATTATATATATATATGGGTCCCACCATTTCATGTGTATGACATGAGAAAACACTTCTCCTACAACATGAGAAGTGTTTTTCCCAATAAATAAATGTCATAGAAACTGTAGCAACTATTAAATATAAATATATATGTAGGTAATATTTATATATTATATATGTTAATAATATGTAGTATATTGTGTCATAGAAACTTTGTAAACAAAATAAAACAATTATGTTCTCGTGAGCCTTCCCCCCTCCCCCCCTTTTACTATGAGTTACATCAGCCATAGTATCATAAAGAACAAGAAAAATAAGACAATAAAACTCTCAATAAGCTATTCATGTCTGTCATATGTTATATGACTTCGAGTGTAGAATTTCAAAAGACATCTTTTAGAAGAAGGTAATGGACATCCACACTTACATTGTAAATATTATAACAGAATTGAAATATCGACTCAAACTCTGTGTGTGTGTGTTTTTTTAAGAATATCCCTTTAAAAACCTTTCGAAACGCCCAAATCTTAATTTGGGTTTCTAAATTAAAAAAATATTAATCATGTTATATGAGCTAAAGTAGGATTTACAAATTTTGTCAATTTACCTCAATGCCTCCAAATTAGTAGAAAAAGAGAACAGTTGACGCTAATCTCTTGAACATAGAGGTAAGATTGTTGATACAATTGCAATGACTCTTCACATTTGAATTGATTGTAAATTTTTTATTGAACATGAATTGTCAATAAATTTTTGATATGAAAAGAAATCATATTCATTCACTACAAAAAAAGTGATCATTAGTAGCGGTTAATATGACGTATTTGTAGCGGTTTTCGGCGCTACTAATGATATTTGTAGCGGTTACTTTAACCGCTACAAAATACACCGTAGCAAACTGATTTGTAGCGGTTAAAAAACCGCTACTACATATATAGGGACCGCTACTATATCTGTAGCGGTTCCAACTGACCGACACTATATAAGCTACGCTGATGTCTGGTTTGAGAGATTAGTCACGGTTTAAAAATCGCTACAAATTTATTTTGTTCAGACTTGTAACAGTTACAAAACTGCTACTCATTATATCAATATATTGTAGCGGTTAAATGACTGCTACAAAATATGTTTTTGAAAATTTTTTGCCGCCATCAGTTTTAATTGTTTTGAATATTTGTAGCGGTTCATAATCGCAACAAATAATTCCCGCCATTTTTTGGCAAAAAAGTTTTGCCGCCGTTTTTAATTCTTTTGAATATATGTAGCAGTTCATAATCGCAACAAATAATTCCCGCCATTTTTTGGCAAAAAAGTTTTGCCGCCGTTTTTAATTCTTTTGACTATTTGTAGCGGTCTGTAACCACTACAAAGAAATCCTGCCATTTTTCTAGCAAAAAAAATTTGATTCCTTTGAATATTTGTAGCGGTTTAAGTAACCACTACAAATTAATGACTGGAAAAAAATTAAATTTTTGAATTATTGTGGTAATTAAGTAAATATTGCGTTATTAATAATTTATATTTTTAGTGAAAATAAAAGATATTAAAATATGATATTTGAATATAGATAGATATATATATATATATATATATATATATAAGGTTATTATATAGGTGTAAAATAATGAGAATATGTAGATATAATAAGAACTAATAATGAGTTAATTAAAATAATACTCATTGTTTAAAAAATGTGTGTACAAGTCGATTGAATAATGTATGTGAAAGTATAAGGAAAGTTGAAAAATATATCCGATTCAACTGCAAAATACCAAACATTAGTATCAGAATCATTAGATTTGATCCGGTTGAACGGCACTTACCCCCTTCAAACAGTTAACATCTTTGATAAAACGTAAAAATATGAGAGGAGGCGGAGAGAAAATGTGCGTAGAAAAGAAACTGAAGCATATTAAATGTGGTTTGGTGGGGGTATTTATGGTGATATCTGCGCATCATGTTGTAGCGATTGATGTCACACTTTTTGTAGCGGTTGTTATTAGTAGTAGTTATGGATGTGTATTTGTAGCGGTTGTTATCTGTAGTAGTTGTTTAGTGTTTGTAGCGGTTATATAACCGCTACAAATAATGTTATGGATTTTGTTTTAAAAAAACGTAATAAAAAGATTACAGATTACAACTTAGTCATAATTTTTTCTCTCAATCTTCTTCACCATCCCTACAAAGAAAGTTTGTATAAAATGTTACGTGTGAGGTGAATATGTTTGAACACAAGTAAAACTTTAGTTAAATGTTTTTATTTCATAAAGCATATATTAAAAAACGTACCAAACTATAGGTTCCGTCGGTCGCCAAAGCAAGACGAACATTTCTAGGGTCCGCCGCGAAATTTGGAAAGACTGAGTCGAACGTTTTCCACGCTTCAGCATCCCGTGGATGTCTGAGTTTACCATCTTGATTCTTATCATCTTCATGCCACCTCATATGCTCAGCTGTCTTAGACGACATAAACAATCTTTGTAAGCGAGGTTTTAAAGGAAAGTACCTTAGAATCTTTGCGGGTTTCTTCTTCTGCTTCTTCCCTTTCCGAACTGACCTGAACCTTGAAGTGTGACACTTCTTACAAGTCTCCTTTCGATCGTCCTCTCCCCAATAAAGCATATAGTCGTTTGGGCAAGCATCGATTTTTTCGTAGTTCAAGCCTAATCTGTGGATTATCTTCTTGGCCTCGTAGAAGGATGAGGGAATGTCCGCGTCAGGGAAAGCATCTCGAAGTAATTCCAGGAACATCGACATTGCCTTATCAGTGATCCCACACAAGCACTTGATATGGTACAATTTGATCAGAAAAGATAATTTTGAGTATTTCTGACAACCTTGATACAAAGGACGATCACTCTCATCCATGAGGCTGAAAAATTCCCGAGCTGCATCATTCCTAAAGAAACAGGTTCTGGACCCTGAATTCTGCTGTGAATTTGTCGTCTTGGACACCAAAAGCATCGCGAACATCTTCATTAACCAGATCATCTTGATGTACTTGATTTCCTACTTGTGAGGTTCGAGGAAGATGATCCCCATATCTCATACCACGTTTCTCACCATCAACCTCCCAGAATGTATATGCTTCTGGGAAAGGCTTCATAAGAAGATGTTCCATAGCACATTCTCGTGTTTGCCACTTCTTAAACTTTCATCGACAACAAGGATACACGATCTTGTCATTAATGCTAGCGTGAGAGAAGGCGAAATCTAGGAAAATTTTCAATCCCGCTAAATATACAGGAGAACTACGCGGCAGCTTGATCCATGACTTATCCATATGTAACAAACAAATCTACGATAGAACATAAATGTAGAGACAATGCTTAATTACCTTCATAGCAGAACTTAAGATCTTTAAATGCATGGAATACTTTGTAGCAGTTAAGAAACCACTACACCAACCGCTGCACATATAAAAGACAAATTTGTAGCATTCAACAACCGCGACAAATTTGAATCCATAATCCCGCCAGAGTTTTGTCGTGGTTATGTAACCGCTACCACAACCGCTACAAAATGATGACCGTTGACATTTGTAGCGGTTTATCGGTAGAAACCGTGAAAAAGTTTTGGCGCCCTTTCATCCATTTTGAAATTCAATTTTGTTGCGGTTAGGTTCCCCATAACTGCTACAAATTCACTTTGTAGCGGTTTATCCATTTAAACCGCTACATATGTTAATTTCCACTATTTAGGATTTAAGGTTAAAATTTTAAGAAATATCTTTCACTACATTATTTATTTTACAATATCTATTTTATTTAACTATAAGTCACATTCAAAACCTAATATAAATCAATTATAAGTTTTGAAATAACCTACCAAAATTAATGATAACAAATATTTAACGAAATGAGAGGCTAAACAAACCAAATATTTAAATGCATGAGAACAAACATCCAGCGGTACAAAATTGTGCGTCAAAATAAAAACTAACTATCAGGAGCCTGATCATCAGGTCCTAAGGGGGGCTGTCTTAGGGGGCGTGTGCACGACCAGAGGTAACAATGTCCTCGTCATCAGCAACAGCACGCAGGGGGAATCCTCGTAGATGAACGAAGGGGGTGACTCGGGAGATGGAAACCGTCTGTTAGGTAACAACTCTGTCAAGGCCCCGGTAACAACATCCCACTGCTGCCTATGACCACCGTACCAACAGTCGTATCTCTCCTGCATGCGCCTATTCCTGGCCTCATCCTCGGCCCTCTGTGCAACAACCTGCTCGACAACCTACGCAGCAACCTTCTCGGCAATGATCCCATCAACTGCCTCTGGTGGTGGCCTTCTCGAGCTAGAGGTTCCGGTCTCAGAGCAGGAGACCTTGGGGTACACCATGCTAGGCCTGGCACCTAGCCTCATGCCCTTAACGCGGCCAGGATGCTCGACTGGGCCCACAACAGCTTTCAATGGGGCCGTTGGATTCACAGACCCCTGTGACTCCGGGGTCTGCGACGCTCGCAGGTCTGCCTGGCTCTGCTCAATCCGGGCCTGACGCACAGAGTTCATGAACGATTAATAAAATAATTAATTCAATTTAAATATACAACATTAATTATATAAATAATGTTTTTGTAACTTACTATTATCTCCTCTGTTACCTCAGAGGTCGACGTCTCATCACGGTGTCTATGGGTGCGTGTGAACAACTGCCCATAGTCCGTCTGACGGTTCTCCTCTCGAGCCTTCTCTTGATGAAAGAATTAAAAGAATATAAACTTTGTTATTTCAAAAACAAAACAAACATCATGTTAACTTTCAACATACCATCTCACTGTAGGTCACAACAAACATCTTGGTCCCTGTCGTGTGATGGACCCTCTGCTGTGCCCGGCTTCTGGTGTTCCTCTGTGACAGAGCCTGCAAGGAGGAGGAAACAAGATATTAAGTGAAATTAATTATGACTTTGATATCTTGTAAACTATATTTAAACTATAAAGTCATTTAAACTATATCTAAACTATAAATTAAGTAATATTTAAACTATGAAGTAATTTAACCTAAAACTATATCTAAACCATAAATTAAGTAATATTTAAACTATAAAGTAATTTAAACTAAAACTATATCTAAACGATAAATTAAGTAATATTTAAAATATAAAGTAATTTAAACTAAAACTATATCTAAACTATAAATTAAGTAATATTTAAACTATAAAGTATTTTAAACTATATCTAAACTATAAATTAACTAATATTTAAACTATATTTAAATTATAAATTAAGTGAAACTATTAATTAATTTAAACCAAATGTAAATTATAAATTAATTTAAACTACATTTAACCAAAATTAATTAAAAGACAATTTGACCTTCAAATTAAATAATGTTTAAACAAAATTAAACTATGATTAATTAAAAAAGGTACATGTCCGTCTGCACTCCTCCTATAATGGACGAAACCCGCCCAGGCATTTGGGCCCATGCCGTCTGGGATGTTCTCGATCAACTGGTGCAGAGGAATAGTCTCATCTCCATTCTACTGGTTGTAGAGACGACCCCTCCAGCTCTTCAACCCTCCCCCCATTTTCATCAGTACGTACCTCTTATGATGTTCGTGTAGTTTAACATTTTTCTTTATCATAATATAATTATTAATTAATTAAGAAATAAATAAACCACAACTTATAAGTATTAACATGTAAAATTAAATTAAACAACATAACATACCTGCAGAATGACGGCAAACGCCTTGTCCTTGTTTTCCTTCGGCACATGCTTCCAATCATGGAAAAAGATCGAGAACCATGCCCAATTCCTGCCAAATTCTAACAGGAATCGGTTCAACAGGTGACCACCGCTGCCGATCACCTAGTCCGTGTCCTCGTTCCACGGGACTATGACACGATACCCGTCTATCTGAGTGACAGCGGCAACATCCAGCGTCCTCCTGCTGGTGTTCCCAAGTCTATCACAATATTACAAAAACAATTACTATAACTGTGTTTAAATAAAATTGAATTAAACGTACCAAATTTAAATTAATTTTTCCCAAAAAACTAATTACATATACCTTCGACATCCACCAAAAATCCGATGGAACGCGAAGACGCCGGTCGGGGGTTCCCATGGTCCCGCTCGTTTTCCTGGTCGATAAAAGGCTCCACCTTCGCTATGGGAATCTCAATGCGAATCTCCTCATTTTCGTCTAAGTCGTCGAACGGCATACTTGCGCCTCGTTCTCCCCCTACAGTATCTAGGGTCTCCGGGTGTGGGATTGGCTCATTGGCGAAGAGTTCGGCAAACTCGCCCTGCACCTGAGAGGGAGGAGGTATATTTAGAGCCCCACGTCCTCTCGTACGCCCCCTCTACTACTACTGCCCCTTAAAGACATTTTCTATGGGGAAGCTGCTTTCCCTTTTCCCTTATCTTGAGAAACCATGATGTTGAAAGGTACAAGTGTAAAGGTAGGTTGAAAGGTGAAAAATCAAAACCGCTAGAAATTGTGATTTTCAAAATGAGAACCCACTATTTAAAAACCGCTACAAAACCATAACAAACCGCTACAAATTTAATATATTTGTCACGGTTAAAACGTCATCGCCACAATAACCGTTACAAAGATGCCTCGTTCTTCGTGATCTCTAACTGACCTTTGCAATTTTGTAGCGGTTATCCAATAACCGCGAAAAATGGTATATATTCTGCAGCGGTTATTGGCTATAACCGCTACAAACTGAATTTTTTGGCAAAAAAAAATCCAAACTAATTAGTTTATGAATCAAACTAATTAGTTAGGTAAAAATAATTAAAATAACAAACCCTCAATTAATTTAATTCTTTTCTTTAATTTCTCCAAAAGTGTCGAGAGTAATAAATTAAATATAATGAAGTAACCGAAAATAGTCCAACATGCCCGTGGAGATTTGGATTCAGTATTGCCGCCGATCTCCCACGAAAAACTCGCTGAGTCATTTTGATCAAAGATATTTCCGTGAGACAAAGGTGGCTATAATGGAACCCAATCTCCGGTCGCATGTTGGACTATCTTCAGAAGAGTAGAAGTCTTCACGTCAAAGAAATGATTAAACATTCGCTTGTCACTGAACGAATTGCCTCGCAAGGATGAGAGGGGCAAATATCTGCAGCTCTTATCACCCGAGATAAGAGATCAGAGCTATAGATATCTGCATGTCTTTGACCACCAAGTGAGATAGTTCATTCAATTACAAGTAAGATTTAGTAATTTCTTTAATTTTTATAATTGATGTACGGACAGATCTATTTATAGCGTGAATATTTGTAGCGGTTATCATAGAAACCGCTACAAACATTTAGTATTTGATGCGGTCAAAGCAACGCTTTTTGTAACCGCGACAAAATTGTGTCGTTTCGTTTGTCTGCAGCAGTTATACTCAAGGAATTGCTACCAATTTAACGCCACAAACATTTGCACTATATTCTGTAGCGGTTATTGGCTAGAACCGCTACAAAATTATTTTTTTGGCAAAAACAATTCCAAACTAATTAGTTTATGAGTTGGACTTTTAATAATAATAAAAAATAAGAAGAAACAAGGCTTAAAAAAACGCATGATGCAGGAAACAAATCCCAAAACGCGAGTATGAAGAAATAAAAAAGTAAAAAATCACACTTAGGTCCCAATAATAAGAAAAAATAACAAAAAAATCTCATTATAAATTCCCCAATCAAAAAAGTCCCTAGAGACCAGTGATATGAATTCTGAATGTGAAATTACATTTTTACCCTTAGTAATTGATATTTGGATATTATATTATATTAAATTATATAACTAAGTTTTGGTACTTGTCAATCGCCAACATATATGGGTTTGTCAATAACCACTCTATAGCTTGTCAATATAATTACATCCACTTGTCAACGGGAACTGTTTTAAATTGTACAAGAAAAATGACAATAATTAACATAGATGGGCTTATCAATTGTCATTTTTTGACTTGTCATTCTAGGTATATGAAATTGTCAAAATAAGAACAGACACTTGCCAATGTATAACTTATCATTATAGGCATATAAACTTGTTAAAATATGCATATACCGCCAAAGTATAACTTGTCAAAATAGGTACATATATTTGCCAATGTATAATTTATCATTATAGGCACATAAACTTGTCAAAATAAAATAAATTTGTCAAAATAGGAACATACATTCACCAATGTATAACTTGTCAAAAGAGACACAAATACTCGCCAATATATAATTTGTCAAAATAGGAATATACACTCGCCAATGTATAACTTGTCAAAATAAGCTCATACACTTTACCAATGTATCACTTGTCATTATAGACACATGAACTTGTCAAAATAAGTAATAAACTTGTCAAAATATGCACATAAATTTGTCAAAATAGGCACATACACTCGCCAATGTATAACTTGTTATTATGGACACAAACTTGTCAGAATACACATATTAAAGGTTAATCCATGTATTTTTATGAGTTATACATTGCTAAGTGTATGTTCTTATTTTGATAAGTTTATGCATTTATTTTGACAAGTTTATACGCTTATAATGCGAAGTTATACATATTGGCGAATGTATGTGCTTATTTTGACAAGTTTATGTACCTATTTTGATAAGTTTAAGTACGTATTTTGACAAGTAATACATTGATAAATGTATGTATATATTTTGACAAGTTTATGTGTTTATTTTAGCAAGTTTATGTGTCTATAATGACAATTACACATTGATAAGTGTATGTGTCTATTTTGACAAGTTTATATGCCTATAATGACAAGTCAAAGAGCAACCGTTGATAAGGCCCATCTATGTTAACTATTATTATTTTTCAGTACAATTTAAAACAGCTCTTGTTGACAAATAGATGTGACTATATTGACAAGTTATAGAGTGTTTATTGACAATCTCATCTATATTAACTAAAACAACTCTCATTAACAAGTGTATATGTCTATATTGCTAAGTCCTAGAGTGGCGATTGACAAGTACCCGAATCTAATCTTATAACTTAATATCATATAATATCCAAATATCAAATATTAAGGGCAAGAAGGTAATTTCACATTTACAATTTATATCACAGAGGTTCATAAGAACTTTTTTAATAGGGAGGGAAATCAACAATGAGATTTTTTTTTTTTTTAAAAAAAAAAAAATTCTGGTCTTTGAGACCCATGTGTGATTTTCCTAACAAAAAGAAGGGGGTGGGGGCAGGAATAGAAGATGATTTTCTCATAATCTTTTTTCTCTTTTTCCCTCATCGACTCATCTAAACCATTGATTGGGAAGAAGAGAGAGAGGTTAAATAGCATTGTAATTAAGAGAGAGGTTAAATAGCATTGTAATTAAGAGAGAGGTTAAATAGCATTGTAATTAATTGCACGGATATGATTTAAAGATGGAGAAGGATAATGAGAAAAGGATTAAGAGAAAACCTAACCCGCGGGAAGGGTTAGAAATTTAGAATGTTAGATCAAAAGACCCACTCATGCCGGCGAAGTGGACGTGGCTGTCACCGGAGCAGCCATGGTTGTCGACTCGAGGGAAGATCATAGCTGCATTAATATGATTTTTGCAAGTTTCTTTGTTCAAAAACATTGAATTCAAATATGCATATAAATCTTCACTCTACAGTAGCAACAATATTGAAAGTGAAGCTTACACTGGTTTTTGTGGGAGAGCAACCATCAATTGTTTTCCTATAGTTTTCAATCAATTGTTTTTAGCCGAAGCAATAATACTCTAATTTATGTTCTTATCACCAATTAAGTTTTTAATGGGGGCTTTTCCCCAATTTTTGATAGATAATTTTGTTTTTAATGTGGCATATAAAGAATATAAAGTTTTTTAAAAATCTCGCACGATCTTTTTGTCCCACTTATAATATGCTTATAACTTGATAGGTAATTGAATGGTTTCAAAGAAGGGGGGAAATGTCATTTAAATATCAGATAAAATTTCGAAACTCTAAAACGTCTGTTAAAAAATTAAAAGGACACAAAGGTGATGAGGAGGAATCTGAGATTTTGAAATTTAAGTGTTTTTACTAAAATATCCCTTATCTCTCTCCTCTTATATTTTTGGCCACTCTCTTTCTGTCTCCTCTTCCTCTCTTCATTTTCACTCTCACCTGCGCCTTTCTTTCCTCATCAGCGACAGCTTCCATCTTCACCGTTGTCGGCGAGTAAATGAATTTGAGGAAGAAGAAGGTGAACAGTAAATAGAGACTTTTAACAAAATTCATAATGAGATTAACAAGTTCAGTAATGTGATAACAAGTTTAGTAATGGGAATAACAAGTGTATTCGTTAGGGGGAACACATGTCACTCTTGAAACCAAAATCTGAGGACAATTAACAAATTTCGTAATGAGAATAACAAGCTCTTCAATGGTATTAACAAGTTCACTAATGAGAATAACAAATGTATTCATCAGGGGGAACACATGTCACTGTTGAAACCAAAATCTGAGGTTAAAGTTCAACCAAAACCTTAACCTCAATAAGGGGTTAAGGTTCAACCAGCATCATAAGGTATTTTTTTAGGTGCATCCACTGCCATAAAGTATTTTGTGGTACACCCGATACCCTCAACTATTTTTTTGGTAGCTTGAATACCTTGAAGTATTCTTTCAATATCGTAGAATACCATAAACTATTTTTTCAGTATATCTAATACCCTAAAGTATTTTTCAAGTATATCTATAACCCTAAATTATCTAAATTAAGTGAAAAATTGAACAAATAAGTATTTTAAGGTAATGGACACTCCTAAAAAATACTTAATTGTGATGGGTGCACTACAAATTATTTTATTATGACATTGGATGCACTTGAAAAAATACTTTCGGATGCTGGTTGGACCTTAAACCTTTATTTTATTTTTCTTATTTTACACTAAATTACAATTTAATCATCTATTTTATTAAATTATTGTTAGTTTTAAAATTTTAAAAGGAACTAAAAAATTTCCTCCTTTAATATATTATCAATTTACTTAAAAGAAAATGCTTACATGATTTCATGAAGCTGAATTGATTTACTTATTAAAAGTAATATTTTTTTTCTCAATTTCAGTTAAACAATACATATTGGTTTTCTAGAGACTTTTCTGAAAAATATTATATCTAATTTTATTTGTTTAAGTAAATAAGTATGTAAATTTATTAAAGAAGCATAAAAAATTGAAAATGTTAGAAGCAGGTGACATGTTTTACTCTATCATTAAATTTAAATATAAAAATATAAATTCAAAATACACAATTATTACTATTAACTATGAGAGAATGGATATTGGTCAGGACTGTGGGGACACAAAGGCAAATTCTAAAAGCAACTCTGCACATAAAAGATAAAACGATGTCGTTGAATTGTAAAGGACAGCAGAGGATATATCTTGCAGCGGACATAAGCCAATCCCGATTAATTTGAACTGTGGAGTGCTCGAAGTCAAGTTTTCTTCCATTTCCCGTGAGATGTTGGGTCTGTTTGGGATAGCGGCGGTAGAAGTGGCTTTTTTTCTGATGGACTTTTCTTGATGGACTTTTTTTCTGATGGACTTTTTATGATGTGATTTGTGTTTGGGATAGCGGTGGCAGAAGTGGCTTTTATTTTATTTCTGATGGACTTTTTATGATGTGATTTGTGTTTGGGATAGCGGTGGCAGAATTGACTTTTTTTTTTTTTAATGGCCAGCACTTATTTGGCATAGCTTTTGAAAAGATAGATGAGATGGAAAATGATTGAAAATGACATGAATTATATATATATAGTATAAAATGCGATAATTTAGGATAAAAATTAAAAATAAATTTGCTAAATAAAATAGTAAAATTACTATTAAAAAATTACAATACAATGAAATGTTTAAATAAACCTATCACCTACAAGTTCATTTCTAATTTGATCACGAAGATGATTCATACTTGTTGAAGATAATAATGTGGATTCTTCATCAACTAGAACATCATTATCTTCATCACCCACATTTCCTTCTTCAACTTGATCAAATTCCACATCATCTTGGGAATATCTACGAATAAAATTATGTATCGCCATTGTTGCGCAAACTATGCGGACTTGTGTTCGATACTTATATGAGTGCATATTTTGCAAGATGTGAAACCTATTCTTCCAGACTCCAAACGTCCTTTCTATCGTGCACCTCAAACTTGAATGATAAAAATTGAAGTACTCATTGGGATTTCGAAATCCTGACTGTCGCCTGAACTCTGGAAGGTGATAACGCTCACGTCTATATGGACCAATATATCCAACCGGTGTTGGATAGCAGCGTCGACCAAGTAATATTTCCCTGATAAACGTTGACATTTACTTGACATTGTGAAATAAAGACGGAAAGTAATGTAATTGAAGTGAGGATGTTAGAGATATACCTTCGGTGGATGGGGAAGTTCATAGTTGCGGTCTCGATCGCGATCAGGAAGACACGAGCATCATGTGCGTACCCTCCCATCCCGCCAACACAAAAGTAAAGCACATATCCCAATCACAAACGGCCATGATATTCTGTGTTGGATATCCCTTTCTTCCAATATATTTGTCTTGCTTCGATTGGCTGACCACACACTTGATGTGAGTTCCATCAATTGCTCCTATGCAATCCTTGAAATATGGGTGATATCGTGCATCGTTAGCTATTTTTTCGTGACACCGACGAAACTCCGGATCGAGTGGTTTGATATTTTTCGTTGAAAGCCCGTAAGAAGCTTTTAGAACCTTGTGGAAAATTCTACTAACAGTTTCGCATGAATGTTGAAATCGTTCCTGGATTATTCGATTTCCTTGTCCATGCCCAACTGTATATAAAAACATGGCAACCATTTCTTTAACGCCGATGTTCCGAGTATGTCGTAATCCATGTTGCCTCAATTTAGAACATAACAGCATGAATACATGTTTTTCCACTCGGAAATTTTCCTTACATACTACATCATGGCCTTGCAAAACCTCTTGCACCCACATTGCCCCTGTTTGCTTACTAGTTCTACGTTGTTGTTTGCAAAAAGAAGGAGCGATATCTTGAGCCATCAAATTACCAATCTGCGCATACTTTGACATTTGTTCGTTTATAATAGCAAGTTGTAGGGACCTTCTTTCTTCATAAGACAATCCTAGTTCCTTCGAACTATCTGAAATATCCTCATCACTCGAACTTGCCATAGATATATAATGAAACCTGTGTGAAGGCCAAGACTTAACCGAATCAATACCAATGATATATGTTGCAAGATTTAACCGAATCAATACCAATAATAATTGTCATTAAAAATATATATTGATACATGTTATCAATAATAAGTGTCATTAAATAAAGATACGTCATACAATATATAAAAAAACTATTGTAAAAGAACTCAGGAAATAATAGGATTTAGTGCTTCGGGCCAGCCTGCCAGTGTGGGCTATTGTAGGCATGCTCGCGCAACCAATCCAACAAGGCACATTTATCTCCTTTTAGGCCTAAAAACATGTTCTGAGGCGTTCGATACATCATCATATTACATCAACTAGTTTTTTCTGGTTCGTCTTTTTCTTTTTTGATCCATTTCCCCTCTCACCCCTCTTTCTCTTCCCAATGCTTGTTGAACCACTAGGTGCACAAGGTTGGGTGTTGGATGTCAAGTTCATGCCTTCTAAATCTGCTGGCACTTGCACACTACCTCCAGCATTAGTACCTTGAAGCCACTCCTCACTATCACTTGAGCTTTCTTGTAGGTCCATTTGCGGTCGATACACATCATCTTCATCATCACCAAGTGACACCCGTTTACCAAGTGACATCCTTTTAGTTTTAGTTGACGATGGACATACATTATCCTCTCCCGATGCTAGAACATCCCCGAACATTACTTGCAATTCTCTAGCAAACTTCATACCTTTATACCTATATTTTCGATACTCTTTATTCTCCCGCATGAAAAAATCAACCAAATCAAAGTTGAATCTAAAATAACGGTAATAATAATAACAATACATATTAAAAGCTTAAAAGTTTGGTACCTTTATTTTCCTCTCCCACCATTCATCTTCTGCAATAACCATATTCCTTGCATAGTCAATGGCTATACCAGTCTCCTTTAAAAATAACTTCTCCCAAGCTTTCCATTCTCTCCTCAAGCTATCTAACCTATTTTTCAGTTGTTTCTTGGTATATTCTAAACATGTTTTTTCTTTAAATCCGGCAATGATGTGATTCCACCCGTCCTTCGTAAAAGATGAGCCAAGTCGTTCTTTTTTATATATTTGCTCAATGCATAAGTCAATGAAAGTCTTAGTGGAACCTACATCCCATTCTCTTTCGCTATGGTGGTCATATTTCTATGTCACTAATGAGCAATTTAACACAAACTATTGTCAATAAAAATCATTGCTAACATAATATTAAGATGGCCAAAACCTTAGCCCAATAATGAAAAAGAAAGAAAACGAGATAAACAAAAAGCACAGGATTGCATACAAGAAGCAAACATATAATGGGTCTCATTAGAAATCAAACTCAATTTGGTTTTTGTTCTTCTCACCGTCCAACTAGAAGCTCGTGGAAGGCACCAAAATAATGTGGAAATCTGAATTGTCTGCAAAGTAAATGGAAGAAAGTCAAAAAAGGTAGGCTATTGCAAAATGGTAGGCATACACGTGAAGCATGAAGAAATGAAGGCAAGCAAGCAATGACATAAATAACAAATAATAAACCAAATCATAAAATTAAACTATAGTTATTATGTATTTATAAATAAGTAAATAAATAACTCTATAACAAAAAAAACATATAAATTAGTAAATTAAATGGTTAAGTCAAAATAACGGAAAAAAAAAACAAAAAATATTTATAGGGCCTAACGGGCTGGCTCTTGGCCCTACAAGGCCGGCCCTTTTAAACCCTCAATTCTACAGTGCCAGCTTTATTTAGAAACTCCAATTTACAAAGGGTCATGGCTTAAACAGGCCGAGCCTATAATAAGCACCTAAGGTCTAAGCATGTAATGTGGATTCCTTAATATCCGCTGTTCCTTTGTTGGAATGCGGCACCGTTTTGGCGTAAATACAAGTTGGTAGTTTTTTTTTTTGAAAAAATATTTCAAAATATTGATAGGTACTAAACGGATACCTCAAGATACTGAACGATACTAAAAAAAATACTTCATGTTCTTAAAAAATTATTTTGGAATCTTGAAAAAATATTTCAGGATACTAATTGATACTTAAAAGATATCTTAGGATACGGACTAATATTGAAAAAATACCTCATGATCTTAACAAATTATTTTAGGACCTTTAAAAAATATTTCATGGTACTTACTGGTACTAAAAAGATACTTCATGATATTCACTGGTATTGAAAAAATACTTTATGACTTTAAAAAAATATTCCAGGATCTTAAAAAAATATTTTAGTGTACTGACTAGTACTAAAAATATACTACACAATATTTTTTTAAGAACATGAAGTATCTTTTCAGTACTGTTCAGTGTCCTGAAGTATTTTTTCAGTACCGATCAGTATTCTAAAATAATTTTTCCAAAAAAAAAAAAAAACACCAAATTGTATTTGCAACAAAACGGCGCTGTATTCCAGCAAAGGACAACAATGGATATTAAGCGCAAAGGATATAAGCTAGACATGTAGCAAACATTACATTTTGTCTTCCCGTATAGACAAGATGACGCTTGTCACATTGATTCCCTGGACAACGCAGTTTCATCCCAAACAAATATAATAATTTAAATAAGGGTATTTTAGAAAAATAAATATAATTAACTAATTTAACTGTTATCCTTAATCTTTCCAAAATCTGGTAAATACGTTCTATAATTAGGACCGGAGGGAGTATAATATAATATTATATGTGTGGATATTTATATAAATTTAGGAATAAGAAATTTATTTATTATTTTAGTTAATACTTAACTAATAGTTAATAAAATCTTTATATATATATATATATGTGATGATGATGATAATGAGATATAATCATGGATTAAGGTGCAGATTTGCCAACCAATTATTACCCGAGGAGCATCTGGCACACAAAACAATTGAGGGGACCAAAATTATCAATCAACAATTAAAAAGTGGAAAAAAAACACCAAATAACTATTAAAAAAAACTATCACAATTAAGTTAAAATATGAGGCACTGGTGTAGGACGGTGGCGGAGACAAGGGAGAAAAGAGCGGTTAAGCCTTCTTGTTGGATAAGGCAAACACCAACAGAGATGAGACCCATGGGAGCAGGCGTTGTGTTAGCGACGGGTGCTACTTGTGGCATCGGAAAGATGGAACCAGGGTGCAAGGCGCGTGTCGGTTGAAAGTTGTGGACTGCTGGATGAGTTTAAGAGGGTGAATGGAATTCAGGCTTCGAGCTCTTATCGCCAATCAGTGAATGAGGGAACCCCTTATGAAAAGGTTAATCAATAATGAATGTGGCAAATAGACCTCATGGAAAGTACCCAGCAACAATAGAATCTTTGGAGACGCCAATGTCGCCAACACTGTGTCAATGAAAGACGGAGACACCAAGACAATGACAGGGTAATAGTTCGTTGGCGAATCTACACCATATTGTGTGTGTGTGTGTTTTTTTTCACTTTTTAATTATTGATTGGTAATTTTGGTCCCCTCAATTGTTTTTTGTGCCAAATGTTCCTCGAGAAATAGTTGGTTGGCAAATCTGCACCTTAACCCTATAATCATTGATTCATTGTGTGTGTGTAACCTTATGATTCTTTTTAAAAATAAGGTTACATATAATATTAAATCTATATTATATCTCACAATGTAAAATATAATAATGGGTTCTTTTGCCTTAATTTACCCTCAAATATATAATATAATAAAGGGAAAATAAATCTTTTAGTCCCTCAATTATAACTTGGTGTAGCTTGGTCACTGAACTTCTGACACGCCTACGACTCAGTATTTGAACTTCTGACACACCTATGACTTAATTCTTGAATTTTTGACAAGCCTATGACTTCCATGAACTTTTCACTTTTTATATTATCATCTTTACCATTTATAACTTACTCTTCTTTTTTTGGCTGAACATTTATAAGTTACTCGTTTTTGGCTGAACATTTATAACTCACTCCTATGTGGCACAATACTCCCTCCAACTCAGCTCCACCTGAATATTTTATAAAAGTTAAGAAAAGAAGAAAAAAGTAGGGAAGACGGATGAAGGGGAAAGTTTCTGAGACTCAACAGATACCCACAAGCTTACTAAAGTCTATGAGGTGTCTGAAGAACATGACCCACCTCCCCCATTCCCCCTGCAAATACCTTAAATATTTGAAAAGTATTGATAAGAATCAATATATTAAAATACAATACAATATCATCTTTTATAAAAAAATAATGGTCACCGGATGAATTCGAATTTTACTTGAGCATAATGCCAACGTTGTTGTTAAAACCTTGGCTACGAATTTTACTTAAGCACCAAGCCATTCACACTATGCGTTCTAAGAGGGATATAAAACGGTATGTAGCCATCAAAATGGATATGGAAAAAGCTTATGATAGACTTGATTGGGTTTTTTTTTTTTGACACAATCTCCAAAGCCTTGGGTTGAATGATCAGTTTATTAATGTTATCATGGAATGTGTCTCATCTGCTTCTACGAGAGTGTGCTGTAATGGTGAGGTTTCTGATGTGTTTCTGCCCTCTAAAGGTATTAGGCAAGGTGATCCTCTGAGTCTTTATATGTTCGTCCTTTTTATGGAATGGTTGGGACAACTTATAAATTTGGAAGTTAAGCTGGGCATATGGGAATCGTTGAGGTTGAATGCTGGGGGTCCTGCTCTTTCCCACCTATTCTTTGAAAACGATCTCATATTGTTCAGTGAAGCCTCTAAGATCTAGATGGAGAGAATCCAGGAGATTATGTCCCTGTTTTGTCGGTTATCTGGACACAGGGTCAGTTTGCCGAAATCCAAAGTATTTGTATCTAACAATGTTCACTTTAATTGAGCCCTTGAGTTATGTCAGGTGTTGGTTATTAGTATGACATCGGATTTTGGGTGGTATCTTGATTCTTGGGGTTCCACTGTTGCATAAGAAAGTGGTGAAGACAGCCTTTGCTCCACTCATTTCAAGAGTTACTAAGAAGCTTGCTTGCAAACGGGAAAGGTAGGTTTTTGAGTCTGGCAGGTAAGTCTGTGTTTATTAAGTCGGTGTTGTCCACTTTACCTTTCTAGTTCTACCAAATGCAATCCCTCCTCAGTCCTAAAGGAGTATTGCAAGAACTTCATAAGATGAGTCCAGATTTCTTTTGGAGTCAGGAGCGGTATATAGATAAATGCACCTCATTGTTTGGGAAAACCATTAAGTAGGACAATAAGGATGGAGGGCTTAGGATTAGATACCTGGTTCGCTAAAATAAATTGTTTATCATGAAGCTTTGTTGGGGTCTCCTAACCAAGCCTGATGCTCCCTGGGGGAGATGCAAGCTTAAAGAGTAAATATGACTGTGGATCAGACAAAATTCCAAAGGTGGTTAAGAAGAAAAGCCAATCTGCTGTTTGGAGTGCCATCACAAGGGTTTGGGATACGTTCAAAAAATGATTGGGGAGTAAGCTCAGGAGTGACTGTAACACCAATGCATGGTGGGAGTTATGGTCCCCTCTTGACCAGCCCTCATTCAAATTTTAGAGTTTTTTTATTCACTTGAAAAACAAGCAAAAATATTAAATGATGTAATAGCAATTTCTTTAAAATTGCAGTCTACACTCAATCCCACGACAGAAAAAAAGTTCTGTTAAGGTGTCCCCGCATGTCTGGTGTTTTATCAATGTCGCCGTTAGTATCTACTCCTACTCTATGGGACTTAGAGCTGTGTCAAATTTGATGGTGTTGCAGCTGGTTCGAGATGAGATTTAAGTTTTGGCTAGTCTTTGAAATGCTGATTGTCTTTTGAACTAATTGGTTACAGCTCTATGTTTTAGTTGTTTTCGATATTGTTGTACTAGTGTTTATGTTCATTTGTTGTAATGTGTTTTTATCTTTAGACTTTAGACCCCCAATTTGATCGTGACTCAAGATTAGTTGGTGTTTTTATATGTATCATCTTATCGTTTTGTTAAATAAATTGGCTTATATATATATAATATAAAAAAAGACAGAAAAAAGAGTTCCCTATTCTCAAATGGAATACACAATTTCTACTAGAAATATAAAATTGAGAAACAAGTCTATATTTCACCCACACATATACAAGACACTCAATATTTAATTCTATACAAAAGTCTATTAATTCTTGAAGAAGGAAATCTTTTTTTTTCTTTTTTTCCTATTTGGTATTTAGAACTTCGTTCTGACTAGTTTAGATTCGACACGGGTCGCGCACCTAACTATGGTGGGTGAGTCCCCCAGTGGGGACTTTCTGCATTCACAAAACTCAAATTCAAGACCTTACTTAAGCGACACAAATCACTTACCACTTGTACCAACCCCGTTGGTAGAAGGAAATGTTTCTTATTGCCTTCTTTACGTAGAAGTGGGAAAAATGGGATTCTAACAGTGCCTTTATTATGGTGGATTTAAAGGAGAGGGGATGAATTTTACTTCCCTCCCTTTATTTGGATGGGTAAAATTGGGGGAATTGGTGGGAAATATTATATTTTTGTGCTATTCTGACTATAATAACCCTGGCTCATATTAGTGGCGCAAGAGCTCGAGTTTACAACTATTTCTCTACCTCTTTATTTCATCTAATTAGGACTTTGAAACTCGAGAAACAATGGAGGTGAAGAAGAACAAGAGGAAGATGAAGCACTGGAGGACCTCTCCATGAATATTCTTCAGTGAGAGACACAGTGTGATGATGATGATGTGTATTTGATGAAATTAAACAAGGCTTGAGTTTTTACTACAAATGTGTCCAACACTATATGTTTTTTGGAATTGTATAAATATGAGCAAAAATGTCAGCATAGTTAAATATGAATGTGAAAAAAGAGTACTACGCCCTACTATAAAATGTAACGGCATTAGGTTAAATTTAATTGTGATTGCTTTTTTGATCTCGTTTTGAATGTTTATGGGTATTTTTGTACCTATAAAAAATATACAACGTTGGACACTCTTTGTGGTAAAAGTTTATGAGTATTTTTCAAATACACACAATTGCTTCGAGAAAAATAAAATTGGGAAGCAAAAGAAACTCAATAGCCAATATTTCTCTAAATACTTAGTTTAATTATACTAAGAAATTGCCCCGTTTTCTTTTCTGTTTGTCTAATTGGAATATATCATTTTTCATTTTAGCAAACAGGTGTGCCGAGGGAAATTTCAAAAGGAGGCTACTGGAAATCACTCCTCCCAGATTAATTTGGACTGTGGAGTGCTCGAAGTCAAGTTTTCTTCCATTTCCCGTGAGATGTTATCGGCGAAGATGTTGTTGTGTGCCGCAAGAAGGTACGCTTTCCCTAGGCTTCCTCATTTTGTTCCATGTTCTTCATCTTCGATCTTTCTCACTTCCCCATTTTCCCTCAACCCCAAGTTCTTTGCTCATTCCCAAACCCCAAATGCAAATAACATTCGCGATTCTGTAGCTTCATTCAATCGCTTGCTCCATATGCATCCCCCACCTTCCATATTCCAAATTACTAAGATTTTAGGATCTCTTGCCAAGGCTAAACATTATCGCACCGCTATCTCCTTGTTTGCTCAAGCTGAGTTCAGGGGATTCGCACCCGATTTATTTACACTGAGTATCTTGCTCAATTTTTACTGCCATTTGGGTCAAATATATTCTGCTTTTTCAATATTGGGAAAGATTTACAAGGTGGGTCTTCAACCGAGTATTGTAACTTTGAATACGCTGATAAAAGGACTATGTGCTAGTAACCAAGTTGGGGAGGCATTGGACTTCTATGACGACCTGATGGCCAAAAGATTTCAGTTAGATAAAGTTAGTTACGCAATCTTGATCAACGGGCTATGCAAAATTGGGAAAATAAGGTCTGCCATTAAATTGGTCCGAAAGATGGAGAGGCAGTTAGTTAAGCCTCATGTAGTCATATACAACACAGTCATCGATAGTCTTTGCAAGGGTGGACATGTCATTGAGGCCCAAGAATTATGTGATGAAATGATTGTTAAAGGAATTTTACCAGATATTGTCACCTATAACTCTCTAATCCATGGTTACTGGAGCATGGGACAGTGGCAAGAAGCCACTCAGTTGCTAGATGAAGTTATATTGAAAGAAATCCAACCTGAAATTTATACATTTAATATAACCATTGATATGTTTTGTAAAGAAGGAAGGATCATAGAAGCTAAAGTTGTGCTTGGTAGGATGATGAAATTTGGTGAGAGACCCGATGTTGTAACTTACAATTCTTTAATGTCTGGGTATTGTTCAATGAACAATGTTAATGAATCGAAAGAAGTATTTAATAAGATGGTCCGAAATGGATTGAAACCTAATGTAGTTAGTTTCAATGTACTGATTGATGGATTATGTAAGGTCAAAAGGGTTGATGAAGGTATGGATCTTTTTAAAGAAATGCGTTACAAAAACATAGATCCTGATATTTGGACTTACAATGCTCTTATTGATGGCATGTGCAAGTCAGGAAGAATGTCATGTGTGCAAAATCTTGTTTATCATATGTGTGATAGTAGCATTTCCCCTGATGTAGTCACTTACAATATCTTGTTAGATGCGTTTTGCAAAAGCCAGAATATTGACCAAGGGATTGCATTATTTCATCGAATGGTTGCCCAGGGAGTTCAACCTGATATGTACACACATAACATACTCGTTGATGGTCTATGTAAAGGTGATAGAATAAATGATGCACGGGAGATTTTTAAATACCTTTTGATCAAAGGCTATCATCTAGATGTCTGTTCATATAATATTATGTTCAATGGCCTTTGTAGACAAGGGATGCTTGATGAAGCTATGACTCTGCTTCCAAAAATGAAAGAGAATGACTGCCTCCCTGATTCAATAACGTATAAAATACTTCTTCAAGCTCTTTTGGAAAAAAGTGAGAATGATAAAGCAGAGAATCTTCTTCATGAAATGATTGATAGTGGTCTCCTAAAACCATAGAATCAAGGTTAGATACTCTTGTCTTAGTTACTCGTACAAATGTTTAAATCTGTTCTCTGTGGTTATACAATGATTGTTTCCTTTTGGTTAACATTGTTGGATTATTTGATGGGTTAAATGGACTAGATGAGTTATGTTCATGTCGTATGTTTAATGTATTCGGTGTGATTACATACCAGCCTTTATTTTCTTTTGGTCTGAACATGACATTGTTTTTTTCTTTCTTTATGGTTCATTTCTAGTTCGATTTATTACCTTAATAATGTATCTTGCCAACTGAATCATATTGTTTAGTTTCCTCTTAGGTCAAAGCCCTTGAGTATGACTTCTTTTTTCAACAAAGCTTGAGGTTAGCTAATCATGAACATGTGATGCTTGAATCCTTGAATTTCCTATGTCTAATTTTTTTTGCCCCCTTCTTATTTTGAATGTGAAATGGTTACGTTAATTTGCTAGAAATTGATTTTTTTTTTTTTCAGTGAATTGACCTTGTATGTTTTTTATTTGATTAATTTCTTCCTAAATATGTGAATTTATGTTGATGCTATCTAATTTAAATTTTATAATTCATAATTTCATTGGAAAATAAAATTAATATCGTAAATATAGCTGATGAACAACAAATTGCATTAAAGTTCTTTTCTGGTCTCCAGAAACAGTAAGGATGTAGATGCATTTGGTAGCTAGTACTAATTGCATCTTGGCCATGAATGCCTGCAACTTGCCCATATTGAGCTGTTTTAGATTTTATTTAAGAGAAATAAAATTGGCTGCTTCTTGTTAATTAATTTTTCCTGCATCAATTAATTATCTTTCCATTATAGTGTGTCATTGTTCAGCTAGTATGAGTGAATGCATGCTGTATTATGTTTCAAATCTCAACTGAAGCATGTTAAGGCCTCCAGAGAGTTGTACTTGGACGATTGCTGAAATTTTTCTTGAATAGCTTGCAAATGCTTGTTTGTTTCCAATTAAAATTGTTGATGATTCAATGACCTGACTGGTGATTGTTTTTGTATTAGGTTTGTTCCTTCACACTGCGTTCGCGTTTTGAGTGAGTGAGCAGATCTCATCCGTTCATTTTAAAATAATATCTGCCGATGGCTCATTTATTGCATTCCTCTAATCCCTTTCCCAAGATGTTCCAGTCTGTGAGCAGTGAGATCTGGCAACTCTGGTGAGCGCTGATCATCGATGCATGGTAGTCCAAGGTGGCTAAATGTGATTGTTATTAGATGATTTCACCGGTGATCAAACAATGGTGATCTAAAACCGTCAATGTTGGTGTGTCTATTTCAAGTTCAGTTTTTTAAGCTTTTGCATCAGAGGCTGAAAGGGTTGGGTCTAAGTGGGGGGTTCCACGGAGTATTGGCAGAGGACCCACAGGTTTTGAATCCAAAACTCCCAACCTTTTTTTTTTTTTTTTCAATTTTCTGAAAACCGATTAAACAATCTGTGGTTGAATCATCTGATTAGATTCCTCATATGTAATTGTGAGCTATCTTAGATTAGCTGTTGCTTGCAAGGTTCTTACAAAATGAACGAATTGGGGGCCAACCCTCTACTGGACCAGGACCTGTTCTGTTCATTTTGGATCCAAAGAGAGAGTTGAATATTAAAAGTGAACAATTAGTTCAAGTATTAGACTCAAAATAATTTTAAAACACACACGCGTTCTGCACAAATTTCATATCCTCCACTGAGTTCAATCTGCACACAAATTTTCATTATGGTTTGAAAGCTAGTTAAATGGTTTCGGTTATGTGACTTTAATAATTTGCTTTTTAGGAATAATGTGTTATATAATGTATATAAGAATGTAAAAAGGGTAGTTAAGGTTCGTTAGAGTAGAAGACAGACCGTTATTCTGTTATGTTTAATAAAAGGCCGTTAGGTAGTTGAATCTGTTAGAAGGGGAAGTAGGTAATTCCTTAGTCTATATAAACCCCTGAGTATTAGAAGAGAATGACTGCCTCCCTAATTCAATAACATATACAATGCTTCTTCAAGCTCTTTTGGAAAAACGTGAGAATGATAAAGTAGAGAATCTTCTTCTGGAAATGATTGATAGTGGTATCCTGGAACAATAAAGCAAGGTTAGATACTCTTGTCTTAAGTACTTATACTTGTAAAAATGTTTAAAGTTGTTCTTTATGGTTATTCAATGTTTCTTAATTGTTGTATTATTTGATGGGTTAAATGGACTTGAAGAGTTATGTTCAAGTCACATCTTTAATAAACTCATTGCTCCTTTGTATGTAGTACCCATGATCTTTTTGGACTGAACATGACCTTGTTTTTTCTTTCTTTATGGTTCATTTCTAGTTCGATTTATTACCTTCTCATTGTAACTTTCCAACTGAATAGATTTTGTCTCGTTTCGTCTATGGTCAAGGCCCTTGATTATGCCTTCTCCTTTATTCAACAAAGCTTGAGGTTAACTAATCATAAACATGTGAGGGCTGTACTTGATTAACTGCAACTTGCCCACCTATTGAGCTGTTTTAGATTTTTTGGTCACCATTACTAACTGCAAATTGCCCACCTATTGAGCTGTTTTATATTTTTTTAGTAGAAAAAAAATCAGTGAATTATATTTGCATTATAGTTTGTCATTGTTCGGCCAGTATGAGTGAATGCATGCTGTATTATGTTTCAAAACCTCAACTGAAGCATGTTAAAGCATGCAGAGGGCTGTACTTGATTAATTTTGTAAATGGTGGTCTTCTAAGATGAAATCAGATCAGATGCTCTAGTCCCTACTAGTGTCATACATGTGCTGCCTGGTGGTTATTTATAGAAGCCCCTGCTAAAATTTCATAAATTTGTTGTGTCATAAAATTCTGGGCATTATTATCTACCTTCTTGTGTGTTCGTGGTTTTTTCCTAAAGTTCTGGACATAATTTCCAACATTGTCTTTACATATGTACCTATAATTTTTTAAAATTACGCTTTTACCAAATTTGGGATGGTAGATATACAAATAATACAATGTTACTTTGGCATGTCCAATATTTTATTTGGCCTTTGGCTAACTTTTAATTATGCGTTTAGCCTTTACTCAAAAAGGCCAAATGTTGCAATCGTTCTATTTTTTTCAAGGCATTGACTTTTACTCAATTGGACTTAAGATCCTACTTATTTTAGGCTTATTCTTAAACTTCGAGATCCAAAATATGGGATATATTATCTGTGGTTTTACTTTAGTGTAAGTACAAGTTTTTCTTATCAAAGTTCACTTTTAGCTAGAGATATTAATTGCCACTTTGTTACATTTCAAATGTTCTATTGCAGTACGTTAACTTCAATTGAAATATAAGGCTAACCGGGACATTAGCAAGTAAAGCAAGAACAATGGTTAATTACCATGAGCACGACAGGTTATAATGACTGTGGCCACTGGTTGCTGGTATACCAGTTTGTGGGTTTTCTTGGGGCATATATGATTCATGTCATATTTTTCATGTTGTTTTATAATTCTAGACTATAAAGACGACAAAAACGAGGGACAATTGAGTAAGAGGGAAACTCAGAGTCAGCCACAAAGAGATGCAAACAAATATTCTTATAAAAACTCTAGTCCCTAGAGCTATAACATTCTGACCTTTGATTGACAACGTTTTTATTTTTTATTTTTATACCTCTTGATTGTGTGTTCAAACAAGGCAATTTCACAATAATCAATTGTTCAGGAAATTCAATACTTGAAGGAGAAGATGGAAAAACACCATTGTAGCAACTTTCACGAAATATTGTGTCCAGTTAAAGCAGATGGGAGAAGTTTTATCGGAATAAGGCAGTCAGTGGCCTAGGACAAAATTCTCTTGAGTCATTGGCCTTTAAGACATGGTAAAAATGCCATTTATCAAGATCACTACCAAGTGACCTCTTAGAAAGTAACCAATTGAAAATAATATGGTTTCTTGCCATTTAATCATAAAATAAAGAACAACATGGCTGCTGGCCATATCAATATTGTGCCCTTTATAGAGGGAGACAACATAAATCAGAGAGAGAGAGAAACCCACAATTTTATAGTAACACGATGTGTACCATATATATTCTGTAAGTAAGTATAAATAAATAAATGTCATAGAAACTGTAGCAATTATTAAATATAAATATATATGTAGGTAATATTTAGATATTATATATGTTAATAATATGTAGTATATTGTGTCATAGAAACTTTGTAAACAAAATAAAACAATTATGTTCACGTGAGCCTTTTTTTTTTTCTTTTACCATGAGTTACATCAGCCATCGTATCATAAAGAACAAGAAAAATAAAACAATAAAACTCTCAATAAGCTATTCATCATGTCTGTCATATGTTATATGGCTTCGAGTGTAGAATTTCAAAATGCATATTTTAGAAGAAGGTAATGGACATCCACACTTACATTGTAAATATTATAACAGAATTGAAATATTGACTCAAACTCTGTTTTTTTTTTAATAAGAATATCCCTTTAAAAACCTTTTGAAACACCCAAATCTTAATTTGGGTTGCTAAATTAAAAAAAAAAAAAATTAATCATGTTATATGAGCTAAAGTAGGATTTACAAATTTTGTCAATTTACCTCAATGCCTCCAAATTATTAAAAAAAGAGAACAGTTGACGCTAATCTCTTGAACGTAGAGGTAAGATTGTTGATACAATTGCAATGACTCTTCACATTTGAATTGAATCATTGATTGTAATCTTTTTTATTGAACTTGAATTGTCAGTAAAGTTTTTATATGAAAAGAAATCATGTTCATTGCAAGTTAAAAATCATCTGATACTTTATTTTTTGATAGTACAACACCAGTACTCACTCCCTAGTTAAAAACTCGTTTTATTACTGCGATTTTACGTTTTTACGATTTTTTTTTATTAAAACGATTTTACTAATTTTCCAAACGCTTTTATGCTTTTTACGATTTTTTATTCTCCTTCCGTTTTCAAGTAAAATCTACGTTTTCACTACCATGCTCACTCCAATAACTTTACTTTTCTTCTACTAAATTTATCCTACTAAATTTATCCTACTAGTTGGCCCATATCAACTACTTGGAATCAGATGAAACAGGGACAACCCTGTAACAAAGTTATGGAAGGCCTTCCTCTATTCCGCATTCAACTGTCAGAACAACGACTGTAAAGGAGCACAATAGACTTGAAATTTTAAATTTATTTACAATTTAATTGATTCTCATCATCCATTAAATTTCCTCCCAGAAAAAAAAAATGATATTGCCTATTTGCAAATAGTGTCATTGATGTTCACCCCAGCATCAGGCAAACTGCACCAAGGAGAATTGGAGATAGCACGTGCCTTTTAATCTCCTTGCTGTTCTTGGGATTATAAGAGTAATTAGTGGCCAAAAATCCAGAATTCGAGTTCCTTGGCAAAAAGGAGACTCCACAATAATTTCTATCAAAGACACAGTGTCTGAGGACCTGCAAACGTTGTTAGTTGTTCCATTCCCACAAAATTTCGAAGGAGCTTGCAATCATATACTTCAATGGCTCTCATAAAAACCAGAATTCCATCCACGGGCGCAGTATTGCTTGCCCGTTACAGTTTTGAAGAAGAGGGGAGGAGAATGAGACAGGAGGTAGAAAATGGATAGAAAAGGAGAAGAGGGTATATAAGTAAAATCAATCAATTCTAAAATTTTAAATTGGGTTACTTGACTTAATCTAGAATTTATTAAATTTAGAGGCCCAATTCAGAATTTGAGTATTTCAAAAGACTTTTAATGGGATTTTCCCCTATTTTTTTCTTGTGAAATACTCAAATTGTATTGTTAAAAAGGGTTAATACCACTTTTAATTCTTCAAGTTTTACTCAATTTTAGTTTTGGTCGCCCTCAAGTTTAAAATTGATAATTTTGGTCTTTCAAGTTTGTTCCGTTTAAAAAAAATAGGTCCCCGAATTTTAAAAAGGACTTGGAGTTATATTTGGCAGTGTTAATTTTGCATACATGGCATTAACGCTGTTAAATTTGCTAATGTGTCATGCTGATTAAGAAAGCTCGCTCGGTAAGCAGATTATGTGTATTATGAGTTGGACTTTTAATCAAAAAAATAAGGGGTAAAAAAAGGCTTAAAAAAAGCACACCGACGCAGGAAACAAATCCCAAAATGCAAGTATGAAGAAATAAAAAAGGAAAAATCACATTTAGGTCCCAATAATAAGAAAAAATAACAAAAAAGTCTCATTATAAATTCTCCTATAAAAAAAGTCCCTAGAGACCCAGTGATATGAATTTAAATGTGAAATTACATTATTACCCTTAGTAATTGATATTTAGATATTATATGATATTAAATTATATAACTAAGTTTAGATACTTAGCTTGTCAATCGCCATTATATGACTTGCCAATATAGATACATCCACTTGTCAACAAGAGCTGTTTTAGTTAACATATATGAGTTTGTCAATAAGCACTCTATAGCTTGCCAATATAATTACATCCACTTGTCAACGAGAACTATTTTAAATTGTACTAGAAAAATGACAATAGTTAGCATAGATGGGCTTATCAATTGTCATTTTTTGACTTGTCATTCTAGGTATATACATTTGTCAAAATAAGCACAGACATTTGCCAATATATAACTTATCATTATAGGCACATAAACTTGTTAAAATATGCACATACTGCCAAAGTATAACTTGTCAAAATAGGTACATACACTTGTCAATGTATAACTTATCATTATAGGCACATACATTCACCAATGTATAACTTGTCCAAATAGGCACAAACACTTGCCAATATATAATTTGTCAAAATAGGAATATACACTCGCCAATGTATAACTTGTCAAAATAGGCGCATAAACTTGTCAAAATAAGTCCATACACTTTACCAATGTATCACTTGTCATTATAGACACATGAACTTGTCAAAATAAGCATATGAACTTGTCAAAATAGGCACATACACTCGCCAATGTATAACTTGTTATTATAGACACATAAACTTGTTAGAATACACATATTAAAGGTTAATCCATGTATTTTTATGAGTTATACATTGCTAAGTGTATGTTCTTATTTTGATATGTTTATGCATTTATTTTGACAAGTTTATACGCTTATAATGCGAAGTTATACATATTGGCGAATGTATGTGCTTATTTTGACAAGTTTATGTACCTATTTTGATAAGTTTAAGTACGTATTTTGACAAGTAATACATTGATAAATGTATGTATATATTTTGACAAGTTTATGTGTTTATTTTAGCAAGTTTATGTGTTTATAATGACAATTACACATTGATAAGTGTATGTGTCTATTTTGACAAGTTTATATGCCTATAATGACAAGTCAAAGAGCAACCGTTGATAAGGCCCATCTATGTTAACTATTATTATTTTTCAGTACAATTTAAAACAGCTCTTGTTGACAAATAGATGTGACTATATTGACAAGTTATAGAGTGTTTATTGACAATCTCATCTATATTAACTAAAACAACTCTCATTAACAAGTGTATATGTCTATATTACTAAGTCCTAGTGTGGCGATTGATAAGTACCCGAACCTAATCTTATAACTTAATATCATATAATATCCAAATATCAAATATTAAGGGCAAGAAGGTAATTTCACATTTACAATTTATATCACAGAGGTTCATAAGAACTTTTTTAATAGGGAAATCAACAATGAGATTTTTTTTTTTTTTTTAAAAAAAAATTCTGGTCTTTGAGACCCAAGTGTGATTTTCCTAACGAAAAAAAGGGGGTGGGGGCAGGAATAGAAGATGATTTTCTCATAATCTTTTTTTTCATTTTCCTTCATCGACTCATCTAAACCATTGATTGGGAAGAAGAGAGAGAAGTTAAATAGCATTGTAATTAAGAGAGAGGTTAAATAGCATTGTAATATGATTTTTGCAAGTTTCTTTGTTCAAAAACATTGAATTCAAATATGCATATAAATCTTCACTCTACAGTAGCAACAATATTGAAAGTGAAGCTTACACTGGTTTTTGTGGGAGAGCAACCATAAATTATTTTCCTATAGTTTTCCATCAATTGTTTTTAGCCGAAGCCGTTGTCGTAGCCACCGATCGTGATCTAACCTTTCCCCTTTCGTTTTTTTTTTTTTTTGTATACATTTGGCAAGCATGAGCTTGAAAAACAAAATATACATCACCTAGGATACAAAACCAATATCATCCCCAACATGCATATTGTCAAGCATGAACCGGATTCTACATCTTGGGTGCACCTGTGGAATTACCCTTAACTGCATATCAACTGCATGTGCCTCTTTAGCTAAAATATCAGCGCATTCGATAGACTCCCTACTTGAATGGGACAAAACAACATCCCAATCGCCGTACATAAGCTGACGTGTTGCCTCAATTTCAGCTTTGAACGGATGATCTGATGTATTATCCCTCAACAAAATATTCAACGCCTCCAATGAATCCGAAAAAGCCTGTACTTTTTGAAGCTTGTAAATCTGACATACCTCAAGCCCTGTTTTAATAGCCAAAACCTCTGCTATTGCCACCGGAAAAGTCCCAATATTCTTCATAAAACCTGTTACCCAACTTCTGTGTCATCTCTAATCAATCCACCAACCGCCGCTGATTATGGTTTCTAATTGACGCATCCACATCGAGCCGAACATATCCTGGTGTTGGCTTCCTCCATTTAGTATCTGGTTGCGATGTCTCCGCGAGTAGTTGGTGTTTCAGTCTTCCTTCCACAGCATCTTCCATTAGATGGTGTTGACACTGGTAGAACACCTCCTTTGGAGTAGCTGTTTTACCTTCAAACACTTGAATACATCTTGCCTTCCATAGTAGCCAGCAGACATGTGCAAAAACTCGGTCCATTTCCATTTTTTGAAACGAGCCTTGGCTGGATTTCTCGTTGCATTCCATCGAAGCCAATCCTGCAAACTATGTGAGAAAAAGATAGTATATTTATTAGGATTAACAAACTCTCTCCACACATTTTTTGCTCTCACACAATCTCTCAAAATATGCAATATTGTTTCCTCACATTGACAACCAAAGGAGCACTCCCTTGTATTTGAAATACCAATTTTCTCTCTCATAGAATTTGTCATTAATCTCTCATGGGTTACTTGCCAAAGAAAAATTTTAATCTTTTCAGGCACATGCCAGCGCCAAAAACTCCACAGTCCCGAGGGTGACTCATTGACCTCTGGTACAGATAAGAATTTATATGTTGATTTTACTGTAAAGGTTCCATCAGGTGAATTACGCCAGACGATTGCATCTGGTTGGGATCCCACAGGAGGCTTCATCTTAGCCATCACTCTCATAACCCATTCTGGTAAATGCTCCTTCCACCTTTGAACATCCCAAGTGCCACTTTGAGTAGTAAAACTAGCAACCATTTCATCCGGGTTAATTTTATCAAAATTTGAAACAACATACTCAATCAAAGGTCGATCAAGAGGTGTCCATAAGTCCCACCAAAATCTAGTTGCTCTGCCATCATTTATTTTTTTACCTACACCTTGTAAAAACCTCTCCCATACTTCAGTGATAGCTTGCCATGTAAGAGAATTATACTTCTTTTTCTCTACTCTTGGTATGCAGTCATCGCCACATTCATATCTTGCTCTTAAGCACTGAACCCATAAGGCGTTTGGTTTAGTTATCAATCCCCAACACAACTTCATAATAAAAGCCTTGTTCTGAATTTCTAAATTTTTCATTCCCAAACCACCTACCTTTTTGCTCCTCAAGATTTTTTGCCATGCTATCAAGTGCATTTTCTTGACATTTTCATCTTGACACCATAAAAAACTTCTACTTATTCTCTCTATTTCTTGAATCACCCCCCTTGGCAAAAGAGAGGATTGCATTTGATATGAGGGTAGAGCTGAGATAACCGCCTTAATAAGCACCGCTCGACCTGCCATGGTTAAGTATTTACCCTTCCATGAAGATAATCGAGATTTAACCCTTTGAGTAATATGTCCAAATGTCTCCTTGGTTACTCTTGAGTGTATCAACGGAACTCCTAAATAACGTCCCAAGTCAGCAGTTACCCCAATACCTAACTTATTACTAAGAGCAATCTCTCTATTAAAATGTACATTTCTAGAGAAAAATGCCTTAAATTTGCTATGATTAATTCTATGTCCAGAGACAATACAGAACCTCTTCATAGTTTCCTTGATAACCTCCATCTGCCTTGATGATGCCTCTTCAAAAAGTAAAAGATCATCTGCAAAAAATAAATGAGATAAGGCAGGACCATGTGTTGATATCCTTAATGGTTTCCAACGTCCCCTTGTACATTCCCTCTTAATGAAATGACCAAGTCTCTCCATGCACAAAACAAAGAGGTACGGACTCAATGGGTCTCCTTGCCTGACACCTCTAGAGGGGGAAAAAGTTTGACCTTCACTACCATTCCAAACTACCTTCATAGATGCTGAGTTGACACATGCCATTATAACTTGAATTAAGTCATGTCGAATACCAATTACTTGCAATGTATTTTCAAGGAACCCCCAATCCAATCTGTCATAAGCTTTTTCCATGTCCACTTTAACTGCTACATAACCCTTCCTTCCAGGTCTAGTACGCATGAAGTGGATAGCTTCTTGAGCAATAATGATATTATCACAACTAGATCTAGAGGGAATAAAACTACATTGCTCTGGTCCTATCAGATAATTCATAATCCCTCTAAATCTATTTGCCAATATCTTTGTGATCACCTTAAAGCTCACATTGCACGAGAGAGATAGGCCTCATATCTTTTAAGCTCACTGGATTATCTGTCTTCGGTATAAGCACTATATTAGTTTGATTAATAGTGCCTATAGAAGAAGGATTCCGAAAGGCCTCTGTAATTATCTCACATAATTTACTCCCAACTTTATCCCATTGGGTTTGAAAAAAAATGAGCATTTAATCCATCAGGACCAGGGGCTTTAAAAGCTCCTATTGAAAAAGCAGCATTTTTAATTTCCACGTCCACAACTTCCCTGTGCAGAATTTCAAAGTGTTCAGGCTGTAAAGATGGGAAGTCATTCGGCCACTCTTCCACCGCTTGAACAGAATCATCCCGAGCATATAACTTCATAAAAAACTCACTAGCCATCTGGTTGAGTTTATGTGGATCACTAACCCATGTGCCCTCCTCATCTTGCAATGTTGAAATGCTTCTTCTTTTACGCTTAATGACTGCAGATGCATGGAAATATCTTGTGTTTTTATCCCCCCATTGAAGCCATTGGCAACGAGATTTTTGAAACCATATTAATTCCTCTTGTAATAACAGTCTATTATATTCATCCCACAGCTTCTTCTCAATTCTATGGAGCCCATTCCTTATATGAATCTTTTTGTGTCTTTCAATGCCTTCTAGTCTTTTAAGAATGGCTTTCCTTTTATTTGGAATACTTCCAACTTTTTCTTTATTCCATGCAATAGCCATATTTCGAAAATTTACCATCTTCGTACTTGAGTTTTGGCGTGCGTTTTTATCTTGATGTTTTTCTTTTTCTTTTTTCTTTTAAATTAAAAGTCTGGCTCATAACACATAATCTTCTTACAACACATAATCCTCTTACGAGGTCAACTTTCCTAGTCAGCATGCCACATGAGCAAATTTAATGGCGTTAACACCACATGGGCAAAATTAACATCATCAAATGTTTCTCCAAATCCCTTTCAAAAGTCAAGAACCAATTGTTTTAAAGAGAACAAACTTGAAGGACTGAAACTACTTGTTTTAAATTTAAAGGACTAAAACTAAAATTAAATAAAATTTAAAGGACTAAAAGTGTTATTAACTAGGAAAAAAAGTTAGAATGATAATGTAAATAATATGTAAAATTGAGGAAAAGTCTGATATTAAAAATTTAATTAGTGAGAAAGGCTTGATAGATTTTTATACATATAAAATAAGAGCACTTTGCCAATTTGGCAATTCGGTAACCATAAAGCAATAATACTCTAATTTATGTTCTTATCACCAATTAAGTTTTTAATGGGGGCTTTTCCCCAATTTTTGATAGATAATTTTGTTTTTAATGTGGCATATAAAGAATATAAAGTTTTTTCTTTTTGTCCCACTTATAATATGCTTATAACTTGATATGTAATTGAATGGTTTCAAAGAAGGGGGGAAATGTCATTTAAATACCAGATAAAATTTCGAAACTCTAAAACGTCTGTTAAAAAATTAAAAGGACACAAAGGTGATGAGGAGGAATCTGAGATTTTGAAATTTAAGTGTTTTTACTAAAATATCTCTTATCTCTCTCCTCTTATATTTTTGGCCACTCTCTTTCTCTCTCCTCTTCCTCTCTTCATTTTCACTCTCACCTGCGCCTTTCTTTCCTCATCAGCGACAGCTTCCATCTTCACCGCTGTCAGCGAGTTCTGCATAACTACCAAAAACGCCGCGACTATGAGTTTGTTTTTTAGTTTGATTTTTTGAAATTTTAATTGTTTGGGATGTGGTGGTTGTTGGGGTTGAACTCTATTGTTGAAAAGGGAAGGAAGGAGAGATGAAGAAGAATATAAACATAAAACGAGCTTAGGAGGCTGGAAAATCCAGTAATGAACAGTAAATGAATTTGAGGAAGAAGAAGGTGAACAGTAAATAGAGACTTTTAACAAAATTCATAATGAGATTAACAAGTTCAGTAATGTGATAACAAGTTTAGTAATGGGAATAACAAGTGTATTCATTAGGGGGAACACATGTCACTCCTGAAACCAAAATCTGAGGACAATTAACAAATTTCGTAATGAGAATAACAAGCTCTTCAATGGTATTAACAAGTTCAGTAATGAGAATAACAAATGTATTCATCAGGGGGAACACATGTCACTGTTGAAACCAAAATCTGAGGACAATTAACAAATTTCGTAATGGGAATAACAAGTTCTTTAATGGTATTAACAAGTTCCGTAATGAGAATAACAAGTGTAATTGTCAGGTTGTACACATGTCACTCTAACGAACGCCTTTGTTATTCTCATTATTGAACTTGTTAATACCATTAAATAATTTGTTATTCCCATTACAATATTTGTTAATTGTGCTCAAAGTTTGGTTTCAGCAGTGACATGTGTTCCCTCTTACGAATACACTTGTTATTCTCATTACTGAACTTATTCCTATTATTGAACTTGTTAATCCCATTACAAATTTTGTTAAAAGTCCATATTTACTGTTCATCTTCTTCTTTCTCAAACTCATTTATTGTTCATTATTAGATTTTTCAACCTTTTGAGCTTGTTTTACTGTTTACCTTCTTCTTCATCTCTCCTTTCTTCCCCTTCCAATAATAGAATCCAACCCTAACAACTACCACATCCCAAACGATTAAAATTTCATAAAATTAAACCAGAAACAAACTCATAGTCGCGATGTTTTTGGTGGTTATGGTGGAACTCGCCGGCGACAAGAAGGTGAAGCTTTCGCCGGCGAGGAAAGAAAGGCGTAGGTGAGAGTGAAAATGAAGAGAGGGAGAGGAGAGAGAAAGGATGAAGAGGAGAAATATAAGGGGTGTTTTAGTAAAAACATTTAATTTCAAAATCCCAGACATTTGGCACTTAAATTCCTCCTCATCAACTATGTGTCCTTTTAATTTTTTTAACAGACGTTTTGGGGTTTTGAAATTTCATATAGTATTTAAATGACATTTTCCAAAAAAAAAAAAAAAAGATATGTAATTGTAATACAAGCTCCAGGTTCTTTTTATAATTATAAGATTCTAAAATTTGAGTTACTTTGATCCTTTTTATAAGAGTTCAATAAGAATTGTATGAATATACAATGAGTTTTTTTTTTTCATTTTTGCCCACCATTAATTATGCATATTGCATGAATTAAAAAGGCTTTTAATAGGGAGAATGACACTTAAATACCATATGAACATCCAAAACCCTGAATAGACCATTAAAATTTGGAAAGGATAGAGAAGGGATTTTGTGGGAATATGGGTTTTTGATATTTTGACTGAAAGACCAAAATGCCTTTAAGGCTTATTTAATGGAAAGAAAGTGTTGGGATTGTTGGTGCTCGGACTCCTTCTTCCTCTAACTCTCATAGCGTTGTCGTCCCCAGTTGATGCACATGAGCTCCAACTTCTTCTTCCTCTAACTCTCACACTCGGTGGTGGCCTCCCCAAATCAGCAAGGGTGGGTGCAATTCGTCGCATAGTCGCCCAAAGGATAGTGAGTTCGTTCTTTCTCTTCATTTTCACCATCACAACGCCAAGAAGCTAGTTTTTGGCGAAGGTCTGCAATTTCCGGCGAGTTCATGATTTTTCTGACAAGCTTATGAGTTTTCCAGCGAGCTTTTCCAGTTGCAGGCTAAGAGTAATGAGATTAACAAAATTCGTAAGTACTGACAATATATGTAAAAGGATTGATAAAGAGTTTTGGGTTTTGACCAATTGAGTAATGAGATTGACTAAAATAGTAATGGTTTTTTTAAAAAATCAGTAAGTAAGGACAATATATGTAATAGAATTGACAAAAAAATTTGGGTTCTGACCAATTGAGTAGTAAGATTGACTAAAATAGTAATGGTTTTGACAAAATTGAGTAATCCTTTTACACATATTGTCCTTACTTACCAATTTTGTCAAAACCATTACGGATTTCACTAAAACTATTACTATATTAGTCAATCTCATTACTCAATTGGTTACAATCCAAAACTCTTTGTCAAAATAATCATTTACATATATTGTTAGTATTTACGGATTTAGTCAATCTCATTACTCTTAACCAGAAATTGGAAAAGCTCACTGGAAAATTCATAAGCTTGTCAGAAACTCAAGAACCCACCATAAACTGCGGAACTTTGTCAGAAATTGGTTTCTCAGCGTTGTGATGGTGAAAGTGAAGAGAAAGAATGAAGTTGAATGGAGAAGAATAAAATAACGGTGGTAGTGGTGACTTTTGGGACGCTAGAGAAAGAAGTGAACTTTGTAATCATAATCGTTCTCAAGCATGCCCTTTTGGAAGAAAGAGAACTTCCCATAGCAGCTTGAACCACATTACTTGGAGATTTGGTCGTTGTTGAAGGCATCTTAAGTGGCATGTATGAAGTCGTTAGAGCATTCTACTAGAGAGAATAGAGTGTAGAGAGAAGAGGTGTAGGGATGAAAGGTAAAAAGAAATAAAGGAAAATGTAATTTTATTTTTTGCCTAAATATTCAAAAGTCAAATTCCTACCTACGTACTTTTCTGTTTTTTTCGTAGACTTTTCTGGGTTTTGAAAATTCATATGATATTTAAATGTCATTCTTCCTTTTTAATACTTATATTTACTCTATCTCTCTTTTTTATTTGCCCCTAATAAATAAGATTAGGGGTGGGCATGGGCATGGCTGGGCAGGGCGAGACCCCTGCCCGATGCCCAGCCCGAATAATGAATGGGCTGCATTTTGCAGCCCGATGCCCGGCCCTGCCCGATAAAAGTCCTAACCATTTTCGGGCAAGGCAAGGGCGGGCTGGGCAGGGCGGGCTTCCCCTGCCCAAGTAGTGACGCATTGCTCTACTCCATAAAAATTCTAGTTCACACTTCACAGAATTTCAAAACTTTGGAAATACATGAAGTATAATATTATATATTTAGATATAATAATATAATATTTTTTAAATAAAATAATATATATAGAATAATATTTATTTAAATATATTTAATTTTTCGGGCAGGGCCAAATGGGCAGGGCAAGACCCCCTGCCCAATGCCCACTCTGCCTAGCTTATTGTTTGGCCCAAAGCGCCCAAATATTTTTCGGGCCACTTTTTTAGGGCTGGGCTGGGCAATTTTTTGCCGGGCTTGGGCGGGCATACCGGGCATCTGGGCACCATGCTCACTCCTAAATAAGATATACTTAAAAAAATTATTTCAGAAATACTTTTTTATATTAAACTACTTTTAACCGATTTTTTAAACAATTCGATTTTATAAATTGGAGAGAAGGGAGTAATATGTTTTTGAGTGCTTTAGGTTAACCGTTCTTCACTAAAAATAAACGCTTTCTTCTTCCCGTGCGATGTTGACTGTGAAGATGTCACTGTGTACAGCTACAAGGTATGCGTTTCCCAAACTTCCTCACTTTCTTCATTCTTCTTCACCTTCCATCATTTTCTCTTTTGCTTATTCTCTTAACCCAAAGTTCTTTGCTCATTTTCAAACCCCAAATGCAATTACCATTCACGATTCTGTAGCTTCTTTCAATCGCTTACTACATATGCATCCCCCACCTTCCATATTTCAAATTAATAAGATTTTAGGATCACTTGCCAAGGCTAAACATCATCGCACTGTTATCTCCTTGATTGCACAAGCTGAGTTCAGGGGATTCACACCCGATTTAGTCACACTGAGCATCTTGATCAACTGTTACTGCTATTTGGGTCAGATGTATTCTGCTTTCTCAATATTAGGAAAGATATTTAAGGTGGGTCTTCAACCCGATACTGTAACTTTGAATACGCTGATAAGAGGACTCTGCATTAGGAACCAGGTTGGAGAAGCATTGGATTTTTATGATGATCTAATGGACAAAGGATTTCAACTAGATAAAGTTAGTTACGCAATCTTGATTAATGGTCTGTGCAAAATTGGGAAGATAGGGTCTGCCATTAAATTGGTCCGAAAGATGGAGGGGGAGTTAATTAAGGCTGATGTAATTATATACAACACAATCATTGATGGCCTTTGCAAAGTTGGAAATGTCATTGAGGCCTATGAATTGCGTTCTAAAATGATTGATCAAGGCATTTTACCAGATATTGTCACCTATAACTCGCTAATCCATGTTCACTGCTGCAAGAGACAGTGGCTAGAAGCTTCTCAGTTGCTACAAGAATTGATATTGAGAGACATCCAACCTAACATTTATACATTTAATATATTGATTGGCATGTTCTGTAAAAGAGGAAGGATGATAGAAGCTCAAGCTGTGGTTGCTAGGATGATGAAATGCGATGAGAGACCTGATGTTGTAACTTACAATTCATTGATGGATGGGTATTGTTTGATGAACAATGTTAATGAGTCAAAAGAAGTATTTAATAAGATGGTTCAAAGTGGATTGACACCTGATCTAGTTAGCTTTAATGTCTTGATTTTTGGATTATGTAAAATCAAAATGGTAGATGAATCTATGACTATTTTTAACAAAATGCGTTGCAAAAGTGTCGTTCCCAATACTAGGACTTACAACACTCTTATTGATGGCATGCGCAAATTAGGAAGAATGTCATGTGTGCATGATCTTGTTTATGATATGCGTGATAATAGTATTGCCCCTGATGTTGTTACTTATAATATTTTGTTAGATGCATTTTGCAAAAGCCGGAATATTGACCAAGGGATTGCATTATTTCAGCAAATGGTTGCCCAGGGAGTTCAGCCTAATTTGCACACACTTAACATACTTCTTGACGGTTTATGTAAAGGTTATAGACTAAATGATGCTTGGGAGATTTTTAGATACCTTTTGATGAAAGGCTTTCATCTAGATGTCTACACATATAATATTATGATCAATGGCCTTTGTCGACAAGGGCTGCTTGATGAAGCCATGACTTTGCTTCCAAAAATGAAAGAGAATGACTGCCTCCCTAATTCTGTGACATATACAATACTTCTTCGAGCTCTTTTGGAAAAAAGTGAGAATGAGAAAGTAGAGAATCTTCTTCATGAAATGATTGATAGTGGCATCCTAAAACAATTAAACAAGGTTAGATACTCTTGTCTTGAGTACTTATACTTGTACGAATGTTTAAATTTGTCCTTTATGGTTATCCAATGATTGTTTCATTTTGGTTAAAACTGTTGGATTATTTGATGGGTTGAAGGGACTGGAAGAGTTATGTTCAATTCATATCATAGATTCATTGTGCCTATGTACTTACCCATGATTTTCTTTTGGACTGAACATGACTTTGCTTTTGTTTCTTTATGGTTCATTTCTAGTTCAATTTATTACCTTCAAATTTTAGCTTGCAAATTGAATAGATATTGTTTGGTTTCCTCTTAGGTTAAAGCCATTTATTAAGACTTCTCCTCTAATCAACAAAGCTTGATGTTTATTTCCCATGCCTAACTTTTTTTTCTTATTTTGAATATGGCTAGTTGATGATTGCTAGAAATTGATTTTGTTAGTGAATTGACCTTAGATGGTTTTTATTTGATTAATTTCTTCCTAAATATGTGATTTTTTGTTGATGCTCTTTAATTAAATTCTGTAATTCAAATTTTTTTTTTTGGAAAGTAAAATTAGTATGCTAAAAATACCTGATGAACAACAAATTGCATTAAAAAAAAGTTATTTTCTAGTCTCCAGAAGCAATAAGAATCTAGATGCATTTGCCATTTGGTAGCCATTACTAATTGACTTGGCCGTGAATGCCTGCAACTGCAACTTTCCCACCTATTGAGCTGTTTTAGATTTTTTTTTTTAAAAGAAAACAAAATTGGCTGCTTCCTGTTTATCAATTTTTCGTGCATCAGTGAATTATCTTTGCATTATAGTTTGTAATTGTTCAGCTGGTATGAGTGAATGCTTGCTGTCTTATTTTTCAAAACCTCAACTGAAGCATGTCAAGGCAGGCAAAGAGTTGTACTTGATTAATTTTATAAATGGTGATCTTGTAAGACCAAAGATGATTAATTTTAATATATTTATGTTGATTTTGTGCTTATTACTACTGCTCATATTTGGAATTCAACATGAGTTTGTTCCTTCATACTTCTTAGCTAGTGTTAAGAATTGTTTCCAATGCCTGTTTCTTTTAGCAAGGTTTCTTTTTTCCTGAGCAAATCTTTCTTTTAGCAACTGAAATTTTTCTTTTCGTCTTAGTTCACAGTCTCGCAGGTGATGGTAACAAATGCAGCATCCTTGCTACTATGAGAAAAGAGTAAAAATATGAAGGAAGCCTTTGCACTAGATAACAAGGGTTGATGACGGCTGCAAAAAGGAACTCACTAAACTAAGTGTAGACATCGTGAAGTTGCAAGATGTCTTGGAGCTTTGTGGAGGTGTGATCTACTGGTATCATTCTATTGGGCTCTTAGGTTGGTTATGCAGTGCTTCAAGGTCACTCATCACATCAGGCCGAGCTGCAAAATGGATGTTCAGCTGAAGAATGGGCTAAGGCTCATCTCTATTAAGCTGCCCAGATACAAAGCCTGAAGCTGGATCCACTTTTGTCTATGTATTAGGTTTGCTTTTGGGGAACGTTTACTGGTCTGTACGGCCTCTTTTCTTTTTTTCCTCCTTTGTTATGAATGGTTTTAATTATAGTCCTTCTGTCCTAGATGAGAAGTACTAATATCCATGAACTGAATATTAATGGGCCAAAAGATGTGAATTGGGCTTGGGAGAGGAGGACAAACATAGAACTTGTTGTTAAGGTATATAGAGGGAGGCGGGAGGCGGCAGGGAGGTGTGAAGAATTTTGTTGACTCTTTCCCTTTGTGTATCATTCTCCTCGTCCCCGGTGACCCTTCTCTTTATGCTATTTCCTTTTATTGTCTCAAACTTATCATTTTCTCAGTACTCTATATATGATATTTGAGACTTTATAGCATAGTAGTCAAAATCGTGATTAAACTCGTAAGATCGTCAATCTTACGATTTTTTTGAGAGAAAACGATCTGACTCGCATTCAGGATCGTTCTTGAGCAAGATCGACCAAGATCGCTAGGGAAACTCGTAAAATCGTAAGATCAACCAAGATCGTTTGAGATCGTCGATCTTGCAATGGTGAAGGTAAAGGATGTCATCAGAGAGGAGGAATAATGAAGACGATGGTCAAAGTCTGAAGGTCGAGCTCGTGGCGCTGGTTTCTGGATCAACTCGCGGCGGTCTTTGCAATGTATCAGGTCTGTGCTCCATTTTTGGTAGTAGAGGAAGGTCGTTCGCCGACGACTATGGTGGAAGAGAAAGTTGCCGGCAAGACAGGGTGAAAGGGCGAAGATGGAGTAAGAGTCGAAAATCCCTCGTTTGTGGCATTGTGCTCTCCCCCCTTCCAGATCTCAGGTCTCTGCGTATATCCCTTTCTTTTCCGCTCGCGGCGCGTTGTGTATCGGGTCTGACCTAAGTGCAAACATTGGAAGTTCTCTAGGACCTAAGTGCAAATGCAAGTTTTATAATTAAATCAGATCATTTAAGACTCATTAAATGTTATTTTGAATGCTATATATTTTTATTTGAAGGTTGAATTGTTTTTTAGGATTAAGTTGTAAGTTAAATGTTATTTTATATGCATATATATTTTTTATTATTACTAAAATTTAAAAAGTAATATCTTTACGATTCGTGTCGATCTCACGATTTACGATCTTGCTACCCCCTTTCGTGTTGAAAATTATGCCCTAGGGGTCAATCATTGTACTTTAAACATTATTGTTATTTAAAGTATTTCTCTATTTTGTTATCATATCATTTGCATGTTTATTATAATGACTGTATCCTTGGATGTATAATAAAGATTGTCCTAAATGTCCTTGGTCAATTATCTATGCGGGAGCGAAGATAAAATAAGATCAGTATGACTTTGATGAGCTATGGAGATACGAATCAAAGTCTTAGGCACTTGTAAGAGTACAAGGTGCTGGACCGACCCACTACGAGAAAGCTGTATGGATTAAATCATAAGCTTATCACATGTATAACCACGTCACAATGCCCTTTGATTTTAGATCATCATGGATTCCTACATGAGAGTCGCTAATCTTTGACCTAGTCAAAAATCACCTTTGACCGAGTGATGATAAAGGCTTTGATCGGGATTAGTGATTTTCATGTAGAGGAATGTGAATGGTCAAGATGAGATTTGTCCCTCACATTTGTAGAGAGATATCAATGGCCTCTAACCTTGTTTTATTGTTTTAGGATGCCATTATCAATCATTTCATGAAGAAGATTCTCTACTTTCTTATTCTCACTTTTTTTCCAAAAGAGCTCGAAGAAGTATTGTATATGTCACTAAATGAGGCAGGCAGTCATTCTCTTTCATTTTTGGAAGCAAAGTCATGGCTTCATCAAGCAGCCCTTGTCGGCAGAGGCCATTGATCATAATACTATATGTGTAGACATCCAGAAGAAAGCCTTTCACCAAAAGGTATCTAAAAATCTCCCAAGCATCATTTAGTCTATGACCTTTACATAAACCGTCAAGAAGTATGTTAAGTGTGTGCAAATTAGGCTGAACTCCCTGGGCAACCATTTGCTGAAATAATGCAATCCCTTTGTCAATATTCCGGCTTTTGCAAAATGCATCTAACAAAATACTATAGGTGACTACATTAGGGGAAATACTATTATCACGCATATCATAAACAAGATCTTGCACACATGACATTCTTCCTAATTTGCGCATGCCATCAATAAGGGAGTTGTAAGTCCAAATATTAGGGTTGACGTTTTTGCAACGCAATTCTTTAAAAAGAGCCATAGCTTCATCAACCATTTTGATCTTACATAATCCATCAATCAATATTGTAAAGCTAACCACATTAGGTGTCAATCCACTTCGAACCATCTTATCAAATACTTCTTTTGACTCATTAACATTGTTCATCAAACAATACCCAGCCATTAAAGAATTATAAGTCACAACATTAGGTCTCTCACCACATTTCATCATCCAGGCAAGTGCAACTTGAGCTTCTATGATCCTTCCTTCTTTACAGAATATATCAACAAAAATAGACATGTGCTTTTTTCCGAGGAGCGCCCAGTAGCAAATGTTTTTTTCAGGTGCAAAAGTAACTATGTGGTTACAAATTAGATGCAAAAATAGCGTTTGACCGTTAAGTTTGACTTTTTTTGCTAACTGGACGATGACGTGGCTTTTCAAATGTGCAAAAATAATTTTAGAATCTTGAAAAAATATTTCAGGTATTGATCGGTATTAAAAGGATACTGAAAAAAATATTTGAGTCTACCGATTGGTACTAAAAGTATTTTCGGGATACCGATTGGTACAAAAAAATATTTCATAATTTTGAAAAATTATTTTAGGATCTTGAAAAACTATTTCAGGTATTGACTGGTACTAAAAGGATATTGAAAAAATATTTGAAATGCCACGTCATCGTCCAGTCAGCAAATAAAGTCAAACTTAACAATCAAAAGTCAAACTTAACGGTCAAACGCTATTTTTGCACCTAATTTGTAACCACATAATTACTTTTGCACCTGAAAAAAGCATTTGCTACTGGGCGCTCCTAGGAGAAAAGCACATGTCTATTTTTGCACCTTAACCCTTTAATCAATAAGGTTATGTTGGACTTTTTCACATTTAGAATATATTGTACCACTCTCATCCTATTTATAAGTTTATTTTGACCAAATCTCACATACCAAAGAGGGGTAGTTGACACAATGATTATGTGAATAAATTTTTAATTTTACCCTCATTTATGATTGAGTATTTTTTAACTGTTTCTTCTCTCTCTATTTTTATAGATATAATTAATATGGGTAAAATTGTCACAATATCATTTATTATATCAAACTGGATTTATAAATAGGAGAGTGGTAAGAATGTCCTACGACTTTACTACAAATTTAAAATTTCAAATAAACTTTCTATCATATTTTTCTCTTATTTAATACTTAGGACCCGTTTGTTAGGAAGAAAGCTTGGGGAGGGAAAGGGAAGATTTCAATCTTCCCATGGATTTTGGCTGTTTGTTACACCTCTTCATTTTCTTCCTACCAAACAATTCAAGTCATCTTCCCTCATCTTTCAAATTTTCCTTTCCATTCCTTTCCCTCCTCTAAGGTTCATTTCCCTCCCCAAACTTTCTTTGTAACAAACGGGTGCAATTTTCCCACGATAAGTTTCATTTTTGGGAGGGTTCCATGCCGAAGGAAGTACAAAAGAAGGCTCACTGGAAATCACTGCTTCCAGCTTCATGTCGAGTGCTCTTCTAGGTCAAGTTTTCCCAAGATGTTATCGGCGAAGATGTCGCTCTATGCCGCAAGAAGGTACACTTTACTTGAACCTCCTCACTTTGTTCCATGTTCTTCATCTTCCATCATTCTCTCCTCCCCTTTCTCCCTCAACCCCAAGCTCTTTGCTCATTCTCAAGCCCCAGATGCAAATAGCATTCATAATTCTGTAGCTTCATTCAATCGCTTACTCCATATGCATCCTCCACCTTCCATAGTCCAAATTACCAAGATTTTAGGATCACTTGCCAAGGCTAAACATTATCGCACTGCTATCTCATTGTTTGCTCAAGCTGAGTTCAGGGGATTCACGCCCGTTTTAGTTACACTGAACATCTTGCTCAATTGTTACTGCCATTTTCATATGTATTCTGCTTTCTCAATGTTGGGAAAGATTTACAAGGTGGGTCTTCATCCGGACATCGTAACATTGAATACGCTGATAAAAGGACTATGTGCTAGTAACCAAGTTGGGGAGGCATTGGACTTTTATGACGACCTGGTGGCCCAAGGATTCCAATTAGATGGAGTTAGTTACGGAATCTTGATTAACGGGCTATGCAAAATTGGGAAGATAAGGTCTGCCATTAAATTGCTCCAAAAGATGGAGAGGCAATTAGTTAAGCCGGATGTTGTCATATACAACACAGTCATCGATGGTCTTTGCAAGGGTGGACATGTCATTGAGGCCCATGAATTATGCTCTAAAATGAATGATCAAGGAATTTTACTAAATATTGTCACCTATAACTCTCTAATCCATGGATACTGCAGCATGGGACAGTGGCAAGAAGCTACTCAGTTGCTAGATGAAGTTATATTGAAAGGTATCCAACCTGAAATTTATACATTTAATATAACCATTGATATGTTCTGTAAAGAAGGAAGGATCATAGAAGCTCAAGTTGCACTTGCCTGGATGATGAAATGTGGTGAGAGACCTAATGTTGTGACTTATAATTCTTTAATGGCTGGGTATTGTTTGATGAACAATGTTAATGAGTCAAAAGAAGTATTTGATAAGATGGTTCGAAGTGGATTGACACCTAATGTGGTTAGCTTTACAATATTGATTGATGGATTATGTAAGATCAAAATGGTTGATGATGCTATGGCTCTTTTTAAAGAAATGCGTCGCAAAAACGTCAATCCTAATATTTGGACTTACAACTCCCTTATTGATGGCATGTGCAAATTAGGAAAAATGTCATGTGTGCAAGATCTTGTTTATGATATGCGTGATTGTAGTATTGCCCCTGATGTTGTGACTTATAATACTTTGTTAGATGCATTTTGCAAAAGCTGGAATATTGACCAAGGGGTTGCATTATTTCAGCAAATGGTTGCCCAGGGAGTTCAGCCTGATTTGCACACACATAACATACTTATTGATGGTTTGTGTAAAGGTGATAGACTAAATGATGCTTGGGAGATTTTTAAATACCTTTTGATCAAAGGCTATCATCTGGATGTCTACACATATAATACTATGATCAATGGCCTTTGCCGACAAGGGCTGCTTGATGAAGCCATGACTTTGCTTCCAAAAATGAAAGAGAATGACTGCCTGCCTGATTTAGTGACGTATACAATACTTCTTCGAGCTCTTTTGGAAAAAAGTGAGAATAAGAATGTAGAGAATCTTCTTCATGAAATGATCGATAATGGCATCCTAAAACAATAAAACAAGGTTAGATACTCTTGACTTAAGTACTTGTACTTGTACGAATGTTTAAAGTTGTTCTTTATGGTTATTCAATGTTTCTTAATTGTTCAATTATTTGATGGGTTAAATGGACTTGAAGAGTTATGTTCAAGTCACATCTTTAATAAACTCATTGTTCCTTTGTACGTAGTACCCATGATTTTTTTTGGACTGAACATGACATTGTTTTTTTCTTTCTTGGGTTAAATACCATTTTTGCCACGGAAGTTTTGGTTTTAGAATACCCAACACCTGAAAATTCTTTTGGTATCATTTTTGCCTCGGAAGTTTACAAAAAGGAGTAGGGTTAAGGTGCAATTTTACACATGAAGTTTACCCCCAGGAGCGCCCAGCACCACGAATTTTTTTTCAGGAGCAAAAGTACACACGACGTTACGTTTTGGGAGCAAAAATACCACGGGTCGTTAGTTGACCGTTAACTTGGATGTTAGTCAACTAACGGCCCGTGGTATTTTGCTCCCAAAACGTAACGTCGTGTGTACTTTTGCTCCTGAAAAAACTTCGTGGTGCTGGGCGCTCCCGGGGGTAAACTTCATGTGTAAAATTGCACCTTAACCCAAAGGAGTAAATATGCCCTGGAAGTTTGTTTAGGAGCAAATTTACCCCGGAATAAGAGCAAATTTTTGTAAACTTCCGGGGCAAAAATGATCAATCCAACGGTCAAGATCAACCGATGGGCAAGATTGCTACGTTTGTAAACTTCCAGGGCAAAAATGATACCAAAAAAACTTTTGGGTGCTGGGTGCTCCAAAACCAAAATTTCCGTAGCAAAATTGGTATTTATCCCTTCTTTCTTTATGGTTCATTTCTAGTTCGATTTATTACCTTCAAATTGTATCTTTCCAATTGAATAGATTTTGTCTCGTTTCGTCTATGGTCATGACCCTTGATTATGCCTTCTCCTTTATTCAACAAAGCTTTAGGTTAACTAATCATCAACATGTGATGCATTTGGTCACCATTACTAACTGCAACTTTCCCACCTATTGAGCTGTTTTAGATTTTTTTTTAGTAGAAAAAAATCAGTGAATTATCTTTGCATTATAGTTTGTCATTGTTCCGCCAGTATGAGTGAATGCATGCTGTATTATGTTTCAAATCTCAACTGAAGCATGTTAAAGCATGCAGAGGGCTGTACTTTATTAATTTTGTAAATGATGGTCTTATAAGATGAAATCAGATCAGATACTCTAGTTCCTATTAGTGTCATACATGTGCTGCCTGGTGGTTATTTATAGATGTGTGCAAGATCAGATACTCTAGTTCCTATTAGTGTCATACATGTGTGCAAGATCTTGTTTATGATATGCGTGATAGTGGTATTGCCCCTAATGTTGTCACTTATAATACTTTGTTGGATGCATTTTGCGAAAGCCAGAATCTCAACCAAGGGATTGCATTATTTCAGGAAATAGTTGCCCAGGGAGTCCAGCCTGATTTGTACACGCATACAATACTCATTGATGGTTTGTGTAAAGGTGATAGACTAAATGATGCTTGGGAGATTTTTTAAATACCTTTTGATCAAAGGCTATCATCTAAATGTTTGTACATATAATGTTAAGATCAGCGGTCTCTGTAGACAAGGGATGCTTGATGAAGCTATGATTCTGCTTCCAAAAATGAAAGAGAATGACTGCCTCCCTGATTTAATAACATATAAAATGCTTCTTGGAGCTCTTTTGGCAAAACGTGAGAATGATAAAGCAGAGAAACTTCTTCATGAAATGATTGATAGTGGTATTCTGAAACAATAAAACAAGGTTAGATACTCTTGTCTTTATTACTTGTGAAAATGTTAAATTTGTCCTTAATGGTTATTCAAGGATTGCTTCTTTTTGTTCTTATTTGTCATATTTTGATTTACGTATGTTGAGCAGCATCTCTAATTTAGCTCAAGAATTAAATTGGCTGATTGGAGAATTAGTTGCAAAATATTTTGGATCAGGCATAAAGTTTCATCCAGTGATTTCATAACCAAGGAAGGCTATGTCTGAGCATATTTTGGAAAATGTTGTTAAGGGATAACTTCTTACAAGGTCAGATTAATTAAGATGAACATGTTATGCTTAAGTTCTTGAACCTCCATGTTGCGTATTTATTCTTGTCTTGGATGATGTAGCAAATTCAGTGGCAAGAGAGCCGTGGCCCCCTTGTTTTCAAATTTTCTTTTGTATAATATAGGTATTATGTAAATTCTTTTACCCCTAAAAAATTTATGTATATTTTCTGTTTTTTAGTTCAAGTTATCGATTCCCCTTCTAATCAAATCCCAGTCCACCCTTGAGTAAGTTGATGTGCACTAGGAAAGAATTTTTCTAAGTGTCTGTTTGGATTAGCGGTAGAAGCTGCTTTTCCAATGTGATTTACGGTATACGAGGTTAGTTTGTGAGAGGAATTTTGTCTCGACTTGCGTGAACGTGTTTTTCCAACGCTAACTCAAACATACCTTTAGTGTGTAAACCTACTATTTTTTTTGTTAATCACTGCAGCTTGTAGGCAATACTGTGTATAAAATATGTTTGTATGTGATAATTCTGCTTTAATTGTAAATCAGGTTATGCCGTTTCCTTCTTGAGAAGTGCTTTTGGCTATAGATGATTTGATCAAAGTTAGCCTCCCTGCTTGAAATAGCATGCTAGCTTTCCATTGTTGTAGTTTGCTATCCATTCTATCAAGGACTTCATTTTACAGTTTGTTTTTATGCACATCAGTCAGAGAGGGAAGATTAATGTCTTTCAATGAAACAGGTATCATCGTTATCCACGTATTGATTAAGAGAGAACCTTTCAGAGAAATGGTGAATGGCCAATTTAGACAGATTCAAGTGGCCAGAAATCCACAACCCCATTATTATTTACCCTTAAGCCTACTCATATAATTACAGACCCTTCTCTTTCTAATCAAATTATGGTAATAGGATGTATTTTTATCCCCATACAATGATTTCATTTATCTTAGCTTTTTGAGACCATAATGTTTCCTCACACTTCCGGTTTGTTTTAGCTTTTTAGAAGTGCTTTTAGATTCACGAGGTAATCATATGAGAAGAGTTTTGTCTCGGCTTGTGAAAAAGTACTTCTGAAACTATGATTTTGTTGTTTCCTAAACATGCACCAAACTTTACCTTTTTTTCTCAGCAAATGAATCCACGTGAAAGCCCCTTGAAGATGTAATGAGTTTCTAGATTACCAATCATTGCTTCCATTCCAAGGCGTTCTAATATGCTCCCTGATTTTTTTTTTTCTTACCTTCCATTTATTCCAAAATTGTAGTTCCTCCTTTTGTGATTTCAGCTCATATCCAAACACTATCATGATTTGAGGTGGAATGCCAAATTCGTTGAACAATCTCTTGCATTTCTTCAATCTGCACAAAACTTTTCAAAACGAAATGGTCTGGCCTGATGGAAATATGAACTGATATATGTGGAAATTGACCAAGCCATAAATTGTTACAAAAGGCTCAATATGTGCGTTCGATAAGGATATTTTTGGGGAAAGTATAAATTTGGCAGATGAAGTGGATTGTGTTTTACCTGTCCAAATAAAGTGAATTAAGATCTTATATTTAAAATTAAAGTAAATTTTTTTATTTTTTATTGCAAATTCATATATTTAGGACTGAATATGGTAATAAAAATATATATTGAAGGGTGTTTTTGTCTTCTGAGAAATTTTTCAAATTTTGTCTACTTTAACTTTTTAAATCGAAAATTTTCCCGGGCAAAATTTTCTCACAAAACATGTCATAAATTTGATGTGAGAACAATTTTATTATTGTTTTTAAATTATAGTCCATATAATATTTGATACTATTTATAAATACATATTTTAGTTAAACTATATTTCATTTGAGTAAATTTGCCCAACATGAGTTTACCCATATAGCTTTAGGTTAGAAGTGAAAACATATTGCTCTTGGAGGATCCTCATGATCTCATCCAAACAAAATTATCATATAATCGTGTAGTCACACAATTAAACTTACTATCAAATCCAGATAACCTCAACTCATGAATCTAGTCTTAATTAGAAAATTATCCAAAATTACATTGTAATTTATCCAAATTGAGGATGTTACTTTTTATTTTTAAATAAATATCTAAAGTAAAATAATTATAATGGAATTTTATAATGCATAAAAAATCTATCTAATATTCACTATTAATATTTTTAATATATTTTATGAAATTTTGTTGACTTAAAAATGTTTTTGGATTATTAGTTTTTAGAGAATAGTTTCTAGGGAAAAGTGATAAAAAAAAAAGTAATTTCAGAAAATTGAGTTTGAGTAGAATATATTTAATGGAAAAAGGCATAGGTTTGATAATTACAAAGGATGGTTTGTGGTTAAATGGAGGGTATTTATGATATATTACCCTTTGATATTGTCATTATTTTTCTCAAAAGCTCATCACAATAGCTTTATGGAAACCATGGTTTTGACATTAAAACCATGATTTTGGTATCGTTAATCAATTATTGGTTTTTTATGAGGTGTTTAGATGTTTTTTTTTTTCCAAGACAAAGGTTTTCTCTCCCAAACCGTGGTAACTTGCTTGTTTGGGAGAAGCAAAAAAGTGCTTTCTTAAGCATTTTTTTTGTAAGTCAAAATGAACTTCTCACATAACTTACCTTAAATGTCGTAAAATCACTTTTAAAAAGGTTAAATCAACTATCATTTTAGAGGAGTATCCAAACATCTAACATAGTTTCCATGCCTGGTGCAACAAAAGGTAGGGGGCGCTCGTCGATGCTACGCACAGTTTCATTTAAAAGAGTGATCTTGGCTGTTCATCCGATTTTAATCTCAACCTTTCATTTATTTTTTCCATTAAACCATTAATATCCGTTTATATCACTCCTCACTCCATTGATCTCTTCTCCACTTGACTAAGCTTGGCGCCAACTTTTGGAGGGAAAGGGAAGAGGCTTTGTGACTTAGCTGTTATTCCTCGGTTTATAAGTTTTGATGATAACAAATTTGAAAAAGAAAGAGGATTTAATGATTCAAGTTACTCGAATGTATGTTTCCAAACATTCGAGTGTATATCGTTATTTGAACTAAAACTTGAACCAGAAAGATGTTTTTGAAAAGTTGCTGAAGTGTTCTGAGCTAAACACTCGAGTGTTGGCCTCACACTTGTAGAGTTTTTGGCTGACACTCGCATCTCATGTGAGTGTTGAACACTAGAGTGTTGGTTTAACACTCTCTAAGAAATTGTCTGACACTCATTTCATTTCTGGAAGTGTTGTGTTGGACACTTGAGTGTTGGTCCAACACTTACAAAGGTTTGCCTGACACTTACACTCATTTTGAAAATATCAAGGTAAACCCTCGAGTGTGAACTCCAACATTCGAGTGTTGGAGTTCACACTTGAATGCAAGGTAAACACTTCCAAATTCAGTGCATGACACTCACTGATGAATCAAGTGTTGTCTCCTTTATGAGAAGCACTAGAGTGTGACAAATTGCACACTCGAGTGTGACTTGTTGAACACTCGAGTGTTTGGTAGGAATTAAAGATATTTATCTAAACTCCTTTTTGGAACAGTCTTCCACGACTTACAAATTCATTAGCACTCGAGTGTGATAATATGCACACTTGAGTATGACTACGCCAACACTTGAGTGTTTGGCAGAAAATGGAACTAATGTCTTTCAATAGTCTTCTACTAGACACAACGTTCATTAGCACTCGAGTGTGAAAATATGCACACTCGAGCGCACCTGGAACAACACTCGAGTGTCTGTTCTTTCTGCACTGAACCTTCGTCTCCAAAATTTCAAATTTACTAATTAACATTTGTTTACAATTGATTAATACTCATACTACTTCTCAATGCTACTAAACATATTTGATTATAGTTTCAGATGATTTAAATCATGGATTACGTCCAAAAATACAAAAGCAAATTCTATGTCAGAGCATTAATGACGATGACAGAAAACAGAGTAGATGCAAGCAATCTTCAGAGCAGGTCAATGAATATCATTTGAAGCATCAATTGTGGCGAAGTGAAAGCGACCTAATCTTAAGAAATCCCAGAGCAAACCAAAGGCATGTCATATGAAAATATGTAGCAACGATGTGAAAGCGACCGAACCTCGAAATCTTCCAACAACTCCAATTTATCTCAAACGGAAAGCTTCATCAGTCTAACAGAAAGTTTGAACACTCAATGGAAACCTTGAACCTTTACAATGGTCATTAATGATGTTCAACTATAAATACGTGAGTATTCAATACGGAGCTAACCAACTAAGCACACAATCAATTACTGCTCATTCATTGCTCATAAATTGTTGTGAAATATCTTCTGATATTTATTTCTTATCAGTGATTATATATCTACTTTGTGAAATAGTCATTCAATCAATTTGATTTCTGTAAAATCTCAAGGTAGTGGGACCTTGAGTGGTGTTAGATTACAACTAGTAAGGGGGAGTGAGTCATGGTGAGGATTACTCTATATCAAGGTGCCAAGAACTTGGTTAATCTTGGAAAGTTTGTAAAAATCTCATAGACGCTCTGGGGACTGGACGTAGGTCAAGGAATTAAGGCCAATTATTATAAACACTTGTGCACACTTCGTTGATATCTCTTTAACTCTTTATGTTTGATTTAATAGTTTGATGTTTTTCATTTTAAATTTTTAAATTACCCAATTCAACCCCTCTTTTGTAAAACGTTGGCACTAACATTTGGTATCAGAGTCAAGTCTTCTCTTTATAGGATTAATATCCCAAGAAGGGTTCGTGAAAGGAATTCTACCCGATGATGCATCTATCAACAGACCTCCTGGCTTCAACGGAGAACATTACTCGTTCTAGAAAGTCAAATTTAGAGTCTTTGTTATGAGCACTAAATACGAGTTATGGCCACTTATTCTTAGTTTTTTCCCTCCTTCTGGTTGTTTATTTAGCATATAGATATATGTCAAAATGCCAAAGATTTCATATGGATATATATATATATATATATATATATATATAGAGAGAGAGAGAGAGAGAGAGAGAGAGGGGGGATATATATATTAGAATGTTGAAGTTTGTGTTAGGAAAAAGCAAAAACAAAAAAGAATACCGAAGTCTGTGGTGTGTGTATATATAAATATATATAAACTGAAAGCCGTTATTATCGAGAATTTTGAAAACAATAATATTGTGAAGATAGCAATAATTTTCAACAGAAGTAGTGGAAGGGAATTGCCATTGAAATAGAAATAGACAAAATAACTATCAAATTCTTTATTTATTGAGGCGCGTTTTGTGTGCATTTAGTTATTTATTTATTTTTTCAAATAATGTATACAATAAAAATATATCACTCAACTCCTTTATTGTTTGAGTAAGTTGTAGGTTTGATTTTGTTGGCAAAAAAGTTGGATATACAATCGTCTAACTCAGAGAAAACAACTAACTCAAGTATTCTTGGAGGGTTTGAAAGAATTCATCCAATTTGCTTTGGCGCAAGCAACTAATTCAAGTACCGCGATCAGTTGTCCGTGTGTGAAATGTAAGTGTTTTAAATTTCAAGAACTAGGCACGGTCAGAATCTATTTGTGTAGAAAGAGATTCATGAAGGATTACGAATGTTGGGAATGTCATGGGGAAGTCCAACAAACACCAAGTGGTTATTATGGGGACAATAGTCATCGAGACAACTTTAATCAATATGAACAGTTGGTTATGGATGCCACGAAACCGTCGCTTGGCCAATATTTTGATCTCGTTACTCATGATGAACCATCATACATGAGAGAGGATACCGGTACACATACTCAACCATCAAACATGGGAGAGGATCCTAATCTGGAAGCCGATAGGTTCTATAAAATGCTTCAAGATGCGAAACGTCCATTATGGAAAGGTTGTGAACACATCGAAAATAGTGAACATTCATCGCTATCGGCGACCCTAGCAACACTAAGCTTGAAAAATGATCACCATACGAGTGAGAAGAATTACAACGAAATGATATAGATCATGGGTGAGGTTGTTCCAAATGACAATAATCTGCCGAAGGATTTTTACCAAGCAAAGAAAACGGTGAAAGAGCTTGGGCTTAAATGTGAAAAAATCCATTGCTGCCCCAAAGGATGTATGTTGTATTACAAGGATGATGCTGAGCGGACCAGTTGTAAATTCTTTGAACATGGGTATAAAGTTGTGTGGAATGGAAGGAAAACGACCCTTCAAGCGTTAAGCAAGATCTGATACTTTCCTCTCGTGCCCAGACTTCAGAGATTGTATTCATCAAAACAAACAGCCGCTCACATGAGATGGCACTGGGAGCATCGCAAGGATGAAAAATTTGTGATGCATCCATCCGATGCTGAAGCTTGGCTTAAATTTGACGAGGCGAATCCTTTTTTTTTTTTTTTTTTTTTTTTTGCAGCGGATCCCTGTAATGTCCGTCTTGGTTTATGTTCGGATGAGTTCGCTCCTTTCAACAAGACGGGGAGATGATGAAGCAGATGAGCTGCATTAGACATAGGAGATGATGAAGCAGATACATCTTGTACTTCAGTCCCTAATGAAGGGCAAGGGTGCAGGGTCGGCTCGTGATAATGACCATACTGGTGATGATGATGATCATACTGCTGTTGTTTAGACTTTTTATTATTTCATTTTGTTGGCAACTTATTTATGTTTTGTTTTGTCTATGTAAACTATTATGATTGTTACTATATATTTTTATGATATACAAGTCTTTTTTATTTCATAAGTTTTTATCTTTTTTTATTTAATTTTTTTTAATAAAATGAATTTTGCAACGAAAATTGGTTCAGTCGCAAAACTTTGTGTTTTACAACGAAAGAATTTTCCGTCACAAAACGTAGAGGTTTGTGACGGAATAAGTTTCCGTCGCGAAAAACGGTTTGCGACGAACATGTTTCCATCGCAAATGTTTTTTGCGATAGAAATCACTGTTTTGCGTCAGAATTTCCGTCGCAAATAGTGAATTTTTTTTGTAGTGAGAGCCCTTGAGTATGACTTCTTTATTCAACAAAGCTTGAGGTTAACTAATCATGAACATGTGATGCTTGAATCCTTAAATCTCCTATGTCTAATTTTTTCCCCTTCTTATTTTGAATATGGAATGGTTACGTTAATTTGCTAGAAATTGATTTTTTTTTTTCAGTGAATCGACCTTGTATGTTTTTTATTTGATTACTTTCTTCCTAAATATGTTAATTTATGTTGATGCTCTTTAACTAAAATTTTACTTTTCATAATTTCATTGGAAAATAAAATTAGTATCTTAAATATAGCTGATGAACAACAAATTGCATTAAAGTTCTTTTCTGGTCTCCAGAAACAGTAAGGATGTAGATGCATTTGGTAGCCAGTACTAATTACAACTTGGCAATGAATGCCTGCAAATTGCCCATATTGAGCTGTTTTAGATTTTATTTTAGAGAAAAAAAATTGGCTGCTTCTTGTTTATTAATTTTTCCTGCATCAATGAATTATCTTTCCATTATCGTGTGCCATTGTTCAGCTAGTATGAGTGAATGCATGCTGTATTATGTTTCAAATCTCAACTGAAGCATGTTAAGGCATGCAGAGAGTTGTACTTAATTAATTTTGTAAATGGTGGTCTTTTAAGACCAAAGATGATCAGATACTCTAGTCCTAATTGGTGTTATATATACTCGTATGATTGCTGAAAGTTTTCTTGAATAGCTTGCAAATGCTTGTTTGTTTCCAATTAAAATTGTTGATGATTCAATGACCTGACTGGTGATTATTTTTGTATTATGTTTTTTCCTTCACACTGCGTTTGCATTTTGAGTGAGTGAGCAGATCTCATCCATTCATTTTAAAATAATATCTGCCAGTGGCTCATTTATTGCATTCCTCTAATCCCTTTCCCAAGATGTTCAAGTCTGTGAGCAGTGAGATCTGGCAACTCTGGTGAGCGCTGATCATCGATTGTTATTAGATGATTTCACCGGTGATCAAACAATGGTGATCTAAAACAGTCAATGTTGGTGTGTCCACTTCAAGTTCAGTTTTTTGAGCTTTTGCATCACAGAGGGTGAAAGGATTGGTCTAAGTGGGGGTTCCACGGAGTATTGGCAGAGGATCCACAGGTTTTGAATCCAAAGCTCCCAACTTTTTTTTCTTCAATTTTCTGAAAACCGATAAAACAATCTGTTGAATCATCTGATTAGATTCCTCATATGTAATTGTCTCATGAGCTGTCTTAGATTAGCTGTTGCTTGCAAGGTTCTTACTAAATGAACGAATTGGGGGCCAGCCCACTACTAGACCAGGAGTTGTTCTGTTCACTTTGGATCCAAAGAGAAAGTTGAAGATTAAAAGTGAACAATTAGTTCAAGTGTTAGACTCAAATAATTTAAAAACACACAGATGCGTTATGCACAAATATCATATCCTCCACTGAGTTCAATCTGCACACAAGTTTCATTATGGTTTGGAAGCTAGTTAAATGGTTTCGGTCATGTCGCTTTAATAATTTGTTTTTAGGAATAATGTGTTATATAATGTATATAAGAATGTGAAAAGGGTAGTTAAGGTTCGTTAGAGTAGAAGAGGCCGTTATTCTGTTATGTTTAATAAAAGGCCGTTAGGTAGTTAAGTCTGTTAGAAGGGAAGTAGGTAAATTCCTTAGTCTATATAAACCACTAAGCTACTAGCCTACTACGAGTATTGTTTTTCTTATCAGACTTGTGAATTGAATCACCAGTAAAGTGCAATATTCAGAATTTCTCTCTGTTCCTTATTCTCATGGATCACTCGTGGTTCTGTTTTTGTTAGAACTGTTTAGGAAACAAACCAACCAAAATGCCAAGTGGTAACTGGAAAGTCACCTCCTGTATTAAGTTTCCGTGAGTTAGGAATGCTGTAATACAGTAAGATACTGCTGTAATATAGTGGGTTTAGGAGTAAAAATACATATGTGCTTTATCCTCAGGAGCGCCCAGTACCATATGCTTTTTTTTGGAGCAAAAATACACATGTGGTTACATTTTAGGAGGAAAAGTCACACCACCGTTAAAATCTATCATGTTGTAAATATGACTTTTTCTGTTGTAAATGGCCAGATTTTAAATTTTATTGTAAATACAGCACTTCCTGTTGTAAAGCTAGCATTTTTTTCTATTGTAAATAACCTTTATATGTTCAAAATCCAGGTGTTTAAATGTTGTTGTAAATATGGAATTTTCTGTTATAAATATGGTCAGATTTTAAATTTTGCTGTAAATACCGCACTTCCTGTTGTAAATATAGTCTTTTTTGTTGTAAATGACCTTTCTATGTTTAAAATCCAAGTGTTTAAATGTTGTTGTAAATATGACATTTTTTGTTGCAAATGCACCGTTAAGTAAGATTTTAACGGTGATGTGATTTTTCCTCCTAAAATGTAACCACATGTGTATTTTTGCTCAAAAAAAAAATCATATGGTGCTGGGCGCTCCCGAAGGTAAAGCACATGTGTATTTTTGCTCCTTTACCCTAATATAGTAGTATTTTAAATGGCTCTTGAAGTGAAGCATTGTTGTTTTTCTATCTTTATGGTTCATTTCTAGCAAAATTTATTGTAACACCTTATTCTTATAAACTCATACTTAATATACAAGTCCAAAAGAAACTTACTAGATAGTTCCAAATATTATTTGAAAGATTTAGTTTTTTTTTTTTAAAAAAAAAAAATCCTATACCAAAGGATTTTAAAACAAAAATAATCCCAATGTCATGGCAATCAAATATAAAGTGACATAATATGTGCTTCAGGAGCACGACAGAGCATTCAAGACTCACTCCACATGTGCCTTCCAAAAAAATGTTAATATAAAAGGATGAGATTCTATATCTTAGTAACTACTGAAAGTTCTTATCGTACACAAACAAACTACATATGATAAAAAGAAGGAACTGATTATATATATATATATTTGCTTATATCACAATCCTCATATAAAACATTTCAAGTTAATAATCATTAAACAACCTCTATCAATCAAATATATCCCACTAAATCTTGTAGTTGTTTAGCTATTGGTTCACGTAAACATCCAAATGATGATTTCAGCAAAAGCTAATGGTCATTAGATGGATTTCGATGAATGGAGCCACGAGTAAATCATTCCCCACTATAAACTATCCTCAATTCAAACTCATTTATCATTACCAATGCAGGTCAGACATTTTTCTAATACCCCATTGGCTTAAAAAACTCATTCAACAATATTACCATTTAATATATGTTTAGTTCCAATATTGTTAGTCTATTTCCCATGCATCAGTGTTTTTCCCCAACAAGTTATATGCAGAGAAAGGCCCTCATGGCTGAACTCACTGTAATTAAAGACACATAATGGCCTTTAATCATTTCCAATGCTTGAGGCAAATTTGTAGTTCTATTTAAATTTTAAGCCAATTCAAAAAATTAGGAAAAAAAAAAAAAAGAAAGGGAGAGGAATATCTCCACAAACCTCCAAAAAATAGTGAATTTTTTTCCCATTTTTGAAAAAGTTCCTTCCTTATTTCCTCTACCTATTTTCTTCTCACCTTTTCTTCCATCTAAACATATTGAACTTGTTTGGATAGGAAAAATTAGGGACGGGAAAAGGAAAATGAGAAATTCCATCAAGCGGTGGATGTCTTAACAAAATTTATTCACTTGAAAAACAAGCAAAGAGATAAAAATGATGCAATAACAATTTCTTTAAAATTGCAATCTACACTCAATCACAAGACAGAAAAAAGAGTTCTGTCATGGTGTCCTCACATGTATGTCTTTTGAGCTTATTGGTTGCAACTTTATGTTTTAATTGTTTTCCATGTTCTTATACTAGTGTTTATGTTCATTTGTTGTAATGTGTTTTTATCTTTAGACTTCAGACCCCCCCCCCCCCATTTGATCCTTACTCAAAATTAGTTTGTGGTTTTATATGTATCATTTTATCTTTTTGTTAAATAAATTGGCTTATATATATATATATATGACAGAAAAAAGAGTTCCTTATTCTCAAATAATGGAATACACAATTTCTACCAGAAATATAAAATCGAGAAACAAGACTCTATTTTACACAAGACACTCAATATTTAATTCTATACAAAAGTCTATTAATGCTTGAAGAAGGAAATGTTTCTTATTGCCTTCTTAACAGTGAGTGAGATTATCTTTTACATAGAAATGAGATTCTCACAGTGAATTTTTTATGGGGGATTTAAAGGAGAGGGATGGATTTTGTTTCCCTCCTTTTATTTGGATGGATAAAGTTGGGGGATTTGGTGGGACGAGATATATTTTTATGCTATTCTAACTAAAATAACCCTGGCTCATATTAGCGGCACAAGAGCTCGAGTTTACAAATATTTGTCTACCTCTTTATTTCGTCTAATTAGGACTTTTTTATTCAAAAGCTATTTATATTATTATTGTAAATCGGTGCAAAATACATGAAAACAAACAGAAGATAGAATACAAACAAAGTCAAATCAAAGACGACAAAATAAGTCAAATACAAGAACAGTCAATCACCGTACATTAAACATTTAAGAGTAGAAGTAGAAGTATGAACAAAACTGGCATTCTCGATATCCAAGGTTAGAAGTGACATGAAAGAAAGTGTTGGTTGTAAAATCCACCCTAACGGGCACACCTCCTTATAAGCATTAGTTATAATTAGAGCAGCTGCATAGATATCTCATCTTGGAGTATAGATCAAAGAAAACTCAACCTTAGAATGAAGAAAACCCATGATATCCTGAAGAACACTTTTGCTCTTCTGTTCAAGCATATATTTTATTTATTTAGATTAATTATATGATGCTTTTTGAAAAAAAAAAAATTGCTCCCAGTTTCTCAAATTAATTAATTTCCAAGATACTGGTGTTACAGGACAAATATTTCTGAATATAGAATTGGAAACTAATTAATTTGAGATACTGGGTGCCAAAAAGTTTTCAAAAAGTAGCATATAATTTAATCAAAATATATATAAAAAATAAAATAAAAATTTTAAAAATTTGCTTGTCCTTCTAATAAGAGGGATAAGCATATAAGAAGAAGCACATAAGGGAGAAGCACCCTATGTGCTTCTTGATGGAGGTGAAGAAGAATAAGAGGAAGATGAAGTGCTGGAGGACCTCTCCATGAATATTCATCAGTGAGAGACAGTGTCATGATGATGTGTGTATTCATAAGAGCTGCGAAGTACAATTAAGTTTATTTGATGAAATTAAACAAGGCTTGAGCTTATACTAAAATTGTAACTAACACTATATAGTTTTTGAAGGTGTATATATACCGATTAATATTGAAAATAAGAGCAAATATGTCAGTATCATTAAATATGCATGTGAAAAAAGAGAGCATAGGTGTCACTAACAAATATAGTAATATTAAGTTAAATTTAATTGTGCTAACATTTTTACTTTCATTTCGAATGTTCATGGGGTTTTCTTTTTTTTGTATATGTGAAAAGTATAGTGTTGGACGCACTTTTCTAAAAATTTATGAGTATTTATGTGCATTTACCCATCAAACAAACATATATTTATATGTGTACTTATAATTATCAAAATTGAATATATATAGGGTAAAGGATTTCTTCAGTCATTGGAGATAAGTTATCTCCAGTGACCTCCAAAGCTACGTCATTTTGGATTAATGAAGGGTGTTTTCGTAATTTTGTTTATTTTTTATCATATAAATTTTACCGAAACACTCTTCATTAATTCACCTAAAATTACAAACGCACCCTTCATTAATTCAAAACAACGTAGTTTTAGGGGTCACTGGAGAAATATTTTTCCCATATATATATATGGGCAAAACACTTCTCATGTTGTAGGAGAAGTGTATTCTCATGTCACACACACATGAAATGGTGGGACCCACATATATATATAATTAAATTATATATATATGTGAGTCTCACCATTTCATGTGTGTGTAGGAATCTTCTTCTTCTCATGCAACATGAGAAGTTCAAACCCCTATATATATATATATATATATATAGGGTAAATGATTTCTCCAGTCACGGGAGATAAATTATCTCCAATTACCCCAAAACTACGTCGTTTTCGATTAATGAATGGTATTTCTGTAATTTTGCACCCTTCATTAATTCACTTAGAATTACGAAAACACCATTCATTAATCCAAAACGACGTAGTTTTGAGGATCACTGGAGATAATTTATCTCCGGTGACTGGAGAAATACTTTTCTCATATATATATATATGGGAAAAACACTTCTCATGTTGTAGGAGAAGTGTATTCTCATGTCACACACATGAAATAGTGGGACCCACATATATATATAATTAGCATTTTATATATATATATATATATATATCTGTGTGTGTGTGGGTCTCATCATTTCATGTGTGTATATGAATCTTCTTTTTCTCATGCAACATGAGAAGTTTAAACCCCTATATATATATGTGTGTGTGTGGAACAAGTATCCTATTTGAGGCACTATCAGACACTAGATGACATCCTTTTCAGAAAGATTCAAACCCTAGTTTATATATAAGTTGCAAATTCTTCAAAATTGCTAACTACACTCAATCCTAAGCCCAAACAAAATTAAGGAGTTCATTTACGAAAAATACACACAATTACTTTACGAAAAATAAAATTGTGAAACAAAAGAAACTCAATTGCCAATATTACTCTTAATACTTAGTTCAATTATACTAAGAAATCCCCCCCCCCCTTTTTTTCTGTTTGTATAATTGGAATATATCATTTTTCATTTTAGCAAACAGGGTTCAGTGCCGAGGGAAATTTCAAAAGGAGACTACTGGAAATCACTCCTCCCAGATTAATTTGGACTGTGGAGTGCTCGAAGTCAAGTTTTCTTCCATTTCCCGTGAGATGTTATCGGCGAAGATGTTGTTGTGTGCCGCAAGAAGGTACGCTTTCCCTAGGCTTCCTCATTTTGTTCCATGTTCTTCATCTTCGATCTTTCTCACTTCCCCATTTTCCCTCAACCCCAAGTTCTTTGCTCATTCCCAAACCCCAAATGCAAATAACATTCGCGATTCTGTAGCTTCATTCAATCGCTTACTCCATATGCATCCCCCACCTCCGATACTCCAAATTAATAAGATTTTAGGATCACTGGCTAAGGCTAAACATCATTGCACTGCAATCTCATTGTTTGCACAAGCTGAGTTCAGGGGATTCGCACCCGATTTATTTACACTGAATATCTTGCTCAATTGTTACTGCCATTTGGATCAAATATATTCTGCTTTTTCAATATTGGGAAAGATTTACAAGGTGGGTCTTCAACCGAGTATTGTAACTTTGAATACGCTGATAAAAGGACTATGTGCTAGTAACCAAGTTGGGGAGGCATTGGACTTCTATGACGACCTGATGGCCAAAAGATTTCAGTTAGATAAAGTTAGTTACGCAATCTTGATCAACGGGCTATGCAAAATTGGGAAAATAAGGTCTGCCATTAAATTGGTCCGGAAGATGGAGAGGCAGTTAGTTAAGCCTCATGTAGTCATATACAACACAGTCATCGATAGTCTTTGCAAGGGTGGACATGTCATTGAGGCCCAAGAATTATGTGATGAAATGATTGTTAAAGGAATTTTACCTGATATTGTCACCTATAGCTCTCTAATCCATGGTTACTGCAGCATGGGATGGTGGCAAGAAGCTACTCAGTTGCTAGATGAAGTGATATTGAAAGGCATCCAACCTGATATTTATACATTTAGTATAACGATTGATATGTTCTGTAAAGAAGGAAGGATCATAGAAGCTCAAGTTGCGCTTGCCTGGATGATGAAATGTGGTGAGAGACCTAATGTTGTAACTTATAGTTCTTTAATGGCTGGGTATTGTTTGATGAACAATGTTAATGAGTCAAAAGAAGTATTTGATAAGATGGTTCAAAGTGGATTGACACCTGATGTGGTTAGCTTTACATTATTGATTGACGGATTATGTAAGATCAAAATGGTTGATGAAGCTATGGCTCTTTTTAAAGAAATGCGTCTCAAAAACGTCAGTCCTAATACTTGGACTTACAACACTCTTATTGATGGCATGTGTAAATTAGGAAGAATGTCATGTGTGCAAGATCTTGTTTATGATATGCGTGATAGTAGTATTGCCCCTAATGGTGTCACTTATAATACTTTGTTGGATGCATTTTGCAAAAGCCAGAATCTTGACCAAGGGATTGCGTTATTTCAGCAAATGATTGCCCAGGGAGTTCGGCCTGATTTGTACACACTTAACATACTCATTGATGGTTTGTGTAAAGGTGATAGACTAAATGATGCGTGGGAGATTTTTAAATACCTTTTGATTAAAGGCTGTCATCTAGATGTCTACACATATACTATTATGATCAATGGCCTTTGTCGACAAGGTATGCTTAATGAAGCTATGACTCTGCTTGCAAAAATGAAAGAGAATAACTGCCTCCCTAATTCAATAACATATACAATGCTTCTTCGAGTTCTTTTGGGAAGAAGTGAGAATGATAAAGTAGAGAATCTTCTTCTTGAAATGTGATAGGAACCAGCACAATAAACTGGAAATATTAATATATATCAGCTTAACTCAGCTGCCAAAACACCGGTTACACAATCTGATGAGTAAAAACTACTCCCTCAGCCAAAAGAGTTCCAGGACTGATACAGGTCCTGTTGCCCTCTCCTAATACACTCTCATACACAAATCAGCATCCTCCTACCATCTCTCCCCACGGCTAATATAGTCAAAAGGCAATCTGCACAGTATCCAAAAGTGTGCTGAATGCTACAATGCTATATAACTAAAACCACCCTATGTAGCAGCTATGTGTCCCACTATTACACCAAAATAGTGAAGTCAACCCTGCAACATTAGAAAGCATCCTTCCCTTTACGTTGTGTCTTCCTAGGTTTTCAAATGGGGTTCTCACATTACCCTCCCCTTGAAGTTTCACCTTGTCCTCAAGGTGAAAACTGAAAATGAAAACTAGTGATATCCCTTCAATAAGTGCTTGCTCAAGGATCTTTTGAGAATCAAGGTGACTAAGTCCCATTATTTCAAAATAGACAACAATGGCAGTGTGTATGTTCATTCCATTCCTTCCACCATAGAGAATTGTGGCTGTCAATGCTCCATTAACGGTGAAATCAAGTAAGCTTGCCATGTGAACGTTGGATGTTCTATGCATATCAGTGATTGTTGATTTCTTGAAATCTTTAGCATTTGCATTGACCTCCAATTCCCATCTTGTCAGTAGTAAAACCAAGCAAATTCTCTTCTTTGTTGAGAATCACATGAAGTATGTATGTTGCAACTATCAAACTGGGGTTGTAATTTCGATGGTGGCTTCAACATCAAAACCTCCGTTTTGCTCCTTAGGAGAGGAAAATAGCCTATCTTGAACTCAAAGTACACTTTCTCCCCTTCATCTTGCATCATAAGAGAAAGAAATAATAATTTCTTTGAGGTTCTTTTCATGCTCTCTCTTACAACCTTATGCGGATTCTCATTATCTTCTAAAATGCATGTTGGACCACCCTTCAATATATAATAAATAACACCATCTGTTCCCCATAATCCTTTGAGTGCAACTTTGATAATACTAAAGTACGAGGGTAGGTGTTGATAGAATCTAGAGGCCTAGTAAGGACTGGAATCCCAATATACCTGCATCAAAGAGGTTTGTAAAATAGTAATAAAATACACTAACATACCTCTGTCTACTGCAAATGACAATTCCATATGACATCTCCTCAAAGATTTCTGGATTGACAAAACTCTCATTTGCTGCAGGAATTGCCTCTTTTAAGGCACTCTGAAAAACTCTATTGACCTTTCTGCACTCATTCTTGGTGTCTTTTATGGTTGGCTTGCTCGATGCTACCAGCAAGGGTGATGCATCTGTCCTCTCTTGTCTTCTCATTTCAGCAATCAAAAGCCAAGAAAACTTTCCTAGATGACACAAAACTATAGAAAAACTCAAACTAGGTTCCCAACGTACAACTCTAATTCCCCCATTGTATTTCTTCAAGAGTGGTAGTGATCCACAAAATTTCTCCATGCAAATCGAAACTTATGAATGGAGAACCAATTCTTGCACAAACCTTTGAAACCGAACCCAACCCTTAAAGAGAGCAACCTTGAACTCATTGCTTCTGGTGGTGTCGTCATTGAAGGAGTAAGGAAGTGTCGCAAGCTTGTTGATCATCTTTGTCTTTAATGTCGTCACATCTATTTTCTTCAGTTGTCGCCGCAAACGCAGCAGAGGAAAACGACGTTGTGTCCTTGTACGATTTTGTCTTTGTCGAGCCTTCGAAGTCGTGATCGCGAAACGACGACCTTGCCGCCTTCATCCGGATGTCTCACTTGTTGGTGGTAAGTAGAGTTGGGCCAAAAATACTTGGGCCCACTGGATTGTTGGGTTACATTAACCCTAAAGCCCCGTTCCTCTTTTTCCTTCTTTTTCTTCAATTTCGTGCTTTTACCCCATCCCCGTTTGATTTTTTTGACTGTGTTCACCACCCAATCTCGCTCGTCTTTTCCGGTCTTGGCTTCTACTTTTTCTATTTTTTCGCCCATCATCTTCCCCATGTTTAACTCCAGTCTCCTCGACATTCCCGCTTCTCTTCATCCCCATTCTCACTTCTTCTACAACAACATTTATTTTAGGAGCTTCTCTAGGACTGTTTGACGCTGTTTTGGTTGCTTCCATGGCTTGGAAAGCTTCAGCTTTCATCTTCTCTCTTGGGCTGTAACCAAAAACTACTTCTAGTTTCTTTTCTGATGAAAAAGATGACAACTTTAAGTGTTCTTGAGCAGGCGATTCACACTTTACCCGCTCTCCCTTGCTTATCAATTTCCCATCGTCGAGCCTGAACCCTCTCAGCCTCCAATCTTCCCCTCATTCCTGTACTTGCTGCTTCTATTGCAACATATGCAGGCGGATATCTACAAGATTCGCAGCTTGAAAAGCTTCGCCTTTACCTTCCCTTTCAGGATGTCACCTAAATTTTCTTCAACATTTTCTTTTGCTGAAAAAGGTTGTAGCTTTAATCGTTTTCCGCTTGCTACATGTTCTTTCTCTTCAACTTCAGCTATCTCGTCTTCTAGTTTATTTTGCACTTCAATTTCATCCGCCTCTTTTGCATCCTCATCTACCGCAACATATTTTGCCTCACCCTTTATCTCCGATTTCTTCTCCTTCTCTAATCCTCTGCTGCCCTCTAAAGCATCTCTCGGTCCCATGCTTATGCATTTGAGACTCTGCCTTATTTTTTTGCAACAGTAACAGAGTTGCATCCAACATCTGCATCAGTTCTTTAAAGCTAAGCACACTTAAGTCTCTCTCCTCCATTCTGGCTTGCTTCTAATTCCCTAGGATCTCACTGCTCTGATACCAATTGATAGGAACCAGCACAATAAATTGGAAATATTAATATATATCAGCTTAACTCAGCTGCCAAAACACCGGTTACACAATCTGATGAGTAAAAACTACTCCTCGGCCAAAAGAGTTCCAGGATCGATACAGTCCTGTTGCCTCTCCTAATACACTCTCATACACAAATCAGCATCCTCCTACCATCTCTCCCACGGCTAATATAGTCAAAAGGCAATCTGCACAGTATCCAAAAAGTGTGCTGAATGCTACAGTGCTATATAACTAAAACCACCCTATGTAGCAGCTATGTGTCCCACTATTACACCAAAATAGTGAAGTCAACCCTGCAACATTAGAAAGCATCCTTCCCTTTACGTTGTGTCTTCCTAGGTTTTCAAATGGGGTTCTCACAAAATGATTGATAGTGGTATCCTGAAACAATAAAACAAGTTTAGATACTCTTGTCTTAAGTACTTATACTTGTAAAAATGTTTAAAGTTGTTCTTTATGGTTATTCAATGTTTCTTAATTGTTCGATTGTTTGATGGGTTAAATGGACTTGAAGAGTTATGTTCAAGTCACATCTTTAGTAAACTCATTGTTCCTTTGTTCGTAGTACCCATGATTTTTTTTCACTGAACATGACTTTGTTTTTTCTTTCTTTATGGTTCATTTCTAGTTCGATTTATTACCTTCAAATTGTATCTTTCCAACTGAATAGATTTTGTCTGGTTTCGTCTATGGCAAGGCCCTTGATTATGCCTTCTCCTTTATTCAACAAAGCTTGAGGTTAACTAATCAAGAACATGTGATGCATTTGGTCACCATTACTAACTGCAACGTGGCCATGAATTCCTGCAACTTGTCCACCTATTGAGCTGTTTTAGATTTTTTTTCAATAGAAAAAAATCAGTGAATTATCTTTGCATTATAGTTTGTCATTGTTCAGCCAGTATGAGTGAATGCATGCTGTATTATGTTTCAAAACCTCAACTGAAGCATGTTAAAGCATGCAGAGGGCTGTACTTGATTAATTTTATAAATGGTGGTCTTCTAAGATGAAATCAGATCAGATACTCTAGTCCCTATTAGTGTCATACATGTGCTGCTTGGTGGCTATTTATAGAAGCCCCTGCTAAAATTTCATAAATTTGTTGTGTCATAAAATTCTGGGCATTATTATCTACCTTCCTGTGTGTTCGGGGTTTTTTCCTAAAATTCTGGACAAAATTTCCAAAATTGCCTTTACATATGTACCTATAATTTTTTAAAATTACGCTTTTACCCAAATTTGGGATGGTAGATATACAAATAATACAATGTTACTTTGGCATGTCTAATATTTTATTTGGCATTTGGCTAACCTTTTATTATGCATTTAACCTTTATTCAGAAAGGCCAAATGTTGCAATCGTTCTATTTTTTTCAAGGCATTTTTGCGACTCTTACTCAATTGGACTTGAGATCCAACTTATTTTAGGCTAATTCTTAAACTTCTAGATCCAAAATATGGGATATAATATCAGTGGTTTTACTTTAGTGTAAGTTCAAGTTTTTCTTATCAAAGTTCACTTTTAGCTAGAGATATTAATTGCCACTTTGTTACATTTCAAATGTCATATTGCAGCACGTTAACTTCAATTGAAATATAAGGCTAACCAGGACATTAGCAAGTAAAGCAAAAACAATGGTTAATAAACATGAGCACAGCAGGGAATAATGAGTGTGGCCACTGGTTACTGGTATGCAAGTTTGTGGGTTTTCTTGGAGCATATATGATTCATGTCATATTTTTCATGTTGTTTTATAATTCTAGACGATGTTGCAGCTACCAAAAATCATTTAAAATCTTCATTTGAACAGAGTCACATTCTCAGAAAATAAGATACATACTGTTAATTAGGCTAAATTCTAACAATCAATCAAAATTTAATGTTCAATTTTCTTTGCCTACAAGATATATGTTTAATTGTTTTGAGAATGATCTCCATAATCTTTTAGGAGCAATTGAAAAAGGGGGGTAAAAAAAAACTCTCAAATTACCTTCTCTGATAATGTGAAATGTGTTGTAATGGTTTTGTCTTTATGTGCTCTCTTTCATTTTGTTAGCTTAGCTCTTGGCTCAAGGCGAGAGGGTATTGTAATAACTGACAAAAAGCACAGTAACTCATCAGTTAATTTATTGGTTTGTAATTGAGGAGGATACTCTGATTCTATCAAGGTAAGCTCTAACCTATCAGTTGATGAATTTGAATTTTTCCCTTCATATATTTCGTCTTTCTTTCTAGACAAACAAGAGCCTTTTGCTCTCTCTCACATGCTCTTTCTTGTCTAATCTTCCATCTCTCTGTTTTTTTTTTTAAGTTGTACTTTATTTTTTGAGGAAAGGGAGCTGCCATAATGACCAAATTATCCTGAAAATATGTGTATGGCTTTCACATGGTTCATACTTTTTGTGCCAAGTTCAGCCACACCTTCATGTATTGATTATCTGCACCTTGTTGAACTCATGTCGAAGACTCCATGCACTAACAGATAGTTTTTGGATCTTGAACTGTCAAAATTTGTGATATTTGCAATTTCATTGCTGAATTTTCAAAAGTTATAGAAGATCGTTATGTTGTTCATGTTGTTGCCATGTAGTAACATTACAGATAAATGTGTAATTTTTTTTTTTTTTCTGGTTTTTAAGCTCTCTTTCACTGTCTGTAGATTCCCCTTCTTAAATTGGTAAGGGTTAAGATACAAATTTGTTCTATAAATTTTCACTAAAGAGTAATGTTCTGGAAGTTTTTTTGAGTTCAATATCGCCTCATAAGTTTCAAAATATAGTAATATTGCTCCACTAATTTAAAACACTAATGTTGACTATTAAAATATTGATGTTGATTGTTAACATTTTTTTTTATATTAAGGGGCAACATTGTCCTTTTTAACAGATCTAGAACAACTTTGGATTAAAATACTTTTGGGGCAATATTGCTAAAAGTAAATTTGTTACTTAACCTAACTGGAAATCATCCATTGAATTTATCCGTTGGAGATTTTAGAAGTACATGAAAGCATTTGCTTCTCATATTTGAAGCTTGTATGTTAATTGCATTAATAGTAGTGTCACATTGCAACTGAAGTGGGTAATTACAGCTCGATATATGATTTCATTCTGAACATTTGTTTGGACGCACTAAAAGAAATTGTTAGTTGACAAAGCAACAACCATACAAATGAATGAGATTTATTAATTTGAAATTCTTAAAAAAATAAAATAAAATAATAGAGCCTTATCCTAATAGATGGAGTTGGTTACGTAGATCGCATGATGTCATAATGCTCTATCAAAAACCAAATCCTTGGATAAATTATTGACCAAAAGATCTTACTCTATAACTTCATTGAGCATTCCCTTTGGTCTTCTTTTACTTCTTTTGAGAGGACTTCATACTGCACTCTCCTCACTGGTGTACTCAATAACCTTCTTGAAATATGTTCGAACCCTTTCAAACGATTTTCTACCATTTTCTCTTTTATAGATGTCATTCCAACTCGTTATGATCATTCAAATCTTATATTTACTTGAATGAGTACATATCCATCTTAACATCTTCATTCTGGCAATCACCATTTTATGTTCATGTCGTTTCTTTAAAGCCCAACATTCACTATCATATAACATTGCTGGTTTTTATAGCAGGATGATAAAAAGTATATCTTTTTTTATTAGATCAAGGGTTTTCCCCTTGAGGTTTAAAGGGCAAATGATTCTCACCTCTCCCAATAAATATGCTTCAAAGGATTTAAACTTATGTTCTCATTCTTACGTAGGTGAGGCCTCTTACCACATCAACCAACAATTTGTCGGTAGTTAAAAAATATTTCAAATACCTATTTTTGTTCATAATATATCATGATGTAATTTTGAGAGATTGCATTATCATTTAGATTTAAAATTTTTTGAACATAGATTTTGCTACAAACATTTATAATTAAACACATTTTATTAAGTATATGTATTTAATAAAAGAAGTAATCAAAATTTTAATTGTGTTTTTATCTACTTTAATTAAATTAAATTACATAAAATTTTGTCCCAAAATCATATAAACATTAAACAAATAATTATGCGCACTGAGTTAGGGGTAATAATTTAATCAATATTGAACAAATAATTATTTACAAAAAAAAAAATCATAAACTATTTAAACAGCTTCATCTAAATTTAGAGAATTAGTAATCATTAAAAGTAAATTACACATAAAATTTATATCTTAATTGAAAGCCACCATCCCTTTCTTAAAACTACGCCGTTTTTGACACAAAACAGCGAACCTTTTGCTTTAAAAAAAAAAAAATTCAGAATATTGACGGGTATTAAAAAGATACTTCAGAATATTGATCGGTGCTAAAAAATACTTCATGATCTTGAAAAACTATTTTAGGATCTTAAAACAACATCCAGAAGTATATTTTTAGTATCAGTCAGTACCCTAAAATATTTTTTCAATATCCTAAAATAATACTTCATGATCTTAAAAAATTATTTTAGGATCTTGAAAAAAGATTTTAGGGTATTGACTGATACGAAAAATATACTTCATGATAGTTTTTTAAGGTCCTAAAATAATTTTTCAAGATCATAAAGTATTTTTTCAGCACCAGTCAATATGCTAAATTATCTTTTTAATTCTTGTGAGTATCTGAATTTTTTTAAAAAAAAAAAAGCAAAAAGTTCACTGTTTTACATAATAAAAAAAAACGACACAGTTTTTTTTTTTTTTAAAAAAGAACAGCAGCAGACGCAGGCCAAGTCCTAATTCACGATTATATAGCTCCATCCAATCGCTTCCTCCATATGCATCCCCACCTTCCATGCTCCAAATTAATAAGATTTTAGGATCACTTGCCAAGGCTAAACATTATCACTCTGTTATCTCATTGTTTGCACAAGCTGATCTCAGGGGGTTCACACTCGATTTGGTTAAACTGAGCATCTTGATCAACTGTTACTGTTATTTGGTCAGATGTTTTGCTTTATCAATTTTAGGAAAGATTTTCTAGTTGGGTCTTCATCCGAAAATTGTGACTTTGAATACCCCGATAAAAGGGTTGTGTTAGGAACCAAGTTGGGGAAGCATTGGACTTTTATGACGATCTAATGGAAAAAAGATTTCAGTTAGATAAAGTTCGTTACAGAATCTTGATCAAGGGGCTATGCAAAATTGGGAAAATAAGGTCTGCCATTAAATTGGTCCAAAATATGGAGAGGCAGTTAGTTAAGCCTAACGTAACATAGTCATATACAACACAAATCATCAATAGTCTTTGCAAGGGTGGACATGTCCTTGAGGCCAATGAATTGTGCTGTGACATGATTGATCAAGGAATTTTACCAGATATGGTCACCTATAACTCTCTAATCCATGGTTTAGGAAAGATTTTTGCCGTGTCTTCCAAAATAAACCAAGTTCGAAAACAATTTGCAGAATTAGGGAACCTGGGTCGTTTCCCAACGAATTTGCAGCGGGCTTGTTCAATAACAATAGTGAAACAGAATGATAAAATGGGGGTTTGGTTTAACAGAATAGAACAAAACGAAATAACATAATCAAAGTGCAATAAACGAGTCAAACAGAATCAAATAAACAGAGACAGATTAAACATGATCAACCCAACGAATTGATTCCGAAACCTCCATCATTGAACGAAAATACAACTAACCCACGTTTGGTTCGGATGAATCGAAATCTCGCATTCATCCGGAGATTCCTCGCCTAGACGATCGCCTAGAATCTGTCCGGACAGTGGCGTCTCAGCGTGCAATCGCACAGCAACATCTGTAACCTAGTCCGAACTAAGTCCTTGGGATGAACCAAACCGAATATTAAATCTAATATTCGAACTATTTCCAGAAATCGAATCCGATAAGATGAAAACAGAATCGAGTAGTTACCGATTAGGCACGAGTTCTCTGGATGAATCATGGAATCCTCATCGTTGGGTTAATCACAAGAGTTTAGCCGATCATGGCTGGGAAAATCGAAGAACGAACGAAGAACACGAAGAACGCGAAGAACATGAAGAATGAGATGAGAGAAAATGAAAACTTGTATTTTGATCCACTCTAATGTTAAAAACGTGAATGAATATGTTTGTGGCAGCTGCCATACTTAAAAATAACCTAAAACGAAATGGGCTCTCATAGTTTTAGCCCAAAACAGAAATAAAATATAACTGGACTTAAATTACAAAATTCGGGTCCAAAATAAATCCAGAATTGTGCATCCGACTTTGGCTCCAAAATTGACCTCCTTCTTGACCGAATTTGCTCTTGATGTCTTCATAACAATTGTAGCTCTCTGAATCATCTGAAATATGAGACAAAAATGAGGCAAATCCGATGTCTGGTTCAAGAGTTATGGTAGAAATAGTGAAGCAACACAAAACTGGAATTTTATTATTAAAAATAGCTAAAATGCAATAAAAGGCCCAAGGCCCAAATAAACATAAGAGCCATTATTTATTAGCTAAAGGGTCCTAAATTATTATTCAAGAGACAAAAATAAGTGTATAAAATATTCAATTATCAGAAGACTGTCAACTCTACCCGGAAAGATTGGAGTAAGCGACTAGATGATGCTTTGTGGGCATATCGCACCGCCTACAAGACTCCGATTGGGATGTCTCCTATCGGATTGTCTTTGGTAAGGCATGTCATCTTCCGGTTGAGTTGGAGCATCAAGCCTATTGGGCTATTAAGCAATGCAACATGGATTTGGCTAAGTCCGGGATGGAGAGGAAGGCTGCAATGCAAGAGTTAGATGAGCTTAGATTGGATGCCTATGAAAGCTCACGGTTGTATAAGGAAAAGACTAAGGCGTTCCATGATAAGCATATTCGAGGAAAGAATTTTACGTGGGCCAGAAAGTTCTTCTATTTAATTCCGTCTGAAGTTTATGCACGGTAGCTTCGATCTAGATGGGATGGCCCTTTGTGATCACTAACATATTTCCATTTGGTCTTTGTTGAGCTATGTGATCCACCCACAGACGGACTTTTAAGGTCAATGGGCATCGCCTCAAGCCATTTCATGAGGGATCCCCACGCAGCCCGAGGAAGCAGAGATTCTCCTCATTGATGCCACTTATCCTCCATAAACCCTTGGGGAGTATTCTTCTTTCTTCTCCCTCCCTCTCTTTTATTTGTTTTCCTTTTCTACTTTGCTTTTGAAAATAAATACATTCTTTCTTTCTTTCTAATGATTGCTACATATTATGAACTAGGACATTTTGGTTTTAATGGATCATTCTGTTTAGTCGGAACTCTTGACTCTTCGATTACAAGTCTTGGTAGTTGATTTGATGTTGTTGATTACCTAAGTTGGTATTGACCTTGTGAGGTTTTGGGCCTGCATGAATGGAATTCATCTTTTGCCATTCTTTCTTTCATGTGTGCATCTCTCATGATTTGTGTTCTCTAGAACTTGCTCCTTTTCTTTTTGAAACTACATTTTTCACTTACGTGCATAAATATGATGGAAGCTTGTTTTCTTTCTTTTATTCTCCTCACTTTGGCCAAATAGCTTTCCCTTACATTATAATTCCTTTGCTAGCCCCTTTGTGCCTTTTGACCCATTCTTTTCTAAGCCACATTACAAGCCTAAGCGTAAAACCATTTTATTCCGCACCTTGAAGATTTATTGAGCATTGGTTTCAACTTGTTTTGTGTTTAAGTGTGGGGGTTGCTCAGGAGTGCAACAGTTTAAGTGTGGGGGGGATATTTGATTTTGACATTGTAATTACGTATACAATGAAAGGAAAGAAAGAAAAGTAAAATAAAAAAAAATAAAAAATAAAAAGAGAGAGAGAAAAAAAAAACAAAAGAAAGAAAGAAAAGTAAAAGAAAAAAAAAAAAAAAAAAAACAAAAGAAAAGAAAAGAAAAGAAAATACATAGAAAGGAATGTATATATGAGTAGAATAAAAGTTTCATTCATAGAGAATGATTGTGTTATTCGGTGCTCTTCCTTTTGATTTCTTTGGTGCTTAGCCTCTTATTCCATACTATTACCTACCTTCACCCTAGCCCCGTTACAACCTTTAATTACAAGCTCTCTTGATTTGTTCATGTATGTGTTATGAGTAGTGGAGACGTAGAAGTTGAGCAAGCTTATGGTAGAACAAATTTCTTGAGTAGAATTTGAGCGATACACTTATTTACCTTAAACACTTGAGAGACCGATTGATTGAGCGCATCATTTGAGAGATCATCTTTTGTGATTAGCATCATTGATTGACACTACCATGAATTGTAATTTGAGATGAAGGGGTTTTGGTCTTGAATGATTGGTCTTTTGAAGCTTTGTGTCCCTTGATTCAATTTTTGCATTGTTAGCAATTATTAGTAAAGAAGAGTTTTTCCTTTAGGTCTTTCTCTTTGAATTTTGCTCGGGAGTGCAAAAAGATAAGTGGGGGAATTTGATAATTGAATATTTTATACACTTATTTTTGTCTCTTGAATAATAATTTAGGACCCTTTAGCTAATAAATAATGGCTCTTATGTTTATTTGGGCCTTGGGCCTTTTATTGCATTTTAGCTATTTTTAATAATAAAATTCCAGTTTTGTGTTGCTTCACTATTTCTACCATAACTCTTGAACCAGACATCAGATTTGCCTCATTTTTGTCTCATATTTCAGATGATTCAGAGAGCTACAATTGTTATGAAGACATCAAGAGCAAATTCGGTCAAGAAGGAGGTCAATTTTGGAGCCAAAGTCGGATGCACAATTCTGGATTTATTTTGGACCCGAATTTTGTAATTTAAGTCCAGTTATATTTTATTTTGTTTTGGGCTAAAACTATGAGAGCCCATTTCGTTTTAGGTTATTTTTAAGTATGGCAGCTGCCACAAACATATTCATTCACGTTTTTAACATTAGAGTGGATCAAAATACAAGTTTTCATTTTCTCTCATCTCATTCTTCATGTTCTTCGCGTTCTTCGTGTTCTTCGTTCGTTCTTCGATTTTCCCACCATGATCGGCTAAACTCTTGTGATTAACCCAACGATGAGGATTCCATGATTCATCCAGAGAACTCGTGCCTAATCGGTAACTACTCGATTCTGTTTTCATCTTATCGGATTCGATTTGAAATAGTTCGAATATTAGATTTAATATTCGGTTTGGTTCATCCCAAGGACTTAGTTCGGACTAGGTTACGGTGTTGCTGTGCGATTGCACGTGAGACGCCACTGTCCGGACAGATTCTAGGCGATCGTCTAGGCGAGGGAATCTCGGATGAATGCGAGAGATTTCGATTCATCCGGAACCAAACGTGGGTTAGTTGTATTTTCGTTCAATGATGGAGGTTTCGGAATCAATTCGTTGGGTTGATCATGTTTAATCTGTCTCTGTTTATTTGATTCGTTTGACTCTGTTTATTGCACTTTGATTATGTTATTTCGTTTTGTTCTATTCTGTTAAACCAAACCCCCCATTTTATCATTCTGTTTCACTATTGTTATTGAACAAGCCCGCTGCAAATTCGTTGGGAAACGACCCAGGTTCCCTAATTCTGCAAATTGTTTTCGAACTTGGTTTATTTTGGAAGACACGGCAAAAATCTTTCCAGTCACCTATAACTCTCTAATCCATGGTTTACTGCTGCATGGCACAATGTCAAGAAGTTTACTCAGTTGAATTTCTCATATTTTTCTTGAATTTCTTAAACAAAAGTGATCAATACTGGAACTTTTAATATAGATATTAAAGTTGTAAATAAGATCTACCGAAGCTCCGGCAGTCTCATATATATTTTTTAAATTTCTCAAGTAAAAGTTGTTAATATAGATACTTGAGTTGCTAATATAGATACTAGAGTCGTAATGTAACAACCCGACTTTTCAAAAGCAGTAAAAATGTAACATCCCGTGTTTGAAATGCGGAAATTTTTTTTTTTTTGTCAAACATCATTTCAAAATCATCAGAGTAGAGCATTTGAGCGGAAAAGTAACTGATATATATATTCTAAATGCCCACTGGCTAATTACATAAACGGTATAGTAACCGAGAGTTCCAAAAGGTAAAGGATAATAATGGAAAGTCTTCAGCCGGATCCTCGAACTCTGCTGCTTCCCTCTCTCCTCGTTCCTCGGTCCTTCCGACCCTGACGCTATATTGAGAGCTGAGATCCGCACCGGATCTCAGGTACCGATTAACCTCATGTATACAGTTACACATATGGTTACACAACAATAACATATAAACCACACCCAACCAATGCACATGTAATGCTCCCAGCATGCAGATATATCGCTCCCGGCTTTTATAGATGTATCGCTCCCAAGATTATAAATGTATCGCTCCCACCTTGCAACTATATCGCTCAAAGCATGCATACGGTTATTTTCTAACATAATATGCATTCCAACAACACCCCACATATATACACATTATACACACATCGCACACATACCATCTACAACATACTATATCCATCAGATTAGTGTTACAGTACGCGAACGTACCTTCGTTGACGGTAGACGGCACTTCCGTCGGAAATCGTACTTTTCTACGGAAAAACGTGAAAACGTCCAATAGCGGCACTTCGGCAGCGTAACGGCAGCAGATTAGGATTTCTGACGTCCTATAGGAGTAATATCACTTTCATTAGTGATTTGGCATTATAAGCGGCAGAACTTCGACGCATTTATGATTCTTGAAAATAAAGACTAAAATAGCCCTCCCATATGATACCCAAATCATAAAAATAAAGACTACTCTAGCCTTACTAACTATTGAACTAAAGACTAAAAACTAAAGACCGAAAGACTTACCCGTTGAAGACTTCGCAGAACTTCCCCAGCTTCTCTCTCTACTTTCTCTCCCTAGAATTTCGAAATAGGCAAGAAGGAATGGTGTGAAGAAAAGTGAAGGAGGGGGGGTATTTATAAGAAAAGGTGTAGGATTTCGGCCGTCGGATCAACTTTGTGAGAATCGATCTGGACCGTCCAAAGCAACTTTTCAAAAAACCCTTTCCTTCCCCTTTTGCATTCACACTTTTAAAATATAGTAATATTGCTCCACCCAGTTAAAATACTGATGTTGACTATTAAAATATTGATGATGATTGTTAACATTTTTTTATATTAGGGGTTAATATTGTTCCTTTTTAACTGTTCTAGGACAACTTTGGATTAAAGAAACTTTTGGAGCAATATTGCTAAAAGTAAATTTGTTACTTAACCCAACTGAAAATCATCCATTGAATTCATTCAAAAAAAAAAAAAAAAGAGCCTCTAGTTACATTTTAAAAAGATATACATATACCCAAAAAAACCCGGTGAAACTTAAATTAAATGAGAGTAAATCATTAACCTTCAAACAAATAGTAAGAAGTGTTGTTTTAAATGTCCTCGTAAATTATCCATATTTTTAATAAAAATTGGATTAATTTTCATTACATATGCTTAAAATTTGTAGATATAATTTGCAAAATAAATTATTTTTGTTTCGACGCACTTAAAGAAATTGTTAGTTAACAAAGCAGTAACCTTACAAATGAATAAGATTTATTAATTTGAAATTCTCAACAAAAAAAAAAAAAAATAGCAGAGCCTTATTCTACTAGATGGAGTCAGTTACGTGGATCGCATAATGTCATTGTGCCCTATTGAAAACCAAATCCTTGGATAAATTATTGACCAAAAGATCTTGCTCCATAACTTCATTGAGCATTTCCTTTGGTCTTCTTTTACTTCTTTTAAGAGGACTTCATACTGCTATATCAACTCTCCTCACCGATGTACTCAATAACCTTCTTTAAATATGTTCGAACCTCTTCAAAAGATTTTCTACTCTTTTCTCTTCTATAGATGCCACTTAAACTCGTTATGATCATTCAAATCTTATATTTACTTGACTGAGCACACATCCATCTTAACTTCTTCATTTCGGCAATCACCATTTTATGTTCCTGTCGTTTCTTTAAAGCTCAACATTCACTACCATATAGCATTGATGGTCTTATGGCAAAACGATAAAACGTCCCTTTTACTTTATTAGGTTACTGTTCGATTACAAATAACTCCCATAGTTTTTCTCCAGTTATACCATCCAGCTTAAATTCTATGATTATCATCTCCATCAATTTCACCATCTTGTTGTGATTTGATCCCAAATATATAAACTTTATCACTTGCAGAATGACTTGCCCCCAATTTAACTTTCATATCACTTCTATCTTGCCTCTTATTAAAATTGCAATGTATGTATTCAGTTTTGCTCCTCCTTAGACGAAAGCCTTTCAACTCTAGTTCTTTTCCATATCTCAAGTTTAGAATTTCTTTCCTCCCTAAATTCAGTCAACAGAACTATATCATCAGCAAAAATCATGCAGTCAGTGACCTCTTCTTTGTTAAACTCAATTAGAATGTACATCTACCACTAGGTTAAACAAATAAGAGCTCAAAGTTGATCCTTGATGTAGGCCAATCCTTATAGAAATGACATTTGTCTTACCTCCAGACGTTCTAACACTGGTTGTTATCCCCTCATGCATGCCTTGAATGGCTTTGATATATACAACACCCACCCCTTCTTTTCCATGGCTTTCCAAAGTACATCTCTTGACACACGGTCATATGATTTTTCCAAATCAATAAAAACGATATGCAAATCCCTTCCTTTGCTACAATACTTTTCCATTAGCCCCCTAATACATAAATGGCTTCTGTAGTGGAATTTCCTGGTATGAATCCAAATTGATTCTCATAAATTCAAAAAAAAAATGAAATAAAACTATTTACTCATACTCCGTTAAGTTAAAATGATATAATGTAGATAATTTTGCTCTTAATGTGGCACATAAATATAAAAACTTTACAAAACTAAAAAAAAATTGCTCGTCCAGGTCTTAACGTTGTACTATCTATTTGTAGTTTTGTACAATATTTCTAGGGAAAATCTCATAAAAATACATTGGAAATTACCAAAGGACATATAAATGATTCCTATATACTAAATCCTATGTCAGTATAACCGGACCAATTTGGGATGATGAAATCTTGCCAAAAAGACGCCCCTGCCCCTGCCCCGAGGAATACAGACAAAAAGATAGCATTTGCCCTATTTTTTGTGGCAGTTAGCGCGCCTTCCTTTATTCTCCGACCTCCAGTGACGATGAGCTACACTACAACATCGACAACTAAAAGGGCGATAGCGAAGGTTGAAGAAGGCTCTCTCTCCCCTACCCTATGTATCTCTGCCCCTATTGCCATCTCCAACCTTTTTGAGAAGGCGACAGCTCTGGAAGTTGCTACCATCTTCTCCGATTTCTTTGTTCCCAACTTTGCAAAATCTATCATTTCAAATCTTCGCAAGTGTTCATGATAATAATGCAAGCAAAAATGAACATGAACAAGGTCCCAAGTGTTAATTAGCATTTCTGCTACCATTGCAGATTCCTTCAAAATAAAAATAGTAGTAGAACAAACACTAAAAACATGAGGAAATAACTTCACTGGTCTAGATTCCTTATTCCAAGAAAAAGATGTCAAGATGGATCGCATTTTTCTGTGTCATTATCACAAGATCAAAAAGCAAAGAAAACAAAAAGAAAGAACCTTCTGCAATTGCGTTTGGCAGCCTCGAAGAACCCCTGCGCTTGCATTCCTTAATCAAAATAACTCTCTACGGAACTTGTTGAGGAGCCTCCCCTCGAGCTCGTTCTCTCCAACAAGAGAGAAAGTGAGTGGAAAAAAATAGAGGGCACAGTGGTAAATTAACAACTTTCAATAATCCCAGTTTGATGCTTTTGAAATAATTTGGGAGTAGTAGAATTTTTTATTTTTTATTTGTCAACAAGGGATTAGTAGAATTAGACTCAATGATGATTTAGGTATTATAAATTTTCAAGGTATTTAATTATATGGGATTTTCCCATATATATCTCGCTTTCGCTTTTAGTCGTCTTTAAATTCTTAAACGTCAATTTCAGGGCTTTAGGTTAAAGCTCTTCTGTTTCCTGTGAAGATGCCGTTGTGCACATCGACAAGGTATGCTTTCCCCAAACTTCCTCACTTTCTTCGATCTTCTTCAAATTCCATTATTTTCTCTTCTGCTTATTCTCTCAACCCCAAGTTCTTTGCTCATTCTCAGACCCCAACTGCAAATAGCATTAACGATTCTGTTGCTTCATTCAATCGCTTACTTCATATGCACCCCCCTCCTCCCATACTCCAAATTAATAAGATTTTAGGATCAATTGTCAAGGCTAAACATTATCGCACTGCTATCTCATTGTTTGCACAAGCAGAGTTCGGGGGATTCAAACCCGATTTATTTACTCTAAGCATTTTGATCAATTGTTACTGTCATTTGGGTCAGATGTACTCTGCTTTCTCAATTTTAGGAAAAGTTTTCAAGGTGGGTCTTCACCCCAATATTGTGACTTTGAATACTCTGATAAAAGGACTCTGCATCAGGAACCAAGTTGGGGAGGCATTGGACTTTTATGACGATTTGATGGCCCAAGGATTTCAATTAAATGTAGTTAGTTACGGAATCTTGATCAACGGGCTATGCAAAATTGGGAAAATTAGGTCTGCCATTAAATTGGTTCGAATGATGGAGAGGCAGTTAGTTAAGCCTCATGTAGTCATATACAATACAATCATCGATAGTCTTTGCAAGGGTGGACATGTCATTGAGACCCGTGAATTGTGCTGTGAAATGATTGATCAAGGAATTTTACCAGATATTGTCACCTATAACTCTCTAATCCATGGATACTGCAGCATGGGACAGTGGCAAGAAGCCACTCAGTTGCTAGATGAAGTGATATTGAAAGGCATTCAACCTGACATCTATACATTTAATATAATAATTGATATGTTCTGTAAAGAAGGAAGGATCATAGAAGCTCAAGTTGCGGTTTCCTGGATGATGAAATGTGGTGAGAGACCTAATGTTGTAACTTATAGTTCTTTAATGGCTGGGTATTGTTTGATGAACAATGTTAATGAGTCAAAAGAAGTATTTGATAAGATGGTTCGAAGTGGATTGACACCTGATGTGGTTAGCTTTACAGTATTGATTGACAGATTATGTAAGATCAAAATGGTTGATGAAGCTATGGCTTTTTTTAAAGAAATGCGTTGCAAAAATGTCAATCCTAGTATTTGGACTTACAACTCCCTTATTGATGGCATGTGCAAATTAGGAAGAATGTCATGTGTGCGAGATCTTGTTTATGATATGCGTCATAGTAGTAATTCCCCTAATGTAGTCACCTATAGTATTTTGTTAGATGGATTTTGCAAAAGCCGGAATATCAACCAAGGGGTTGCATTATTTCAGCAAATGGTTGCCAAGGGAGTTCAGCCTAATTTGTACACACATACAATACTCATTGATGGTTTGTGTAAAGGTGATAGACTAAATGATGCTCAGGAGATTTTTGAATACCTTTTGATCAAAGGCTATCATCTAGATGTCTACACATATAATATTATGGTCAATGGCCTTTGTCGACATGGGCTACTTGATGAAGCTATGACTCTGCTTCCTAAAATGAAAGAGAATGACTGCCTCCCTGATTCAATAACATATACAATACTTATTCGATCTCTTTTGAAACAAAGTAAGAATGATAAAGCAGAGAATCTTCTTCATGTGATGACTGACAATTGTATCCTGAAACAATAAAACAAGGTTCGATGCTCTGTCTTTATTACTTGTACAAATGTTAAATTTGTGCTTAATGCTTATCCAGCATCTTTTTAGTTAAATTTGTCATATTTTGAATTATGTATGTTGGTCAGCATCTCTAGTTTAACCCATGAATTAGAATGATGAAACGCAGTGAGAAGATTTTGTGTTTGGGGTTTTGGTTTCTCCCTTGTTAACTTTGACCTTAGTGCTTTACTTCATGACAGCTTTTCTGAATGTTGTGTTAAATACTTAAATGCCACAAAGCCGTGTACTTACAAACATCCCTAGACACATTCTACACTTTATGTGTTGCGTCACCCTTCCTTAGACCTATAGCTCATGCAATTTGAGGTTGACATTTTGGTTAAACAAGTTGGTACTTTCTCGTGTGGGAAGATAGAGCTCATTTGGATGGGCTTTTAAAAAAGGATTTTGTTTACATTGCTTTCTAAAAAAGTACTTTTAAATAAATAAAAAATTGTTTGGATGTTAAAATAGAGAAGCACTTTTTTATTAATAAAAAAGTTCTTTTGCTTCCTTTTAAGTTTTTTTTTTTTTTAAAAAAAAAAAATAAGAGAAGGAGAAAAGGTGAGAGACTTGAAGCTTTTCAAGGAAGATGAAAGAGACAGGGATTTTCTTGATCAGTCCAGTGAGTGTGACTCCAGTAAGAATGATCTATGGTGTTAGGCAGATCAAACAAACCTTGATCTGTGCCTCCCTGCCAATCTACTTTGCAACGTCGACAAATCCACCGGCACTGTCGGGTCGAGCAACAACCCAGGAGCTCTGGCAACTTCAACTCCTGCTGAGAAATCATGTCACTCATCCCCATCTCTTTTTGCTATGCTTGCGGCCACTCGCCTGAGAAATCAAGGGTTATTGATGTTAAAACAAAAGAGTGCATGATTTTTTTTCCATTCTCTCTCTTCTCTCGCTACTGCTTTTTTCTGAAGCTTCAAATTGTAGCTTTAAAAAACAGGAGAATTTTGGTTTTTTTTTGTTACTTTTTTTTTAAGTTCTCATCCAAACAAATAAATTAGTGAAAAAAGAACTTTATTTTAGAAAAAACAAAGTACTTTTCTTAGGAAAAAAGCCCATCCAAATGGGCTAATAGGGCTTCAAAAACTGCTTCTCAATTATTATCTTAAAAAGGATTCCAACTCAGACATAAATAAATAAAAATTTTGAATGAAATTTAAAAGAATAACAATCCAAATCTATTATATATTTTAAATAAGTGAAGATGAAGGGAAAAAGTGGACTTGGCTAGTTTAAGAAAATACTTCAGGCTACTGACCGGTACTGAAAAAATACTTCATTATGTTGAAAAATTATTTTAGGATCTTAAAAAAATATCTTGAAGTATATTTTTAGTACCATTCAGTACCCTGAAATATTTTTTCAAGATCCTGAAATATTTTTTCAAGATCCTAAAATAATTTTTCAAGATCATGAAGTATTTTTTTTAGTATCAGTCAGTATCCTGAAGTATCTTTTTAGTAAATAATTTTTCAAGATCATAAAGTATTTTTTCAATACCGGTCAGTTGTCTGAAGTATCTTTTTAGTACCCATCAATATCCTGAATTTTTTAAGGAAAAAAACAAAAGAAAAAACAAAGGTTCACTAGAAACTGCGCCAAAACGACGTAGTTTCAAATAGAAGACAGCAGCGGATGCTAGCCAAGTCCAAAAAAAACCGATACAGAAAATAACAGAGAGAGTGGGAGAAGAAGAAATTGACGGAGGGAGGTTGAGAGACAAGATGCCACGGAGAAGATTTGGATGTTGAAACCCTGACATTGAGATGAGATGAGACTTCGCAAAAGGAAGGAGAGAGTAATACTGAAAAAGTGTAAAAAACTTGAAACAATAACTATTAACTTTAAAAATAATTTAATAAGTATAAATTGTTTGTCCAAAAATTTATATATTTATATATTTCATAAGATTTAAAATTATAGATTTGAGCAATTATAGTATGTTAAAAAAATAATATATTTAAATATTTTATGGGTCAAATACTATTTTTGCCACAGAAGTATTAGTAAGGGGGCGCTCAGCACCCGCGAGTTTTTTTGGTATCATTTTTGCCCTGAAAGTTTACAAAAGGGAGGAAATATGCCCCGGAAGTTTTTAGGAGCAAATTTGCCCTGAAAGTTTTTTTTATGAGCAAATTTGCCTTGGAAGTTTACAAAGAGAGCAACGATCCAACGGTCAAGATCAATCGATCAGCAAGATCATTATGTTTGTAAACTTCCGGGGCAAAAATGATACCAAAGAAATTCTGGGTGCTGAGTGCCCCCTTACCAATACTTCCATGGCAAAATTGGTATTTAACCCATATTTTATTAAAGGGTTAAGATGCGATTTGACTAATAAACTATTGCCTTAGGAGCGTCAAACACAATTAACTATTAAGTGGACCAAAAATACCAACAAACTTTTAAAAAGGTACAGTTAGCACACACAAAAAAATACGCAGGAGCGCCCAGCACAACGCCGTAAGATAAAAAGTTAATGTCCGTTATCTAAGATGCAGATTGGCCAACGAACTTTTACCTTAGGAGCGCCTAGCACAAAAAAGTTTTACTCATGAGCGCCCAGCACAAAATTCTAAATTTTACTAAATTAAATAAATTCTTTTTCTCAATTGTCATTATTCAAAACTACTTGTATAGATATCTAGGACAAAAATTACTCATTCTTCAATCTTGTCAAAATTATAATTTTCTAAAATAAACAAAAATTTTAATTAAAAATATAATTATATAATTTAAATAAAACTCAAGGTGTTTTATAGTTTATTATATATCCAAAAAAAATTATATGATTTATTTTTATTTTAGAAGAAATTTATGTGAACTAAAAATTCATTTAATGTTAATAAAATTTTCGTAGGCCAAGGCTGTGCATGGCAACCATTCTGTTCCCCAGCACAGTTTCTGAGATGGAACAGTTTTTTCTGATTTTGTGCCTGGGAAGAGTTCTGAGAATCAGAATTACATTTGTTAACTCATTTTATTTTTACTCCAAGAATCAGAATTACGTTTGTTAACACATTTTATTTTTATTTATGTAATTTTTATATTCAAAAAATTATATATGTGGTGGTGGCGGCGGCGGCGGCGGTAGTAGTGGCATCGGTCGTGGTGGTGGCAGTGGCGGTGAGGTGGGGGTGGTGGCGGTGGCAGCGGCGTTGACGGTCGTGGTGGTGGCAGTGGTGGCGATGAGGTGGGGGTGGCGGCAGCAGCGGTGGGGGTGGTGGTGGCGACGGTGGTGGGGGTGGGGGTGGGGAGGGTAGTTGACACTGCGAAAGGTTTTCGAAAAAAAGAAGAGAGGTTGTAGGTTGAGGAATAAATTCTGATTTTGTGCTCAGAAATAGAAAAGCATGAATTTTTTGCTTTTTTTTTTCTATTCCCCAGCACAAAAATTGAACCGGTTCATCCGGGGAACACAAAAAAAAAAAAAAAAACCGAATTTACCAAACAGATTTCTCATCCATTTGTGTTCCGGGGAACAGAAATTAACAAAAAACACATTCTGGGAACATTACCATGCACACCCCAAATTACTCCTTAACCTATTATTAAATTTTCCTTCACCAAACCTCTTAAGTTATCTTTGTTTTTTTCAACAAGTCTCGTATTCATATAATCAATAGATCATTTAATTAACAAATATGTCATCAAGTTGTCGGATTTATATTATTAAGTATCAATGTTGATATCCATTAAGCTCTTTTTATAAAAATAAAAATTAAACTCATTTCATTTCTTTCAGGATATAATAGATTTTCTAGGTTTTTTAAATTTTATGAACATTAAATGAATTTTTTAACTCACATAAATTCTTCTAAAATAAAAATAAATCATTTTTTGTTTTGTTTAACATATATAATAAACCATAAAACATATTGAGTTTTATTTAAATCATATAATTATATTTTTAATTAAAACTTTTGTTTATTTTAGAAAATTATAATTTTGACAAAATTGAAGAATGAGTAATTTTTGTCCATAGATATCTATACAAGTAGTTTTGAATAATGACAATTGAGAAAAAAATTTATTTAATTTAGTAAAATTTAGAATTTTGTGCTGAGAGCTCCTGAATAAAACTTTTTTGTGCTAAGCGATCCTGGGGTAAAAGTTCGTTGGTCAATCTGCACCTTAGATAACGGACGTTAACTTTTTCTAACGGCATTGTGCTGACTGCACTTTTTTTAAAAGTTTGTTGGTATTTTTGGTCCATTTAATAATTAATTGTGTTGGACGCTCCTGAGCCAATAGTTTATTGGCCAAATCGCACCTTAACCCTTTATTAAATGTATTTAGAAAAAATAAAAGTAAAATACTCTAACCACCTATTTGTTTTGCCTTGATTGCAAAGACCTACTCTTATTTTGAAAACTCATTAAAATGTTTGTTACACAAAACTTCCTTATATTTTGAGATTTTATTTTCATCCACAAAAATCGTTACTTGATCGTTAAGTTTAACTTTTAGACTTTTATTTGACCAAAATGCCTATGCTTAACATGAGAGAAAATAAAGCTCTTCTCAAATGCAATAGTATGTATGTATTCTTTTCCTTTCCAAAAGTCAGTTTCCCTTGAATAATCTGAAAGATATCACCTTGGAAGAAGATCACTAACTGATGAATAGTATTAAGAAAAACATGATGTGATCCCTCCTTTAATCCATTGGTTATTACCGTTTACTGTTTCCATTCTTGAATGAACCGATAATATCCAGCTTTTGAATTGATCCCATTAATGACAGCCATAGGATCAGGATTCTCTTCATGAAAGAGTTTATGGTTCCCCAAAAACCAATTGAACTATAACACCCAGCAAATTTTCAATCCAAAATCATCAGGAAACTTGGCCAGGACATTCATTAGCTTCCCATTGACCTGAATATCTGGAAGAGGGTCAGATTTGAGACCTAGTGAAGAGCCAAACCAAATAGCTCGAGTTCATGTACAATGAAAGAAGAGATGATCCCTCGTCTCTAATATTTGATGACAGAAATGACAGCTCTCACCAATCTCTACATGATGCTGGTTGAGACAGACCTTTGCAAGTAATACATTCCTAGCAAATTTTCACATGAAAACTTGAAGACTTGGAATGAGTTTCAAGTGTTGTAGCCTTTTCTAGAAACATGAAAAATCAAACTGTGGCCTAGCTTGTGATCCCCTAAGGAGTTGGTACCCATCAGCCACATGATATTGACCCGTCTTATTTTATTTCTCACCAAACAGAGCTAGATGTCTGAAATATTGAATATGGAGTTTGCACAATTTCATCAACCACATGTTCATCATAAATTTTTGAAAGCAGCTCTACATTCCAACATTGTCCTCGTTGTAGTGACAGATCCCCCACCCCTACAATTGTCGATGGGCGATCACACTGCAAAGGCCACCAATAATGGCTGAGAGGCTGATACTAGAGCCATTCCCAACAATCCAAAACTAAAGGCAACAAGGAATCATCTTCTGCTACAAGGAGACACCATACATTTTTAGCCAATGTAGCTTTGTTAAAGTCTTCCATTTTTTCAATACTCAATCCCCCATGTCCTTAGGAAGACACAACCTTTCCCAAGCTAGCATGTGAACCCATTTATAGAAAGATAAGGAGTGAACCAAAAGTGAGGAAATAGTTGATTTGATCAGAGTTAGTTAGAAATAAATATATATAGTTGTGACTATAGTTTGTATTATTTCATTATTATTTGTATATAGTATTCTATAGTATTTTGTCATATTCTAGAATAATCCCATAGGGACACATGTCATTATGTTATTGGATATACATACTATAAATAGAATTATAGGCTCAAGCTGTTCATTGGGAGCTTGACCTAATTTACTCAAATCCTTGACTTGGTATCAGAGCATTTAGTCCAGAAATGGCATCATCTGGGAATTCCACTACTGAATCAGTCTCCCTCTCATCCTTGCCTGAAAACCCTAACCCTAATCCTATTCCCACCATCAACCTCAATACACAGTCACCGAGAGACTCTATTGTCACATCTTTGCTCCCCACATCTTTACCCATTGGTCACAACATATCACCCTCTTCTTTTTCAATTCCTCATTTTCAACCAAACGCTTAGCTTCCGTCATACACTCAATTTCCGTCATATCCTCCTCTCTCGTTCTTCGACCCACACTACTATCGTCACTCCGCCGCCACACACTCCGAAATTCTGATCCATACCACCTCCGCATAAACTCAAGTTCCGATTTCGACCCTTCCTCCTCCGTCATTTTCCCAGTCGAATCATTCCCAGCCATCGTCTACCTCTCAGCCGACAATCGTGCCACCTCTTTCAACCTGTTTTCCCCAATTCTCTCCATCACCGTCGACCTTTCCATACCTCAGTCAAGATCAGTTTCCCAATTCTCTGCTTCACCAAAGTCCTCAGGTCTCCATCCGCTCAACTCCCCTATTAAGTTCTCTGAACCAAGGCAGTCTCGTCAAGTTGGACGGTGACAATTTCCTAACATGGGAATCAACAATTATGCCTATCATTCGAGGGCACCGCCTTGATGGTCACATTCTCGGCACTAAACCAGCTCCTCCATAGTACGTTTTTGATTCTGTCGATCAAGTTTGTTCTAATCCACTTTATGAAGATTGGATAGCCACTGATCAGATACTCCTTGGTTGGCTTTTTGGCACGATGACTGTTGAGATTGCCAGCCAAATGACAGGATGCAAGACGTCCTCATCCCTCTGGAGGTCGATCATTGAATTCGTTGAAGCCAACACCAAATCATGCATCACATTCCTGAAAAGTGAGTTCCAACAACACAAGAAAGGAACTCTAAAGATGAGAGACTATTTGGCCAAGATGAAGTCAGTATCCGATAACTTCACACTTGCTGGTAGTCATCTAAGAAGCAATCAGTTGTTTCTCGTTCTAGCTGTGAATCTGAATATCGTTCCTTATCTAACACCGCATCTGAATTGAGTTGGATTAGATCATTACTTTCTGAGTTGAATTTGAGATTGAAGCAGATACCTACTATATGGTGTGATAACACTAGTGCCGCTACATTAGCATCCAATCCTGTGCATCATGCTAGAACAAAGCACATTGAAATAGATGTGCACTTTGTCAGAGATCAAGTTCTGTCTAAAGCCTTGAAAGTGTCCTATGTTCCCACGAAATTTCAAGTTGCAGATTGCCTTACAAAGCCACTACACCGTGCTCATTTTTGTTTTCTTAGAGACAAGTTAGGAGTCATTGTTGCTCTCATTAAAAGATCTCAACAAGAACTTACTTTGGCCAAGAGCAAGAGGAAGAAGGAGGTTCAAAGTGAAGGAGGGAGTTAGAAATAAAAATATATAGTTGTGACTATAGTTTGTATTATTTCATTATTATTTGTATATAATATTCTAGAGTATTTTGTCATATTCTTGAATAATCTCATAGGGACACATGTCATTGTATTATTATAGGCTCAAGCTATTATATACATACTATAAATAGAATTATAGGCTCAAACTATTCATTGAGAGCTTGACCTAATTTACTCAAATCCTTGACTGAGTTAGCCTCCCTGCTTGAAATAGCATGCTAGCTTTTCATTGTTGCAGTTTGCTATCCATTCTATCAAGGACTTCATTTTATAGTTTGTTTTTATGCACATCAGTGAGAGAGGGAAGATTAATGTCTTTCAATGAAACAGAGTATCATCTTTATCCACCTACTGATTAAGAGAGAAACTTTCAGAGAAATGGTGAATGGCCAATTTAGACAGATTCAAGTGGCCAGAAATCCACAACCCCATTATTATTTATCCTTAAGCCTACTCATATAATTACAGGACCCTCCTCTTTCTAACCAAATTATGGTAATAGGATGTATTTTTATCTCCATACAATGATTTCATTTATCTTAACTTTTTGAGACCATAAAGTTTCCTTGCACTCCCGTTTGTTTTAGCATTTTAGAATTGCTTTTAGATTTATGAAGAGTTTTGACTCAGCTTGCGAAAAAGAGCTTCTGAAACAATGATTTTGTTCTTTCCTAAACATGCAGCAAACTTTAACTTTTTTCCGCAACAAATGAATCCACGAGAAAGCCCCTTAAAGATGTAAATGAGTTTCTAGATTACCAATCATTGCTTCCATTGCAAGGCGCTCTAATATGTTTTCTGATTTTTTCTTACCTTCCATTTATTCCAAAACTGTAGTTCCTCCTTTTGTGATTTCAGCTCATAAATAACACTCCAAACACTATCATGATTTGAGATGGAATGCCAAATTCGTTGAACAATCTCTTTGCATTCCTTGAATCTGCACCAAAACTTCTCAAAACAAAATGGTCTGGCCCTGAGGGAAATATGAACTGATGTATGTGGAAATTGACCAAACCATAAATTGTTACAAAAGCCTCAATATTTGAGTTCAATAAGGATATTTTAGGGGAAAATATAAATTTGGCAGATGAAGCAGATTGTCTTATTTACCCAGACAGATAAAGCGGATTGAGATCTTATATTTAAATTTAAAGCAAACCCTTTGTGCAAACTCATATTTAGGACTGAATGTGTTAATAAAAATATTTATTGCAAAGTATTTTTTTTCTTCTGAGAAATTTCTCAATTTTTGTCTTCTTTAACCTGTTTAAATTTGAAATTTTCTCGGGCAAAAGTTTCTCACAAAACATATCATAAATTTGATGTGTGATGACTTTGTGAGAACAATTTTATTATTGTTTTTAAATGATAGTCCATATGATATTTGGCACTATTGATAAATACATATTTGAGTTAAACTAGAGATTACCCATATAACTCCAGGTTAGAAGTTAAAACATATTGCTTTTCGAGGATCCTCATGATCTCATCCAAACAAAATTATCATACAACCGTGTAGTCATATAATTAAACTTACAATTATCTAATCCAGATAACCTCAAATCATTTAATCTAGTCTTAATTAGCAAATTATCCAAAATTACATTGTATTTTATCCAAATTGAAAATGTTACTTTTTTATTTTTAAATAAATGTCTAAAGTAAAATAATTATAATGGACTTTTATAATGCATAAAAAATATTTTTTTAATATTCGCTATTAATATTTTTGATATATTTCATGATTTTTTATTATTATTTAAAGATGTGTCTGGATTAGTTTTTAGAGAAAAATGATTAAAAAAAGTAATTCTAGAAAATATATTTTGAAGAGAATAGATTTTATGAAAAAAGTATTTTGGTAATTACTAAAAATGACATAGGTTAATTGATAGTTACAAAGGAAGGGTTAGAGGAGTATCCAAACAAACATTAATGAAAAAATCAGGTTTAAAAAAATTGGCCACAGGGTAATATATAAATTGGCCATATATGAAAAAATCACGTTAATTAAATTTTAACTTTTTTATCATTCTGCTCGCTTAAGCCAATGACTCTAATTCATTTTCAATTAAACAATAGGCCAAAATCTGAAACTTTGTCTACTTAGGAGGGTTCTATTTAATTTAGCTAAACAATAATTAAATATCATTTATTTGATATAAAATATTGTAATGAAAACAATAGATAAAAAGATAGAAAAAGAACTAAGAAATTACAAAATCCCATATAAACACAATGAAAATGCAAAATGCCTATAAAATGTGATATCCCAAATTGGGATATTGAAATTCAAGAAAAAAGTTTTTTAAAAAAATGCCCATTGCATTTTTTAAAAAAAGAAAAAGAAAAAGAACATCCACTTATTGGCTACTAGCGTGTGGAATTGCTTTTGGCAAAGTAGTGAAGGTGAGATTTGATCTCACCACCAATTGGATGTTAAAATAATGCTACTGAGCCACCAATGATTTTTAATCAATGTAATTCAAATACTATATAAGTCAACTACTACATCCGTCCCTAATTATAGGATCAATTTAACCGATTTTGGGAGAATTAAGGAGAGGAGTTAAATTAGTTAATTTTACTCATTTTCCTAAAATGTCCTTATATAAATTTAAAATGACACAAGTTGCCCTAATTATAAGTGTTTCTAATTTGTCTTACGTTAGATATCCATGACATATTAGTTTATATATGTATATTAGTTGCTTTTTATATAGCCATGTGTATACATATAGATCTAATTTTCTTTCCACACGCTTTCTAATTGAAATAATGGTCTTGCTGTATAAACATATATGTGTGTGTATATATGTGTATACATATAGATCTATCTACATACATAGAGACACACACCCATATATCTACACACACATATACATACATACATACATACACACACACACACACACACACACACACACACACATATATATATATATATGTTTATATATGTGTGTGTGTTCACACATATATATATTGACACACATAAACACAAATATACATATATATGTAAACACACATATATATAATGCTCCTAATAATAAGTATAAATAGGGGTATTATAGGAAAAAATTGACAAAAGTTAAAACTTGCTCTTATAATTAGGACCAAAACCAACTCCAAAATTTGCTCCTATAATTAGGTACGGAGGGAGTACTAAACTATGATTGCACCTTATTCACAATTTTTCTATAGCTATTTACTAAATTTAATTAGTGATTAACAACTTTTATTTGGTAAGTACTCCCTCTAGTCTTAATTATAGGAGCACATTTTAGAGTTGGTTTTGGTCCTAATTATAAGAGCAAGTTTTAACTTTTGTCAATTTTTTTTCCTATAATACCCCTATTTATACTTATTATTAGGAGTATTTATGTGTGTGTGTGCGCCTATATATGTATATTTGTGTTTATGTGTGTCAATATATATATATATATATATATATATTAAAAAACTAACGGTCAACTAACGGCCCGTGATATTTTTGCTTCCAAAACGTAACGTCGTGTGTACTTTTGCTCCTGAAAAAACTTCGTGGTGCTGGGCGCTCCTGGGAGTAAACTTCATGTGTAAAATTGCACCTTAACCCTTATTTTCAATTAGAAAACGTGTGGTAAGGAAAATTGGTTGGAGAGATATGTGACGGGGTTGTAATTCACTTCTACTTATGTCATTTTAAATTTATATAAGGGCATTTTAGGAAAATGAGTAAAATTAACTAATTTAACTCCTCTCCTTAATCCCCCCAAAATCGGTTAAATTGCTCCTATAATTAGGACCGGAGAGAGTACTAGGTAACAAGGCCACTCCTTAGATCATTCACAACTTTAGTATAGTTATTCATGACATTTCATTAGCTATTGATAATTTTCGTTTACCAAATAGTAAGACCTCTCTTTCAGGGTATTCACAGCTTTTATATATCTATTCCACATATTTCATTAGTTATTAACAACTATCATTTACTAAGTAACAATGTTACTCTTTCAATTCATTCACAAACTTTTGTATGGTTATTCAATACATTTCATTAGTTATTAATAATTTTTGTTTAACAAGTAAAAATTGAAAGGGGAGGGGAAGGAAAATTTTTATGAAAAAAATTGAAAAAGTAGGGTTGTAAAATTTTTAAAAAGAAAACATGTATAATAAAAGAATAAGAGAAATTAATTAAAAAATTTTAACCCCATCTCTCTAATGTTTTAAAATTGGGAAAATCCACCTCAGTGCCCAAATAACCAAAAAAATTGTTAAAAAATGTTCAAGAAAAAAGTCACATGTAAAAAAAGACCCCAAAACCTTCTCTGGTATTTTTTCATAAAACGTTAGTTGTTAACGTGTACTGATATAGTCATTAACGGGTACTGACGTTGTTAAGATATTGTTGTTAACATCTACTGATATAGTTGTTAACGTTTATGAAATAATACCATAAAAGGTCTTGAAGCCTTTTTTGACATGTAACTTTTTCTTGAGCTTTTTTAATAATTTTTTACTAATTTGAGCCCTAAGGAACTCCAAAAATTTCCCCTCTACTCCCCTCATACCAACCAATCCAGTAGTCACTTACTATTTCAACCAATTGCGGGTTTTATTTTGTCAAATTATATTTATATTGCTATAATGATTTTTTCTAACAAATTACATTTTGTCTAAATACTTCTGGCAATAAAAAATTCTCTAAATATAATTAGCTCTATTATATTAATAAATTTATTTTCTTTAAAAACTTGGCTTTCTCACATCTGACATTGGATCTATTTACAATTTCTATTTCCTCCGTCCGGGGACATCCGATATTTATAATTTCTTTTGGAAAAATTACTTAATCCATCATAATTTCGAGGATATATTCTCCACAGAAATTGCCCCTTTGTATTCTCCCCTTTTTTTATTTGTCATAATTGGAATAACATTTTTCATTTCACCACAGTTCCCAGGGTTCACGGTTCAGTGCCGCAGGAAATTACAAAATAAGGCTCCGGCAAATCACTGCTAGCAGATTCCTGTCGAGTTCTCTTCCATTTCCTGTTATCGGCGAAGATGTCGTTGTGTGCCGCAAGAAGGTACGCTTTCCCTCGGCTTCCTCTTTTTGTTCCATGTTCTTCATCTTCCATCTTTCTCACTTCCCCATTTTCCCTCAACCCCAAGTTCTTTGCTCATTCCCAAACCCCAAATGCAAATAACATTCGCGATTCTGTAGCTTCATTCAATCGCTTGCTCCATATGCATCCCCCACCTTCCATATTCCAAATTAATAAGATTTTAGGATCACTTGCCAAGGCTAAACATTATCGCACTGCTATCTCCTTGTTTGCACAAGCTGAGTTCAGGGGATTCACTCCCGATTTATTTACACTAAGCATCTTGCTCAATTGTTACTGCCATTTGGGTCAGATTTATTATGCTTTCTCAATATTAGGAAAGATTTTCAAGGTGGGTCTTCATCCGGATATCGCAACTATGAATACTCTGATAAAAGGATTATGTACTAGGAACCAAGTTGGGGAGGCATTGGACTTTTATGACGACCTAATGGCCAAAGGATTTCAGTTTGATAAAGTTAGTTACGGAATCTTGATCAACGGGCTATGCAAAATTGGGAAAATAAGGTCTGCCATTAAATTAGTCCGAAAGATGGAGAGGCAGTTAGTCAAGCCTAATGTAGTCATATACACCACAGTCATCGATAGTCTTTGCAAGGGTGGACATGTCATTGAGGCCCAAGAATTATGTGATGAAATGATTGATAAAGGAATTTTACTGAATATTGTCACATATAACTGTCTAATCCATGGTTACTACAGCATGGGACATTGGCGAGAAACTTCTCAGTTGCTAGATGAAGTGATATTGAAAGGCATCCAACCTGATATTTATTCATTTAATATAGCGATTGATATGTTTTGTAAACAAGGAAGGGTCATAGAAGCTAAAGTTGTGCTTGGTAGGATGATGAAATTTGGTGAGAGACCCGATGTTGTAACTTACAATTCTTTAATGTCTGGGTATTGTTCGATGAGCAATGTTAATGAGTCAAAAGAAGTATTTAATAAGATGGTTGAAAGTGGATTGACACCTGATATATCAAGTTTTAATGTATTGATTGGCGGTTTATGCAAGATCAAAAGGGTTGATGATGCTATGGCTCTTTTTAAAGAAATACGTTTCAGAAATGTTAATCCTAATATCTGGACTTACAACACTCTTATTGATGGTATGTGCAAATTAGGAAGAATGTCATGTGTGCAAGATCTTGTTAATGATATGCATGATAGTAGTATTGCCCCTGATGTTGTCACTTATAATACTTTGTTAGATGCATTTTGCAAAAACCGGAATATCGACCAAGGGGTTGCATTATTTCAGGAAATGGTTGCTCAGAGAGTTCAGCCTAATTTGCGCACACATAACATACTCATTGATGGTTTGTGTAAAGGTGACAGACTAAATGATGCTTGGGAGATTTTTAAATACCTTTTGATCAAAGGCTATCATCTAAATGTTTGTACATATAATGTTATGATCAGTGGTCTTTGTAGACAAGGGATGCTTGATGATGCTATGACTCTGCTTCGAAAAATGAAAGAGAATGACTGCCTCCCTGATTTAATAACATATAAAATGCTTCTTGGTGCTCTTTTGGCGAAACGTGAGAATGATAAAGCAGAGAATCTTCTTCAAGAAATGATTGATGGGGGTATCCTGAAAGAATAAAACAAGGTTAGATACTCTTGTCTTTATTACTTATGAAAATGTTGTGAAAATGTTAAATTTGTCCTTAATGGTTATTCGAGGATTGCTTCTTTTTGGTTATATTTGTCATATTTTGATTTACGTATATTGAGCAGCATCTCTAATTTAGCTCAAGAATTGAATTGGCTGATTGGAGAATTCGTTGCAGAATATTTTGGATCAGGTATAAAGTGTGATCCGGTGATTTCACAACCTCTATGTCTGAGCATATTTTGGAAAATGTTGTCAAAGTTGAGGGATAACTTCTTAGAAGGTCGGATTAGTTAAGATGAACGTGTTATGCTTAAGTTCTTGAACTGCCGTGTTGTGTAATTATACTTGTCTTGGATGATGTAGCAAATTCAGTGGCAGGAGAGCCGTGGCCCCCTTGTTTTCAATATTTCTTTTGTATAATATAGTTATTATGTATTTTTTTACCCCTAAAAAGTTTATGCATATTTTCTGCTTTTTAGTCCAAGTTATGGATTCCCCTTCTAATCAAATCCCAGTCCACCTTGAGTAAGTTGATGTACACTAGAAAATAATTTTTCTTAGTGCGTGTGAACCTACTATTTTTTTTAATCACCGTCGCATTTAGGCAATACTGTGGATAAAATATGTTTGTATGTGATAATTCTGCTATAGATAAAGGTTTTCTCATCCTAATTTAGATAAACTCATTGATGTTCTGAAATTCTAAGAGCTTGGTTGGAAGAAACCCTAATCTTTTGTTTTTTAAATGATGAAATGTGGTGAGAACTGAGAAGGGGGAGGGGGGTTTTCCCTTTATTAATCTTAACCTTAGTGCTAGACTTTGGACACATATTTTCTCTCTCTTTCCCCCCTCATACTTTTAGTAAAGATGAGGGTTGTGTTAGACCCTATCAAATCTTTATGATATGGAGGATGATATGTCTTGCAATTCATGTAGCCGGTTCATCTATTGGATAAGGGTTGTTGGTGTTATATAATTTTGCAAAGGATTTCTCCCAACCCACCCCCCAAAAAAATCTAGTTAAATTGTTTGAGTGGTAGCCTTGATTTGATGTGGGCGTTGAATAAGCTCCATCTAAGCAATCTTTTCCACCTCACTAGTGTAGTCCAACACTTTTTTTCTTTTTGAGTTTTTGACAAAGTGACAATGTGATTTCAAACATACTTGGAACTGACTATGGGGGCCATTTTTTAGGGTTTTAAAATACAAAGATTGACGTGACGTGAGATTGATCTCGATGGATGAGTTCGGCTTTAGCAACAAGCGGCATGTGGAGGAGTTATCAGAGATGAACTAGGAGAAAGGAAATGGGACAGCAGCAGGGCTTTCTTAAGCGGTGGTTGATTCTGATTCTTTGGATGCTTTCAACATGCTTATGCGAGAATGTGCACCAAATCGTTCATTTAATTTGATGGAACCGTGACACACGAGTAGGGATATAATTAGATGTGCAGATTTTTTAGCAAGAGAAGGTCACCAAGTTTCTTTTGACACGTTCTTGATACCTGAAGTGCCGAATGGTTGTCTAGAGATGTATCTGAAACACACACACACACACAAATCTCTGTATACAGTTGTAAATGCCACAAAGTTATGCAATTAAAACATCCATAAACACTTGCTACATTTTATGTGTTGCAGCACCCTTGCTACTAAGAATATTTTTCTTGTCATTTCGGACAATTAGCAATGATTTTTCAGTGAACTTTCATGAATCGCTTTCATGTAACTTGGCAAGGAAATTTTGAAATATTGGTATGGGGTCATTCATTATAAGACTTATTGCTCAAGCTCTGACCCCCCAAAAAAAACCCTTCCTATTGCTCATGCAATTTGAGATTGTCATTCTGGTCAATACATAAGAGCATTGTGAAATACAAAGGAAGAAGCTACTCGCATAAATTTTAAATTCCCTTGCATGTAGTGTGGGAATATAAATTGTTTAAAATAATTTGGTAGAAAAGTTCTTTGAGAATACATTTCTGATGGAGTTAAGTCAAGAGAACATTGTGAGGAATCAGATCCCAAGTGGGGAAAAAAGGTTACCTCCAATAACATGACAGATTTTTCAACATTGTTATCTAACTGGGACATATTCAAGTATTTTTGGACCCAACTGAAGCTAATCTTCCCAAACATTTTTCATTCACACATAATTGTTTAAGACCTTGTGTTTAAGAAGTCAAAGCCTTTTCAACAATAACCAAAATATTACTATATTCTTATATCATATTAATATAAGCATACATTTAGAAATAGTAAAAGTAAAATACTATACCCGTTTGTCATTCTGCTCGCTTAAGCCGATGACTCTCTAATTCATTTTCAATTAAACAATAGGCCAAAATCTGAAACTTTTTTAAGGGTTCTATTTAATTTAGCTAAACAATAATTAAATATCATTTATTTGATATAAAATATTGAAATGAAAACAATAGGGAGAAAGATAGAAAAATAATTTAGAAATTGCAAAATCTTATAGAAACACAATGAAAATGCAAAATGCCTATAACATGTGATATCCCAAATTGGGATATTTAAATTCAAGGAAAAAGTTTTTAAAAAAAATGCCCATTGTTTTTTGTTTAGAAAAAAATGAACATCCACTTCATAGTTTAAATTCAATCGATGTATTGGATTTGAGCGACTTCAACTTTTGTAATGTGTTTGAGTCTTAATCGTTTCCCATTGTTGTCATGTTTCCTCAAAATATTTGTATTCCACTTTTGTTGTTTTTGGATGACTTGAATGTCCAAACCTTTTGGTTTTGGTATGAAAGTTGAGTTTTTTAGATTATGGCAGGGAAATCTGTTGAGACCTCTGATTGCCAGCACTTCTTTCCTCATGATATTCCTGTTTGGATTCATTTTAATTTGAGCGTTAAAGGAAAAAAAATGCAGTAGTTTAAAAACCAACGCTCACACAGTGATTAAAAGAAAAACCTGTTTGGATTGCTTAGAGTGTTGGCTTAATTTTAAGTCAAAAAAACTCAAAAAGTCAGTTAAGGAAAAAGCTCCAGAATCTAGCTTTTTCCAAAAAGCTCTCAACTTTTTGATGTAGGCCCCGCCACTTCTACCACCATCAATCCAAACACAAATCATTATCTATAACCTGACTTTTTTCCTACCGAGCTTTTTTAAAAGTCAGATAGCTTTTAAGCCACCGCTCCTACCGCCAACCTAAACAACTACTTAACTTTGATTGCACCTTATCCACAATTTTTACAGAGGTATTCACTACATTTAATCAGTTATTAACAACTTTCATTTGGTAACTAACTAGGACACTCCTTAAATCATTCACAACTTTAGTATAGCTATTTGTGACATTTCATTAGCTATTAATAATTTTCATTTACCAAATAGTAAGACCACTCTTTCAGGTTATTCACAATTTATATATATATATATTCCATAGTAAAGGATTTCTCCAGTCACTGAAGATAAGTTATCTCCAGTGACCCTCAAAACTACGTCGTTTTGGATTAATGAAGGGTGTTTCCGTAATTTTGCACCCTTCGTTAATTCACCAAAAATTACGGAAACATCCTTCATTAATAAAAAAACGACGTAGTTTTGAAAGTTATTGGAGATAACTTATCTCTAGTGACTGGAGAAATATTTTTCCCATATTCCATATATTTCATTAGTTACCAACAACTTTCATTTACCAAGTAACAATGTTACTTTTTCAGTTCATTCACAACTTTTGTGTGGTTGTTCAATACGTTTCATTAGCTATTAACAACTTTATGACAAGTAAAAAAGAACACTCTTTCAAGTTATTTTGCAACTTTTATAAACATGTTGGCTACATTCAATTAGGTAGTGACTACTTTTGTTTAACAAGCAAAAGGGCCACTCTTCTATATCATTCACAATTTTGTATAGTTATTCACTACTTTTCATTAGCTATTACCAGCTTTCATTTAACAAGTAACAATCACGTTTTAATTTGTCACTTGGTAAATAAAATGTAATGAATATGTATATAAAAGTTGTGAAAGAGCTGCAATCAAAGTTAATGAGTTAATTTATAGAATTTTTTACATTTATTGAGTAAAAATCATGGTAGTAAACACGTAGATTTTACCTGAAAACGGAAGGAGGACGTAAAATCGTAAAACGTAAAATCGTAACGTAGTAAAAACGTAAAAAAATCGTCAAAACTCAAAAGCGTTTGGAAAATTAGTAAAATCATTTTAATAAAAAAAAAATCGTAAAAACGTAAAATCGTAGTGATAAAACGAGTTTTTAACTACCATGGTAAAAATCATTGAAAATTCAATAATCACATATTACTTTGGCATCCAAGTGGTGCCCGGATAAAATCCCACCTTCACTACTTCACCAAGAGGTTTCCTCTCACCAAACGCCGTTGAGGGTTTATGGCATTGGCGGTGGTAGTCGGTCATCAACGAGGGGCTATGGACCATTTTTTTAAGTAAGGGAAAATTTTAAACTTTTTCTTGAATTTCAATACAGCGAATTGGGATGTCACATGCCATAGACATTTTAAAATTTTGGTGCACAATTATGGAATTTTGTAGTTTTCAGGTTCTTTTTCTACCTTTTTTTTACTAGTATTATCAAAAGTTTAATTAGAGATTATATTATAATCTTTTTTAATTTTAAGAAAAAAAAAACAAAATTTTAATTGAGATGGTTGAAATTAAAAAATGAAAATACATATGTATGAAATAAAAAATACATTTTTTATCAAAATTTTGATGTTATTCTTTTCACTTACAAAACAAGAAAAAAAAAAACCATGCCATAACAATTTCTTTTATTCTCAAGTTGAACACACAACTACTGTATACAAAATAAAATAGAGAAACAAAAGACACTCAATATTTAATTCTATCCTAAAGTTCATGAATTCTTAAGGAAACATATGTTTATTTGATAAAAGTAATTCTTTTATACCCTATAACTTCATCCAAAGCTTTGTGGTACCTTTATGAAGTACTTTTCACTCAATTAACCTTGATACTATTAGTCTCACATGATAATTGTTATATACCAACTACTATTATTTTTAGAAATTAAACTTAATATACAAGCATTTTGACAATACTTTGTCAAAATTAAAAATGCCAGTATCTATTGTTAATAGTTTTAGGGTTAAAGAATTAAAAATACATTTTATAATGGGAAAATTAATCTCTCATTATTCCTTCTTTTTTCCCCACTTTTATGACATCCTTTGAGTTTACACACTTCGATTAAAAGTCCTTTAGTTAAAAAATCCGTTAAATTGGTGTGAGATGGCGTTCAACTACAAATATTATTTACTTTGACTAAGCAACCACTTGCACTGCCGCCGAGTCCTCTTGTCTTTAAAGCAATTCGTCGAAACCTACACCCACTCTCTCATTCCTTGCTTTCATTCCTAAAATGTTTCAATTCACTTCCCCATGAGCCGCCACAAATCTTTGGGAAGGAAGGGAAAATTTTTATGAATTAAATTTAAGAAAAATGAAAGAATAGGGATGTAAAATTTTTAAAAAAGAAAACATGTAGAGTAAAAGAGTAGGATAAATCAATTAAAACATTTTAACCCCACTTCTCTCACGTTTTAAAATCTGACTCCAAAAATTTATCCTCTGCTCCCCTCATATCAAACAGTACCTTAGACACTTACTACTTCAATCAATTGTGGGTTTTCTTTTGTCAAATTATTTTATTTTGCTATAATGATTTTTTTCTAACAAATTACATTAACTTTTCTAAATACTTCTGGCCAAAAAAAAACTTCTCTAAATATAACTCTAAGCTCTATTATATTATGAAGGTGAAAAATAGTCTAATATTAATAAATATATTTTCCTTAAACCTTTCTCACATTTACAATTTCCATTTCCCCCCTCCGGGTACATCATCCGATATTTATAATTTCTCCACAGAAATTGCCCCTTTGTATTTTGCCCTTTTCTTATTTGTTATAATTGTAAAAGAAGGCTCCGGGAAATCACTGCTAGCAGATTCCTGTCGAGTTCTCTTCCATTTCCTGTTATCGGCGAAGATGTCGTTGTGTGCCGCAAGAAGGTACGCTTTCCCTAGGCTTACACTTTTTGTTCCATGTTCTTCATCTTCCATCTTTCTCACTTCCCCATTTTCCCTCAACCCCAAGTTCTTTGCTCATTCCCAAACCCCAAATGCAAATAACATTCACGATTTTGTAGCTTCATTCAATCGCTTGCTCCATATGCATCCCCCACCTTCCATATTCAAAATTACTAAGATTTTAGGATCACTTGTCAAGGCTAAACATTATCGCACTGCTATCTCCTTGTTTGCTCAAGCTGAGTTCAGGGGATTCACACCCGATTTAGTTACACTAAGCATCTTGCTCAATTGTTACTGCCATTTGGGTCATATGTATTCTGCTTTCTCAATGTTGGGAAAGATTTACAAGGTAGGTCTTCAACCGAGTATTGTAACTATGACTACTCTGATAAAAGGACTCTGCATCAGGAACCAAGTTGGGGAGGCATTGGACTTTTATGACGACCTGATGGCCCAAGGATTTCAGTTAGATAAAGTTAGTTACGGAGTCTTGATTAACGGGCTATGCAAAATTGGGAAAATAAGGTCTGCCATTAAATTGGTCCGAATGATGGAGAGGCAGTTAGTTAAGCCCGATGTAGTCATATACACCACAGTCATCGATAGTCTTTGCAAAGGTGGACATGTCATTGAGGCCCAAGAATTATGTGATGAAATGATTGATAAAGGAATTTTACTGGATATTGTCACATATAACTGTCTAATCCATGGTTACTACAGCATGGGACAATGGCGAGAAACTTCTCAGTTGCTAGATGAAGTGATATTGAAAGGCATCCAACCTGATATTTATTCATTTAATATAGCGATTGATATGTTTTGTAAACAAGGAGGGGTCATAGAAGCTAAAGTTGTGCTTGGTAGGATGATGAAATGTGGGGAGAGACTTGATGTTGTAACTTATAATTCTTTAATGGCTGGGTATTGTTTGATGAACAATGTTAATGAGTCAAAAGAAGTATTTGATAAGATGGTTCGAAGTGGATTGACACCTGATGTGGTTAGCTTTACAATATTGATTGACGGATTATGTAAGATCAAAATGGTTGATGAAGCTATAGCTCTTTTTAAAGAAATGCGTGGCAAAAACATCAATCCTAATATTTGGACTTACAACTCCCTTATTGATGGCATGTGCAAATTAGGAAGAATGTCATGTGTGCGAGATCTTGTTTATGATATGCGTCATAGTAGTATTTCCCCTAATGTAGTCACCTATAGTATTTTGTTAGATGCATTTTGCAAAAGTCAGAATATCGACCAAGGGGTTGCATTATTTCAGCAAATGGTTGCCCAGGGAGTTCAGCCTAATTTGTACACACATAACATACTCATTGATGGTTTGTGTAAAGGTGATAGACTAAATGATGCGTGGGAGATTTTTAAATACCTTTTGATCAAAGGCTATCGTCTAGATGTCTACACATACAATATTATGATCAATGGCCTTTGTCGGCAAGGGATGCTTGATGAAGCTATGACTCTGCTTGCAAAAATGAAAGAGAATAACTGCCTCCCTAATTCAATAACATATACAAAGCTTCTTGAAGCTCTTTTGGAAAAAAGTGAGAATGATAAAGTAGAAATTCTTCTTCATCAAATGATTGATAGTGGGATCCTGAAACAATAAAACAAGGTTAGATACTCGTCTTAAGTACTTACACTTGTAAAAATGTTTAAAGTTGTTCTTTATGGTTATCCAGTGTTTCTTGATTGTTGGATTATTTGATGGGTTAAATGGACTTAAAGAGTTATGTTCAAGTCACATCTTTAATAGACTTGTTGTTCCTTTCTATGTGGTACCCATGATTTTTTTTTCACTGAACATGACATTGTTTTTTCTTTCTTATGAATCATTTCTAGTTCATTTTATTACCTTCAAATTGTATCTTGCCAACTGAACAGAATTTGTTTGGTTTCCTCTAAGTTCTAGGCCCTTGATTATGCCTTCACCTATATTCAATAAGGCTTGAGGTTAACTAATCAAGAACATGTGATGCTCGAGTCCTTGAATTTCCCATGCCTAATTTATTTTCTTATTTTAAAAAGTAAGGTTCTAGATGCATTTGGTGTCCATTACTAACTGCAACTTGGCCACCTATTGAGCTGTTTTAGATTGTTTATTAAATTTTCCCGCATCAGTGAGTTATCTTTGCATTATAGTGTGTCATGGTTCAGCTAGTATGACTGAATGCTTGTCTGAAGCATGTTAAGGCATGCAGAGAGTGGTACTTGATTAATTTTTTAAATGGTGGTCTTTTAAGACCAAGTAAGATCAGATACTCTAGCTAATGATCAGATGCTCTAATCCCAATTATGGTAATATGATGTATTTTTATCCCCATACAATCATTTATTTAGCCTAGCTTTTTTAAACTGTTATATTTAGGAAAAGAGGTAGTTGTGATCCATATTGCAGGGTATTTCTTTTTCTCATTTTGATGTGACATAAGTTTGTGAGAAAAAAATTATTATTGTTTTTAAATGATAAGTCATGATATTTGGTATTATTGATAAGTACATATTTGAGTTAAATTAGACTTCAGTTGAGAAAATACACCCAACATGATTTTACCCATATGGCTCCAAGTTCGAAGTTATTCCCCTGACCCTACTTATAAGTAACTTTCTCTCTTTTAAGGGCCTTAATATAAGGGTGTACATGGTAACGCTCTCAGAATGAGTTTTTTTTTTTTTTAAAAAAAAAAATTTCTGTTCCTGAAAACAAAAATAGATAGGAATCATGTTTGGTAAATTCGTTTTTTTTTTTTTTTTGTTTATGGGATGAACCGGTTTATTTTCTGTGTTGGGCAATGGAAAAAAAGAAGCAGAAAATTTCTGCTTCTTTATTATAGAGCACAAAATTAGAATCATTTGTCTGGGCCTGATCAATAGAAACAGAACACAGGACCGAAAGAGAGAGCATCGCACGATTTGAGAAAAACAAAGGGAGACGATTTCAACAACGCAGGGGACGACGACAATCAGCAGAGGAGCGACACTATTCATCATCTTCCCCGCAAAGAGTTGTGATCTTCTTGCTCTTTCTTTTACGCCCTTCTCGATTCTGGATTTTGACTGCTTGCTTCAGCTTCTCCCTTAGGTTTTCCGCCATTCCCCACCAATTCGCTTGACCGGATCATTACACAACTGGTATAATTCTGTAAATCCTTTACACGATTTCAATTTTCTTTCCTCTTCGGGAGATTGCTATATTGTTATTTTCGCATTTCTGTGTTCCAATTGGATTTTATTTTTTTGGTGGATATAGTTTACTGTGAGACCTTTTGCATCAAAAGATCAATTAGAAAGTGGTTTTATTTCTATTCAATTTGATGCTTTTGGTAGTAAGTTGTTTTGACTGAGCTTCGTGGTGCTTAATGGTTAGTGCTGTTGAGAAGTGGCTAGGGAGCATGCGTGGAGCAGTGGGATAAGCGTGAATTCTATTTTTGTTTTAAAGAATTGTACTTGATAGAAATCAACTAATAACTAATATGCCTTGTGTGATCGTTATATAATTAATCAACACTCTCAAGTATGGTTCCTTTGGTTTTCCTCCCTTGTGATCTTATTGCAAATTGTTTGGTTTATGGTGTTTTGTAATATCATTCAACCTGTTTTTTTTTTTTTTTTATTATTTTTTTTTATTATTTTATTTTATTTATTTATTTTTTTTTTAATATGCAGTGCTATGCAGCTTGGTATGGCTCGTGCCCTGGATTGAAGGTCTTGTCATAATATTCATCAGAAGATGCTCGTGGTTTACTGAAAGCTGCTATAAGAGATCCTGATCCTGTTGTTTTCCTTGAAAATGAGTTGTTGTAAGTTGTCAAACGGTTGGATGCATCCCATGAATGTGAGTACTTGAAATTTCTTAGCATTATTTCATGTTTTAAAAAATGTTTAATTGGCATGAGTTTCATACTGTAGATATGGTGAGTCATTCCTTGTTTCAGATGAAGTTCTTGATTCCAGTTTTTGTCTTCCCATTGGTAAAGCCAAGGTAAATCATTTATTCTTGATACATGCGTTATACCTTAGAAAGCTTTGTAGACCGCCTTTGTTATTTAACACTGTTGTTGCGTGCTTACTCATTGCTTACTGCATTTTGCCCTTACAGATTGAGAGAGAAGGGAAAGATATGACTATAACAGCTTGCTCAAAAATGGTTGGCTTTGCTCTCAAGGTTCTTTTATCCCTTTGTTCCTTTGACATTGTATTAATGTATTGTCAGCTATGGTTGTGTTCATATATGCTGAGAGTTATGGAAATAAGATATGAACTTATTTCACTTCTGAATGATAAAGGGGAAAAATGTTATGCATCCATGTAACATGGTTTTTGCATTAAAGAAAAATTGAAACTGTCATTCCAAAGAATGGGTCATCTAAGTAAATTGTTTTACTCGATGTTTAGGCTGCTGCGATGTTGTCAAAGGAAGGGATCAGTGCTGAGTTAAACCTTGCCATAATTCAGAGTAGTGGGTTTTCAATTCCTTCTTTTTCTTTTCTTTGGATGACATTATGATTTATCTTCAATATAGGTAGTAGAAAAAAATCTAGCACATTATGCAAATCCCAACATGGCAACATCAATCCATACATCTACAGCTATAGACGATGAATGCCCCTCAGATCAAGTGACTAAAATAAACATTATTAAGAAAAATATTGCAAACCAATTAGCTAGAGACAATCAGTTGCCCCTAATATGATGTTGACAGATTAAGAAACATATTCGAAATACATTGGAGACTTGTCATATTTTTGTGTTCGATACAACATCAATTATTTTTGCTTTAAATTATTGTGATATCATGAAAATTTAGTTGAGTCATGTGACTTATGTATATTTATTTATTTTATTTATTTATTCATTTGTATAATTAATATTAAGGTAATAATATGGTATTAAGAAATGAAATGGTCAAGGAAATTAGAAATTCAAAAAAAAAAAGAATTGAGGAGAGGAAAAAAAAAATGGTTAAAACTATATTTTAGTATTTGTTGTAAAAAAAATTACACAATAAAATATTATATTTTTTTAAAAATATAAAATGTTGGCATTTTGGTTAAAATTTATTATTTTATACAGTTGATGAGATCTGTAAACAAAAAATAAAGAAATAGATTTGTATTGTATTAGGTAATTCTAATTCTCGGAATAAAAAGCAAAATGTGTTGACAAACGTAATTCTAATTCTTGGAATGAAAATAAAATGTGTTAACAAACGTAATTCTGATTCTTAGAGTAAAAATAAAATGAGTTAACAAACATAATTCCGATTCTCAGAACCTTTCCAAGGCATAGAATCAGAAAAAACTATTTCATTTCAGAAACAGTGCTAGGGAACAAAATGGTTGACATGCACACCTTGAGTAATTTTTTTGTCTCAAAATTTAAACTACTTTTTGCTCTTCTACTCCTATTAAATACACATCTTTATATTAATGAACTACTAATTCTTTTTCATTTAACATATATCACTCATTCTCTTATATTTTCTACGCATTCTCTCATATTTATTTATTTATTTATTTTCTCTTATATACTCTTTTCATAAATATGGGCATATTTGGAAAAAAAAAATCTCACTTTTGATACATTTATTGTTTTTTTAACTAATTTTAATATTTCATGTATATATAAAAAATAATTATGAATTTTTATAATGTATAAACAAATTTATTTAATACCCTCTATTAATATTTTATATGTTTTATGAAATTTTGTTGATTTATTGTAGTGCATCGGCGAATAGTTACCCTGTGATTGCACTAATTGTGGATTCGAATCGCAATTCCAAGCATTTAGCTTACCAATTCAAAGTAAAAAAGGGTATCCATACACACTCAATGGGATTTATATGTTGTCGAAATAGTTTCAATACAGAGGATTTTTGGATCGCGAAATTGGCCAAAATATTTAAAAACAATATAATATTAATCATATATTTAAATAATATTGATAGAAACTAATAAAAATAAGGGACAATCACAGTGAGGTCCCAATGTACGTAAAGAATAACAAAAAAGTCTCACATCTAATTCCTCTCACAAAAAAATCCGATTAGTTGTGAATATAAAATGACTGTGTTGCCCATTTTGAATAAAAAACAAAAGAAGCTATTAAATTCTCCTCACAAAAAAGTCCTTATGTAAAATGACTTTTCATGTTGTCAAAATGATTTTATTAGTTGTTAAAAGACTTATTAGCTACTCAATGTGCATCTTGGGACAATTAGTAGTGAAGTTGTTACAATTTCTCTAGGTATTTGAAACTCGTTGTCAAAATGACATTTCATGTTGTTAAAATAGGAATAAGTAGTTGTTAAAATACGCATTTTGTTTTCCTGAAACAACGGATTTTGGATGCGCCACTATGTAGGATAATATTGGATTTTATGACAGATGCATGTGTGTTTTACTGTTTTTAGTTCACACACAAACACCTTTGCACCGATTTTACTTTTTAATACATGCGGCCGTTTTGAAAAATGAATGGCCTTAACGATTTTTCTTTTTTTAGTGTTCTTTACTCTGGTTTGGCTTGTCATTGTTATATTTTTAAATTCAAGTAACCACCGTAAATTTTTGAGTAATGAAGACTGTAAAGCCATCTCCTATCTCTTATTGTTGAATAATCAAGGTAGGAGACTATGTAGAGGGCTATAAGAAAGGTTGCATCAATGTATTCAATATCCAATAGTGTCATTCGTCGCATTTGGAAAAAAAAAAAAAGGTTAGGAATGGAGTGTGTCATAACAAAACAGAAAAAAGGTGGTCGTAAGAAGGTTGAACTTGACCGTGATCAGTTTCTTCAAGTTCCTTTGAATAAGAGGACCACCTTGAGAGATTTATCCTTTGCATTGAACATAACTAAGACCTCACTAATTAGGCTTAAAAAAGAGGGAGCTATCGTCACAGTAATGCCATTAAGCCATTTTTTAAGGAAGAAAATATAGTTGCTCGATTACAATTTTGCTTGACCATGATTGAAAATGGTTCAATGCACAACATAGTTCATTTAGACGAGAAGTGGTTTTATATGACCAAAAAGAATGCGAACTATTATTTGTTACCAGGAGAGGAAGGGCCACTATGTACTACGTAGAACAAGAATTTTATTGGAAACTTGATGTTCTTGGTTGTTGTTGCTTGTCTTAGGTTTGATTTAGATGGTAATGAAGCTTTCTCTGAAAAAATTGGAGTCTTTCCTTTAGTTACACAAGAGCGGCAAAGAGAAATAGTGTTAATAGATTTGCAGTTACACTTGTGACGAAGCCTATAATTTCAATTACCAAAGATGTTAGTAGACAGTTTCTTATTGAACATGTTGTTCCTGCTATAAAAGAAAAGTGGCCAAGAAATTCAATAGGAGAACCAATATACATTCAGCAAGACCATGCGAGATGTCACATCCATCCAAATGACAGTGAATTTTGTCGAGTTGCCACAGAAGATGAGTTTGATATTTGCTTGATGAATCAACCCCCGAATTCTCCAGGCTTGAATATACTTGATCTTGGTTTTTTCAATGGAATACAATATTACAATATAAGGAAGTGGCAAAGACAACTGATGATTTAATTGCAACGGTGGTTAGATCATTTGAATCATTTTCATCTGTTAAGTCTAACAAAACATTCTTGACACTTCAATGTTGCATGGTATAGATCTTGAATGAGAGGGGTTCTAACAAATAGAATCTTCCACATATAAGAAAAGAAGTCATGGAAAAAAAAGACTCACCGCCCAATCAAATCAAGTGTGATCAAAACTTAGTGGAAGAAGTGATAGAGTATTTGTGGTAATTTTTCCTTTCTCTTAAATGTTTCTTTTTTTGTTTTATTTTTTCTTTTGATCAATGTGTGTGTGGTACTTCAATTTTGGGAGTAGGGATGGATAATTCATTTGATAAACTTGTTTATTTGGTGGAACTTGTTTATTTGATAAACTCAAGGACGACGGACCATCGTCAGTCTCCACTGTAAAAATGTCGTAGACTCGTAGTGAGATATAAAGGAAGATGAGGGCATTTTGGTAATTTGATTTTGTATTTGTCTTTACTTTTTAACTGAAAATGCTCAAATATATATTCATCGTAAGCTCTTTCTCTGTCTCTGGTTTTGGTAAGCTCTATGTTTGCCTGTGCTTGAATTAAATCAATTTGTCTCTTCTAGAGTGCTTCTCATGTTTGAATTGGAATATCACAGAGATAATAGTATTATGGCTTAGAGAATTTAGTGATAGTTTGTGCCTTAAGGTTGTTTTATCTTCACAAGTTCTTTTAGTTTCAAATGGATGATGTTAGGATTGACTCAACTGTAGATTAATGGTTGGTATAGTTTTATAGAATTGCTAGGGAAGTAATAAAAGGCCTTGAAAGTTGGCTGTTTAGTTTAATTTTTCAGCTTTGTGAAACAATATGTTGGGCTTTTTATGGTTTCTTGCTGAAGGTTCATTATTCACCTTAGTGTTGTTAAGACGTAGAGCCTACGTAGAAACGGTAAGGGTGAGCAAAAATGTAACGTAAAACGTAACCGAAACGTAAGAGTTTACTATGTACTACAAAAAAAATAAAATCCAACATATATAAAACCAAAACATACCAATACATTAAAGTTATCACAAATTTAAATCCAAACACTCAAGGAAATAATTAAGTTGAAACTCAGTCATCATAATATATATTAAAATCAAAACACCAAGGCAATAAAATTATAAAAGAGATCAACATCTCTAATTTAAGTCATCGGAGTCAAAGTCAATATCATCTTATAAAAGGGATGGATAAAATACTGAGCAAGAAGATATGCAAGTTGAGAATGAGAACCCCTACCCATTTAGTTATTTGCAACAAAGAACCTATGAATGTGCCCCCCAAAAAAGACTCAATTTCAGTAACAAACAATGAATGAAATGGGAAGAGGAAAAAATGAATTATAGGAAAAGGACATTGAATCTTTAGAACTAGAAATTAAGGCAAAGATATGAAAAATGAAATTTTCCATAATAATAATTGTCACTGTTAGGATTGAGATGCTACAATCCGACCAGATGAAGCAACTCAGCAAGACAGCAACAATAGTAGTAGCAATGGTCGACGTTGAAGGAAAAGCACCCAGTGACGGTCAACGATGAAGGAGAAGTGACAACGTCCAGCGATTAGATTCAACGAAGAAGAAGAAAGAAGAAAACACGATGCAAAGCGTCCAGCAATTAGATTCAACTCGACACGACACAAATGAGCAAAATGCAAATAGGGTTTCAGTTTTAATTTGGGGAAGGAAATGGTGTCTCCAAAATGCCCTTCGTTTTTTTCCCCATAATTGAGTCAACTTGGTAAACTCGTCGAGTTAACTGAGTTTACCGAGTTGACATGGCGTTTCAACCCAAACTCTATTTCTAAATCTGTTTTGACTCGATTTGCAGCCAAAAAACATTGAAACGGACGTTTCTACGTTTCAACACTACGTTTTAACAAAACTTATTCACCTCTTGTACAAGGAGGAGGAAAAACAACACTTTTGAATTTTTGTTTTTTGTTTTTTTGCCTTTTATGTTTATGTATTTGTCTAAATGAGATTAGAGTTCTATCCTATGACATTGTCTTGACATCACAAAGTCACAAACTGTGGAGGGCTGGACTCGTGTGAATTTTCGTTACAAGGGCATTTGTATTTTGATGATAATGATACAGCACATGGTCCACAAGGTCAAGAAATGGGATGAGAACAATATTAGCTCTGCACCATAGTGGAATGATCCCTTCAAATGTGGAATAAAAGGTCTTTCAATTAAGTCAAAGATGGGTGACACTACTTTTTCGAGGCATGAAGTTTGATGCAATTTTGGATACTCCTGCGTTGATGTATAGTCTTTGTTAATGTAGCTACATATTCTAGATTGATCAGTAAGTATATATACAATTTAGGAAAGTTGAGGGTTGTTGAGGTGTTTACGAGAAGCTCTTATATACTACATAAAGACACTATTTTAGTATTTGATGGAATGAAATCTAGCCTATTGGAGTGATATTTGTTTTTTTTATGTACAAATTTTTTGGACAAATTTATGTACACATTTGCAAAGTTACATAATAACCTTTTGTGTTTAATGCTAGTTTATAATATATTTTTTATTTTGTAAAAGTGATTTTTGTTATAGATTCAAAATGATTTTTTTATTATCATGAAATGCTACGTTGTAGATTTAAAATGAATTTTAAATGTATAAAAATATATTTTTATATTTTTTCCATGGATTTTTTCAAAGAAAAATATCTTCCTATCAAGAGAACATCTATTTAATTGTACATCATACAAAAGCAAGGTTCTTCTTTCTTTTGTTTTTTTTTTTTAAACCATGGAGAAAAGATAATGAAATTAATATTTTGAGGTTATTTTTAGGAAAAAATCAATCACTTTGGACGGATAGTTACAAAAAAATATTTTTAAAGAAATCTTCAAATTATTTTATTTTTTAAAAAAAGTATAATATCTCACTTGATAGAATATAAACATGTTATTAAATTAATTATTGTGGAAAAAGTATTAGTAGAGGTGATATGAGAAAAATATGACAAGAATTACTTAAAATTATTTTATTAAAAAAAAAAAAGTAGAATTAAGGTGTATGTAGCATTAATGAGTTGCAAGTATTATTTACTTTATAGAATATATAGGTGCATTATTAAATTATTATTGTATTTAATTATTATTGAGTATCAATAGGGGTATTTTAGGAAGAAATTGATAAAAATTAGAATATTATTCTATAACTAGAGCCAAAGCTAACTCTTGAGTGTTGTCCTATAATTAGAACTGGAAAGAGTGGAAGATGTTTGGGAATGAGAGCGAGGGAGTGACGAAGTAGGTGTAGGCATCGATCGATGATGAGGACCGTGGCAGTGGTTGATGAAAATTAAAAGTAAAAAAATTGAGAAAGTAGGGTTGTAAAATTTTTAAAAGAAAATATATATAACCAAAGAGAAAGATAAGTTAATTAAAAAAAAAATTAACCGCTCAATTCTAATGTTTTAAAATTTGACTTCAAAAATTTTCCTTTGGCTCCTCTCATACCAAATGGTTCATGAGCCCCTTATTACTTCATCCAACTGCGTGTTTTCTTTTGTAAAATTATATTTATATTGTTATAATGATTTATTCTAACAAATTACATTAACTTTTTCTAAATACTTCCGGCAAAAAAAAAAAAAATTCTCTAAATATACTTAGCTCGATTATATTATGAAGGTAAAAAATAGTCTATTATATTAATAAATTAATTTTCTTTAAAACTTAGCTTTCAAACATCTAACATTGGATCTATTACAATTTCTATTTCCCCCCACCAGGGACATCCGATATTTATAATTTCTTTCGGGAAAATTACTTTTTTTTTTTTTATATAATAGGGGCAAGCTAAGGCTTGAAATGTTGAGAAGGAACTAGACTATGAAAATCTAGTCCTTAATACAGCAAAAACAAAAGAAATTACAAGTGACAGGATCGTTGATCCTTTAAGACCATATCAAGACAACCTGCAGGAATCATTTGAATCAAAGTCACCTCCGCACTAGCATCAGCTCTATGACCTTGTTTGGCCATATAATCAGCGCATGAAATGTTAGCTCTTGGGGTGTAGTGCAACTCCACATCCCAGTTTCGAAACAAGAGATCTCTAGTTTCGTCAATGATATCTCTTAGGGGGTGATCTGTAGGACAGTCCCTCATAAGGATATTGACAGCATCAAGAGAGTCAGAGTAAAGCATGATTCTCTGAAAACCCATATGAAGTCCAAGTTTTAGTCCTAACAGGATCGCATACATTTCACTTCAATAACAGTATGAAGGCCTAAGGACTTGTAGAATCCCATCAACCATTCGCCTTGGTCATTTCTTATCACTCCTCCGCAAGCCGATTGGTGCTGATGACGCACTGAACCGTCCACATCGATGCGAACCACATTTGCAGGAGGGGGGGTCCAAGAATTCTCCTCTTTCTGATCGAGTTGGAAGATCTGATGGCGAAGCGTCTGGTTAGCACTATTCTCCATAAGAAGGTAGTTGCATAGATGCAAGATCTCCCTAGTATCGGTGTTAGCTCCTTGGAAAATGAATTTGCATCGGGTTGTCCAGAGTATCCAGCATCCCAAGCTGAAGATTCTTGTCCACGGGAAGTTCTGAAGAAAATTACTTAATCAATCGTAATTTTGAGGATATATGCTCCACAAAAATTGCCCCTTCATATTTTTTTATTTGTTATAATTGTAATAGTAACATTTTTCATTTCACCACAGCTGCCAGGGTTCACGGTTCTGGGCCGCAGGAAATTACCAAAGAAGGGTCCGGGAAAACACTGCGAGCAGATTCCTGTTGAGTTCTCTTCCATTTCCCTGAGATGTTATCGGCGAAGATGTCGTTGTGTGCCGCAAGAAGGTACGCTTTCCCTGGGCTTCCTCATTTTGTTCCATGTTCTTCATCTTCGATCTTTCTCACTTCCCCATTTTCCCTCAACCCCAAGTTCTTTGCTCATTCCCAAACCCAAAATGCAAATAACATTCGCGATTCTGTAGCTTCATTCAATCGCTTGCTCCATATGCATCCCCCACCTTCCATATTCAAAATTACTAAGATTTTGGCATCACTTGTCAAGGCTAAACATTATCGCACTGCTATCTCATTGTTTGCTCAAGCTGAGTTCAGGGGATTCACACCCGATTTAGTTACACTAAGCATCTTGCTCAATTGTTACTGCCATTTGGGTCATATGTATTCTGCTTTCTCAATGTTGGGAAAGATTTACAAGGTAGGTCTTCAACCGAGTATTGTAACTATGACTACTCTGATAAAAGGACTCTGCATCAGGAACCAAGTTGGGGAGGCATTGGACTTTTATGACGACCTAATTGCCCAAGGATTTCAGTTAGATAAAGTTAGTTACGGAGTCTTGATTAACGGGCTATGCAAAATTGGGAAAATAAGGTCTGCCATTAAATTGGTCCGAATGATGGAGAGGCAGTTAGTTAAGCCCGATGTAGTCATATACACCACAGTCATCGATAGTCTTTGCAAAGGTGGACATGTCATTGAGGCACATGAATTGTGCTCTCAAATGATTGATCAAGGAATTTCACCAGATATTGTCACATATAACTCTCTAATCCATGGTTACTGGAGCATGGGACAGTGGCAAGAAGCCACTCAGTTGCTAGATGAAGTGATATTGAAAGGCATCCAACCTGATATTTATGCATTTAATATAATGATTGATATGTTCTTTAAAGAAGGAAGGATCATTGAAGCTCAAGTTGCCCTTGCCAGGATGATGAAATGTGGTGAGAGACTTGATGTTGTAACTTATAATTCTTTAATGGCTGGGTATTGTTTGATGAACAGTGTTAATGAGTCAATAGAAGTATTTGATAAGATGGTTCGAAGTGGATTGACACTGATGTGGTTAGCTTTACAATATTGATTGACGGATTATGTAAGATCAAAGTGGTTGATGAAGCTATAGCTCTTTTTAAAGAAATGCGTGGCAAAAACATCAATCCCAATATTTGGACTTACAACTCCCTTATTGATGGCATGTGCAAATTAGGAAGAATGTCATGTGTGCGAGATCTTGTTTATGATATGCGTCATAGTAGTATTTCCCCTAATGTAGTCACCTATAGTATTTTGTTAGATGCATTTTGCAAAAGTCAGAATATCAACCAAGGGGTTGCATTATTTCAGCAAATGGTTGCCCAGGGAGTTCAGCCTAATTTGTACACACATAACATACTCATTGATGGTTTGTGTAAAGGTGATAGACTAAATGATGCGTGGGAGATTTTTAAATACCTTTTGATCAAAGGCTATCGTCTAGATGTCTACACATACAATATTATGATCAATGGCCTTTGTCGGCAAGGGATGCTTGATGAAGCTATGACTCTGCTTGCAAAAATGAAAGAGAATAACTGCCTCCCTAATTCAATAACATATACAAAGCTTCTTGAAGCTCTTTTGGAAAGAAGTGAGAATGATAAAGTAGAAATTCTTCTTCATCAAATGATTGATAGTGGGTCCTGAAACAATAAAACAAGGTTAGATACTCTTGTCTTAAGTACTTACACTTGTAAAAATGTTTAAAGTTGTTCTTTATGGTTATCCAGTGTTTCTTGATTGTTGGATTATTTGTATGTGGTACCCATGATTTTTTTTTCACTGAACATGACATTGTTTTTTCTTTCTTTATGAATCATTTCTAGTTCAGTTTATTACCTTCAAATTGTATCTTGCCAACTGAACAGAATTTGTTTGGTTTCCTCTAAGTTCTAGGCCCTTGATTATGCCTTCACCTATATTCAATAAGGCTTGAGGTTAACTAATCAAGAACATGTGATGCTCGAGTCCTTGAATTTCCCATGCCTAATTTATTTTCTTATTTTAAAAAGTAAGGTTCTAGATGCATTTGGTGTCCATTACTAACTGCAACTTGGCCACCTATTGAGCTGTTTTAGATTGTTTATTAAATTTTCCCGCATCAGTGAGTTATCTTTGCATTATAGTGTGTCATGGTTCAGCTAGTATGACTGAATGCTTGTCTGAAGCATGTTAAGGCATGCAGAGAGTGGTACTTGATTAATTTTTTAAATGGTGGTCTTTTAAGACCAAGTAAGATCAGATACTCTAGCTAATGATCAGATGCTCTAATCCCAATTATGGTAATATGATGTATTTTTATCCCCATACAATCATTTATTTAGCCTAGCTTTTTTAAACTATTATATTTAGGAAAAGAGGTAGTTGTGATCCATATTGCAGGGTATTTCTTTTTCTCATTTTGATGTGACATAAGTTTGTGAGAAAAAAATTATTATTGTTTTTAAATGATAAGTCATGATATTTGGTATTATTGATAAGTACATATTTGAGTTAAATTAGACTTCAGTTGAGAAAATACACCCAACATGATTTTACCCATATGGCTCCAAGTTCGAAGTTATTCCCCTGACCCTACTTATAAGTAACTTTCTCTCTTTTAAGGGCCTTAATATAAGGGTGTACATGGTAACGCTCTCAGAATGAGTTTTTTTTTTTTTTTTTTTTTTTAATTTCTGTTCCTGAAAACAAAAATAGATAGGAATCATGTTTGGTAAATTCGTTTTTTTTTTTTTTTTTGTTTATGGGATGAACCGGTTTATTTTCTGTGTTGGGCAATGGAAAAAAAGAAGCAGAAAATTTCTGCTTCTTTATTATAGGGCACAAAATTAGAATCATTTGTCGGGGCCTGATCAATAGAAACAGAACACAGGACCGAAAGAGAGAGCATCGCACGATTTGAGAAAAACAAAGGGAGACGATTTCAACAACGCAGGGGACGACGACAATCAGCAGAGGAGCGACACTATTCATCATCTTCCCCGCAAAGAGTTGTGATCTTCTTGCTCTTTCTTTTACGCCCTTCTCGATTCTGGATTTTGACTGCTTGCTTCAGCTTCTCCCTTAGGTTTTCCGCCATTCCCCACCAATTCGCTTGACCGGATCATTACACAACTGGTATAATTCTGTAAATCCTTTACACGATTTCAATTTTCTTTCCTCTTCGGGAGATTGCTATATTGTTATTTTCGCATTTCTGTGTTCCAATTGGATTTTATTTTTTTTGGTGGACATAGTTTACTGTGAGACCTTTTGCATCAAAAGATCAATTAGAAAGTGGTTTTATTTCTATTCAATCTGATGCTTTTGGTAGTAAGTTGTTTTGACTGAGCTTCGTGGTGCTTAATGGTTAGTGCTGTTGAGAAGTAGCTAGGGAGCATGCGTGGAGCAGTGGGATAAGCGTGAATTCTATTTTTGTTTTAAAGAATTGTACTTGATAGAAATCAACTAATAACTAATATGCCTTGTGTGATCGTTATATAATTAATCAACACTCTCAAGTATGGTTCCTTGGGTTTTCCTCCCTTGTGATCTTGTTGCAAATTGTTTGGTATATGGTGTTTTGTTATATCATTCAACCGTTTTCTTTTAAATATGCAGTGCTATGCAGCTTGGTATGGCTCGTGCCCTGGATTGAAGGTCTTGTCATAATATTCATCAGAAGATGCTCGTGGTTTACTGAAAGCTGCTATAAGAGATCCTGATCCTGTTGTTTTCCTTGAAAATGAGTTGTTGTAAGTTGTCAAACGGTTGGATGCATCCCATGAATGTGAGTACTTGAAATTTCTTAGCATTATTTCATGTTTTAAAAAATGTTTGAGTTTCATACTGTAGATATGGTGAGTCATTCCTTGTTTCAGATGAAGTTCTTGATTCCAGTTTTTGTCTTCCCATTGGTAAAGCCAAGGTAAATAATTTATTCTTGATACATGCGTTATACCTTAGAAAGCTTTGTAGACCGCCTTTGTTATTTAACACTGTTGTTGCGTGCTTACTCGTTGCTTACTGCATTTTGCCCTTACAGATTGAGAGAGAAGGGAAAGATGTGACTATAACAGCTTACTCAAAAATGGTTGACTTTGCTCTCAAGGTTCTTTTATCCCTTTGTTCCTTTGACATTGTATTAATGTATTGTCAGCTATGGTTGTGTTCATATATGCTGAGAGTTATGGAAATAAGATATGAACTTATTTCACTTCTGAATGATAAAGGGGAAAAATGTTATGCATCCATGTAACATGGTTTTTGCATTAAAGAAAAATTGAAACTGTCATTATTAGCACATTATGCAAATCCCAACATGGCAACATCAATCCATACATCTACAGCTATAGACGATGAAGGCCCCTCAGATCAAGTGACTAAAATAAACATTATTAAGAAAAATATTGCAAACCAATTAGCTAGAGACAATCAGTTGCCCCTAATATGATGTTGACAGATTAAGAAACATATTCGAAATACATTGGAGACTTGTCATATTTTTGTGTTCGATACAACATCAATTATTTTTGCTTTAAATTATTGTGATATCATGAAAATTTAGTTGAGTCATGTGACTTATGTATATTTATTTATTTTATTTATTTATTCATTTGTATAATTAATATTAAGGTAATAATATGGTATTAAGAAATGAAATGGTCAAGGAAATTAGAAATTCAAAAATGTGTTAACAAATGTAATTCTAATTCTTGGAATGAAAATAAAATGTGTTAACAAACGTAATTCTGATTCTTAGAGTAAAAATAAAATGAGTTAACAAACATAATTCTGATTCTCAGAACCTTTCCAAAGGCATAGAATCAGAAAAAACTGTTTCATTTCAGAAGCTTGATGATGGGGAACAGAATGGTTGTTATGCACACTCTAAGTAATTTTTTGTCTCAAAATTTAAACTAGTTTTTGCTCTTCTACTCCTATTAAATACACATCTTTATATTAATGAACTACTAATTCTTTTTCATTTAACATATATCACTCATTCTCTTATATTTTCTACGCATTCTCTCATATTTTATTTATTTATTTTCTCTTACATACTCTTTTTATATTTGTTGCTTGAGAAATGTTACCATATGGGTGCTCACAGATTCTTGGTCTCGGCTCTTAGAGGATCCTCATGATCTCATCCAAACAAAATTAGCATATACAAATACAATAGTGTTGTCAATTGTCATTGAAGTAGATTTATAATATAATCCAAATAATGTCAAACCATTTAATCTATTCTTATTAGCAAATTATCCAAAATTACATTGTATTTTATCCAAATTGAAAATGCTACTTTTTAATATTTCATATATATATATATATATAATAATTATGAATTTTTATAATGTATAAACAAATTTATTTAATACCCTCTATTAATATTTTATATGTTTTATGAAATTTTGTTGATTTATTGTAGGGCATCGGCGAATAGTTACCCTGTGATTGCACTAATTGTGGATTCGAATCGCACTTCCAAGCATTTAGCTTACCAATTCAAAATAAAAAAGGGTATCCATACACACTCAATGAGATTTATATGTTGTCGAAATAGTTTCAATACAGAGGATTTTTGGATCGCGAAATTGGCCAAAATATTTAAAAACAATATAATATTAATCATATATTTAAATAATATTGATAGAAACTAATAAAAATAAGGGACAATCACAGTGAGGTCCCAATGTACGTAAAGAATAACAAAAAAGTCTCACATCTAATTCCTCTCACAAAAAAATCCGATTAGTTGTGAATATAAAATGACTGTGTTGCCCATTTTGAATAAAAAAACAAAAGAAGCTATTAAATTCCCCTCACAAAAAAGTCCTTATGTAAAATGACTTTTCATGTTGTCAAAATGATTTTATTAGTTGTTAAAAGACTTATTAGCTACTCAATGTGCATCTTGGGACAATTAGTAGTGAAGTTGTTACAATTTCTCTAGGTATTTGAAACTCGTTGTCAAAATGACATTTCATGTTGTTAAAATAGGAATAAGTAGTTGTTAAAATACGCATTTTGTTTTCCTGAAACAACGGATTTTGGATGCGCCACTATGTAGGATAATATTGGATTTTATGACAGATGCATGTGTGTTTTACTGTTTTTAGTTCACACACAAACACCTTTGCACCGATTTTACTTTTTAATACATGCGGCCGTTTTGAAAAATGAATGGCCTTAACGATTTTCTTTTTTTAGTGTTCTTTACTCTGGTTTGGCTTGTCATTGTTATATTTTTAAATTCAAGTAACCACCGTAAATTTTTGAGTAATGAAGACTGTAAAGCCATCTCCTATCTCTTATTGTTGAATAATCAAGGTAGGAGACTATGTAGAGGGGCTATAAGAAAGGTTGCATCAATGTATTCAATATCCAATAGTGTCATTCGTCGCATTTGGAAAAAAAAAAAAAGGTTAGGAATGGAGTGTGTCATAACAAAACAGAAAAAAGGTGGTCGTAAGAAGGTTGAACTTGACCGTGATCAGTTTCTTCAAGTTCCTTTGAATAAGAGGACCACCTTGAGAGATTTATCCTTTGCATTGAACATAACTAAGACCTCACTAATTAGGCTTAAAAAAGAGGGAGCTATCGTCACAGTAATGCCATTAAGCCATTTTTAAGGAAGAAAATATAGTTGCTCGATTACAATTTTGCTTGACCATGATTGAAAATGGTTCAATGCACAACATAGTTCATTTAGACGAGAAGTGGTTTTATATGACCAAAAAGAATGCGAACTATTATTTGTTACCAGGAGAGGAAGGGCCACTATGTACTACGTAGAACAAGAATTTTATTGGAAACTTGATGTTCTTGGTTGTTGTTGCTTGTCTTAGGTTTGATTTAGATGGTAATGAAGCTTTCTCTGAAAAAATTGGAGTCTTTCCTTTAGTTACACAAGAGCCGGCAAAGAGAAATAGTGTTAATAGATTTGCAGTTACACTTGTGACGAAGCCTATAATTTCAATTACCAAAGATGTTAGTAGACAGTTTCTTATTGAACATGTTGTTCCTGCTATAAAAGAAAAGTGGCCAAGAAATTCAATAGGAGAACCAATATACATTCAGCAAGACCATGCGAGATGTCACATCCATCCAAATGACAGTGAATTTTGTCGAGTTGCCACAGAAGATGAGTTTGATATTTGCTTGATGAATCAACCCCCGAATTCTCCAGGCTTGAATATACTTGATCTTGGTTTTTTCAATGGAATACAATATTACAATATAAGGAAGTGGCAAAGACAACTGATGATTTAATTGCAACGGTGGTTAGATCATTTGAATCATTTTCATCTGTTAAGTCTAACAAAACATTCTTGACACTTCAATGTTGCATGGTATAGATCTTGAATGAGAGGGGTTCTAACAAATAGAATCTTCCACATATAAGAAAAGAAGTCATGGAAAAAAAAGACTCACTGCCCAATCAAATCAAGTGTGATCAAAACTTAGTGGAAGAAGTGATAGAGTATTTGTGGTAATTTTTCCTTTCTCTTAAATGTTTCTTTTTTTGTTTTATTTTTTCTTTTGATCAATGTGTGTGTGGTACTTCAATTTTGGGAGTAGGGATGGATAATTCATTTGATAAACTTGTTTATTTGGTGGAACTTGTTTATTTGATAAACTCAAGGACGACGGACCATCGTCAGTCTCCACTGTAAAAATGTCGTAGACTCGTAGTGAGATATAAAGGAAGATGAGGGCATTTTGGTAATTTGATTTTGTATTTGTCTTTACTTTTTAACTGAAAATGCTCAAATATATATTCATCGTAAGCTCTTTCTCTGTCTCTGGTTTTGGTAAGCTCTATGTTTGCCTGTGCTTGAATTAAATCAATTTGTCTCTTCTAGAGTGCTTCTCATGTTTGAATTGGAATATCACAGAGATAATAGTATTATGGCTTAGAGAATTTAGTGATAGTTTGTGCCTTAAGGTTGTTTTATCTTCACAAGTTCTTTTAGTTTCAAATGGATGATGTTAGGATTGACTCAACTGTAGATTAATGGTTGGTATAGTTTTATAGAATTGCTAGGGAAGTAATAAAAGGCCTTGAAAGTTGGCTGTTTAGTTTAATTTTTCAGCTTTGTGAAACAATATGTTGGGCTTTTTATGGTTTCTTGCTGAAGGTTCATTATTCACCTTAGTGTTGTTAAGACGTAGAGCCTACGTAGAAACGGTAAGGGTGAGCAAAAATGTAACGTAAACGTAACCAAACGTAAGAGTTTACTATGTACTACAAAAAAAATAAAATCCAACATATATAAAACCAAAACATACCAATACATTAAAGTTATCACAAATTTAAATCCAAACACTCAAGGAAATAATTAAGTTGAAACTCAGTCATCATAATATATATTAAAATCAAAACACCAAGGCAATAAAATTATAAAAGAGATCAACATCTCTAATTTAAGTCATCGGAGTCAAAGTCAATATCATCTTATAAAAGGGATGGATAAAATACTGAGCAAGAAGATATGCAAGTTGAGAATGAGAACCCCTACCCATTTAGTTATTTGCAACAAAGAACCTATGAATGTGCCCCCCAAAAAAGACTCAATTTCAGTAACAAACAATGAATGAAATGGGAAGAGGAAAAAATGAATTATAGGAAAAGGACATTGAATCTTTAGAACTAGAAATTAAGGCAAAGATATGAAAAATGAAATTTTCCATAATAATAATTGTCACTGTTAGGATTGAGATGCTACAATCTATATCCACCTCAGTTGGTGGTTCTTATAGCTATCAGAGTCAGCAAGACAGAAAAAGATGAAGCAAAGCAGAAGAAGCAAGGAAAAAACCCAACAACATCAAGCAAAAAAAGAAGACAAAAAAAAAAGAATATTCATGCTCAGTAAGCAAAGAAGAAGAAAGAAGCACCTCAGCAAGACAACAACGTCCAGCGACCAGATGAAGCAACTCAGCAAGACAGCAACAATAGTAGTAGCAATGGTCGACGTTGAAGGAAAAGCACCCAGTGACGGTCAACGATGAAGGAGAAGTGACAACGTCCAGCGATTAGATTCAACGAAGAAGAAGAAAGAAGAAAACACGATGCAAAGCGTCCAGCAATTAGATTCAACTCGACACGACACAAATGAGCAAAATGCAAATAGGGTTTCAGTTTTAATTTGGGGAAGGAAATGGTGTCTCCAAAATGCCCTTCGTTTTTTTCCCCATAATTGAGTCAACTTGGTAAACTCGTCGAGTTAAGCGAGTTTACCGAGTTGACATGGCGTTTCAACCCAAACTCTATTTCTAAATCTGTTTTGACTCGATTTGCAGCCAAAAAACATTGAAACGGACGTTTCTACGTTTCAACACTACGTTTTAACAAAACTTATTCACCTCTTGTACAAGGAGGAGGAAAAACAACACTTTTGAATTTTTGTTTTTTGTTTTTTTGCCTTTTATGTTTATGTATTTGTCTAAATGAGATTAGAGTTCTATCCTATGACATTGTCTTGACATCACAAAGTCACAAACTGTGGAGGGCTGGACTCGTGTGAATTTTCGTTACAAGGGCATTTGTATTTTGATGATAATGATACAGCACATGGTCCACAAGGTCAAGAAATGGGATGAGAACAATATTAGCTCTGCACCATAGTGGAATGATCCCTTCAAATGTGGAATAAAAGGTCTTTCAATTAAGTCAAAGATGGGTGACACTACTTTTTCGAGGCATGAAGTTTGATGCAATTTTGGATACTCCTGCGTTGATGTATAGTCTTTGTTAATGTAGCTACATATTCTAGATTGATCAGTAAGTATATATACAATTTAGGAAAGTTGAGGGTTGTTGAGGTGTTTACGAGAAGCTCTTATATACTACATAAAGACACTATTTTAGTATTTGATGGAATGAAATCTAGCCTATTGGAGTGATATTTGTTTTTTTTATGTACAAATTTTTTGGACAAATTTATGTACACATTTGCAAAGTTACATAATAACCTTTTGTGTTTAATGCTAGTTTATAATATATTTTTTATTTTGTAAAAGTGATTTTTGTTATAGATTCAAAATGATTTTTTATTATCATGAAATGCTACGTTGTAGATTTAAAATGAATTTTAAATGTATAAAAATATATTTTTATATTTTTTCCATGGATTTTTCAAAGAAAAATATCTTCCTATCAAGAGAACATCTATTTAATTGTACATCATACAAAAGCAAGGTTCTTCTTTCTTTTGTTTTTTTTTTTTAAACCATGGAGAAAAGATAATGAAATTAATATTTTGAGGTTATTTTTAGGAAAAAAATCAATCACTTTGGACGGATAGTTACAAAAAAATATTTTTAAAGAAATCTTCAAATTATTTTATTTTTTAAAAAAAGTATAATATCTCACTTGATAGAATATAAACATGTTATTAAATTAATTATTGTGGAAAAAGTATTAGTAGAGGTGATATGAGAAAAATATGACAAGAATTACTTAAAATTATTTTATTAAAAAAAAAAAAGTAGAATTAAGGTGTATGTAGCATTAATGAGTTGCAAGTATTATTTACTTTATAGAATATATAGGTGCATTATTAAATTATTATTGTATTTAATTATTATTGAGTATCAATAGGGGTATTTTAGGAAGAAATTGATAAAAATTAGAATATTATTCTATAACTAGAGCCAAAGCTAACTCTTGAGTGTTGTCCTATAATTAGAACTGGAAAGAGTGGAAGATGTTTGGGAATGAGAGCGAGGAGTGACGAAGTAGGTGTAGGCATCGATCGATGATGAGGACCGTGGCAGTGGTTGATGAAAATTAAAAGTAAAAAAATTGAGAAAGTAGGGTTGTAAAATTTTTAAAAGAAAATATATATAACCAAAGAGAAAGATAAGTTAATTAAAAAAAAAATTAACCGCTCAATTCTAATGTTTTAAAATTTGACTTCAAAAATTTTCCTTTGGCTCCTCTCATACCAAATGGTTCATGAGCCCCTTATTACTTCATCCAACTGCGTGTTTTCTTTTGTAAAATTATATTTATATTGTTATAATGATTTATTCTAACAAATTACATTAACTTTTTCTAAATACTTCCGGCAAAAAAAAAAATTCTCTAAATATACTTAGCTCGATTATATTATGAAGGTAAAAAATAGTCTATTATATTAATAAATTAATTTTCTTTAAAACTTAGCTTTCAAACATCTAACATTGGATCTATTACAATTTCTATTTCCCCCCACCAGGGACATCCGATATTTATAATTTCTTTCGGGAAAATTACTTTTTTTTTTTTTATATAATAGGGGCAAGCTAAGGCTTGAAATGTTGAGAAGGAACTAGACTATGAAAATCTAGTCCTTAATACAGCAAAAACAAAAGAAATTACAAGTGACAGGATCGTTGATCCTTTAAGACCATATCAAGACAACCTGCAGGAATCATTTGAATCAAAGTCACCTCCGCACTAGCATCAGCTCTATGACCTTGTTTGGCCATATAATCAGCGCATGAAATGTTAGCTCTTGGGGTGTAGTGCAACTCCACATCCCAGTTTCGAAACAAGAGATCTCTAGTTTCGTCAATGATATCTCTTAGGGGTGATCTGTAGGACAGTCCCTCATAAGGATATTGACAGCATCAAGAGAGTCAGAGTAAAGCATGATTCTCTGAAAACCCATATGAAGTCCAAGTTTTAGTCCTAACAGGATCGCATACATTTCAGCTTCAATAACAGTATGAAGGCCTAAGGACTTGTAGAATCCCATCAACCATTCGCCTTGGTCATTTCTTATCACTCCTCCGCAAGCCGATTGGTGCTGATGACGCACTGAACCGTCCACATCGATGCGAACCACATTTGCAGGAGGGGGGGTCCAAGAATTCTCCTCTTTCTGATCGAGTTGGAAGATCTGATGGCGAAGCGTCTGGTTAGCACTATTCTCCATAAGAAGGTAGTTGCATAGATGCAGCATCTCCCTAGTATCGGTGTTAGCTCCTTGGAAAATGAATTTGCATCGGGTTGTCCAGAGTATCCAGCATCCCAAGCTGAAGATTCTTGTCCACGGGAAGTTCTGAAGAAAATTACTTAATCAATCGTAATTTTGAGGATATATGCTCCACAAAAATTGCCCCTTCATATTTTTTTATTTGTTATAATTGTAATAGTAACATTTTTCATTTCACCACAGCTGCCAGGGTTCACGGTTCTGGGCCGCAGGAAATTACCAAAGAAGGGTCCGGGAAAACACTGCGAGCAGATTCCTGTTGAGTTCTCTTCCATTTCCCCTGAGATGTTATCGGCGAAGATGTCGTTGTGTGCCGCAAGAAGGTACGCTTTCCCTGGGCTTCCTCATTTTGTTCCATGTTCTTCATCTTCGATCTTTCTCACTTCCCCATTTTCCCTCAACCCCAAGTTCTTTGCTCATTCCCAAACCCAAAATGCAAATAACATTCGCGATTCTGTAGCTTCATTCAATCGCTTGCTCCATATGCATCCCCCACCTTCCATATTCAAAATTACTAAGATTTTGGCATCACTTGTCAAGGCTAAACATTATCGCACTGCTATCTCATTGTTTGCTCAAGCTGAGTTCAGGGGATTCACACCCGATTTAGTTACACTAAGCATCTTGCTCAATTGTTACTGCCATTTGGGTCATATGTATTCTGCTTTCTCAATGTTGGGAAAGATTTACAAGGTAGGTCTTCAACCGAGTATTGTAACTATGACTACTCTGATAAAAGGACTCTGCATCAGGAACCAAGTTGGGGAGGCATTGGACTTTTATGACGACCTAATTGCCCAAGGATTTCAGTTAGATAAAGTTAGTTACGGAGTCTTGATTAACGGGCTATGCAAAATTGGGAAAATAAGGTCTGCCATTAAATTGGTCCGAATGATGGAGAGGCAGTTAGTTAAGCCCGATGTAGTCATATACACCACAGTCATCGATAGTCTTTGCAAAGGTGGACATGTCATTGAGGCACATGAATTGTGCTCTCAAATGATTGATCAAGGAATTTCACCAGATATTGTCACATATAACTCTCTAATCCATGGTTACTGGAGCATGGGACAGTGGCAAGAAGCCACTCAGTTGCTAGATGAAGTGATATTGAAAGGCATCCAACCTGATATTTATGCATTTAATATAATGATTGATATGTTCTTTAAAGAAGGAAGGATCATTGAAGCTCAAGTTGCCCTTGCCAGGATGATGAAATGTGGTGAGAGACTTGATGTTGTAACTTATAATTCTTTAATGGCTGGGTATTGTTTGATGAACAGTGTTAATGAGTCAATAGAAGTATTTGATAAGATGGTTCGAAGTGGATTGACACCTGATGTGGTTAGCTTTACAATATTGATTGACGGATTATGTAAGATCAAAGTGGTTGATGAAGCTATAGCTCTTTTTAAAGAAATGCGTGGCAAAAACATCAATCCCAATATTTGGACTTACAACTCCCTTATTGATGGCATGTGCAAATTAGGAAGAATGTCATGTGTGCGAGATCTTGTTTATGATATGCGTCATAGTAGTATTTCCCCTAATGTAGTCACCTATAGTATTTTGTTAGATGCATTTTGCAAAAGTCAGAATATCAACCAAGGGGTTGCATTATTTCAGCAAATGGTTGCCCAGGGAGTTCAGCCTAATTTGTACACACATAACATACTCATTGATGGTTTGTGTAAAGGTGATAGACTAAATGATGCGTGGGAGATTTTTAAATACCTTTTGATCAAAGGCTATCGTCTAGATGTCTACACATACAATATTATGATCAATGGCCTTTGTCGGCAAGGGATGCTTGATGAAGCTATGACTCTGCTTGCAAAAATGAAAGAGAATAACTGCCTCCCTAATTCAATAACATATACAAAGCTTCTTGAAGCTCTTTTGGAAAGAAGTGAGAATGATAAAGTAGAAATTCTTCTTCATCAAATGATTGATAGTGGGTCCTGAAACAATAAAACAAGGTTAGATACTCTTGTCTTAAGTACTTACACTTGTAAAAATGTTTAAAGTTGTTCTTTATGGTTATCCAGTGTTTCTTGATTGTTGGATTATTTGTATGTGGTACCCATGATTTTTTTTTCACTGAACATGACATTGTTTTTTCTTTCTTTATGAATCATTTCTAGTTCAGTTTATTACCTTCAAATTGTATCTTGCCAACTGAACAGAATTTGTTTGGTTTCCTCTAAGTTCTAGGCCCTTGATTATGCCTTCACCTATATTCAATAAGGCTTGAGGTTAACTAATCAAGAACATGTGATGCTCGAGTCCTTGAATTTCCCATGCCTAATTTATTTTCTTATTTTAAAAAGTAAGGTTCTAGATGCATTTGGTGTCCATTACTAACTGCAACTTGGCCACCTATTGAGCTGTTTTAGATTGTTTATTAAATTTTCCCGCATCAGTGAGTTATCTTTGCATTATAGTGTGTCATGGTTCAGCTAGTATGACTGAATGCTTGTCTGAAGCATGTTAAGGCATGCAGAGAGTGGTACTTGATTAATTTTTTAAATGGTGGTCTTTTAAGACCAAGTAAGATCAGATACTCTAGCTAATGATCAGATGCTCTAATCCCAATTATGGTAATATGATGTATTTTTATCCCCATACAATCATTTATTTAGCCTAGCTTTTTTAAACTATTATATTTAGGAAAAGAGGTAGTTGTGATCCATATTGCAGGGTATTTCTTTTTCTCATTTTGATGTGACATAAGTTTGTGAGAAAAAAATTATTATTGTTTTTAAATGATAAGTCATGATATTTGGTATTATTGATAAGTACATATTTGAGTTAAATTAGACTTCAGTTGAGAAAATACACCCAACATGATTTTACCCATATGGCTCCAAGTTCGAAGTTATTCCCTGACCCTACTTATAAGTAACTTTCTCTCTTTTAAGGGCCTTAATATAAGGGTGTACATGGTAACGCTCTCAGAATGAGTTTTTTTTTTTTTTTTTTTTTTTAATTTCTGTTCCTGAAAACAAAAATAGATAGGAATCATGTTTGGTAAATTCGTTTTTTTTTTTTTTTTTGTTTATGGGATGAACCGGTTTATTTTCGTGTTGGGCAATGGAAAAAAAGAAGCAGAAAATTTCTGCTTCTTTATTATAGGGCACAAAATTAGAATCATTTGTCGGGGCCTGATCAATAGAAACAGAACACAGGACCGAAAGAGAGAGCATCGCACGATTTGAGAAAAACAAAGGGAGACGATTTCAACAACGCAGGGACGACGACAATCAGCAGAGGAGCGACACTATTCATCATCTTCCCCGCAAAGAGTTGTGATCTTCTTGCTCTTTCTTTTACGCCCTTCTCGATTCTGGATTTTGACTGCTTGCTTCAGCTTCTCCCTTAGGTTTTCCGCCATTCCCCACCAATTCGCTTGACCGGATCATTACACAACTGGTATAATTCTGTAAATCCTTTACACGATTTCAATTTTCTTTCCTCTTCGGGAGATTGCTATATTGTTATTTTCGCATTTCTGTGTTCCAATTGGATTTTATTTTTTTTGGTGGACATAGTTTACTGTGAGACCTTTTGCATCAAAAGATCAATTAGAAAGTGGTTTTATTTCTATTCAATCTGATGCTTTTGGTAGTAAGTTGTTTTGACTGAGCTTCGTGGTGCTTAATGGTTAGTGCTGTTGAGAAGTAGCTAGGGAGCATGCGTGGAGCAGTGGGATAAGCGTGAATTCTATTTTTGTTTTAAAGAATTGTACTTGATAGAAATCAACTAATAACTAATATGCCTTGTGTGATCGTTATATAATTAATCAACACTCTCAAGTATGGTTCCTTGGGTTTTCCTCCCTTGTGATCTTGTTGCAAATTGTTTGGTATATGGTGTTTTGTTATATCATTCAACCGTTTTCTTTTAAATATGCAGTGCTATGCAGCTTGGTATGGCTCGTGCCCTGGATTGAAGGTCTTGTCATAATATTCATCAGAAGATGCTCGTGGTTTACTGAAAGCTGCTATAAGAGATCCTGATCCTGTTGTTTTCCTTGAAAATGAGTTGTTGTAAGTTGTCAAACGGTTGGATGCATCCCATGAATGTGAGTACTTGAAATTTCTTAGCATTATTTCATGTTTTAAAAAATGTTTGAGTTTCATACTGTAGATATGGTGAGTCATTCCTTGTTTCAGATGAAGTTCTTGATTCCAGTTTTTGTCTTCCCATTGGTAAAGCCAAGGTAAATAATTTATTCTTGATACATGCGTTATACCTTAGAAAGCTTTGTAGACCGCCTTTGTTATTTAACACTGTTGTTGCGTGCTTACTCGTTGCTTACTGCATTTTGCCCTTACAGATTGAGAGAGAAGGGAAAGATGTGACTATAACAGCTTACTCAAAAATGGTTGACTTTGCTCTCAAGGTTCTTTTATCCCTTTGTTCCTTTGACATTGTATTAATGTATTGTCAGCTATGGTTGTGTTCATATATGCTGAGAGTTATGGAAATAAGATATGAACTTATTTCACTTCTGAATGATAAAGGGGAAAAATGTTATGCATCCATGTAACATGGTTTTTGCATTAAAGAAAAATTGAAACTGTCATTATTAGCACATTATGCAAATCCCAACATGGCAACATCAATCCATACATCTACAGCTATAGACGATGAAGGCCCCTCAGATCAAGTGACTAAAATAAACATTATTAAGAAAAATATTGCAAACCAATTAGCTAGAGACAATCGGTTGCCCCTAATATGATGTTGATGATTAAGAAACATATTCGAAATACATTGGAGACTTGTCATATTTTTGTGTTCGATACAACATCAATTATTTTTGCTTTAAATTATTGTGATATCATGAAAATTTAGTTGAGTCATGTGACTTATGTATATTTATTTATTTTATTTATTTATTCATTTGTATAATTAATATTAAGGTAATAATATGGTATTAAGAAATGAAATGGTCAAGGAAATTAGAAATTCAAAAATGTGTTAACAAATGTAATTCTAATTCTTGGAATGAAAATAAAATGTGTTAACAAACGTAATTCTGATTCTTAGAGTAAAAATAAAATGAGTTAACAAACATAATTCTGATTCTCAGAACCTTTCCAAAGGCATAGAATCAGAAAAAACTGTTTCATTTCAGAAACAGTGATGGGGAACAGAATGGTTGTTATGCACACTCTAAGTAATTTTTTGTCTCAAAATTTAAACTAGTTTTTGCTCTTCTACTCCTATTAAATACACATCTTTATATTAATGAACTACTAATTCTTTTTCATTTAACATATATCACTCATTCTCTTATATTTTCTACGCATTCTCTCATATTTTATTTATTTATTTTCTCTTACATACTCTTTTTATATTTGTTGCTTGAGAAATGTTACCATATGGGTGCTCACAGATTCTTGGTCTCGGCTCTTAGAGGATCCTCATGATCTCATCCAAACAAAATTAGCATATACAAATACAATAGTGTTGTCAATTGTCATTGAAGTAGATTTATAATATAATCCAAATAATGTCAAACCATTTAATCTATTCTTATTAGCAAATTATCCAAAATTACATTGTATTTTATCCAAATTGAAAATGCTACTTTTTAATATTTCATATATATATATATATATAATAATTATGAATTTTTATAATGTATAAACAAATTTATTTAATACCCTCTATTAATATTTTATATGTTTTATGAAATTTTGTTGATTTATTGTAGGGCATCGGCGAATAGTTACCCTGTGATTGCACTAATTGTGGATTCGAATCGCACTTCCAAGCATTTAGCTTACCAATTCAAAATAAAAAAGGGTATCCATACACACTCAATGAGATTTATATGTTGTCGAAATAGTTTCAATACAGAGGATTTTTGGATCGCGAAATTGGCCAAAATATTTAAAAACAATATAATATTAATCATATATTTAAATAATATTGATAGAAACTAATAAAAATAAGGGACAATCACAGTGAGGTCCCAATGTACGTAAAGAATAACAAAAAAGTCTCACATCTAATTCCTCTCACAAAAAAATCCGATTAGTTGTGAATATAAAATGACTGTGTTGCCCATTTTGAATAAAAAAACAAAAGAAGCTATTAAATTCCCCTCACAAAAAAGTCCTTATGTAAAATGACTTTTCATGTTGTCAAAATGATTTTATTAGTTGTTAAAAGACTTATTAGCTACTCAATGTGCATCTTGGGACAATTAGTAGTGAAGTTGTTACAATTTCTCTAGGTATTTGAAACTCGTTGTCAAAATGACATTTCATGTTGTTAAAATAGGAATAAGTAGTTGTTAAAATACGCATTTTGTTTTCCTGAAACAACGGATTTTGGATGCGCCACTATGTAGGATAATATTGGATTTTATGACAGATGCATGTGTGTTTTACTGTTTTTAAGTTCACACACAAACACCTTTGCACCGATTTTACTTCTTAATACATGCGGCCGTTTTGAAAAATGAATGGCCTTAACGATTTTTTTTTTTTTTTTGTTCTTTACTCTGGTTTGGCTTGTCATTGTTATATTTTTAAATTCAAGTAACCACCGTAAGTTTTTGAGTAATGAAGACTGTAAAACCATCTCCTATCTCTTATTGTTGAATAGTCAAGGTGGGAGACTATGTAGAGGGGGTATAAGAAAGGTTGCATCAATGTATTCAGTATCCAATAGTGTCATTCGTTGCATTTGGAAAAAAAAAAAAAACAAAGGTTAGGAATGGAGTGTATCATAACAAAACAGAAAAATGTGGTCGCAAGAAGGTTGAACTTGACCGTGATCAGTTTCTTCGAGTTCCTTTGAATAAGAGGACCACCTTGAGAGATTTATCCTTTGCATTGAACATAAATAAGACCTCACTAATTAGGTTTAAAAAAGAGGGAGCTATCGTCACAGTAATGCCATTAAGACATTTTTTAAGGAAGAAAATATAGTTGCTCGATTACAATTTTGCTTGACCATGATTGAAAATGGTTCAATGACAAGAGATCTAACTTTTAAAAGTATGCACAACATAGTTCATTTAGACGAGAAGTGGTTTTATATGACCAAAAAGAATGCAAACTATTATTTGTTACCAGGAGAGGAAGGGCCACTATGTACTACGTAGAACAAGAATTTTATTGGAAACTTGATGTTCTTGGTTGTTGTTGCTTGTCCTAGGTTTGATTTAGATGGTAATGAAGCTCTCTCTGGAAAAATTGGAGTCTTTACTTTAGTTACACAAGAGCGGCAAAGAGAAATAGTGTTAATAGATTTGCAGGTACACTTGTGACGAAGCCTATAATTTCAATTACCAAAGATGTTAGTAGACAATTTCTTATTGAACATGTTGTTCCTGCTATAAAAGAAAAGTGGCCAAGAAATTCAATAGGAGAACCAATATACATTCAGCAAGACCATGCGAGATGTCACATCCATCCAAATGACAGTGAATTTTGTCGAGTTGCCACAGAAGATGAGTTTGATATTTGCTTGATGAATCAACCCCCGAATTCTCCAGGCTTGAATATACTTGATCTTGGTTTTTTCAATGGAATACAATATTTACAATATAAGGAAGTGGCAAAGACAACTGATGATTTAATTGCAACGGTGGTTAGATCATTTGAATCATTTTCATCTGTTAAGTCTAACAAAATATTCTTGACACTTCAATGTTGCATGGTATAGATCTTGAAGGAGAGGGGTTCTAACAAATAGAATCTTCCACATATAAGAAAAGAAGTCATGGAAAAAAAAGACTCACTGCCCAATCAAATCAAGTGTGATCAAAACTTAGTGGAAGAAGTGATAGAGTATTTGTGGTAATTTTTCCTTTCTCTTGAATGATTCTTTTTTTGTTTTATTTTTTCTTTTGATCAATGTGTGTGTGGTACTTCAATTTTGGGAGCTGGGATGGATAATTCATTTGATAAACTTGTTTATTTGGTGGAACTTGTTTATTTGATAAACTCAAGGACGATGAACCATCTTCAGTCTCCACTGTAAAAATGTCGTAGACTCGTAGTGAGATATAAAGGAAGATGAGAGCATTTTGGTAATTTGATTTTGTATTTGTCTTTACTTTTTAACTGAAAATGCTCAAATATATATTCACCGTAAGCTCTTTCTCTGTCTCTGGTTTTGGTAAGCTCTATGTTTGCCTGTGCTTGAATTAAATCAATTTGTCTCTTCTAGAGTGCTTCTCATATTTGAATTGGAATATCACAGAGATAATAGTATTATATATATATTAAATTGAATCTATGTTTGCCTGTGCTTGAATTAAATCAATTCTTCTAGAGTGCTTCTCATATTAAATTGGAATTAAATCAATTTGTCTCTTCTAGAGTGCTTCTCATATCAATTTGCACCAAAATACATCAATACATTAAAGTTATCACAAATTTAAATCCAAACACTCAAGGAAATAATTAAATTGAAACTCAGTCATCATAATATATATTAAAATCAAAACACCAAGGCAATAAAATTATAAAAGAGATCAACTTCTCTAATTTAAGTCATCGGAGTCAAAGTCAATATCATATTATAAAAGGGATGGATAAAATACTGAGCAAGAAGAAATGCAAGTTGAGAATGAGAATCCCTACCCATTTAGTTATTTGCAACAAAGACCCTATGAATGTGCCCCCCAAAAAAGACTCAATTTCAGTAACAAACAATGAATGAAATGGGAAGAGGAAAAAATGAATTATAGGAAAAGGACATTGAATCTGTAGACCTAGAAATTAAGGCAAAGATATGAAAAATGAAATTTTCCAAAATAATAATTGTCACTGTTAGGATCGAGATGCTACAATCTATATCCACCTCAGTTGGTGGTTCTTATAGCTATCAGAGTCAGCAAGACAGAAAAAGAAGAAGCAAAGCAGAAGAAGCAAGGAAAAAACCCAACAACATCAAGCAAAAAAAGAAGACAAAAAAAGAATATTCATGCTCAGTAAGCAAAGAAGAAGAAAGAAGCACCTCAGCAAGACAACAACGTCCAGCGATCAGATGAAGCAACTCAGCAAGACAGCAACGGTAGTAGTAGCAATGGTCGACGATGAAGGAGAAGCACCCAGTGACGGTCAACGATGAAGTTGAAGCGACAACGTCCAGTGATTAGATTCAGCAAAGAAGAAGAAAGAAGAAAACACGATGCAAAGCGTCCAGCGATTAGATTCAACTCGACATGGCACAAATGAGCAAAATGCAAATAGGGTTTCAGTTTTAATTTGGGGAAGGAAATGGTGTCTCCAAAATGCCCTTCGTTTTTTTCCCCATAATTGAGTCAACTTGGTAAACTCACCGAGTTGACACGACGTTTCAACCCAAATTCTGTTTCTACCTCCGTTTTGACTCGATTTGCAGCCAAAAAACATTGAAACAGACGTTTCTTCATTTCAACACTACGTTTTAACAACACTTATTCACCTCTTGTACAAGGAGGAGGAAAAACAACACTTTTGAATTATTATTTTTTTGCCTTTTATGTTTATGTATTTGTCTAAATGAGATTAGAGTTCTATCCTATGATATTGTCTTGACATCACAAAGTCACAAACTGTGGAGGACTGGACTTGTGTGAATTTTCGTTACAAGGGCATTTGTATTTTGATGATACAGCACACGGTCCACACGGTCAAGAAATGGGATGAGAACAATATTAGCTCTGCACTATAGTGGAATGATCCCTTCAGATGTGCAATGAAAGGTCTTTCAATTAAGTCAAAGATGGTTCGATCAAAAGAAAAAAAAAATTAAGTCAAAGATGGGTGACACTACTTTTTCGAGGCATGAAGCTTGATGCAATTTTAGATACTCCTATGTTGATGTATAGTCTTTGTTAATGTAACTACATATTCTAGATTGATCAGTAAGTGTATATACAATTTAGGAAAGTTGAGGATTGTTGAGGTGTTTACGAGAAGCTCTTATATACTTCATAAAGACACTATTTTAATCTTTGATGGGATGAAATCTAGCCTATTGGAGTGATATTTGTTTTTTTTTATGTACAATTTTTTTTTGGGACAAATGTATGTACACATTTGCAAAGTTACATAATAACCTTTTGTGTTTAATGCTAGTTTATAATATATTTTTTGTAAAAATGAATTTTTTATAGATTCAAAATGATTTTTTACTATCATGAAATGCTACGTTGTAGATTTAAAATGAATTTTAAATGTATAGAAATATTTTTATATTTTTTCCATGGATTTTTTCAAAGAAAAAAATCTTCTTGTGAAGAGAACATCTATATAATTGTACATGATACAAAAGCAAGGTTCTTTTTTTTAGCCATGGAGAAAAGATAATGAAATTAATATTTTATTAGGTTATTTTAACCAAAAAAAAAAAAACAATCACTTTGAACGGATAGTTACAAGAAAATATTTTTAAAGAAATCTTCAAATTATTTTATTTATAAAAAGAAAGTAGAATCTCTCACTTGATAGAATATAAACATGTTATTAAATTAATTATTGTGGAACAAATATTAGTAGAGGTGATATGAGAAAAATATGACAAGAATTACTTAAAATTATTTTATTAAAAATATGTAGAATTAAGGTGTAAGTAGCATTAATGAGTTGTAAGTATTATTTACTTTATAAAATATATAAGTGCATTATTAAATTATTATTGTGTTTAATTATTATTGATAAAGTATCAATAGGGGTTTTTGAGGAAGAAATTGATAAAAATTAGAATGTTATTCTATAACTAGAGCCAAAGCTAACTCCTGAGTGTTGTAGTGGAAGATGTTTGGGAATGAGAGTGAGGGAGTGACGAAGTAGGTGTAGGCATCGATGATGATGAGCACCGTGGCAGTGGTTGATGAAAATTAAAAGTAAAAAAATTGAGAAAGTAGGGTTGTAAAATTTTTAAAAAGAAAACATATATAATAAAAGAGAAAGATAAGTTAATTAAAAACAAATTAACCCCTCAATTCTAATGTTTTAAAATTGGACTTCAAAAATTTTCCCTAGGCTCCTCTTATACCAAATGTTCCTTAGCCACTTACTACTTCAACCAACTGCGTGTTTTCTTTCGTCAAATTATATTTATATTGCTATAATGATTTTTTTCTAAAAAATTACATTAACTTTTTCTAAATACTTCCGGCAAAAAAAAAAAAAAATCTCTAAATATACTTAGCTCTATTATATTATGAAGGTAAAAAATAGTCTGTTATATTAATAAATTAATTTTCTTTAAAAACTTAGCTTTCAAACATCTGACATTGGATCTATTACAATTTCTATTTCCCCCCACCAGGGACATCCGATATTTATAATTTCTTTCGGGAAAATTACTTAATCAATCATAATTTTGAGGATATATGCTCCACAAAAATTGCCCCTTTATATTTTTTTATTTGTTATAATTGTAACATTTTTCATTTCACTACAGCTGCCAGGGTTCACGGTTCTGGGCCGCAGGAAATTACCAAAGAAGGGTCCGGGAAATCACTGCGAGCAGATTCATGTTGAGTTCTCTTCCATTTCCCCTGAGATGTTATCGGCGAAGATGTCGTTGTGTGCCGCAAGAAGGTACGCTTTCCCTGGGCTTCCTCTTTTTGTTCCATGTTCTTCATCTTCGATCTTTCTCACTTCCCCATTTTCCCTCAACCCCAAGTTCTTTGCTCATTCCCAAACCCCAAATGCAAATAACATTCACGATTCTGTAGCTTCATTCAATCGCTTGCTCCATATGCATCCCCCACCTTCCATATTCAAAATTACTAAGATTTTAGCATCACTTGTCAAGGCTAAACATTATCGCACTGCTATCTCCTTGTTTGCTCAAGCTGAGTTCAGGGGATTCACACCCGATTTAGTTACACTAAACATCTTGCTCAATTGTTACTGCCATTTGGGTCATATGTATTCTGCTTTCTCAATGTTGGGAAAGATTTACAAGGTAGGTCTTCAACCGAGTATTGTAACTATGACTACTCTGATAAAAGGACTCTGCATCAGGAACCAAGTTGGGGAGGCATTGGACTTTTATGACGACCTGATGGCCCAAGGATTTCAGTTAGATAAAGTTAGTTATGGAATCTTGATTAACGGGCTATGCAAAATTGGGAAAATAAGGTCTGCCATTAAATTGGTCCGAATGATGGAGAGGCAGTTAGTTAAGCCTCATGTAGTCATATACAATACAATCATCGATAGTCTTTGCAAGGGTGGACATGTCATTGAGACCTGTGAATTGTGCTTTGAAATGATTGATCAAGGAATTTTACCAGATATCGTCACCTATAACTCTCTAATCCGTGGCAACTGCAGCATGGGACAGTGGCAAGAAGCTACTCAGTTGTTAGATGAAGTGATATTGAAAGGCATTCAACCTAACATTTATACATTTAATATAACGATTGATATGTTCTGTAAAGAAGGAAGGATCATAGAAGCTCAAGTTGCGCTTGCCTGGATGATGAAATGTGGTGAGCGACTTGATGTTGTAAGTTATTGTTCTTTAATGGCTGGGTATTGTTTGATGAACAACGTTAATGAGTCAAGAGAAGTATTTGATAAGATGGTTCGAATGGAATGAAACCTGATGTATTTAGTTATAATATTTTGATTGATGGATTTTGTAAGATCAAAATGGTTGATGAAGCTATGGCTCTTTTTAAAGAAATGCGTCGAAAAAACGTCAATCCTAATGTGTTTAGCTTTACAATATTGATTGATGGATTATGTAAGATCAAAATGGTTGATGAAGCTATGGCTCTTTTTAAAGAAATGCGTGGCAAAAACGTCAATCCTAATATTTGGACTTACAACTCCCTTATTGATGGCATGTGCAAATTAGGAAGAATCTCATGTGTGCGAGATCTTGTTTATGATATGCGTGATAGTAGTATTGCCCCTAATGTTGTCACTTACAGTACTTTGTTAGATGCATTTTGCAAAAGCCAGAATATCGACCAAGTGGTTGCATGATTTAAGCAGATGGTTGGCCAGGGAGTTCAGCCTAATTTGTACACACATACCATACTCATTGATGGTTTGTGTAAAGGTGATAGACTAAATGATGCTTGGGAGATTTTTAAATACCTTTTGATCAAGGGCTATCATCTAAATGTGTGTACATATAATGTTATGATCAGTGGTCTTTGTAGACAAGGGATGCTTGATGAAGCTATGACTCTGCTTCCAAAAATGAAAGAGAATGACTGCCTCCCTGATTTAATAACATATAAAATGCTTCTTGGTGCTCTTTTGGTGAAACGTGAGATTGATAAAGCAGAGAATCTTCTTCATGTGATGATTGACAGTGGTATTCTGAAACAATAAAACAAGGTTCGATGCTCTGTCTTTATTACTTGTACAAATGTTAAATTTGTCCTTAATGCTTATCCAGTTTTTGCTTCTTTTTAGTTAAATTTGTCATATTTTGAACTATGTATGTCTGCAGCATCTCTAGTTTAACCCATGAATTAGAATGATGAAACGCGGTGAGAAGTTTTTGTGTGTTTGGGGTTTTGGTTTCTCCCTTGTAGTGCTTGACTTCATGACAGCTTTTCTGAATGTTCTTGTGTTAAATGCCACCAAGTCGTGCACTTACAAAGTGCCATAAACATATTCTGCATTTTATGTGTTGCATCACCCTTCCTTGCTACTCCGAATATTTTTCATCTCATTTCAAAAAATTCGCAATAATTTTTCTTTGAGCTTTCGAGAATCTTTTCATGTAACTTGGAAAGGAAATTTTTAAGCATGGATACATAATCCTTTACATATCATATAACTCTTGCAATTTAAGGTCCACATTTTGGTTAAACGAGTTGGTACTTTCTTGTGCAAATGCACGGGGAGATAGGGCTTCAAAGACTGCTTCTTGGCTATTATCATAAAAAAGATTCCAACTCACACAGAAATAAATGAAAAAGTCTAATCAAATTCAAAAGCATAACAATCCAAATCTTATATTTTTTAAATAAGCAAAGATGAAGGGAAAAAAACCGATACAGAAAATAAGAGAGCAAGAGAGAGTGGGAGAAGAAGAATTTGACGGAGGGAGGCTGAGAGATGAGATACCTCATACCACGCTGAGGATTTGGATGTTGAAACCCTAACATTGAGATGAGATGGGACAGTCGCAGAAGGAGAGAGTAAAACTGAAAAAGCGTAAAAACCTTTGAAATTTGAATTTGAGATGTGATAAAACTGGGAAATGATGGAGAGAGAGAGAGAGAAAAAAAAAAAGAATAATCAAATAGGGTATCAATCATCATCAAATCAAATATATATCACTAAACCTCCAAGCCATCCATTCATTGGTCCACCGTGTCATGCCAACTAAGCATACTTTTCCTCACTAAACCTCCAACCCATCCATCCATTCGTTTTATTTTTGAAAACCCATCGTTCTTGACCAGAGCATCTTGAATATCTCATTCGTCGTCCAATTTAATGCCATCTTTAATTGTTCCAAATTATTGTCATTCATTATAGTGTATGGAGAGGTCAATGCATTTATTATGAATAGTAAATATTCGAAACTATAGGAATGAAGATCACAATTTAATATGAGATCTCATTTTCAATCACAATTTTCTATAAGCAATGAAGATCAGTCATTACATTTACTTTTCTGATTGCATAACTTTTACCGTGAAATAAATCCTCTACAACAGGCTGAGAGTCTCATCTTTCTACAAAACAAAAGAACAAAGTATACTACAACTCTGCTGTAAGATTTTTCTATCAAATCATTCCATTTAAGAAACCCGTAGTAAGTAAATACAGTTTCCACTCCTTACAGCAGATCATATTTCTTTCTCAAGTTGTAATATAAAGTGCTTTTAATGTATCAGGCGATGAACTATACTTTTTTTTTTTTTCTGATGTCGACGATAGCAAGGATACATGGTCAGTAGTCGGAAAAGTTTTGAGAAAGTGGGTCGTCCGAATAAAAGCTGCGCCATATGCAGTATGGAAAGTTGGAATGTTATTGGCGGATGAAAAGGTACATATCTTTACATTCGTAAATCCTGTGTTGTTCGCGACTCATATCGCATTTTCTGTTCATACTTCAATTTTATAAATATTACAAATGTATGATGTTTTAGGGTTCACGAATCGAGGTTTCGCAACACACAAAAATCTCATTGACAAATTGATGGACCAACCCCAGAGAAGGGATTGTTTACAACTTCCAGAATTTTCAGGTTTTGGAAAATGATGATAAGTATAGAATAACCACAACTCCATGGAAATTCAACTTCCACAACCATACGTATATCGAAGAAGCTGATGTTGTTATTTCAAATGAGGCATGATGTTGTTATTTCAAACGAGGCATGTTCTTATTTTTCCTTAACCTATAATTTAACGGACAACATCATGTTGTTGTTTGCATTCTATTTTGGACCATCGGCAATATATAAGTTTGTTCCCAAATGTATGTAGTAAGGTAGGCAAATACTATCATACTTTTTAAAATATCTATTTAAAAACTTATAATATAATAACATATGGTATACACAAGATCATGTAAAGTCATACATGTAAGTAAGAAATTTATATTTGACTTTTGTTTAAATATATTTCAACCTAAACTAAAATGTACATTTGTTTGTTAGAGATTTACATATTATTCCTTATAGATGTCTATTGTTTAAGCAGCCATATTTAGGAAAAATTCTGAACTTAAATTTTTCTATAAATGTTAGATGAAGATTTTCCATGGTATAGTGGAGCAATATTTTAGGGTGACTTTACATAATTTCGTATATAAAATGTTGTTATAGTTCAAAGAATATCGAAAAGGCACAATGTTATAAAGGTGTGAACGAAAGATTATTCAGTAACAATCAAAAGTAGAAAAAATAACTGTGTATGAAGAGGTCAATGTATTTATTATGAATAGTAAATATTCGAAACTGAGTTCAACAGAATATTTAATTTTGATGAGATCTATTTTTCAATCACAATTTTCTATAAGCAATGAATATCAATCATGACAAATTATGATTAATTGTATACCCCTTTTTAAATCTTAATTATTTTATTTTTCCAATCATTCATGAAGACTTTGTTATTAAATGTGTATATATATATATTTGGTAAACCCTTTAAATTGTCCACGATATCCGTAATAGGGGATCCCCCTGATCTGAATTATATATCTTGACAACTGCTTATGTCTTTATATTAATTTTATACACCAAATAATGGTAGTTACAACGGATCTCCCTAAACTACGCAAAAATATGCCATATAATTAGCACACCCATATTTGTTCTTTGGTTTTGAAATTTTCATAAGCACTTGTCACTATTTTTTCAACCCAACTTCCAATTTGTAATAGATTTATCAAATCAAATGGAATAGAAATTATATGATTTAATAGATTGCACATTTAGTCATTTGATCTCTCATTCATTCTGCGAAGTAAATACATGCAATTTGTTTCTTAATTATTCATTTTATAAAAAAATCCTTTGGACATTATGACTAATTGTATATCACATTTTTTTTACAACCCTTTTTGAACTCATTTACTCCACTTATTATGTTTTATTACATTTACCCAGGACAACGACTAATAAAACCAAATAATGAAGTTAAATCAATTGATGTTTTCAATTACAGGTTGTAAAATCAAAACCCAACATTGAATTGCGAGCTAATTTATGCATAAAATTGACACCTAAAAACGTTTATGACCTAGAATTTCCATGGTATATTAGAGCAATATTTTAGGATAACTGGTGCAATATCCTTTATAAATTGTTGTTATAGTTCCAAGAATATAAAAAAATCTCAATGCTATAAATGTGTGCACGAAAGATATATGAATAACAAACAAAAGTGGAAATAATAATTTCAAATAGAGAGGTGAATGAATTAATTAGGCAATATAATTAATTACATATGAGTTAAACAGAATCAGTAATTGAGATAACACCTATTTTTCAATCACAAATTTCTATACGCAATGAAAACCAGTTATGACAAATTTTTTCCAATCACCTATTTTTCACATGCCAGATTCATACGCGCGATCCTTCTTGCCAAATAGGTGTTTGCGTGGAAATAATAATTGTGCATAGAGAGGTCAATGAATTAATTAGGCAATATAATTAATTACATATGAATTCAACAGAATCATTAATTGAGATAACACCTACTTTTCAATCACAAATTTCTATACGGAATGAAAACCAGTTATGACAAATTTTTTCAATCACCTATTTTTCACATGCCGATACATACGCGCGATCCTTCTTGCCAAATAGGTGTTTGCGTGGAAATAATAATTGTGCATAGAGAGGTCAATGAATTAATTAGGCAATATAATTAATTACATATGAATTCAACAGAATCATTAATTGAGATAACACCTATTTTTCAATCACAAATTTCTATACGCAATGAAAACCAATTATGACAAATTTTTTCCAATCACCTATTTTTCACATGCCAGATACATACGCGTGATCCTTCTTCCCAAATAGGTGTTTGCGTGGAAATAATAATTGTGCATAGAGAGGTCAATGAATTAATTAGGCAATATAATTAATTACATATGAATTCAACAGAATCATTAATTGAGATAACACCTATTTTTCAATCACAAATTTCTATACGCAATGAAAACCAGTTATGACAAATTTTTTCCAATCACCTATTTTCCACATGCCAGATACATACGCGCGATCCTTCTTGCCAAATAGGTGTTTGCGTGGAAATAATAATTGTGCATAGAGAGGTCAATGAATTAATTAGGCAATATAATTAATTACATATGAATTCAACGAGAATCATTAATTGAGATAACACAAATTTTTCTATAAATGTTAGATGAAGATTTTCCATGGTATAGTGGAGCAATATTTTAGGATGACTTTACATAATTTCGTATATAAAATGTTGTTATAGTTCAAATAATATCCAAAAGGCACAATGTTATAAAGGTGTGAACGAAAGATTATTCAGTAACAATCAAAGGTAGAAAAATAACTGTGTATGGAGAGGTCAATGCATTTATTATGAATAGTAAATATTCGAAACCGATTTCAACGAATATTTAATTTTGATGAGATCTATTTTTCAATCACAATTTTCTACAAGCAATGAATATCAGTCATGACAAATTATGATTAATTGTATACCCCTTTTTAAATCTTAATTATTTGATTTTTCCAATCATTCATGAAGACTTTGTTATTAAATGTATATATATATATATATATTTGGTAAACCCTTTAAATTGTCCACGATATCCGTAATAGGGGATCTCCCTGATCTGAATTATATATCTTGACAACTGCTTATGTCTTTATATTAATTTTATACACCAAATAATGGTAGTTACAACGGATCTCCCTAAACTTCGCAAAAATATGCCATATAATTAGCACACCCATATTTGTTCTTTGGTTTTGAAATTTTCATAAGCACTTGTCACTATTTTTTCAACCCAACTTCCAATTTGTAATAGATTTATCAAATCAAATGGAATAGAAATTATATGATTTAATAGATTGCACATTTAGTCATTTGATCTCTCATTCATTCTGCGAAGTAAATACATGCAATTTGTTTCTTAATTATTCATTTCATAAAAAATCCTTTGGACATTATGACTAATTGTATATCACATTTTTTTTACAACCCTTTTTGAACTCATTTACTCCACTTATTATGTTTTATTACATTTACCCAGACAACAGCTAATAAAACCAAATAATGAAGTTAAATCGATTGATGTTTTCAATTACAGGTTATAAAATCAAAACCCAACATTGAATTGCGAGCTAATTTGTGCATAAAATTGACACCTAAAAACGTTTATGACCTAGAATTTCCATGGTATATTAGAGCAATATTTTAGGATAACTGGTGCAATATCCTTTATAAATTGTTGTTATAGTTCCAAGAATATAAAAAAATCTCTTGCTATAAATGTGTGCACGAAAGATATATGAATAACAAACAAAAGTGGAAATAATAATTTCAAATAGAGAGGTGAATGAATTAATTAGGCAATATAATTAATTACATATGAGTTAAACAGAATCGATAATTGAGATAACACCTATTTTTCAATCACAAATTTCTATACGCAATGAAAACCGATTATGACAAATTTTTCCAATCACCTATTTTTCACATGCCGATACATACGCGCGATCCTTCTTGCCAAATAGGTGTTTGCGTGGAAATAATAATTGTGCATAGAGAGGTCAATGAATTAATTAGGCAATATAATTAATTACATATGAATTCAACAGAATCATTAATTGAGATAACACCTATTTTTCAATCACAAATTTCTATCCGCAATGAAAACCGGTTATGACAAATGTGAACATTTTTCCTTCGTATCTCAAATGAACATAGTCGTGGACAATTAAATAAAACGGAGCCTCCTTAGATGACGATCCATGTCATCAATTGAACAAAAAAATGTCATCTATCCGTCCATATATGTTGAAGTCTAATCTTTCCGTCACTTCATGGTAAGTCAATACATTAATCGCAGTCCATTTCCTACATTTATGACTATGCGCTGAAGATGATGAGCTCAACGATATTCAAGCTATTCATAACGATATGTTACATATATAAAATGTAGAGTAATAATTCAAATGGATGAGGTCAATCGGAAAGCTGTAAAGATTGAAAAAATAATAATAATGAGATATGAGGAAGAAGCGGTTTGAGTTTATTAAAAGCAATAAGAATGAAGGAAGAGATGAGAATGAAGGAAGAGGTCGGTCATATTTTGTTCATTTAAATGTTTTTAGTTAATATCCGCTTTAGTTTTTACTGTAACGAATTTCAGTATGTAATCATTTTTAAACAATCTGTTTTTGTAGGTAAAAGGTTATGTTCAGAAAGTGGTACCGAAAATTCGATTTGTAATTCTTCATACGTTACCAATAACAAACTTAACCAGTTGATGATGAATTGTTTTGGTGAAAAAGTCAGAATGACTTGCCGAGTTCTCAGTCTTCTCTTTTAAATCCAATGTCAGAGGACAACATCCAAAGCTGTATTATCGATATAATCAACACACCGGTAGCTCAAATTATATACGAGCAACATCGGTTGTTTATCTTACAATAGCAAGCTTACTCTTAGTCCATCAGTTCAATCGACATCACAATCAGTCAATCAAAAGAAAAGCGTAAAGAGATCTCGCTAGCCAAATTCGGCAAGTAGCTACCGATTTATGCGGTAGGGTAAATACTCCAGTATACGAAAGTAAGTATGATTTTTAATTTTATTTAGCTTTCCATGTTTTTAATTGTCAATATTTATTTAACCTTCAGAATTTTTTTCCAAATTATTATAGTAGATTCGAGTTATTAACAATCAACATGAACAAGCAACTCGTCATACGAGGCGGAGAATAATCACGGTTGTATGTTTCGATCCACCTATTTAGATGATGGTGATGCTTGTCATGAATGTCAAGTTTGTGGTGCTTTGAAATGTGGTTTGCAGAAAGATTGAAAGGTGTGAAGAAAAATGAAATGCCACAATTTGGTATTTGCTGTTGTAATGGAAAGATTATTGTCCCTTTATTAAGAAGGCCTCCTAAAGAGCTTGAGGAACTCTTCTTCAACAAACATTCAATGCAGTCAAATTTTTTTTTTGAAAAATATCCGCACGTACAACAACATGTTTTGTTTCACATCTATGGGTGGGAGAATCGACCATTCAATAAACTCTAGAGGTGGAGGCCCTTATTCTTTTGTCCTTTCAGGTCAAAACCACCACTTCATTGAAGTCTATTACCCCCTCGGGGAATCCTCCAGTTTATGCCCAACTGTATATTTACGATACCGAAAATGAAATTTCAAATCGAATGTCAACGGCGAGGTCAGAATTGAATCAGATTTTTGTGCCATTGAACAATACTCTTTATCATATATATCACAAGTTGAAAGATTTCTTGTGTTTTTTTTTTTCAGCCGTTATGTTGGTGTTGCAAATTTGGATCACAACATTGTCGAAATTTTGAAAGAATGCTGGACAAGCACAACCGTGTGGTCAAAAATTACGTAAAAGCAGGGAAATTATTAAGGAAAATGTCATCCATGATGTTAGTATAAGACTAATTAGAAGTAGCAACTCAATTGGGCTCTCTAAGCAATATAGTATGCCAACAACTTGAGCTTGCCGCTCTAATTGTAGGTGACTTTGACAATTCATACACGAAGAGAGACATAATTGTGAAACGACAATGTGGTAAATTACGAGAGGATCGATGAGCTACACATGGCATACCTACCACTGCAATATCCGTTGCTTTTTCCATATGGAGACAATGGGTACGACTCATCAAATCAACACGCTCTAGAATCACTCTCAAAGAACAAAAAGAAGAAGAAACTAACACCTAGGGAATACCCGGCATTTAGGTTAATGAGGAGGAAGTCCAAACGTCGGTCATATTGCATGGGAACAAATTACGCAATGGTTTATTGTTGATGGCTACTCAATGGTCGAAAGTGATAGGCTTGACTACATTAGAAAGCACCAAAAGGAATTAAGGGTAGATCTTTATAGTGGAATAACAGATGCACTCACAAGAGGAGAGACAGACCCTTCATCAACAGGCGACGAGTTATTCTACCATCTTCTTTCACAGGTGGCGCACGATACATGATTCAAAACTATCAAGATGCTATGGCCATTTGTGCATGGGCTGGTTATCCAGATATATTTATCACATTTACATGCAACCCCATGTGGCCTAAAATTACTCGTCATTGTGACCAAGATGGTTTAAAACCATGTGATAGACCAGAAATATTGAGTAGAATATTCAACCTGAAGTTGCACAAGTTAATGCGGACTTTGAAGGATCAGAAGATATTTGGATCAATTAAAGCAGGTACAAATTTTCACTAATTTCTACAAGATTAGAAATCATCATTTCGTATATGTTAAACATTTACATATCATTGATAAGCAACTTTGGGATTTTAATCATCTAAATAACGTGCAATTGTAGTTGTAAATGCTATTTTGTTTTTGTTTTGAAAAAATTGTCGATAACATTCTTCAAGTAAGTATAGTAATAATATAATGGGAAAAATGGTGATAGGTTTTAATGAAAGAAACTTATTTGCCATATGAAGTTTATTTGTAATCATTATAACAATTTTAAAATTATTTATGAATGCAGATGTATACACTGTTGAGTTCCAAAAAAGAGGGTTACCACACGCACATATCATACTCTGGTTGTCTGAGTCGGACAAAATAAGATCATTGTTTGAGGTAGACCAACTAATATCAGCAGAGATACCAGATAAACTTGAAGACCCTGAACTGTATGAATTAGTTGGAAGCTACATGGTCCATGGTCCATGCGGTCGATCATCAAGAAGCGCCTTGTATGAAAGATGGTAAGTGTTCAAAATACTTCCCCAAAAGATTTTGTGCACGTACAATGTTAGATGAACATGGGTATCCAACATATCGTAGGAGAGATGATGGTCATATGGTGTCACGAAAGGGTGTTAAACTAGATAACAGATCTGTCGTCCCTTATAATGCTACATTGCTGAAATTATTTGGTGGTCATTTGAACATTGAAAAGACAAATCAATCACGTGCTATCAAATACCTATTTAAATACATAAGTAAAGGGAATGACCGTGTTATAGCTGGGATATATAACAAGAACGACCAACCAGGTTCTCAACAATCATTTGATGAAATCTCTCACTACCTCAATTGTCGTTATGTATCTTCATGTGAGGCGTCGTGGAGAATTTTTGGTTTTGATATACACCATAGACATCCACCGTGGAGAGATTAAGTTTCCATCTTCCTCAACAACAGTCAATATACTACAAGGAAGGTGAAACAATGTCTTCCCTTGTAAACAACCCACGAGTTAAAGAGTCAATGTTCCTTGCTTGGTTTGATAAAAATAAGGATGACCCTTTTGCAAGAACACTTACTTATTTTCAATTCCCCAACTACTTTACATTTGTTAGGGAAAAAAGATTTTGGAAAATTCATGAGCGTGGATTCTCAGTTGGAAGGATGGGTCATTGTACACCAGCTCAAGGAGAACTATATTATCTTCGTCTGTTGCTTACAAGAGTTCGTGGGGCAAAGAATTATGAAGACATCGAATCGTTAATACTGTAGTTTTTCCAACATTCAGGGAAGCATGTTTTGCACTTGGATTATTAGATGATGACAAAGAGTATATTGATGCAATTAAAGAGGCATCATCATGGGCATCAGGAAATTATCTACGTCATTTTTTCACTAGCATGTTACTAAGCCTGTAACATCCCAACTTTTAAAAGCAGTATAATTTTTTTTTATCAAACATCATTTCAAAATGATCAGAGTAGAGCACCGGAACAAGAGTGTAACTGATATATTGATATAAAATGCCCACTGGCTAGTTACATAAACAGTATATTAACCGAGAGTTTCAAAAAGTAAAGGATAATAATGGAAAGTCTTCACCGGATCCTCAAACCTGCTGCTTTCCTCTCTCCTCGGCCCCTCGGTCCTCCCGAACTCGACGCTATGTTAAGGGCCGAGATCCAGCAGACCGGATCTCGTGTAACTGTTAACCTCATGTTTATGTATACACATACAAACGATGACATCCACAACATCATCAGCACATACCATCACTCTATCACAACCCATGCATATGTATTGCCCCCAAGATGCGAGACAAATTGCACCCAAAGATACAGACCGATTGCACCCAAAGATACGAGATTAGATTGCACCAAAGATACGGATGGATTGCACCCAAAGATACAAACATAACCTCTAACCACTATATGCATTCAAACAGTATAACATCTATACAACACACCTACCACATATATGCATACCATAAACATCAGAGTTAGTGTTACAGTACGCGAACGTACATACTTCCGTAAACCGAACAGAATGGCCAGGTAAGTGTCTATCATGGGGGCCTCACCGAGTTCACGGCGACTTAATGGCTTACCCACATAGACTAGCCTTTCCTTCGGCACCAAACTGTTCTAACATATTTGCATTCAATAAACATACCATAACAATACACATAGCACATATATGCATACCATAAACATTAGAGTTAGTGTTACAGTACGCGAACGTACCTTTGTTGACGGTAAACGATGGAATTTCGCCAGAGCTTCGCTATTTTAACTCTAATCTTCCAAAATTTTGCCAGAACTTCGACCCCACCAATATTTTCGAAATAATGACTAAAATACCCCTAGCATATGATATCTAATCATACTCGGAAGATTAAAGACTAAACTAGCATTTCTACTCTAACTACCTAAGAATTACGAAAGCTTAAGTACCGAAAAATTTACCCAGAGCTTCACGCAAAATTCCCGGACTCCTTCCTCCTCCGTAGCTCCTCTCTCTAACTTCTCTCTAGGATTTCTATGAGTGGTTTTTGGTGTGAGAAATGCAAGAGAACCATGGCCTATTTATAGAAAACCAAAGGGATACAAAGGGAATTCTTGAAGTTGTTTATAACCATGGAAAACCAAAGTGAAAATGGTGTTTAATCTTGGTCCATGGAAGCATGCTGCACGAAATTCAGGGCTGATGTAGCTGCAAGGGAGTGGTCCAAAAGTAATGACTTATGTTGCTTTATAGCCCGGTCTAAGAGAATTTCCCCGATCGGTACCCGATTCACGTGATTTCGGAAAAATCTTAAACTTCTGGATTTACAACTTTGAAACCATTTCCTCACTCATTAGAAATGTCCAAGTTAACCTAAATTTTGATCCCATATAGGGCTCCAACTGTCCAGTTGAAGTTTTCAAAAACGTGTCCGAACGTGTCCGGTGTCGAAACGTATTTCGGAATCATCAACTTCTTCGAAAAATTCACTGATTCCAAATATGTCCAGATAAATTCAAACTCATTCCTAGATGTTGAGTTAGAATTTATTTTCTTCATATCCAAAAATATGCCTATATGCATTTTTCCCTATTTCGTCTTATTAGGAAAATGCACAAACGGCTTCAGAATTTACTTCCGTAAGAGTTTAACGGAAGATAAAAACCCACTGATCAATATTCTACCTTGACTTTGGAATTCCCATTCCTAGATCTCTAGATAGGATCCGTTTCCTAATTTTTAAATTACTATTCACATTTTTTCACTTTAATTAATTATAATATTAAATAATAGCAAGTTGCAACCATTTTTCATTTCTTTTTCTTTTTCTTGGCAATAATTCTGGTCTTTTTTTTTTTCTTAATTTTCGTTTTTATTAACTATTTAATTAATTAAGAATATATAAAATAATTAGTAAATTTTTTACAAAATTTCCCTATTGGTCAATTCTTGTATTTAGGCTTAAAAATACCTAAACTCAACTATTTTTGTCCAAAAATTTCCAATTAATTAGTAAATATGTTTTTACTAATTCTTGGCCAAAAACTACTAATTTTAGGATTTTACATAATTATCTCCGTATTTCCTTTGCTTATGGCTTAAGTAATTAGCCCAATATTACTTAATTACTTAATTATCACAAGTTGATAATTTTCTTACTTAGAACACCTCATTACCTTCATACTTTTGTATTGACATTTTTGTTTTCATGTCTCCTGCATTATCTTAGCATCTACGGGGTATTTCGGTCATTTCCTTACTTTTTGAGTATTCTTCTACAATTTCTCCAAGTTTGTAACTTAATAAATTACCTAAATTAGGGACAATATCATTCCCTATTTCAAATAGATTTTTACTTGCCTCCTTTATAGCTTTCACGGGTATTTATAACCCATAATGTATTCTAGGGACCTATATGCAATTTTCAACATTTTAGGGACCTAATTGCAATTTATCTAATTTCAAGAGAAATTACCCTGACAACAAGGTAAACTCAATACAAGGTGCTCGAGACCTCATATTCACCTATTTTTAATAGGTATTATTTACTCATTTTATGATTTTTACCCTAAGTCAGATTTTAGGGTATTACAAAGCCATTGTTTGTCTCAGCCCGCTATTGTTTGGGAGCAAACCAAATAATTAATTTGTGAAGATCTATTACATATTAATCATGGAGATAAACGTTTTCAAGGTATGTGACTATGTACAATTTTCAGTTTTAGTTTAACAAATAGTTGTACATTACAACACTTCCATATTAACATTATTATTATTAGTTAAACATTTCAAGTATGAGTCCTAAAATATGAACTAAGTTTACTATAATTATTACTAATATTAAAGTATGAACATGTTTTGGAATTGCTTTATGATCGTATTATTTGTGTACTTAATATGTATCTCCTATTTCGGATATGACAAAAATTAAATACATTTCATTTTCTCAAATAGATTTGTAGATTTCTTTCACGAATAAAGAGGCAAAGAACCCTAAGTCAAATACAAAAACTCTTACTTCGAAACGGCAGAAGTCTAGACGATTATCCATCCCTACCTAGACCAGATGAAGACAACATCATTGATATCTCAAACCAGCTTATTCTTCAAGAGTTAAACTACGATAAGCAAAAAGAGAGGGTCGAATCAGAAAGATTGCAACGGTTGATGACTAATGAACAAAATCAAGTATTTGATGAGATCATTTGCGCAATTTCTTCAAAAAAATGTGGCTTCTTTTTTTTGCATGGATTTGGTGGAACTGGTAAAACTTTTATATGGAATGCATTAACAGCTTCTGTTAGATCAACTGGAGGAATCATACTTAATGTAGCATCAAGTGGAATAGCTGCAACTCTACTACCATCCGGTAGAACTGCACATTCAAGGTTCTGTATACCTATTGATGTCAATGAAGACTCTATGTGTTCAATTTCACATCACTCACCGACGACAAATTTACTAAAACTGCTAACATCATCATTTGGGATGAAGCACCAATGGTGAAGAAACATTGTATTGAGGCAGTTGACCGCATGTTGAGGGACTTGATGAAGAGAAATTGCATCTTTGGTGGAAAATGTGTTGTCATGGGTGGCGATTTTAGGCAAATCCTTCAAGTCATTCCAAAATGTGGGCGAGCTGAGATTGTAGATGCATCTACCAACGCTTCCTACCTGTGGAATGAATGCAAATTACTGCGTTTAACAAAGAATATGAGGCTAAACTCTTCCAACTGTCCAATCGAACAACAGAAAATAAAATCATTTTCAGATTGGTTGCTTCTTGTAGGAGATGGAGCCATTGAATTACCACATGATGGCATTGTAGAGATCCCAATTCCTGAAGATTTATTGCTTCGAGATGATTGTGATCCAATTAAGTGTATAGTTGAATCTACTTACCCAAATTTAATAGAGCGTCTGTTCGACGAAGATTACCTGAACAATAGGTCCATCCTTACCCCAACAACGGAAAACGTCGACACATTGAATGAGTACATTTGTTCATTGTTACCGGGAGATGCAATTGAGTACTTTAGCTCAGACTCTATAAATTGAATAGACAATGCAAATGAAAGCTTTGAGGATTTGTATGATGTAGAATACCTAAATGCAATTAAATGCTCGTATCCCCCATCATAAATTGGTTTTGAAGGTTGGTGTACTGTAATGTTGATAAGGAACATTGATCAAGCTGCAGGAATGTGCAATGGAACAAGGCTTCAAATATCACAACTTGGGAAGAATGTGATTAAGGCAAAGGCATTGAATGGCACAATCATTGGTGAAGAGATTTTGATACATAGAATGGATATGAATCCATCTGAAACAAAATTGCCTTTCAATATGACAAGAAGGCAAAGGCATTGAATGGCACAAGCATTGGTGAAGAGATTTTGATACATAGAATGGATATGAATCCATCTGAAACAAAATTGCCTTTCAGAATGAAAGCTTTGAGGATTTGTATGATGTAGAATACCTAAATGCAATTAAATGCTCTGGTATCCCCCATCATAAATTGGTTTTGAAGGTTGGTGTACCTGTAATGTTGATAAGGAACATTGATCAAGCTGCAGGAATGTGCAATGGAACAAGGCTTCAAATATCACAACTTGGGAAGAATGTGATTAAGGCAAAGGCATTGAATGGCACAAGCATTGGTGAAGAGATTTTGATACATAGAATGGATATGAATCCATCTGAAACAAAATTGCCTTTCAATATGACAAGAAGGCAATTTCCTATAATTATTTCTTTTGCCATGACAATAAACAAAAGCCAGGGTCAATCGATGACAAATGTAGGTCTTTACCTACCAAGTCTGGTTTTCTCCCATGGGCAACTATATGTTGCATTGTCTAGGGTGAAGAATTTCAATGGTTTGAAAATCCTAATACTGAATGAGTTCAAGAATGCAGCAACACAACATTAAATGTTGTTTACAGAGAAGTTTTTCAAAACCTTGTGCTACAATCATAGAAATAAGTTACTACATATTAAGAAAAAAAGAATAAGTCATTTGTAATGTATCATTTACTCAATTACCTGCTCAAACTCTGAAATTGTATGCAATTTTTTTTTATACATTGTAGACTAAAAATATCCGTGCAACGCACGGGTCGAATGTCTTGTTAAGAAATAGATAAGAGTAAAGATTTTAATTAAATAAGGATCTATTTACTAATTATTCTTTACCTTTATTTTTTGGCACCGATTTTTTATATTTATTTGAAAATAAAATCTTTAAAAAACAAAAAGTAAAATAAAATTCTAGTAAGTAGACATACGTGATTTAGTAAAATTTTATTTTTAAACACTTCTAAGAATAACTATGAACTTGAAAAATAATTTTTTAATAATTATAAATTATTTGTCCAAAAAATTATATATTTAAATATTTCATAAGATTTCAAATTATAGATTTGAGCAATTATAGTATGTTAAATTATAGTACGTTAAAAAAAATTAAATATTTAATTAAATATTAATAGATTTAGCATGTTTTAACTGCATCTCGTGAAAACGCTAAAAAAGGATAGATACGAAGCCCAAAGATTAGTCTTTGGGCCACATATTGCAAGAGAAGGCTTACAGAGAGCCTGAGACAGAAATTTTAAAATGAATTAAATGGCTTCATCAATTTCGTCCTTGGATTCAACTGGTAAACCAAAAGGAAGGGGTTCGATCCTAGAGTTGGTTAAGGCGCTGGGGGAGACATCCTAGGCAGGGGGGAGCCAGGAAAGGAAATTAAGGGGGGCGAAAATTACATAATATAGTCCAGTAGAGTCCGCATTTAAATATTAGGGGCGAAAATTACAAAAATGGACCCAAAATTCTCAGAAATTATGCTTTAGCCTCATAAATATTTCAATATTTTCATTTTAGTCCCTCTATGAGACTTTTTAATAGGGACTAAAGTGAAAATATTAAAACTTTTAGGAGACTGAAGTATAATTTCTGAGAATTTTGGGTCCATTTTTGTAATTTTCGCCCCTAATATTTAAATGCGGACTCTACTGGACTATATTATGTAATTTTCGCCCCCCTTAATTTCCTTTCCTGGCTCCCCCCCTACCTAGGATGTCTCCCCCATTTCTATAATTTTAGGGGGGCCACCCCTAGCCCGCCTAATTCCGCCCCTGATCCTAGGTGATGTGAACTTGTGGAAACGAAGACTGAGGTGGAGATATGTGTACTTTCAGTTCTGTATACCTTGGGGGAGCAAAGCTATAGCGCCTTGCCCTTGAACTATGGGTGAACCCAACCCCTCTCCTAAAATTTTTATATAAAAAAAAAAAAAAAACTTGTGAACAACGATTTGTGAGGGGAGCCAATGATAAGCCATACGAGAGCTTGACTTGAGAGATGAGATATTATATATATATTGACATAGCTAAATCCAAACACATAAATTTAAATTTTCCTTTAATGTAGTGTGGGAATTTTTATGCAAAAATTAAAGAAGCTAAATAAGTTATTTAATCATATCATATATTGTGTATCTTTAGATTATATATTAGTTTATTAGTTAAACTAATTAGTTTGGAGAAAAAATATAAATACTCTAAAATAATTTAATTAGCTTCCTTAATCTCTCCAAAAAAATTCAACTTGGTCTTAGAATTAGGACAGGAGAGAGTACTTTTTATTTTGATATTTTAGGAATATCCCCCATCTAATAAATGAATCTTTCTTAAAGTATATATAGAAAAAGTTTATTTTTATTTTTATTTTTGAGGTCATAGGGTTTTTTTTCCCCTATGAAAAGAATTGCTTGGCATAAAAACCACGAAGAAGTGTGTAATTTGAGCCTTAGTAACCTCTTCAAAATATAAATCAAGGATTGCAATATAGGGTTTAATCCTAGATTGTTTCACTTTGAAGAGACTCCTTAGTAATTACTAATATCTTAGGAACTAAATGCAATAATTAACATAAAACAAGTAAAAGGAGTTTGATCTTTTAACTATAAACTACTTTTTACAAAGAAATTTAAATGATTGAAAATAAATCTTGTTTGGATTTTTGGTAGGAGGGAATGAAATGGAAACTGATGGTTTTGAAAATGCGATGAAAATCTCCTCGACTAATGGACTTCATCTATTATTTATTTCAAATAATATGAGAGTGAGCAAGTTTATCAAAATTGCCCAAAAGACTTTTTTTTATGCACCTAAAATATCCATAAACACTTACTACATTTTGTGTTGCAGCACCCTTGCTACTCAGAATATTTTTCTTGTCATTTCGGACAATTAGCAATAATTTTGCAGTGAACTTTCATGAATCGCTTTCATGTAACTTGGCAAGGAAATTTTGAAATATTGGTATGGGGTCATTCATTATAAGACTTATTGCTCAAGCTCTGACCCCCCCAAAAAAAAAAACCCTTCCTATTGCTCAAGCAATTTGAGAGAGCATTGTGAAATACAAAGGAAGAAGCTACTCGCATAAATTTTAAATTCCCTTGCATGTAGTGTGGGAATATAAATTGCTTAAAATAATTTGGTGGAAAAGTTCTTTGAGAATACATTTCTGATGGAGTTAAGTCAAGAGAACATTGTGAGGAATCAGATCCCAAGTGGGGAAAAAAGGTTACTTCCAATAACATGACAGATTTTTCAACATTGTTATCTAACTGTGACATATTCGAGTATTTTTGGACCCACCTGAAGCTAATCTTCCCAAACATGCTTTGTTTTCATTAACACATAATATAATTGTTTAATACCTCGTGTTTAAGAAGTCAAAGCCCTTTTCGACTATAACCAAAATATTACAATAAAAGTAAAATATAAGCATATATTTAGAAATAGTAAAAGTAAAATACTATATCCACCCCTTTGTCATTCGGCTCGCTTAAGCCAATGACTCTCTAATTCATTTTCAATTAAAAAATAGGCCAAAATCTGAAACTTAGTAAGGGTTCTATTTAATTTAGCTAAACAATAATTAAATATCATTTATTTGATATAAAATATTGTAATGAAAACAATAGGGAAAAAGATAGAAAAATAAATTAGAAATTGTAAAATCCTATAGAAACACGATGAAAATGCAAAATCCCTATAACATGTCATATCCCAAATTGGGATGTTTAAATTCAAGGAAAAAGTTTTTTTAAAAAAATGCCCATTGTTTTTTGTTTAGAAAAAAAATAAACATCCACTTATTGGCTACTGGCATGTGGAATTGTTTTTGGCAAGGTGGCGAAAGTGGGATTTGATCCCACCACCAATTGGATGTCAAAATAATAGGTGACTACTAAGCCACCAATGATTTTCAATCAATACAAAGCAAATACTATATAAGTCAACTACTTAACTTTGATTGCACCTTATTCACAATTTTTATATAGCTATTCACTACATTTAATTATTAACAACTTTCATTTGGTAAGTAACAAGGCCAAGGGCCATAGAAATTAAAGTGTTAGTGCAGAAGGGCACAAAACACTTATACGGTGTTAATCGGTTTGTAAAAATGCCATTTAACTATGTACTAAGGTATGAGACAATTAGTTGAACAAAAATGTGCTAAAATATATATGCACATGACATTTCTTGGACTAAAAAGGGTTTCCTGCGTTTTTTGAGGAAAACTTGAAGAAAAAAGTGAAGAAGAGACAAGCTATTAACCAGCGAAGCACCCTATTGACCATTGGACAAAAGGGTGACTTGGATAATTCATGAAAAATCAATAAAAATCTGATTTCATGGTCAAAGATGGTGCCACATGTCCAGCTCTAGAAGATTCTATAATTTCTTGGGAATTAAACAAAGAAACCCTAATACACCTTATTAACCAGTGGATAATAGTATGTACTGGGTAATTCAATGCACCCAAGACCATTAGTTGAAGACATTTACCCTCACATTCTTGTCTGCAAGATTTGAATTCAAGGAGTTCCAAGGAGTGTCAGCCAAGCCTAAACACCAAGAAGAAGAAGAAGAAACATCGGTTAAAGCCCCAGATCAAGGTATGTGCAAAACTAGTCTTTGTAATTTAGAAAAATGGAATTTCGTCGAACTGGTTTAAACATGGTGATGTGGTGTTATTTTGATTTTTTTAAGAGTTCCATTAAGTTTAAAATGAAATTTTGTATGAGAATAAGTTAGGATCATGATTTGGAACCCCTAAACCCTAATTTTCAAAGAAATAAGAACTTATCGAACTTGTTGGAAATTCTGGGCAGACACGCTTTTTTAAAATAGTAAACGAAGTCCAATGGCCATTACATTTTACAAGGTTAAATTAGACATCCCAAGCTTCATTTTGGTATATACAAGGTTAAATTAGACATCCCAAGCTTCATTTTGGTATAAAATTTTGTAAATTTTTAAGATGTCTACTAGGAGAAATAAATTTTACAAAATAGCCAGAATCTGAAACGTTGCCTCTGATCAGTGAGTGATGTTTTTAACTGTAATACCCGGATAATTATTTATTTGGAATATTATATTTTAATAAATAATACCTATTGGAAATAGGTGAATATGAGGTCTCAAAGACCTTGTGGGGAATTTATCTTATTTTTGGGGTAGTTTCTCATAAAAATAGAATAATTTGCAATTAGGTCCCTAAAACGTTTGGAAGTTTGCAATTAGGTCCCTAAATGCATTTCTTCGCCATAAAATACCCCGTGAAAGTTATAAAAGAGGCAAGTAAAAATCTATTTGAAATAGGGAAGGGTATTGTCCCTAATTTAGGTAATTCATTAAATTACTACCTTGGAAAAATAGTGAGGGAAAAGTTAAAAAGTTTATAATGACCAAAATGCCCCCGTGAATATTAATATAATGCGTGAGGCATAAAACACTAATGTCAGTGTAAAAGTTATGGGGTAATGAGGCGTTCTAATTAATAAAATTATCAACTAGTGATAATAAAGTAATTAGGTAATTATTGGCTAATTACTTAAGTATAAGCAAAGGAAATTCAGGAATAATTGTGTAGAACCCTAAAATTAGTGGTTTTTGGCCAAGAATTAGTAAAAACATATATACTAATTAATTGTAAATTTTGGAGAAAAATAGTTGAGTTTAGGTATTTTTAAACCTAAATACAAGAATGAGCCAATTAGGGATTTTTGTGGAATTTTTGGGAAAATTAAAAATAAGTAAATAAGTAAATAATTAATTAAAAAATAAAATAAAATAAATATATATTATATATATGGCTGCCGACATTTTTTTGGATAAAAGAAGAAAAAAAAGGAAAAATAAAATAAAATGAATTAAATAATATATAAGAGTTGTTAAAATAATAAACTCTATTAAAATAATAAATAGTGAATAGTAAAAATATAAATAGGAAACGGATCCTATCTATGGATCCAGGAATGAGAATTCCAAAGTCAAGGTAAAATATTGATCAGTGAGTTTTTACCTTCAAGTGACCTCTTCCGGAAGTTAATTACGAGGCCGTTAGCGCATTTTCCTAATAAAACAAAATAGGGAAAAATGCAGATAGGCACATTTTTGGATCCGAAGAAAATAAATTCTAACTCAACATCTAGAAATGAGTTTGAAATTATCTGGACATATTTGGAATCAGTGAATTATTATCCAGAGGTTGATGATTCCGAAAACGAGTTCCAGCACCGGACGCGTTCGGACACGTTTTCGAGGAACTTGGATCGACTGTTGGAACCCTATATGGAATCAAAATTTAGGTTAACTTGGACATTTCTAATAGGTGAGAAAATGTCTTCAAAGCTGTAATTCCGAATTTTTGAGATTTTTCCGAAATTACGCGAATCGGGTACCGATCGGGGAAATTCATCCGGGTAGCTTCTGGAAGGTGACACTTGGCCACCTCCCATTTGCAAAACCCTTGAATTTTGAGGCATGGAGGACGTCCAAGAGCAGAATGGGAAGAGGGAAAACTTGTTGAAAAAGTTTAAGATTCAACGGTCCAGATCGATTCTCACAAAGTTGATCCGACGGACGAAATCCTACACCTTCACCTATAAATACCCCCCCTTCTCTTTGGTTTTTCACACCATTCCTTCTTGCCTATTTCTAATTCTAGAGAGAAGTTAGAGAGAGGAGCTCTGGAGGAAAATTTGCAGCGAAGCTCTGGGTAAGTTTTTCGGTACCTAAGCTTTCGTAGTTCTTTCAGTAGATAGGGTAGAAATGCTAGTTTAGTCTTTAATCTTCCAAGTATGATTAGATATCATATGTTAGGGGTATTTTAGTCATTATTTCGAAAATCTTGGTGGGGTCAAAGTTCTGGCAAAATTTTGGAAGATTAGAGTTAAAATAGCGAAGCTCTGGCGAAATTCCGCCGATTAGGGGCATCAGGGGCAAAATGGTAATTTTTACCTAAAATGCATGTTATGATGTGAATCATTAATTAATATGATTTATGTTTTGAAAATTATGTTGGAAGAGGAGTTATGTTGAAATTTTGGAAGATTAAGGTCAAAGTAACGAAGTGCTGGCGAAATTCCGCCGATTAGGTGGTCAGGGGTAAAATGGTCATTTTGACTAAAAATATCCGTCGTAATGATAGATCCTTAACAAGTAAGTTGTTATGTTGATAGGATATCCCTGATTTTGTTTTGACCAACCGTCGTGCCGAAATACCGTAAAACGTCAACGAAGGTACGTTCGCGTACTAGTAACACTAACTCTGATATTTATGGTATGCGTGTATATTGTTTGGTGGATTGTATGAGTAGAGTTGTTATGTTGTTTGAGTATATAGTGTTGTTAGAGGATGATTGAACATATGCATGCACTGGGAGTGGTATATCTGGGAGTGTATATCTGCATTCGCTGGGAGCGGTACATTCACGTTGGTTAGGGGTGATTCGTTTGTTGTGTTTATATATTGTATATGTAAATATGAGGTTAACCGTTACCTGGGGTTCGATGCATGTACTCCAGCCCTTAACATAGCGTCAGGTTCCGGAGGATCGAGGACCGAGGAGAGAGGCAAGCACTGAGTAGAAGACCCGACCAAGACTTCCTTTTGTTGTTCCAAATGAAGCCTTTCTTTTGTTATATACTTTTGAACCACGCGGTTTCTGTATCGCTGTTGTAATTAGCCAGACTCACGGCATTCTAAATACAAGTATCAGTTACTCAATTGCTCTGTTGCTCTACTCTGATGAAAAAAAAAATTTATACTGTTTTTGAAAAAGGAGGATGTTACTGAAAGCAGGAATATTACCAAGAGGGGGGGGTGAATTGGGGATATTAATTTTTCTTCGAATAACAATAATAAAAGAAGATAGGGAAGAAGAGAGAGATGAACACAAGGCAGCTTATACTGGTTCGGTCCTAATCCTTGACCTACGTCCGGTCCCAGGACACACTCGGGATTCCACTATCTTTCAAGAACAATTACACTCTCAAGAAACGAAGGATGATCCTCTCACTTTCGACTCCACTCCCCTTACAAGATGTAATCAAAAGACCCAATCTCAAAGTCCCAATACTCTGAGATTTTCACAAGAACTAGTAGTAGATGAATAACTCTCTCTAAGAGCAGATGATTATAAACACTGAAGAACAACAATATAGCACACTCTTATGGAAGTATTTGAAGGTACAAGAAAGTATCTCTTAAGAGCTTAGTGTAACTAATCTCTCAAAAGTGTAATTTGTCTTTGAGCGTTTCGTGTGCTTGGGGGTGTTGTTCATTGCTGATCCCTTCTCTATTTATCTTGGTTGTGATGTCCGTTTGAGGCTCCTCTTGTTTGAAAAAATCATTCCTTTCTTGCAATCAAATCGATTTCAACCTTTTGTATAATTTGGAAGTTTGTTGGTGGTCATAATGTCAAGCAATGATTTCGTTTTGATTGTGAATTACTTCTACGCGTCTCGCATTGTCATTTCGCTTCAATCGAAAATATATTCTATAAATAGCGAAAACGCGTCGATCTCATTTCCCAATCTGTTACCTCATTATCCCGCACTTAAATATTAGTAATTGCAATTCTAAATGGTCAATTGTTAAGAATCAAATCAATAAAGAGTATATTAAATTGAATTGAATATCAAAATCATGATCTCATTGTCTCGATAGTGCGATTTCTTGTTTTCGGACAATACTCGAGTATAGAATACGCATACTCGGGTATATGTATGTTTAAGAGATATTGATATCATTGATCTACAATCATACTCGAGTACATATTTCACATACTCGGGTATATGCGTGTGCGAGATCATCTGAGAAGCATACTCGGGTATATGTATGTTAGCCATACTCGAGTAGGCTAGCATTCATACTCGAGTATACCGATAAACTCGTATTTAACTTGTGAAACATCCGATGGCATACTCGGGTATATTTTACCCATACTCGGGTATATGTCTTTGAAACACTTAGGCAGCTATGTTAGGCATGTCATACTTGAGTATAATCGTTCCATACTTGAGTACATGCTTAGATCACAAGATCACACTTAATTCAAAACCTTAAATGATCTCAAGTCTTGTTATCATCAAAACTTTGAGAACTAACATTCTCCCCTTTTGATGATGACAACACCTAGATTTATGTTTTGAATTTTGGGTTTTGAAATCACTGAAGTAGTTATCATTCAAGGTAAGCAATATGAGATTATAGAGCAATTTCATTTAGTGAGTCAGAATATAGCTGCATATTTTAACATTATGTCAGAATATATAGAGTTCACAAAATGGGACATGAATAAAGGCTGTCATTACATCAAAGTGCACAAAATAGCTCCTAGTTCTAGAGACAAGGTAGAACCAAAACACAATGATATAAGAAAATACTTTGAGCTAATAGTAAAACGGCAAGCTAGGTAGCTTGATTTTCTCCCCCTTTGTCATCAATCAAGGAGGGGGCCACAGGGGCTGCCTGAGGATCAACAGATAGTGGAGCAGCAGAAGATGTTGCAGCCACAGGAGGGATAGAAATGTGCTGTCCATCGGGTGTGTTTGCTCCTTCTAAGATATGCAAGAGCTTGTCAAGCTTGTTGTCGACCTTTTCGTGTAGTGCCTGAAACTCTTTCCTCACATCTTCATTGTGTGACAGGAATTTGGAGTCAACTTGCTGCGTAATTTTCGCCATTTCACTTTCCATGGCTTTGAGCAGTAGAGAATTGAGGTCCTGATAATGCTTAATGAAGGGATTGAGAACATTTTGAATAGATGTATTGATCAGGTTTTGAACTGCAGCGTGTGTGAGAACAGGAGAGGTAGAGGGATTGCCTGATTTAGAAGATTGATTATCTTCTTGTGGTCTAGAGGGAGTCCCTGATTCTGATGGTGTTGGTTCTGAGATACGTGGCTCCTTCTCCTTCCCAGTAGCAGTGGTGAATGAAATCTTCATGAAGTTGAGATGGTACTTGCCAAATAATTTTGGAAACACAACTTTGTCATTAGGTAGGAGGTACCAAATATCATGGAAGCCTATGATTTGGGAGACAAGGTGTGGAAAGGGAATTGTATTTTTCTTGGAAGAGTTAGATAAAAAGTGGGTCATTTCGAAATAATCCACTTCCCAGCATTTCGTGGTTCCTTTGCAATGATAGAGGCAAACACTCATAATCTTTATGAACGAAGTGAGTATAACTTTGCCCCTTGTTGACCAAGTTGCGGGTATAGAGGTACCAAAGGACTCTATAGGTAGCACACATTTGGCTAGGCTTAAATTGTAATGGATTTCCATCATACTCTTCATGAGGAAACAGAAGTTTAAAGCAGTCAAACTGAGGTAATTTAGGAGGATCTTCCGGGATATTGGCAAACCCAAACAGAGTATTAAGAACTTGTGATGTAATTCTGATTCCCCTTCCTCTGACAGAGGTAATCAACACCTCTTCATCATGTTTATGAACTTTTTCTGCTACAAACATGTTATGATAGAAGACTTTAACAACCTGGGGAGAGTAAGGTGTAGAGATTCCTAACAGAGGCATGTAATTTCTAAGCCATGGTGAAAGATCCAGATTGCATTTTGTTCTAAAGGCTTCTATGTCTAAACGAACAAGCAGGACAAAAGGATCTGGAACCATAATACTCAGTAAATGTATTATCATTTGGAAGATTGAGAGGGTCTTGACACATACCGGGAGGACAATCAAGAGCACTGATTTGTCCAATGAGTTTGGAAGCAAAAGGGTTAACTGGATTACGTGTATTGGAAGTATTCTCGCCTTTGTGCTCCTTGAATTTTCTGAATTCTGTCCTCAATGTCTTTTGACCGTTGTTCCTTCAGTGTTTTGTCGGAATCATTGATGGATGATGTTTCTCCAGTAGCTTCAGAATCAGTTTTGTCCTCAGAGATTGGTTCTTTGCTGGATGGGGATGTCTGTGGAGTGGGGTCAGAGCCAAGAGTTTGAGACTCTGATTCAGAGCTAAGCGATGGCGAACCGGATGGAGAGCCAAGAGATTTAGACTGAGACCCGGATGGTACTTTGGCTTCTAGTTGTGGTGACGAGTTCGTTCGTTGCCGGTAATATGTGCGGGGTTTCTTTGTCAGTGGTTGATCGGCGGATTCAGTGGAGGAGGTAGCCATTTAGGGTTTGTTGGAGACGAAAGAGTGGATCAGCCCGAAAAGAGATCGCCGGAGGTGATGGCGTCGTGGAGGGAAAATGAGAATTTGAAAAAGACGGAGAGAGAGAAGGGAAAGTATGTGCGAGTATGTGGAAGTATGTGAGGGATTCGTTGGAAATTTTGAAAGTATGTGGAAGTATGTGCGTGAAATGAGATAAGGAGATTTAAAACGATGAGACAGAGAATGACCAGAATACCCATAGTGTACTCGAGTATACAGTGTTTGTACTCGAGTATGTCTCCTTAATTTGCCAGAGAAGATCATGCGAGATTGCACATAATTAACATAAATATCAGAAATACCTCATTTCAAGTATGTATTGTGAATACTTGAGGTTCATGGTTTTGTCAGAGTGATCTTCGAAAATCAGATGAATGATGTTGTGTCAGATGAGGCATGGTACGCGAGTATGACTTGGTCTACGCGAGTGTGAGCCTTGTGTAGTATGTACTCGAGTATAGTTGAAGAGTACTCGGGTATGATACTTGAGTATTGATGTACCTACTCGAGTATGAAAGTCTGCAAATTTTTCACTTGAATATCCTGCAAAACAAAGATCTAGGTACTCCGATGCTTAAGTTAGTTCCCTCAAAATTAAAAGAAACATAATCAACAAATTTTTGACTACTTACAATTCATTGGGATTTACCATTCCCAATTCTCTTCTAATGAAATTGAATTGTTCCTTAGCCAAAGGTTTGGTGAATATGTCAGCAAGTTGCAAATGAGTTGGAATGAACATGACTTTGACATCCTTCTTTTGAACATGATCTCTGATGAAGTGATGTCTCACATCAATATGCTTGGTTCTTGTATGTTGTACGGGATTCTTTGCCAAGCTTATTGTGCTTGTGTTGTCACACAGGATGGGGATTTCTTTGAGATGGACTCCCAAGTCTGATAGTTGCTGTTTTAGCCAAAGAACTTGAGCACAGCAACTTGAGGCAGCAACATACTCACTTCGTGGAAGAGACATCTACTGTGGTCTGTTTCTTACTAAACCATGATACAAGTGATCCTCCGAAGAACTCACATTGCCCACTTGTGCTTTTTCTGTCAGTTTTGTAGCCGGCATGATCAGAATCTGAATAGGCTGTTAAGAACTCTTGTTGCCCTTTTGGAAACCATAATCCAAGCTCCTTTGTATCTGATAGATAACGAAAGATCCTCTTGACATTTTCTGCATGGATTTCTTTAGGGGCAGATTGGAATCTTGCACACATTCCCACACTGAATTGTATGTCAGGGCGACTTGCTGTAAGGTAGAGTAGTGATCCAATCATTCCTCTATATTTTGTAATATTGAAGTCCTTGCCTTTTTCTTCATCAGCATCTAAGGATGTTGTTGAACTCATTGGGGTGTCGGCACCATTGCAGTGTTCCAAACCAAACTTTTTGAGTAGATCACGGAGATACTTGGTTTGAGATATGAAGATACCATCCTTTCTTTGCTTGATTTGTAACCCAAGGAAGTATTTCAGTTCACCCATCATTGACATTTCAAATTCGTTCGCATTATCTTTGAAAATTCTTTACACAAAGTATCATTAGTAGAGCCAAAGATAATATCATCAACATAAATTTGAATAATCAAAAGTTCATTTAACTTGTTGGTTTTGATAAATAATGTGTTATCTCGCTTTGCCTCTAATAAACCCTTGATCTAATAAGAATTTACTTAGTCTTTCATACCAAGCTCTGGGAGCTTGTTTGAGGCCATATAAGGCTTTCTTTAATCGAAACACACGTTCTGGATAATGTTCATTTTCAAAACCAGGAGGTTGTTCAACATAAACTTCCTCTTGAATAAAGCCATTAAGAAAAGCACTTTTAACATCCATTTGATATAGTTTGAATTCTTTAACACAGGCAAAAGCTAAAAGTACCCTTATAGCCTCTAGTCTAGCTACTGGAGCAAAGGTTTCTTCATAGTCAATTCCTTCTTCTTGATTGTAACCTTTAGCCACTAGTCTAGCTTTGTTACGAATAATAATTGCAGATTCATCCCGTTTGTTCTTAAATACCCATTTAGTTCCTATGACCGGATGATCTTTAGGTCTAGGGACTAAATCCCAAACTTGATTTCTATCAAACTGTTGTAATTCCTCTTGCATTGCTATCACCCAATCATTGTCTGAAAGAGCTTCATCAATCTTAGAGGGTTCGATTTGAGAAATAAAGGCAGAGAAGGTTACTTCATTTAAAGTATTTTTTCTTGTTCTTACTCCTTGATTTACATCACCTATTACTTGGTCTAAAGGATGATTTCTAATAAACTTCCAAGCTTTAGGTTGAGATGGACTAGAATTCTCACAGTTATTTTGAGTTTCAGATTCAAAAACATTTTGGGGATTTTCAATTGAGGCAGGAGTAGTTTTTGAAAAGAATTGATTTTTGAAAATGTTTTCCTCATCATCATCCAGAGGTGTCTTAGTTTTAGATTCACAGAATACAACATGCATAGATTCTTCAACAACACGGGTACGAGTATTAAAGACTCTATAAGCTTTACTCCTGTTTGAGTAACCTAAGAATATACCTTCATCAGATTTGGAATCAAACTTACCCATTGTCCTTACCATTATTGTGTACAAAACACTTACGACCAAAGATGCGCAGATGAGACAGATTTGGCCCTTTGTAGAGCTCATAGGATGTTTTGTCCAGCTTCTTTCTCATATATGCTCGATTTGATATATAACTTGCCGTGCTCATTGCATCTGCCCAAAAGACCTGTGATGTTTGATTTTCATTTAACATAGCGCGGGCCATTTCTGTAAGCACACGATTCTTTCTTTCAACTACACCATTTTGTTGTGGTGTTCTTGGAGCTGAGAAGTTATGATCAATTCCATGAGCATCACAAAATTCCTGAAAAGCTTGATTTTCAAACTCACCTCCATGGTCAGTTCGAATAGCTGAAATATTCATACCTTTCTCATTTTGCACCTTTTTGGCAAATGTGATAAACATATCAAAAGTTTCATCCTTTGAGGTTAAGAAAATAGTCCAAGCAAATCGAGAGAAATCATCAACAATTACTAAAGTGTATAAGTTTCCACCAAGACTCTTGACTCTAGCTGGTCCAACCAAATCCATATGAAGTAGTTGAAGAGGTCGATTTGTAGAAATTTCAAATTTGTTTTTAAAGGATGATTTGATTTGTTTACCCTTTTGGCAGGCATCACAAAGTACGTCATTTTTAAAGTGTAGTCTAGGTAGGCCGATAACTAAATCTTTTCTTAACAACTTGTCTAATCGAAGCATGTTGACATGAGCCGACGCTTATGCCACGCCCAACTTTCATCCAAGTTGCTAACAAAACATTTTTCGAAGTGACTTTAGGTAAATCTAATGTATAGCGCTTACCTTCTCTAGGAGCTTTAAACAAGACTTTCGGTTTACCTTTGTCGATAGGAAGATCATCTTTGTTGACAATGAGACATTCTTCTGAGTCAAAGATAATCCAATTATTCTTGTCAGCACTTTGACTTACGCTTAGGAGGTTGTGATTGAGGCCTTCTACAAAATAGACATCTTTGATCATGTGTCCATCTTTTGTACCAATTTCACCAATCCCAGTGATTTTTCCTGATTGGTTGCCTCCAAAAGTGACTTTTCCACCATCCTTTGATTTCATTGCAATAAACTTTGCTTGATCTCCTGTCATATGTCTGGAGCATCCACTGTCAATGTACCACTTGTTTATTCTTGATGCTCTCAAACAAACCTGAAACAAACATTAGGTTTTAGGTACCCATCTTTTCTTGGGTCCTTTGGGGTTAGTTTGGGTTATAGGAACATAGGTTCCTTTTGGGACCCATTGATAATTTCCAACAGGTTTATTTCTTCCATCCTTTTTGTGAAAACAAGAAGAAGTATTATGACCTTTTCGATTACAGTAATTACAATGAGCAAAAGGATTTGATATGTGAACTGATTTCTGAAAGTAGTTCAAATATGATTTTTTGCCTGTTTTCTTCTTTCCTTTCTTATTGTCAAAAATAGGATTATATCCTATGCCTGATCGATCATTGGTGACCCTTTGATCTTTCAGAATAACATTTAGCATTTCACTACCTTTAGTAAATTTTTCAAGAGTCTTTGTAAGATTCTCATTTGTCTTTTCCAAAATAATGCATTCATCACATATGAGATTTTTGGAGAAGAAAGATTTTCTACTTGTTGTTCAAGAGTTGTATTCTTCCTTTTCAAAGTAAGACAATTTTTAGCAAGTTCATCAAACTCATTTTGAACAAGTTGGTATTCAGCAAATAATTCATTATAGGTAGGCATTATATCATTTTCAGAACAAACAGGTTTTCACAATTTGAAACCGGAGGTGAGGTTTTTGTTTGTTGTTTAAGCAGTTTGTTTTTCTTTCTGGAAGTAACGAGTTCCCTTACAATGTTATTGAATTCAGAGTGTAGTTCATTATATTCAGAAAGTAATTCATCATAAGTAGGATCACATACCTCTTTGTCTTGTCGTTCTTCTTCTTCTGCTACCAAGCAGACATTGGCAACTTCTTCTTTCTCCTCATCTTCTTCTTCGTCGAGGAGCTGTCTCCCATATGGCGTACACATAAGCCTTCTTTCGAATCGACTGAAATTTTTCTTCTTTTCTTTGTCTTTCGGTTCTGGACATTCTGATTTGAAGTGTCCTGGTTTCTCACATTCGTAACAGATGACTTGAGCTTTATCATTTTTATTGTTTGAGTTTCCTTTTTGAAATTTATTTCTAAAGCCCTGATCCTTTTTGTAAAATTTCTTAAACTTTCTTACAAACATGGCTATTTCTTCATCTTCCTCATCATCCTCGGTTTTTCTTTCTTTTTCTTTTACAGAGTTTAGAGCAATACCTTTGCTTTTGCTGGTGTTGACTTCGCTTAGATTTTTCTTGAATTTTAACTTACTCGTATTCGACAAGCTTCCAAATAGGGCTGCTCATCGAAGCCATTGATTCTCCACGGGATTCTTCTATTGCTGTGACTTTAGCTTCCCAATCTTTAGTTAAAACATTTAAAATTTTTCTTACCTGAGGACCTTGATCATATACCTTGCCCAAGGCTGCTAGTTGATTGGTTAGATGTGTGTAGCGAAGTTGGAACTCAAAGAATGGTCTCTCCGGACTTCATTTGTAGTAAATCAAACTCGGTGGTCGAGTGTTGATACGATTTTCTTTGATTCCAGAAGTTCCTTCATATGCTATTTCTAAGGCCGTCCACATCTCTTTTGCGGTAGGAAGGTTGCATACCCTAAGTACTCCTTTTGACCGAGGGCACTCGCAAAGCATCGGGATAGCTTTACCGTTGAGAGTAATATGCTTCATGTCGGCGTCATTGAACTCGTCCTCTGTTTTGGGAACGACGATTCCTCCTTCACCCCTTTTGTAGGAGCGTAATTTCCTTTTCAAATACACGCCGAGTCCATACTCGAAGCGAGCACGTACACCTTGAATTTTGCTTTCCGAATAAGTAATGTTCTCCGTTGAATCCACGGAGGCCGATTGATTGACGCACCATCAGGCAATATTCCTTCCATGATCTTATCTCGGGATGTTAAGCCCAACTGAGACACTGGCTCGATACCAAATGAAAGCGGGAATATTACCAAGAGGGGGTGAATTGGGATATTAATTTTTCTTCGAATAACAATAATAAAAGAAGATAGGGAAGAAGAGAGAGATGAACACAAGGCAGCTTATACTTGGTTCGGTCCTAATCCTTGACCTACGTCCAGTCCCCAGACACACTCTGGGATTCCACTATCTTTCAAGAACAATTACACTCTCAGTAAACGAAGGATGATCCTCTCACTTTCAGACTCCACTCCCCCTTACAAGATGTAATCAAAAGACCCAATCTCAAAGTCCCAATACTCTGAGATTTTCACAAGAACTAGTAGTAGATGAATAACTCTCTCTAAGAGCAGATGATTATAAACACTGAAGAACAACAATATAGCACACTCTTATGGAAGTATTTGAAGGTACAAGAAAGTATCTCTTAAGAGCTTAGTGTAACTAATCTCTCAAAAGTGTAATTCTGTCTTTGAGCGTTTTCTGTGTGCTTGGGGGTGTTGTTCAGCTGCTGATCCCTTCTCTATTTATACTGGTTGTGATGTCCGTTTGAGGCTCCTCTTGTTTGAAAAAATCATTCCTTTCTTGCAATCAAATCAGATTTCAACCTTTTGTATAATTTGGAAGTTTGTTGGTGGTCATAATGTCGCAATGATTTCGTTTTGATTGTGAATTACTTCTACGCGTCTCGCATTGTCATTTCGCTTCAATCTGAAAATATATTCTATAAATAGCGTAAAACGCGTCGATCTCATTTCCCAATCTGTTACCTCATTATCCCGCACTTAAATATTAGTAATTGCAATTCTAAATGGTCAATGGTTAAGAATCAAATCAATAAAGAGTATATTAAATTGAATTGAATATCAAAATCATGATCTGCTGTCTCGATAGTGCGAGCTGCTGTTTTCGGACAATACTCGAGTATAGAATACGCATACTCGGGTATATGTATGTTTAAGAGATATTGATATCATTGATCTACAATCATACTCGAGTACATATTTCACATACTCGGGTATATGCGTGTGGCAGATCATCTGAGAAGCATACTCGGGTATATGTATGTCTGAAACACTTAGGCAGCTATGTTAGGCATGTCATACTTGAGTATAATCGTTCCATACTTGAGTACATGCTTAGATCACAAGATCACACTTAATTCAAAACCTTAAATGATCTCAAGTCTTGTTATCATCAAAACTTTGAGAACTAACAGTTACATTAACATAGAAGAACAATGCATGTGCTTTTGGTATCTAGAAGTATTTTTAGTAAAAATTATACATCTTAAGGGTTTTAAGGCCACTGGATTCACGTCAATCGGATTTTTTTTTTTGAATTAATTCAAAATGTTTGAAGTTGAGGCATGATTTCTGGAATTTCTAGGTTTAGGTCGGATTTTCCAAGAATAAGAGAAGAGTTTATGTGAATATTGGAAATAAGGTATATTTATTTTTTCTAGGACAAGAATACATATCCGGGGAGACTCTCAGACGCTGGGAAAGTTTAGTAGGCTCTGAATAGCTATCAGGTAGTAATTGTTTACTCACGTACTTTATATTACTTTTGTATGTTTGTGTGCTATGATTGAGGAATGTGTAGGGCTGTAGGGCCTAGTGGACTGTGTGTCCTTAGGTCGCTACTGAGCCTGAGAAGCATTTAGGGTGGTTGGGTTTGAAGCCGGGCTACTGTGTTGTCCTAGCACTGAGGATTTTCTGGGGCTTGCTTGTTAGGCGGCTCAACGGCTATGTGGATTCCGGGGCTGGCCTAGTTCAGGCAGCTCGACGACTATGATGATTTCGGGGCTTACCTTGGTAAGGAAGCTCGACGGCTTGTTCATATTGTATTTGTGATACTGAATGCATATATGATTGTGATTGTGTTTCCTAGTTATAGTCTCCATACATACACTGTATACATACTGTACTTGAGTTTAACAGTTACTCTGGGGTTCAATCTTGAACTCCAAACCACTCTATAGATACAGGTGAAAGGTATTAAGATGTTCAGGAAGTCAGAAAAGGTAAGGGCATATGGCGGAGAGTTGAAGAAATAGGGAATGCCCTATTACACTAGTATATTTATTTTGGGATGACTATATATATTCATTTACTGCTTAGTATTTTATTTTGGATGACTGTACCCTTAACCCTACGGAGACTATTTACTTTTGGTTTTTCATACTTTTACCAGTATATCGTATTTGTCCAAACCGATAATATGCTTTGTTGCACACACTATGTATATTAAAGGACTAATTATCAAAGGAAAGGTAATAAGTAAAAGGAATTCCTCTATCCCACCACCCGAAAAGGGTGAGGCCGGTAGGGTGTAACAAAAGGGGGGAGGGAGAATCGTGAACTGAGAAGTAGAGAAAACGGATAAATTAAAATACTAGAAATAAACGTGCAAAATAAACAAATAGAAGATGAGATAGGAATGGGTCTAGGCACGCAACTAGACCTAACTCATTAGAGAGAGAGAGAGAGAGAGAGAGAGAGAGAGAGAGAGAGAGAGAGAGAGAATGCAAATGTAAAACATAATAAAACACAAGTTTATTGAAGTTTAAAAACTTAAAAATGAAATCTGGAAAACAATGGGGGAAAGGTGGCAGAGAAGAGAGAGAGAGATGAGAGAAGGTAGAGAGAAGACAAAGAAGGATGGCTAGAGAGAGAAGGGGTGGTTTGGAACCTGCCTCAAACTGAATGGAGCTTCAGCTTTTAAAGACAGATGTGAAACACTGTTTACACAGTTCTGGTTAGAGACCGGTACTGTTCGGTATTATTTTAATAATTAGCTATAGTGTCTGCTAACACTACAGTACCTAACTATTGTGACCTATGAACTATGGTGTTTGGTGCTACAGTGAAAATACCTAGCACTACTGTAGTGTAGATTGGAACAGTTTATACAGTTTTATACATGAAAGCTACTGTGTTTAGTGCTTCCGTAAAAAATTGTTGGTTTAATCTTCGCCTAGGTTGACGACGTAATCTTCATCATCACTCTAATTTTGATTTGCTTGGTTTATTGTTTCAGCTTCATCCTGTTGGAGTTGTTTGAGCATGAGGTTGAGTTGTTTGAAGTACTCCGTTTTATCTGCAGTAGAAGCAAGAGTACTTTGAACATAGGTCTTTTGATTTAAAAACTTGCTTTGTTCTTTTGCACATAGGAAGCTTAGGTTTTCTTTGGACCACAATTCTACTGCTTTGGAGTCCACCTTTGATTGATCAAACCTTGCCCACCAACGACCAAAGGGTAACCTTTAAAGGATCGGCAAGTTGGGAGAATCCCTGTTTAGATGAGAAAATATGTATTGCCAAGAAAAAATCCAGGATACAGATAATTTTGAAAAATAATGAAGATCAATTGGAAAAGGATCTCCATTAAGTTTAAATTTTGTTTTAAAAGACTGAATTCTTTCTGAACATTGGGTGGAAGAATTTTAGGGTTAGGCCCAAAGAAGTCCCACCAACGTTGAAACCATTGAGAAAATGTATACTTAGGCTTTTGTTTAAAATGAATAAACCAAGTATGTTTGAAAATTTTATTTTGATCCTAAAAGATATTATACCAGGCATCACAATAATCCCAATAAGTATATCCTCTAGGTTCAAATTTAATGTTAAAACATTTGGTTTTATTTAAATCTTGTCCCCACTGGGAAGGTGTGAGGATTTTTAAAATTTGGAGAGTAGAATGAGTTATGAAAGTTTCATATTTATCCATTTTGTTAAGACGTTGATGAAGAGGTTTAACAAAATTACTAAGTTGAGGGATAAACTCAGCAACATAGTTTAAGCATCCCAAAAACTGTTGGAGTTGGGTTTTATCAAGAATTTGATCAGGGAATTTTTCTGCAAATTGGATTGCTTGTTCAATGGGAGTTATTATTCCTTGACAGATCCAATGTCCAAGAAATCTAACTCTAGTTATTGTTCCTTGATGGAAGATGATGAGTATGATTTACCATACCCACAACAATTTTCACAGCCTTCTCTTCCTAAATGGGATAAGGAAGTTCCTATACTTATGAATGAAGATACAGGTTCATCAAGTACTTCAAATTTCAATAGTATTCCTAAGCATCGTTCCTTAAATATGCCAAGGCCAAATTTTGGAGGATCACACAATACTTCCATCCTAGCAGCAGGACAACAACAAGGAAGACAGCGTGGCAGAAATTTCCCTTATGAATATATTAACAACCTTCCTCGTGCTAACGTTAATGATGGCTCAATGTTAGTACTTTCAGGAACTCCCCCACAGTTATGAGAAGAGGTGATAGGAAGATGGGAATCATCAACCATCTTACACTGCTCCAATATTGCCTTCGCCAACAACCAAGAGAAAGTTCATTACATCGAAAACCTTTTGGGTGAAACAGCTAAGTATTATTATTTGAATTGGGTTAACACTTTCCCTACAGAATACAATAGGTTAGTAGCTTCAGCAGATAACACAAAATGTAACAGGGCAAATTAAGCAGTTAATTATAGGATAAGATCCTTTTAGAGGAACAACAGAAATGCAAGATAAAGCCTTACAGGACATAGAAAGGCTTGTTATAGAAAATATGAGAGAAATAGACAATTATTTAGACGCCTTTCTGAATCTAGCTTCAAAATCAGGACAAGCTTTCACCTAAAACATGAGTGATAAGTATTTTAGCAAGCCGCCACCACCCTTTGATAGTATCATAAAGGATGAATGGTATAAGGTTTACCCAATGGTAACACAGGGAATAGCTCCTATGATAGTTTTTACAAAGGAATATCTCAAGAAAAAATGTATAGAAAATGAGGTAGCCAAACAGGTTAAAGATTACAATTTCTACAAACAGGTGTACATACCAGGATACTTCCCTAAAGATAAGAAAAGAATTAGAAGAGCTACTAATTACAGAAATGGAATACCTAGAAAGAATCATATTAGGAAATTCAAGAGACATAAACCCCCTACCAAAAAATGTAAATGCTATGTTTGTGGTGAAGAAGGGCATTTTGCCAGAGAGTGTAGAAATAAAAGAGGAAACACAGAAAGATTTTCTCTTTATCATTCACTTGACTTACCACAGGACTTTGATGTAACTACTGATATATCTCTAAGTTCCAGTTTCCCTATCTTAGTAATTTTAGAAGATTGGAATGTTTCTAGGGTCCTGAAAACCCTAACTCTAACACAGAACATTTACAATCATGATTTTAAAAATTATTTTGAGACAGAAGGACATCCCCCTAGGTGTTATTTTTGTGATTTATTCTTGCATCAAAGGATAAGAACAAAATGTAGATACTGTAGTTTGATCCTTTGTTATTCATGTGCTGAAAGTAAATTAGGTTTTAATTTCCCAACGCTCCTTGAACCAGTCAGGTCTACCACAGATTATCCCACTTTGGTAAGGGAACTTATCAATAGAAATAAGGATCTAGAGGCTCAGATAGAGCAACTCCAACAGCAACTCCAACAGATTAAAGGTAAGAATAAAGAACCCACAGGAAACCTGGAAATCGAAGGAGTTCTTAGGCAAAGGAATTTAGTAATTAAAGAAAGCATACCCTGTATTTCTAAACCAATAATTGAGGATTGTGAAGAATGCAACCCCATTCTCCATTACCAAGGAGCATCTCCAAAAAAAGGTACAGTGAAAAATAATTTGTTAAATTGTTTTGCTACAATCTATGTGGATAATGAATCCATTGTTGTTAGTTGTATTATAGATTCAGGAGCTAGCAGAAGCTGTACTACTCCTAATGCAATTCCCAGACATTTCTATGAAGAAATGTAGGACAGGTATATGTGACCACCCTTAAGACAAGACATTTTGTAAAATACAAATTAAAAGGTGGCACACATATCAGGTTTAACAAAGAAAGGTATCACCTTCCACTTACTTATATCATGAACTTTGCCCTAGAAGGTAGGACTTAGCTCATTTTGGGAAAAAATTTCCTAGATAGTGCAAGAGGTGGGTACCTATGTTTAGAAAATGAGTTTATAATCTTAAAACATGTTGATAGGATAATCGCTTCTCCTATTAGCAAAAGTGTAGACTTTTAGATCCTAGAAGAAGAAGAAGAAGAAGAAGAAATAGAGGAATTAGAGGATAATGAATGTATACAGGATTGGTTATGCTTTAGCCTAGGAAAGCTAACAGATTTTGAGGACCAAATGACCCCACTCTTAAATAGACTCCAACGACTCCAGATCATTGGAGACAATCCTACAGTTCTATGGGAAAAGAATAAGATCACTCGTAAATTAGAAATTATCAACCCAGATCTAACCATACAGGATAAACCCATAATTCCATCCCTTGCAGAACAAGAAGCATATTAGAAGCATATAGATTCTTTGTTGTAGATAGGAGTAATTAGACCAAGCCAAAGTACACATAGAACAACAGCTTTTATCGTTTATTCTGGAACAACAGTCAACCCCGATGGTTCCATAGTAAGAGGTAAGAGTAGATTAGTTTTCAATTATAAAAGATTAAATGACAATACGTACAAGGATCAATACAACCTACCAGGAATTGACTCCTTGCTTCAAAGGATTAACATTAAGTTTGATTTAAAATCTGGATTTCACCAAGTAGCGATGCATCCAGAATCGGTTACTTGGACAGCCTTTTGCATCCCTCAAGGACTCTTTGAATGGCTTGTTATGCCTTTCGGTTTGAAAAATGCGCTAGCCGTCTTTCAACGAAAGATGGACAATATTTTCAAAAAATATAATTTTATTGTTTGTTATATTGATGATATTTTGGTATATTCAAATGATATATCACAGCATGTACAACACCTTAAACTATTCTTTGATGAATGTGTTACTCATGGTCTAGTATTGTCAAACACTAAATACAAGATAAGAGTAACTAAAGTAGAATTCTTAGGATTAGAAATAGGAGAGGGAAAGGTCAAACTTCAACCTCATATAGTCAAAAGTATAGTCGAATTCCCAGAAGAATCCTTGACAGATTTAAAAGGATTACAGAAATTCTTAGGAATACTTAATTATGCCAGGAATTATGTCCCTAGCCTCACAAAGTACACAGGACCTTTGTACTCTAAATTAACTCCCCGAGGTGAGAGGAAATTCAATAAACAGGATCTCAAAAAGGTCATAGAATTAAAGAATATAATTAAGAATCTCCCTGACCTAGAACTTCCTCCAGAAGATAGTTATATTATTGTTGAATGTGATGGATCCCTTAGTGGATGGGGAGGAGTCCTTAAATGGAAACCTCACAAAGGAGACTTAGCACCCACATAAAAGGTTGCTAGGTATGCTTCAGGTAAATATAAAACAGAAATTTCATCCATAGATGCAGAAATCATGGCTAGCATCTACAGTTTAGAAAAATTTAATTTTTTTATTATTGATAAAAAGTAGTTTACTCTCAGAATAGATTGTGAGGCTATAATTAACTTCTACAACAAACTTGCCACAACCCACAAGCTAAGTAGAAACAGATGGGTAAGATTTTGTGATTATCTTACTTGCACAGGTGTGACGGTTAATATGGAACATATTAAAGGTAAAGATAATACAGGAGCAGATAAATTATCTAGGATTATACCTAATAGTTCTTCCTTTAACTTTGCAGAAGTTCGAGATGAACAAATGAAAGACACCAGTTAAGGCTGAACAAGGAGACTCATCAGAACCTACTAAAGAAATGATGACATTTGGGAGTACAGTTCTGGTTAAATATCCACCAGGACACAGTAAAGCTTTTAAACCTTTGCCACACCTGCCTACCCCTGATGAATCACAACAATGTTCATTAGATGCTTTATGGAATGCTTTTACAGCAAAACATAAGCACAGAGCTCTAAATGCGCTCAATTACTATTTTTCAAAAATTTTAGAAAAACCCCTGAGCAAAAAATTCTCGTTTTATGTCTTGTTCCGAGGGGATAGACCAGGCATTTACATTAATTTTCCCGAACTGGTCAAAGCCATCGGAAACAATCCCAGACCCTTCTGGCAGGGATACTATAATTTCTAAGAAGTCTGGAACCAGGCCACAACAACATTACCACCACCTATTTTTGTGGAAGGAAGATCTATTGTAGAAATGCCCCCACAGATAGGTACCGATTTCCTTATGGAAAACAGGTTAAAACAGTATGAATTCACTAATGTCTCTCTGTTTCAGTGTAACTTAATTTTACAACAGGAGCTAGATAATGTACGAAAAGAGAACCAAAGTATAAGAGAGCATTTTCAGAAGCTTAATCTCAAAAGTCAGGATCTTCAGATACATAATAATCATCTGCATAACCTGCTTTTGGGGACATAGTCTTATAATAGGCTACAGATATCATGCCTAAACCCTAACAAACGAAGAGTTGTACATGAACACTTATCCAACCTGGTCCCTTTCTTTGAGATTCAACCACTCATAGAAAGAAGACACCTTTAGAAGTTAATCAACCTTCAATTACGACTATTGGATCTCCATCACAGAACACCATCAGATGGGAGATACATGATTGATCAGGACGTTACCAGCTGGTTCAACACAAAAGGAGAATATATATATATATATATATATATATATATATATATATATATATATATATATATATATATATATATATATATATATATATATATATATATAATGGTTTGCTTAAGTTAGTTATCAATCTTGAAAGGCCTACCCAGCTTCTTAATGGAGAGGAATGTCCGATTGATTATATGGAGTTTCTTGCTTATGGAATGGTAGCAGCTTTTTCAATATCTGAAGATTTCAAGGAGTTACCATTCGAAGAGGCTCTAAATGAAGAAATAAGGAAACATCAAAAGTATGGCACAGTTTTTGTCAAAGTACAGTCCCACATTCCTTACTACAGAAAAGGAAAATATCGCCAAAATTTTCATCATTTTCTAGTTACACCACTTATTGAACAAACTGAAGAAGGTTTAACTGAACCACAGTGTGACAGGTTCTTACAAGATGCTCGTTTATATGAATCACTAGGTAATAAGTATGTAGAGGACTACAACTCTTTGTCCTTTGACACAGTTGTTAAAAAATCTTGTTACTAGGTATGGATCCCTAAGGATTGTGAGCGCCTTAGTTTGATTCAAGCTGGAGTAATAGATCCCAACCCAGAAAATTATGGTGATGATGGGATGTTTGATGATGAATACATGGCCGACACAGATTAAAGCTTGATATGACAAAAGTTCGTCTGCCACAGTTCAATAATGCTTTGCTTTTATAAAAGTAGATTCCTTTACTTTTAAAAGGTTGATGCCAGCCTGCACACTGGAGCAATGTATTTTCAGCTTTGAATAAAGTTTTGTACGTTTTATGCTTTTCAGATTTGTAATGCTTTCAATTTCGCGGATTCAAGTTAGTATGAAGTCCGCACAGTAGAGTCACTTTGTGTATAAATCGTGGATTCACAGTCTATGGACACCACGAGAAGAAGTAGTTTAGAAATCAATACAAGGATTTCACAGAACTCTGATTTCCCTCTCTTCCAAATTTCTTAGCTTCCGACTTACCTGCGTTTAAGTCCTACCTCTATACATATGAGTCCTACCTCTCTCTCTCTCTCTCTCTCTCTATATATATATATATATATATATATATTTCCAAAGGTTCATGGACAATTATAAAAAAAAATGTTTATAAAAGAAACAATAAGTCAGCAACGTTGATATAACAAGCAATGTTTATATATCTATTTGGTTTAGCTTTTTCATTAATATCAACAACGTATTATTATTATTATATATATATATATACAAACACGATGACAACAAGCTCCTATATGCATCGATGATATATATATAAAGAGACACACATCAACGTTGGGTCCTTTTAAAGAAACAACCACGTATACTTATATATCAGACAACAAAGTTTCAAGTTTTGGTTATATATATATATATATATATATATATATATATAATAAGTGTGCATTGAATACATAAGGAATGACGATGCACCTTGTTTCAGTTTCTTTTACCGGAGAAATCACATGGAAATCAAGGCTACACTCCTAACGGCTTCAACCTCATAAACTTGCGTTGGTGAATGAAGGAAATCGAAAGGAAAAGAGAACCAATGATTTACCTATGTTTGCTGGTTGGTATGATGAGATCTCAGCTGGGAACAAACCCCCCTGTTTACTGAAGCGTTTCGCAGAGAGGAAAATGATTTCAGTTTTGAAGCTCTCTCTCTCTCTCTCTCTCTCTCTCTGACTCACTCTTTGCTCTCTCAACTCTGACTTTTGTTAAGGTAGCACGGATGGTAGAAGACTAAGAAGCAACGACTATATAGTGAACTAAGGGTCTTGTTCGACGCAAGAGAATGACAGTCCTAAAGAGAAGGACCGATGGTTAAGCAACGTTGGGCTCGAGATTGCTTCCTGGTATTTTGCATGTACAGACGTCGGCTGAGAATGAGGCAATGCGTTATGGAAGTATGGCTATTAGATTTGCTGACAGCTTTCCTTCTCTCGTGCTGCAGTTCGGACGTGTGAGTAGTGAAGAAACTGATTTTAAAAAAACATGTACAACAAAATGGGTTAGGGTGTTGATAAAATGAATAGATGTGGAGGGGTATATATGGGTCACGTGAGCTGAATGAATATCAATGGGAATTTGTTTACATGAGATTATAAAAATTTGTTTACATTTAAGGATTCCTTCCTCAATTAAATTTCTTTAAGCCTTAAAAATAGAATTTCTATAATTTTAGGCATAATTTATTCTTTATTATTTTTTATTATATTTTTTTAATCCTAAAAAATAAATTAGGATATTACACGGATTTGGCGGGCCGAATGGCTAACTGGGCTATCGAATTGTCTGAGTTTGGTATAGCTTACGTAGCTCGGCATGCCATCAAGTCACAAGCGTTGGCGGATTTCCTAATGGAGCTAACCCCATCAGAAGGCAGGGAGACGGAAGATATTGCAACTTGGAAGCTATTTGTTGATGGGTCATCAAACATAAAGGAAAGCAGAGCCGGGATTATCATAGAAAGCCCTGAAGGAGTTTCGCTGGAGCACTCCCTTCGTTTCAATTTCTCGACTTCCAACAATCAGGCTGAATATGAGGCCCTAATTGCTGGGTTGCTTCAGGCTAAAGAAAATGGAGCCAAAAGAGCTCATGTTTCTACTGATTCCCAGCTGGTGGCATCCCAGATAGAAGGAACCTACCAGGCTAAAGGTCCCCGATGATCAAATACTTGGGAAAGGTTAAGCAGATTATGGACGACTTTGACAAAGTAACCGTGGTACATATCCCAAGAGGGGTGAATGTTAGGGCAGATATCGAGCCCCGGAAATCACCGCACGATCATCCAGCAAAGTTTGTTAGAACCGAGTTGTGTGATGATAATCTCAGAAGCCAGTGACTAGAGAAAGCCGATTGCTGATTATCTCGAGAGAGCAATCCTCCCCGATGAGCCAGCAGAAGCAAAGAGGCTTATGAGAACAACGGCTTTATATGCAATGATAGATGACGAGTTATATTGAAACGGTTTTCATTCCCCAATGATGAAGTGCCTTGATTCGGCCGAAGCCAGGTATGTGTTGTCCGAGAATTACAAGGGAATTAACGAACATCACATGGGTGCCAAGGCGGTAGCTCGAAAAGCTGTGCGAGCCGGCTATTTCTGGCCTACAATGGCAATAGACTCCAAGGACCATGTGCACAAATTTGATAGTTGTTAGAAACATGCCAATGTAATCCAGACTCCCCCATCAGAGCTAACGTCTATCTCGGCTCCCTGGCCATTCTACAAGTGGGGCATGGATTTGTTGGGGCCATTCAAGGCGGCCCCAGGGCAGCTGCTATGGCTCATAATAGCCTTGGATTGCTTTACAATATGGATAGAGGCAGAACCGCTGACAACAATTACCTCGGCTTGAGTGCAGAAATTTCTTCAAAGAAGTATTATATCCCAAGTTCGGGATTCCAGCCGAGATCGTCATGGATAACGGAACCCAGTTTATTCATAAGGGTTTCCGAGCAATGGTAGCCGACTTCCATATTAAGCAGTACTTTGCCTCCGTGGAACATCCGCAATCCAACGAACAAGCCAAAGCAGGCAACAAAGTTATTGTTGACGGACTGAGAAAGAGGTGGAGGAGGCAAAGTTGGATTGGGTGGAATAGTTGTATTTTGTTTCAACGGGACATCGAACCAGCATGCAAACGACAACCAAGGAAACCCCGTTCAGACTTACTTATGGATGCGAGGCGATGATCCCGGTTGAAATTGGCGAACCCTCATGGAGGAGAATTAAGGCTCTACATGAGGAAGATGAGAATAGCAGAGCGATTGCAGTGGAGTTGGACCTAATCGATGAAGTCAGAGTGATTGCCGAGATTTGGCAGCCAAACAACTCATTGAAAATCGGTATAACAAGAAAGTTAGATCTCGGTCTTTTGAGAAAGGGGACCTCGTCCTTCGATGTGCTGACATAGGTAATAAGAATGCCAACCAAGGGAAACTCGTTGCAAACTAGGAAAGGCCATATCGGGTGACAGAAAACCTTGGTAAAGGCGCTTTTAAGCTTGAGACGCTGAAGAAGAAAACTGTCAAGCGAACATGGAACGCGGAAAAGTTGAAGGCGTACTATAGCTGAAAACCGAGTTTCACCAAGTGGCGACATTTTTATGAGTTTATGTAAAGTCCTTCACTTGGGATTATCCAAAGGCAATATTAGTGCAAGTTTATTCCTATGGGAAGTGATGTAACAATGACATTGCTGCCAAGAATTAATAGAGTTTGGGTCAATGAGCCCATTTTCAGAACTCACGTGATAACAATGTTGCCAATGCTATTAACATGTATGAATTCATGGTACAAAAACCAGTTTTTGAAAATCATGTCCGAAGTAAACATGTATGAATTCATGGTACAAAAACCAGTTTTCGAAAATCATGTTCGAAGCCAAACATGTATGAATTCATGGTACAAAAACCAGTTTTCGAAAATCATGTCCAAAGAAAACATATATGAATTCATGGTACATAAACTTGTTTTCAAAAATCATGTCCGAAGTAAACATGTATGAATTCATGGTACAAAAACCAGTTTTCGAAAATCATGTCCGAAGCCAAACATGTATGAATTCATGGTACAAAAACCAATTTTCGAAAATCATGTCCAAAGAAAACATGTATGAATTCATGGTACAAAAACCAGTTTTCGAAAATCATGTCTGAAGTAAACATGTATGAATTCATGGTACATAAACCAGCTTTCGAAAATCATGTCAAAGCTAAACATGTATGAATTCATGGTAAAGAAACCAGTTTTCAAAAATCATGTCAAAGCAAAACATGTATGAACTCATGGTCAAGAAACCAGTTTTTGAAAATCATGTCAAAGCTAAACATATATGAATCCTTGGTAAACAAACCAGTTTTCATAAATTATTTAAACATGTATGAATCCGTGGTGCACAAGCCGGTTTTCAGGAATCATGTTTGATAGAGCTGAAGGCCCATGAGACCGAGATATGACAAGGTGTCTGGGATATGAAGTAAACCGTTGTACCGATCTTGATCAAGTCGGGTTGTTAAAGTCTTGGTGAAATAAAACTAAGCTTAAACATTTGACAAGTTTACTCTTATTTCGGATTAAACTTTCATCAAGCTGGCAAGAGTACACTCCAATTGGTTAATAAAAACTCACTCAGATACTACGAGTATGATGTGAAGATCTAACTCGAAGAAATATTCGGGTTCGACACAAAATAACAAACATTCGCAAATGTGACAAATGTAAGTGGTTCTCATTAAATTGGGTCTATTACATCATGTCAATGCAGGAATAACATATACAAAGTTGTATGAAACCGAGTTTCATCCTCGGATGAAAGTTGTCAAAGTAAGCAAAGACTTTAGCAAGAAAGTTTCCTGAATTCCACGAAGGAATGCGTTTATCAACCAAAAATGAAGGAAACTAGAGCTACGTATGAGGCTATGCTTAGTGTAACTCAAGCAAGAGGAGCATCAACATTCGGGCCGGCCGAGTTAGAAGGATTGACCTCGGTTTGAGGAGCAGGTTCACTGGCGGAGGTCGAAGGGGGAGGAATGAATATTCCATCATCGATATAGGCGTTGTAGTGTGCCCCCTTTAGGTTCAGCTTGACTGTAGGGTTCAGGAATTGAAGCTGCTCCAGAGCATTATCAAAGGCATCCTTCACGCCCATTTTCAGCTTTGAGATATCGGTGCGGGCAGCTGTGACCTCATCCTTGTAATTCTTCAGCTCCTCCTCTATCTCGTCAAATATGGTTTTTTGCCTGCTCATGGATTGGAGATCATTCTCATGAACTTGTTCCTTTCTTGCTATCTCCGACTCGGCTTTTTGCAGACCCTCCTGAGCGTGTTGAAGCTCTTTGAGGAGGTTTTCCTTCTAAGCTATGGCCGCCTACACCTCATTACGCAGATTGTCTCTCTCCTTCGTGACCCCCTGCAAATCCTGAAGAGCCCGGGTCGTCAAGACGTTAGCTTTATCTTTCTCTGCCGTGGTGCTCTTTAGATCCTCCTGAGTGAGGGCTTGCTTTTCTTTGAGATGAGCCACAAGTTGACACAGTCCGACATTTCTTAAGCACATATGCTTCATTTCCCGAAGTTCTTTAACCTCGGCATCTGAAACTGGTTTTCCATCAAAATAATGGTGGGGAGGGTGAAGAGCATGGCGAAGATCTTTGGTAACCTTGTGCTCCCAAAGATGGGACCAAGGGAGCCGGACAAGGGGGGTTGACAGTAACCTAGGGCTCAGAGGGAGAATGTGGCGCAGCCTGGGGTTCGACAGTTGGAAGGGAAGGAGATGATGTCGGCACAGCTTCTTGCGCCAGAGGGTGGGGTCCTTTTCTTGGTAACCTTGACGTTCTTGGTTGGGGCCTGTTGGGCAGGCTCGGGGGTTGGCCGCTTTCCACCCATCGTTGCACCTTCCAGGGCTACGTCCGTGGTTTCCTCACCTTGGAATGTCACGTCAAGGTAAGTAGGCCTTTTCCCCATCTGCTGACCTGTGAGACAGAAAAATAAGGATCAGTTGTCTGTTTAGTAGAATAAAAGGAAAGGTAATGAATGATCACGTCCGTACTCGCTGCGGATCGTTTCTTGGTAAGAGGAGATGAAATATAGTCGGCCGAGTCTACCAAATTATCTCTCTTACTAAAAGCTTCATAAGGGTCATTATGGCGTCATCCTCGGCCTCAGAAAGACTGCTGGATGATGGGAAGAAGTCTTTAGAAGAAAGTTCGTGGTGACCTGCACTCCAGCATAGGGGGAATCGTTCTTCAACTTCCCCGGATTTACGAGTTTGGAGGAACTAAGGCAGTTGCCTGGGTTTGGCAACAACCTTGAAGAAGGCGGTTTTGAAGCCTTTCCACGAATCCGTGAAAGGCTTAAGAAATTTGCGACCATGGGCAGCTCGGAGGGAGGTCCAGCTAAAACATGTGGTAGTTCCCTTGGCAACGACGTTTGTTTCCAAAGGGCCAAAGAAATTACAGAAAACTAGAATAGTGCAAATGATATCTTGTTATTTACAAAAATTCTCAAAGGCAATGGCAAAAGCCCAGCCGTTAGGATGAACTTGTGAGGGGGCAAGATGAAAGTGGTTGAGGAGACACATCTAAAATTCGGTGAATGGGAACTGCAAGCCAAGATGAGAAATAATATCTCGGTAAAAATAAAAGAAGTGGGGATCCCTATCACTTGATCGACAGGCAGCGACCGACTCATCTATTTGGGGCAAGCATATGGTATGTCCTTCCCCACTCCGGACAACATGCACAAGCTCCTTCGCGGTCATTGTACTTTTCATGCGGGTCACAGAACTACTAACTGCTGGGCCCGGGGTAAGTGGCACTTGGGAGGAACCAGAAGAGCCTGACTCCCCCGTCATGGTTTGTTCAGAATTGTGTGAAAATGAAGCCATCTATACCTATCATAAAGAAAAAAGGGTAAAAGTCAGAAAGCGAAAGTATACCTGCTACAACAGGGCTATCTTGATGAATGTCAAAAGATGGTAGGCTGGATTGATTCAAATGGGCAAAAGTCGAGTTGGCTTAAGGAATAAGGTTACACTGGCACTTGTCCAAAAGTAAGTCGGCTTCCCTATAATGCTCCTACCTAGCAAGATCAATACTTTTGAAGCAGCACTTGTCGCAAGGGGGTTGGTGTTGGAAATTATGCCCTAGGGGCAAGTCATTTTGCTTTAAATGTCATTAACATTTAAAGCATTTCTCCTTTTTGTTATCATATTATTTGCATGTTTATTATGATAACTGTATCCTTGGACATATCATATAGATTGTCCTAAATGTTCCTGGTTGATCATCTATGCGGGAGCAAAGATGAAATAAGACCGATATGAATTTGATGAGTATGGAGATCGAATGAAAGTCATAGGCACTTGTAAGAGTACAAGGTGCTGGATCAACCCACTATGAGAAAGCTGCATGGATTTAGTCATAAGCTTTTATCATGTATAATCGCGTCACAACGCCCTTTGACCTGAGATTATCATGGATTCCTACATGAGAGTCGCTGATCTTTGACCTAGTCAAAAGTCACCTTTGACTAGGTGATGATAAAGGCTTGGATCGATATCAGTGGTTTTCATGTAGAGGAATGTGAACGGTCAAGATGGAATTTGTCCCTCACATTTGTAGAGAGATAATACTAGGCCCCTTGATGAGTGAGTCTGAGAAATGTATGGCTATACTACGATGGAACGGAGTTTCCATTTCAATTGTTAGACTACTCAAGAATCGAGAAAGTAATGGTCAAGAACAGGAAGTTGACATTATCCATCTCTCATCCTTGACCAAGTTACCGCGTGACAAAAGGAACGTGACATGGTTGTATGATAGGTTGTATCGTATCATCGATCCCCATATGAATTGGATAGTCACAATGTCTTGCTAGAGGCTGCTTGCGACTTGTGGGCTGATACAGTATTGGCCCGCTGCCAATCTCATGTGGGCCTGCAGGGTCGCACACATGAATAGACCAACATGAGTAAAAGTGTTTAGATTCATCGAATCTTATATATATCTAAGATCTAATGAATACTGTATTTAAACAGTCATACACAACTATACTGAGTATGTAAGATTAAAGTTACTACGTTATTGCTTTATTTAAGTAAACTTCGTGAACCTCGCGTGTTTACGGATTCCTATAAGAACACTGAAAGTGAAAGGAAATCACCAAGAGGGGGTGAATTGGAGATTTTAAAATTCTTTTCGAATTAACCTTACACTAGATGCAGCTGGATATAAAGTAGAGATAGGGAAGAAGAGCTTGACAAAAAATTTATACTGGTTTGGTCCTAACTCTTGACCTACGTCCAGTCCCGTGCTCCCGGGTTTTTCTACTATCACTCAATTCAGATACACACTCGTACTCAAGGATTATCCCTCCCTAGGATACACTCCCCCTTACAAGTTGTAATCTGAAATCCCAATCTCCAAGTCCCCTTGACTTGAGATTCTTACAATGAATGAATTACAAGAATAGAAGCTCTCTCACAGAGTAGATATTGATAAACACTGAGGTTCTAAGTATCAATGATATTATATAGAAAGAAAACTAAAAGAGTAGATAACTTGAGATGTATTTCGTTTCTGCTTGTTGTATATCCTTGAAGGTTTGTATGCAGCTCTATATATAGCAGCAAGTCTTCATATGACCGTTGCTTCTTCATTTAGAATTCTCTCCATTCGAAATTCTAGTTGTTGTGGAGAATATAGCCGTTGGGTCATCTTGGTTCTTGAATTTCCGATGATTGCTCTGCATTGAAGATCATTTAGTATTTTCACTGATTTTGTGCAACAAATCATTCAGAGTAACCGTTGTAGCAATTGTTTCCAAATGAGGGAATTCAATCCTCTGTTTGACGCGTGAGATCAATGCTGTCAATCAATCGTGGATACGACTCAAACTCGAGTTTGCAAGTTTAGGCTCGAGTTTGCAAGGCATTTCGAATGTCAGGTTCAGCTTCTGCAAAGTGCAAATTGAAGGTTCAAGGCAAACTCTGGAGTTTGTAATATTTTTCAGGGAGTGAACTCGAGTTCATAGAAGCAGGCTCGAGTTCGGAGCATTGTAAGGCATTTGTCGCGAGAGCCATCTGAAATCAAAACTTTACACAATGGGCAAACTCGAGTCCATTAGTGAGCAGGCTCGAGTTCTTATTCATGTCAAAATAAAATAGTTCTTCAAAACGTGAACTGGAGCTTAAATATAAACTCTGGAGTTTGTAAAAGTTATTTTAATCAATTTAAGGGCCAGGCTCGAGTTTAGAAACCTAAGCTCGAGTTTACACAAAATAAGTAAACTTTGAATCATTTGTCCAGAGGCAAACCGGAGGTTTAAATATCAAACCTCAAGTTTGCAAATCAACTTTGCTCAATTCAATGATCAGGCTCGAGTTCGAAATCTTAGGCTCGAGTGTGTTTTAAATAAACAAACTTTGAAAGCATTTGGCCAGAGACAAACCAGAGGTTTAGAAGAATGGGCTCGAGTTTGTAAGATATAAAAACTTGGAAGCTCTCTGCCAAGGGAAAACTCGAGCTTACAACAGAAGGCTCGAGTTTACATGTTTTGTAAACTCAACTTTGTTTTTCAAACCATAGAGTAAACTCTACATAAAAACCATAGGCTCGAGTTCATATCTTTAGGCTCGAGTTTGTGACATTTGAACATATTTGAAAGTTAGCAAACTCTAAGCAAAAAGAGAACTGGAGAGTGTATAAAATAGTTTTCAATTGAAACATGCTTCCCGCCAGAGGCAAACTCGAGCTTGCATCTGCAGGCTCGAGTTTACACATTTGTAAACTCTTTGAACACATTCTCTGAAGCTTTCAAACTGGAGTTTAAATACACAGGCTCGAGTTTAATATTCAAAACAGCCTGAAATGCTCTCTGTTAGTAGCAAACTCGAGTTTGCCTATCTAGGCTCGAGTTTGGTGCTAACATAATGTTTTTGAAGAAAGAGTAATTAACTTATCAAAAACATTTATACTTGTTTACAATTGTCAGTTATCATCAAAACACATAGAGAACTAATAAACACGTTATGAACAATGGTCAATACTAATCCCAACTCTTGACATTTCAAATGTCGTCTAATACATTATAACTAAACATGAAATTACTAGACTTAGGTTATGTCCATGATTTCATTGTTTTCTTCATTTTCACACATTTGCCCTGCTTTTCCAGAATTTGTACTGAAACTTTGAAAAATCATATCTCTTAGCACATGTGTCTAAATGGGGTGATTTCAAAACCTATAGACTCATTATTAAGTCTAATATCATGGAAAAATAGTTCCAGTAATCAGCCACACGCATATCAGCCCACATTTCACCAAACAGGGGCTGCTATCCACATTGCATTCCAGAATTTTAAGTTATGTTAAAAAATTCATAACTCAATTTACACAAATCAAAATTCGACCTATTACATATCAAATTAAATATTATTGTGTCTACTTTAATCTTGTAAAATTTCATGGAAATTGGACATTATTTACTATCCCAAAATGCGCCACAATATTACTGTTCGCAAAAGATTTTTCAGACAGATTTCAAGGTTTCGGTATTATCCAATCCCAGAGCTTTCAAAATTCCTACTGAACCTCTACCCCATACAATTTTGTGTTTTAACCACAATGGAATCATCAAATTGGACAAAATAAAACTCCTCTAATATTCCCTGTACTGGCTAAACCCAGGCTTAGTATCATCGTCCAAAATTTCACGGTTTTCGCTTCGTAAACACTCTAGTTTCAGTTTGTAATTACATTTTATCCTTTCATTTGAATCATAGACATATGTTAACCCCTTTTAGTATTTCGAACATAACCTCCCCTATGTCATTCAACCATTCAAAATTCACAGAAACCAGAGAAATCACCAGTAATCTCCAGTACAGTACCAGTAGGCTGAAAATCGCTTACCTTGATCGTTATTCGGTGTTTTTTTTTTTGCAAGATTTCCTTCTCTTCCTGTTTTCTTCAAATTCTAATCAGAACCCTAATCACCTCTAAACAAAATAAGTTCCATGATTAAAGTAGGAGAAGGAAAGGATTAGATATTACAATCCCGTAGCGCGAGAAATTACCTCGATTTCATGAAATCTTAACTTTGTCTTCTTCTCTTTTTATTTTCGGTGGTGTTTTGCGTTTTGGAATATGAGAACTAACTTGAATGACCATTTAGCGGTTTGGAGGGCAAATGACCATTTTGCCTTTCAACCATCGCATAATTACGAACTGTGCCATTTAGTTATAATTATTTCAACCTTTTCTTTTGCAATCCAATTGACCAAAATTCTTGGGACATTTTTAGGAAAATATTGACCCATTTTATTGTCTCATAACCCATACTCAAGTGTCCATAAATTTTAAATAATTATGAGACTTACGGTACACATTCATAAAAAGTGCAATTTTAACATTCCTTCAATTTTTCTCAATTTTTCTGGTGAAACTCAAGCAACTTCTTTTCATTCCTTTTTAGTCCAATTTAATGCTCCAAAACGGAACAAATAAGTATTGATTTCTTATGTCCATTGGTGCTAACATATGTATCAAAATTTTTGGTTTCGGTGAAATCAGGTATTTTAGGTAAAATTGATCTTTTAGTCAAAAGTCACTATTTCTTTTCTCCAGTTACATAAACATCATATAGGGAATTTATCAAAGAAAATTGTGGGATATTACAATTGATATTTCTGATGTTGGAGAAACACTCGATTGAAGATCAATTTCCAGAATCCAGTTACTTCCAAAATGTAAGAACATTGGCAGTACGAAGGTCAAATTCCAATGAGCGTTAGTATAGCTCCAAATTTGGTAAATAAAATATCCCCAGAAAGATCTTTGAGTCTTCTTTCCAATGCAAAAATAATTGCTCTAAATTCATTGTGTCTTGAGCGTTACGATCAGATTACTGACTATTGTTCTGGACCAGCGTTTTTGCAATATCTTGATCTGATTGTGAAATTCAAAAAATCATATATTTCTCATTTGATATTTTGTTTCTATATTATCGTTATGTTTTTCAAAATATATTTGAGTCTAGTTTTATATGCCACCGGTTTCAGCTCATTTGGATGTGTAGTTTGTGAGATACAACCAAATTACCGAATTTGTGTCTGCTGTGTGGCATGATTTTATGTGGCAACTTATGAAATTCATAGATCTTTCATTTGAACTCCTTTGAGCTTTATTTTTGTGTCAAAATGATGCATTGGGAATCTAGCTAGTTTCATATGAAATTGGTTTTACCTCAATCAAATATGTGGTTTGAGAGATATCATTGAAAAACCGAACTTTGCTCATGTAAGACGAGAAACAAAGTCAAACAGAGGGTGGATTTACACATTGTTTAACACTATTCATTCGAGTGAACAATGCTGCACTTGAGTGCTGAAAAACATCACTCCAGTGTGTCACTGTATTGTGGACTAAATTGACATTTTGAAAATTTGTGGTACCAAATTGTCATTTCTGAAATTCGTAGTACCAAACTGTAATTTCTAAATATTGAGTCCCAACCAATTTCTTTCCTCTTCTTCCTCTTAATCAATCCAATTCAATAAATTCTTTATTGATCTTATTCTTGATCATTCTTCATAATTAAACTTTATATCTTCTAATTTTGATTCTACACTACATATAAGAATTAGTCAACATAGGAGATAAATGTACTATGCAAACTTTTTACTTTTAATATTTGACATCATCAAAACTAATCATTCAATATTAAGCACCCCCTATGAAGCTCAAAGCATCAAGACTCAACCCATTGCTCTTGGAGGAAGGAGAATTAGCCACTCATAGCCATAGACGTAGCTCCAAAATGCTCTGGATGTGAAGCGATGAAGCCTGTGATAGAATATGAAGGGTGATGATGAGATATGATAGTAAATGCAAAGAAGTAGATAGAAAATAGTGGGAGAATGATGGAGAGTGGTCGCTAGACGAAAATAGAAGGTTTTTAGGTGTATGGAGGGTAAAACCTTGTTAAGTAGGGTAAAAATTGGGTACAAGTTCTTATAACCCAAATCTATATTTTTTCAGCATCAACCCTATCGCTTCATCGAGCTATTCACTGGGCGAGGTGAGTTGTGTTAAAACTCAATGTTTCGTTAATTCCTGCTCGCTTTGGAAAGCTTGTCACTCGCACAGATACTAACATTCTTCAAGTCTTGCTCTCACTTCGACGAGCAATCCATTCGCTGAGGCCAATTTCTCAATGGCTTGGACTTGAGTTGACTTTGACGCATCAATTTAACAACTTTTGGGTAATATCTTCATCTTAAACTTATGGAATAATCAAGAGAAGGATTTAATCTAAAATTATCTAATTTTATTCATTTAAGCTCATTTTGGACACTATTTTCAAATCTACCATTCTCATTATTTACAACAAATCACAATGAATTTGGTTATGAAAGTGTCATAAAACATCCAAAATGCATGCAAAGATACGGATTTGTCAATCCACTTTCTTTATATTGTTTTTATCCTTATCCATTAATATCTCCCACTCACTTCTTCTAGTTCCAAAAAAAAAAAAAACTAAAACTAAAATATTTTAAAATAAGTAGTTTTAGGGTCAAACCACTTCAAGCCTATATATTTTAAACTCTATATATATACTTTTCTTTTTGTTGTTTTTCATCCACATACTTTATATCGTCCAAAGCGTTGGTCCTTATAGGTTTATAAGGACTTTGATTTGAGTTTAACGATGTTGACATCTTGAAGGTGAAAAAAAAAACATCAAACTTTATATATAGGAAATTTTAAATGAAATGTAATTAATACCTCCATCGGTGACTTATAATAAGAACATCATTTTTTTTCTTCTAAGAAGTGTATTATAATAGGGACTATGCACAAATACAAGGATACTTGAAGTTACATTTTTTCACTTATAAAATAAGTATAAAAATAAAATGACGCGACAACAATTTCTTCAAAATTGAAAACTATGCTCGATCTCAAGACAAAAAAGAAAAATAAAAAGAAAAAAAGTTCACCTATTCTTGAATGCACAATTATATTTCTACAAGAAAAAAAAAATAAAGAAGAGAAACAAAAATACTTAATATTTTTCAAAAAAAAAAAAATACACTCAATAATTAATGGAAACAAGTATGCCCGTATATATTTCTAAAATGTGCGTCTGGAACCATATTAAATATTTAGGTACAAAAATGCCTACAAATATTATAACAAGTGTCTAATAATTTCCAGTCCTGCATTCAAAGATATTTTTCATGTAACCCCAATATCCTAGAAATTAATTAATTTGAGATACTGGGTGTAATTTTTTTTCCAGGATGCAACATATAATCTAATCTAAATAAATAAAATATATAAAAAAAAAAAACTAATCCCTCTAATTAGAAGGAGAAGCACCTAAGAGAAAAACACCTAATGTGAATTCAGAAATGTATGGGGGTTAACCCAATAAGATATTTCCTTCTAAATAATGAGTTGCATTATAAAGTAAAACACTCTAACTTGTCTTATATTTTACCTTAATTTTATGGATCTTTCATTTATTTTAAAAGCATATATTTAAATTTGTTACGGACCTGGAGTAAGCCCAGTCGTGATAAGCCCAACCAAAGACAGGCGTGACAAACCCGATCTCACCTACCACCCTGAAGGATCTCAACAGCCCTGAAATATAGGATCACATCCGCATAGACCGGAGATCACACCAAAGCCGTGTTGGCTTTGATTAGTTTTGATGATGTCTTACATAGATGCCATTCTTAAGAGCAAAAAGGTTGCATACTACATTTATCTTCTACTTTGACTAATTCTTATGTTTAATGTAGATGCAAAGTTTAAAACAGAAGTTGGAATGAAGCTTCATCGTATTTGAGCTACAATGGAGTATACTTGAATGATGGAGAATTATCAAGACTGTTGATTGAAGAAAAAAGCTCTTGCACAATATAATGGGAATATCATAAAATCAAGGAAGCAAGAAGTTATCAAATGATTTTGGGGAATAATCTACAAGGAGAGAAGAAATTGAAGAATGAAGAACTTGCAATGCAGTGGAATATATTTATTCAAGTTCTTATATTGATGTTAGAAGTCTCCAAGATCATATAGAAGCTATGGAATGGATCAATTCAGAGTTAAAACCAGCAAAAAATCAGTTCCAGGATAAGCAAACTCGAGTTCGATCTCCAAACTCGAGTTTGTAATGTCTTCAGCAACTCTGGTATCTCTGGACAAGCAAAACTCGAGTCATTAAGTACAAAACTCGAGTTTGCAGCGGTCTTCAGCATTTCAGCAACTCTGTTTCACGTTTCACTCAGGCAACGTTCGGTAATTTGATGATATCTCATAAACCAGAGATCTGATTGAGGTGAAAGCAGTGGCATATGAAACTAGACTCCAAATGCGTCATTTGGATATACAATTCAAGCCAAAAGGAGTTCAGATGAAGGATCTATGAATTTATGAAGTTGACAGTGATATCCACGTCACACAGCAGACCAACCTTCAATGTTTTGAGTATATCTCACAAAGTACAAATCCGATTGAGCTGAAATCGGTGGCATTAGAAAGAAAACTCAAAGGGGTTTCCATAGAGAGTTGAACCAACTAAAACGGAGTTCAGACCAGGGCGATATGGCCCTCGAAATTCGACTGTCTGTTCAAGATGTTGCACAGTTTGCTATCAAAGAAGCAAACTCGAGTTTGAGAATCCAAAGTCGAGTTTGGCGGGGACAGAGGCTAAAATCTGATTTTGGGAAAGACCTAAACTCGAGTCATTAAGTTGGAAACTCGAGTTTGCATCACACAGAGAGCAAAGATCATCAGAGCATCTTCCAAACTCGAGTTTGTGATACCTAAACTCGAGTTTACATCAGGCAGAGAGGAACCAAGGGCAGAGGGACTCCCAAACTCGAGTTTGTCATTTAATGACTCGAGTTTGGCTTCAAATTCAAGATGTTCTTCGAATCTCAATCGCGACATATTCCTGAGAAAGACCTAAACTCGAGTTTGGGTTTCAAAACTCGAGTTTGCACTTAAGTGAACAGTTCCAAACTCCAGTTTGCATTTGAAAACTCTAGTTTGGGACACTCAGTCAGAAAATCAGTTTTTCTGGAAAATTGCGAAATCTTCATAGATGATCTAGATACTTCATATCATCACTCATTACCATTCCTAACAATGTTTAATCAATTTGTTAGTGAGTTTCAGATGATTAAAGCTTGAGAGAACATCAATCTTGACAGAAATCAAGATCTAGAAGATGAACTTGCTGCACATTTTCAGAAATGAAAAGATGACAGATTTGAATGAGGAACATGGACAAATGCTCAACTATAATGCTTCTCCAATACATTCAAACGTTCAGAAGATGGAATAGAAGCTTCAATGGATTCAAGGCTGTTCATGACAGGTCACCATTCACAATGTTCAAATATTATTTTAATATAACTTCGGACAAAAGCAAGTGGATGACAACTGAAAGAAACATACACCATTCTTCAAGGCGTAAAAACAAGGCTCCTATCCCACAAAAGCTGAACAACATTATCCTCCAAACAAGGAAGCATGGGAAACATTCTTGAGCAGCCAAATATTCAAATATTCAAACCTGAAATGTTCCCAACAGCTATATTCAAGCAACAACAAGGAGAATCATTCAACAACACTCATAACAGCTATATTCTCCAAGGAATTCGAATCTTAGTGGATCTCCAACGTTCATGACTTCAACCAGCATAAATACCCAGAGGTTTTGAAGTCTAAGATACACAAGAGAAGAGATAAGAGCACACACAGAACAGAAAATGTAGAGACACAAGTCTGCATATTCAGAATGCCTATACTCTGATATTCTTACCATTTACTCTCTGATTTTCAATGTCTACATATCTTAGAGAGTGAAATGAGTTGTCTAGTACTTCAGTGTTTATCTATTCACTTCTTAGAGAGAGAAGATTCATTTGTAACCATTCTATCATTCTACCTTAGAGTTACTCAAGATTGGGTAATCTTGAGAGGGAAACACTGTGTGTTGATTACAGCTTGTAAGGGGAGTGAATCCTTGTGAGAGGATTGCTTCGAGTGCAGAGTGTGTAATCAAACAAGTGTATTGATTACAGTTTGTAAGGGGGAGTGAATCCTAGTGAGAGGATTACTTCAAGTACAGAACTTGTAATCAAGTTGAAAGAAGATAGTGGATTGAAAATATCAACTGGAGCTTGAGGACTGGACGTAGGTCAAGGATTGGACCGAACCAGGATAAATCACAGTTTGCATACTCTCTTCCCTTATCTCTTACATTCCAGCATATATGTTTGAATGATTGCTTATCACTTTATAAATTATTGTTGTCATTCAAACTACTTTCAATAAGTTGCAGAAAAGTTTTTAAAGTTCTAAGTTTTTAATCAAACACCCAATTCACCCCCCTCTTGGGTGATAGCCAAGTATTTCATTTGGTATCAGAGCTAGGCTCTTGTTTAAAGGACTTAACAGTCTCAAGAGTTATCAAATGGCTAATTTTGGGTGCTGCTCGTTTTTGAGAGGTTTTGACTTTACCATTCCACCACTTTTCAAAGATATTGATTTTTGTTTTGGAAAGCTAGAATGACTAGTTTTATCAAAGCAACTGATTTTGATATGTGGAAAGTCTTTACAAACATTTTTGACTTTACTCCAAGAAAGGATTGGACAGAAAAAGAAAAGAAAATGTTTTCATTGAATATTAGAGCAATGAAATTTCTTTACAGTGCATTGACAGAAAATGATTTTGAGAAAATCAGGTTGTGCTCTTGTGCTAAAGATATTTGGGACACTCTTGATTCTATTTATGCTTCTAACAATTGTGTTGAAGTTGATAGTATTGATAGTTCATCAGAAATTATAAGTTTCATATCTATGACTGATGAACAAATAGAGATTGAAGAAGGGGAAATCATTGAATACTTCCATGATCCAGTCAACACAAAAGAACAAGAGAAAGATTATTCCCAAGAAGAGCTCATGGACGATTATGATCAATCATCATCTGGAGCTCAAGATGCACATGTGGTAATCAATTTCAATTCTTCTTATGTAGTTAAAAATAATTCTGAACATTTGCATAAAACTGTTCTGCAACCATTTACTAATCCTATGTTGAAAAATAAACATGCTTTCGAAAATCATGCTGGAAAATCATGTGGGAAGAAAGAATATACAAATATGGGATATTTGACATTGCATCCACTTGACCAGAACAATTCTTGCAAAACCGTTTATAATAAGCATCATTCTATTGTTTGCAATTATTGTGGTAAATCTGGACATATTTCTCATACTTGCTATATTAGAAGAAATTATAATGTGAGAAATAAATTTGTTTGGGTTCCTAAAGGACAAGTAAGGTCCACTACTAACAGTCAAGGACCCAAGTATAAGTGGGTACCGAAATGTCCATCTAGTACTCCATGTATGCAGGATGATTTGATTATTAATGGACATCAAGGTGTAGAGAAGAGGAAGAAAAGTCCAAGAGTTTCTCATGAGCCTAAAAGGAGACTCACATTAAGCAAGAGAACTCTCAGAGCATCCATTGTTGGAATTACAGAATCAAACCGTACGAAGCAATGGACACCTATAAGAAGATTACATTCTGCCTCAAGAAGAAACTGTCATAGAGTACCATTCAACTATCTTGAGGAGAACAAGAAGAGGAGAATCTCTCAAGTATCAAATAGAAGACTCTTGAAGTCTTCATTTTCTGAGAGAACTTTGCATATACCCATGGAAAGACATATGAAGAACAAATGGGTAAGCAAAGCCAACACTCCAAGTACCTAAGGTAAAGGTATACAAGGGTAAAACCTCCTTTTCTATCATTTGAAATATACATTGACGTTTTATATTCTGTAACCTTAGGAATTAACATTGAAAACTATTTTTCGAATTGGGGTTTAACATCCTGAGTTATTCTTCAAAGGGATTACAATGTTAATAACTTAATTCTGTATGCATACATGATGATTTGAAAAGGAAGTATCTTTATATGCATAAAGTCATGTTTAATTCATTGTGCTCAATTATTCTGAATTGATTGTATTCTTAAGAGCATATGAATTTTGGTTCCTACAAACTAACAATGATTGGATCCAAGTTGGGTTGGATATCAAGAAAGAAAAAGATTTATACAGTTTTGTAGGATCAAGGAAAGCTTCTCAAATGCAATTTAGAGAAATGATCCAAGTCTTGAGAAAGCTAAACAAGCTATGCTGGATGTTGATGGTGAACATTGGAAAAGGAGTTATCTACATCAACCCATCTCAACCAAGCAAGCTTCTATGAGGAGAAGAGGAATTACGGTGATATCTAATTCTTACCTCATACTATGATAATATGAAATTCATTTATAGTTTGTCTTTGGTTAAGTTAAAAGGCTTTGACTTGTTCAATTTCCATCAGTAATTTTTTTGTCAAAGCCAAACTCCAGTTTAGAAATGTAAACTCCATTTTGGATTTTGAAACTCCAGTTTAGTTTTCTAAACTCCAGTTTGGACACATCTTGAGATTCAAAGTTTTTCCCACTCAAAGCCAAACTCAAGTTTGGGTATTGAAACTCGAGTTTAGGAGTTCTGGTTTACCACTCAATATTTCTAAGTTTTGCAAACTCCAGTTTTAACTTACAAACTCCAGTTTTGATCATACAGAGAAGTTTTCCATTTTTCAAAGATACATGCAAACTCGAGTTTGGGATTGCAAACTCGAGTTTAGACCAAACAGAGAGCTTTACTCTTTTTCAACATTTCCAAACTCTAGTTTGAAATTCTAAACTCCAGTTTGCCTCTCCAAACTCCAGTTTGAGTCAACCACGTTTTTGAAATAATGTTGCTCGAATTTGTGAAATCTTACTATTTGATCTATATATTCCATATAATCAATCACTAATATTCCGAACTCTATTTAATCAAATTATTAGTGAGTTTCTATTGATCAAACAAGTGAATTTGTGCATAACCTTTTGAGTTTATTTTTTTTAATGCACAAAGTCTAAAATTTGCTTGGATGTCAATTCACACTGTTTTGTGAAAATGCAAACAAATGTTTTGAAAACATATCCATACTTTGATTGCATTCAAATGATGTTTCAAAATTGGAAGTTAATAATGTATTCTGAATGTTGGATATGCTTCAAATTTGTCTAGTTGAGATTTCCCTATCATTCATATATTGATCCTTGATATTCATTGTGTTGCTTGAACTCCTCATTCTTTATTCTCTAACTAGTTGGACTTCATGTCTAACAAGTTGATTATCTATGAGTTTCAAGCCTACCTTCAAGAAAGGAACTCACTTTGTGAAACTATTATGCCTTATGCATAAATTCTTATTGGCCAAGTTATTCCAAGCTTTTTGAATGTTCATTAATGTATTGAATCTTAATGCATTAACCATTAAAGGAATAACTTACTAGGATAATATTCTGGAACTCTAGTCATTTGAACTAATGAGTTTGTGCTTCATCATTCATGAATCCTAGCATTCACTTAGTTGCTCAAATACCTCAGCATTTGTCATTCATCCTTAATCTGAGTAACTGTATTCATAATCTTGCCTTGCACATTTGTATGTTTCTAATCATAAGATGCAAGATTATCTTTTGGTCAATAGCAAAGTCATTGTGCTCATACATTCCTATTGTTCTAAGCATGTTTCAATAATGCTTTACCTTCATGACTTTTGCTGTTGAGGAAAATGTTCAACATGTTCTCTTAATCTTGAAGCATTCTGATTTATTCATTAAACATGTTGACTTCCACCATGTTTAAACTAAGCATTATTTTCAAGCATGTTTTGAAAATAAACCTTTCATACATTAAAACTTCAAATTCATAATACATCATCAATGTTTGAAAGAAAATTCAAGATTTGAAACAATTTGCATATTTCATTATCATTATTGAAAAATCAGATTTCACTCATGAACTATGATTTGATAAATGCTTATCATTATGGATAAGATTTTCTATGCTTATTGATCAAACTTACATGCATTCTATCAATGACATATTTTCTACATAAAGTATATTTCCAAATTGTCATTGAGAAATAACCTTATTGATATCTACTGCAATTCTGTAATATTTTGAATACTCTAAGTTATGCAGTATGTCAGTGTGATTTATGCTTCATATCTAAGTTATGCAGTGTGCTTATTGCTTCGTTCTATTTCTGCTACAAACTCTTATTCAAATTCTGACTTCTGACTATTTTCTGATAATTGATCATCATGACTATTTCTGTATCAAAATGAAGTTATCAAGTAAATTGTCATGAAGCATTTGTTCGTTTCTATGCCTAAACAAAATTAACTCAGGAGATTCAAGAATTTCAGTATTTGACAAAATGGTTTTGATCAAACTAATTTTCATTTGGTATAATGATCAAATCTTGCTTTCTGAAAATGACTAAATGGTTACAAGTATTGTATGCTCTTTGCTAAAGTTTCATATAATTTAATTGCATAAGAGCATAAGAGTTCTTACCCTTAGTCATGCATTCATTAAGGGGGAGCTTCACATTCACATGTGTTTTTATATCTTAAAAGCTCATCTCTTTTATTTGAAGAAAACCCTTTTAAGCATTCCCATCTACATTCACTATGTTGTATCAGTTTTGATGATGAGTTAATCATGTATTTGAAAACATATCATATTCTTCCCTTCATTATCTTAATTTGAAAATATCATTTAGAAAGGGATAGTTTGATATTTGATTGCACTAACAAATCTCTTTGGCAAAGAAAGTGTTCAATTTGTAGCAGGAGATTCTGTCATGTGCTAGGACATTCCTCAACATACTACAAGGAGAAACCATTACATTGAGGAAAGATGTCTTGATGCTCAATCACACTTAAGCTGTGATTTGCTTTACAAAGAAGAAGAAAACTTCTTGAAGCCAGCTGAGACATGTTCTGCAGAAGAGCTATATGAAGGAAAGGAGAAGGATGGAAATGATCTCATAGAAGAAGAAAGCAAGCAAATGGACTTCATTGATCATTCATCAATTAGCAGAATCAACATGAGCATTTCTAATCTCTATCTTTTATATTCAGTAAATTCTACACATATTTGGTATTTATATACTTTAATTGTGAAAGATGTTTTTGAAAACCTCTCCAAACTCTTTCAAACTTGTTTTCATAAAAACATTCCAGATTGTATCATATTAAGAATGAAAACAATTTCCAATTGGAGAGAGAAAATCAATTCTTTGACTCATTCTAATTTGTCTCTCTACAAGCATCTCTTCTTTAAATTCAACTTTTTGCTAATGATAAATAAGGGGGAGAGAATGGCAAGAAAAATATGCTGGGTTTATTAGTCTTTCATATTCAAAAAAATTTATCTTAAAGTATTTTCCATCATCAAAAAGGGGGAGAATGTTGGCTTTGATTAGTTTTGATGATGTATTACATAGATGCCATTCTTAAGAGCAAAAAGGTTGCATACTACATTTATCTTCTACATTTGACTAATTCTTATGTTTAATGTAGATGCAAAGTTTAAAACAGAAGTTGGAATGAAGCTTCATCGTATTTGAGCTACAATGAAGTATACTTGAATGATGGAGAATTATCAAGAATGTTGATTGAAGAAAGAAGCTCTTGCACAATATAATGGGAATATCATAAAATCAAGGAAGCAAGAAGTTATCAAATGATTTTGGGGAATAATCTACAAGGAGAGAAGAAATTGAAGAAGGAAGAACTTGCAATGCAGTGGAATATATTTATTCAAGTTCTTATATTGATGTTAGAAGTCTCCAAGATCATATAGAAGCTATGGAATGGATCAATTCAGAGTTAAAACCAGCAAAAAATCAGTTCCAGGATAAGCAAACTCGAGTTCAGATCTCCAAACTCGAGTTTGTAATGTCTTCAGCAACTCTGGCATCTCTGGACAAGCCAAACTCGAGTCATTAAGTACAAAACTCGAGTTTGCAGCGGTCTTCAGCATTTCAGCAACTCTGTTTCACGTTTCACTCAGGCAACGTTCGGTAATTTGATGATATCTCATAAACCAGAGATCTGATTGAGGTGAAACCAGTGGCATATGAAACTAGACTCCCAATGCGTCATTTGGATATAAAATTCAAGCCAAAAGGAGTTCAGATGAAGGATATATGAATTTATGAAGTTGACAGTGATATCCACGTCACACAGCAGACCAACCTTCAATGTTTTGAGTGTATCTCACAAAGTAAAAATCCGATTGAGCTGAAATCGGTGGCATTGGAAAGAAAACTCAAAGGGGTTTCCATAGAGTGTTGAAACAACTAAAACGGAGTTCAGAACAGGGAGATATGGCCCTCGAAATTCGACTGTCTGTTCAAGATGTTGCACAGTTTGCTATCAAAGAAGCAAACTCGAGTTTGAGAATCCAAAGTCGAGTTTGGCGGGGACAGAGGCTAAAATCTGATTTTGGGAAAGACCTAAACTCCAGTCATTAAGTTGGAAACTCGAGTTTGCATCACACAGAGAGCAAAGATCATCAGAGCATCTTCCAAACTCGAGTTTGTGATACCTAAACTCGAGTTTACATCAGGCAGAGAGGAACCAAGGGCAGAGGGACTCCCAAACTCGAGTTTGTCATTTAATGACTCGAGTTTGGCTTCAAATTCAAGATGTTCTTCGAATCTCAATCGCGACATATTCCTGAGAAAGACCTAAACTCGAGTTTGGGTTTCAAAACTCGAGTTTGCACTTAAGTGAACAGTTCCAAACTCCAGTTTGCATTTGGAAACTCTAGTTTGGGACACTCAGTCAGAAAATCAGTTTTTCTGGAAAATTGCGAAATCTTCATAGATGATCTAGATACTTCATATCATCACTCATTACCATTCCTAACAATGTTTAATCAATTTGTTAGTGAGTTTCAGATGATTAAAGCTTGAGAGAACATCAATCTTGACAGAAATCAAGATCTAGAAGATGAACTTGCCGCACATTTTGAAATGAAAAGATGATGATTTGAATGAGGAACATGGACAAATGCTCAACTATAATGCTTCTCCAATACATTCAAACGTTCAGAAGATGGAATAGAAGCTTCAATGGATTCAAGGCTGTTCATGACAGGTCACCATTCACAATGTTCAAATATTATTTTAATATAACTTCTGGACAAAAGCAAGTGGATGACAGCCTGGAAAGAAACATACACCATTCTTCAAGGCAGAAAAAACAAGGCTCCTATCCCACAAAAGCTGAACAACATTATCCTCCAAACAAGGAAGCATGGGAAACATTCTTGAGCAGCCAAATATTCAAATATTCAAACCTGAAATGTTCCCAACAGCTATATTCAAGCAACAACAAGGAGAATCATTCAGCAACACTCATAACAGCTATATTCTCCAAGGAATTCGAATCTTAGTGGATCTCCAACGTTCATGACTTCAACCAGCATAAATACCCAGAGGTTTTGAAGTCTAAGATACACAAGAGAAGAGATAAGAGCACACACAGAACAGAAAACGCAGAGACACAAGTCCGCATATTCGAATGCCTATACTCTGATATTCTTACCATTTACTCTCTGATTTTCAATGTCTACATATCTTAGAGAGTGAAATGAGCTGTCTAGTACTTCAGTGTTTATCTATTCACTTCTTAGAGAGAGAAGATTCATTTGTAACCATTCTATCATTCTACCTTAGAGTTACTCAAGATTGGGTAATCTTGAGAGGGAAACACTGTGTGTTGATTACAGCTTGTAAGGGGAGTGAATCCTAGTGAGAGGATTGCTTCGAGTGCAGAGTGTGTAATCAAACAAGTGTATTGATTACAGTTTGTAAGGGGGAGTGAATCCTAGTGAGAGGATTACTTCAAGTACAGAACTTGTAATCAAGTTGAAAGAAGATAGTGGATTGAAAATCTCAAGTGGAGCTTGAGGACTGGACGTAGGTCAAGGATTGGACCGAACCAGATAAATCACGCTTGCATACTCTCTTCCCTTATCTCTTACATTCCAAAGATATATGTTTGAATGATTGCTTATCACTTTATAAATTATTGTTGTCATTCAAACTACTTTCAATAAGTTGCAGAAAAGTTTTTAAAGTTCTAAGTTTTTAATCAAACACCCAATTCACCCCCCCTCTTGGGTGATAGCCAAGTCTTTCAAGCCGCTCCAGGTAAGCTCTATAAATACCGAAGCAGCGACCTAAGGTACACACTCTGCAACCTAGACTATTTACCTACCATTACACTGAGCACACACCCCACTCCCTCGGCTAAGAGCCTGGTTGTGTTCAGTGATCTCATCTCCGCCCGTGTGCTTCCCCATACGCACTCAGGAGGAGACCCTAGATCCAACATCAAATCACCAGCCCATACACGCGGCTGGACACTTGTGTTCTACACCAGAACAGTGGCGCCGACCGTGGGGACCGATAAATTTCGATTCCCGTGACCAATGAGGGTTAACACCCGTAGCTCAAGCCTGAACCAGTCCGAGATGGCTCTACCAGGAGATCAACGTCAACCACCTCAACAACCACAGCGTACTGAGCCACCGAACAAACCCGTCGGTAACGACGGACAACACGATGAAGACCGGCTATCACAACCGGAAGAAAATCTTATTCCTAACAACGGTCAACCCGTGGAGGACAATCCGTCCGACACGGAGTCATCGGCTCTGCGAAATCATCACAACAAGCCTCACAACTCTAATCCGATCGTCAACCAAGAAACCCCCGGCAAACAAACCTGATCTCTTCTCACTCCAAAACTCGATGCTCGCAATGATGAGGCATATCAAGAACATGGATAAACGCTATACTCTCCACTTCCAGCGATTGGAGAAACGGCCCAAAGGAAGGGATTCCAGGAACATCAGCAATGACCGGGATGACAAGACCTGGGAAGAAGACCAAGATGGCGACAGTTCCCGACGTCAGAAAAGTTCGTAGGAGACGGAGAGCGGCCGAACCAGGAGGACGGTTTCTTCCACCAAGGAGTCAAGAAGGGAGAAGTCAGCCCGGACTGATAGACCACTCCGGCCTCCCCCCACCGGTTATCAGCGGAAAAGATATGTCGAGAATATTGACAACAGCCCTTTCTCCGACGAAATCCTCAACGCTCGTTTCCCGGAGAAGCTAAACCTTACCGAGTTTAACAAGTACGACGGCTCTCAAGACCCGACAACTCACCTAGAAGACTTTAAGATGATCATGTTGTGCAGAGGCCTTGGAGAACCCATTATGACCCGAATCTTTGCCACAACTCTTAAAGGGCCAGCCTTAAAATGGCTCCAAACTCTGCCTATGGGGTCAGTTCACAAGTTTGATGACTTGGCCGAGGCTTTCGAGCTCCAGTTTGCGACTAGCAAGCGGCAATCGAAGTCCCAGTACACCTTGTCCAAAATCCGGCAGCGGCCCGGCGAATTACTCCAAAGTTATTTGGATCGCTTTAACCATGTGGCCCTGCAGGTACAAGGATTAAAAGAGGAAGTACACGTCCACCTTTTGGCCGACGGCCTAGATAGTACCACCCGCCTAGCTGAATCGTTCTTCAAGGTGCCGGCCAAAAGCATTAATAATTTCATGACTCGGTCAAAGAAATACCTAGAGGTCGAGCAAATGCGACAAGCAAATGCCCCTCGAAGAGACCCAGACAGGAATACCCCGCCAAAGGACAGAAGCCAGTCCGAGGTTCGCAAACAAGATCTCCGTGGCAAGGGTCCAGATAGTAAGTCAGCTAGTGCAAAGGCGGAATTGAAGGGGAAGTATAACAACTACACCCCTTTAAACGTGTCACGCTCCCAGTTATGGAGGGAAGTGGCATCGACCGAGATGCAGAAGATCGAGAGACCCCACCCCCTTAAAAAACAACCTAATATGGATCAGACCCGCTTCTGCTCCTTCCACGGAAGTCCGGGGCATACCACGGATCAATGTTATGAGCTCGAGGACGCCATCGAAAAGTTCGTCAGAGAAGAAAAATTGCGCCAATACGTGATCAAAACCCAGGGACGAAAAGGAGAGAAGCGAAAACAAGGTGACCGACCGGGCAGTCCGGCGTCCGAGAGAAATAAGGATGATAAGCGGCAGAAGCCGAGATTCGAGGATAATGAATTTTGAGACGCCGAGTTCGAATGCAACGTAATTAGTGGAGCTTTTGGAGGAGGCGGTGACACAGCGAGTCAACAAAGAAAGTATTTAAAGGAGGTCCTCTCAGTCAGGGACCGACCTAAATTCAAAGAGGACCCTGAAATCAACAATAAGGTGGAACGGCCCCAGCTCCTGTTCACAAAGGAGGATTTGACCAACGTCCTACCCGACCACCAAGATGGTCTGGTAATCACAGGAACCCTGGTTAATTGTCGAGTCAAAAGAATTTTCATAGACACCGAGAACTCGGTGGATATAATCATCTGGGACGGCTTCAAAAGAATGAACCTCGACCAAGAAGACCTGAAGCTGTGCCAAACCACCCTTGTCGGGTTTAATGGAGATTTATCCCCCCCAAGGGATACATCGACCTCCGACTCACTCTTGGAACGAAGGAAGGTTTTAAGACTGAGCGGGTAAGATTTATTGTGGCCGACTTCCCATCCCCTTACAACGTCATATTGGGAAGACCAACCATCCACAAATGGGACATGCTGGTGTCTACCAAGCATCAGAAGATCAAAATGGTAAGCAACACCAATCGAGTCATTACCATTAAGGGCGACCAAAAAGAGTCCCGACAATGCTATGTTGAGACGATCAATGTGGGCGAAAAGACAACAACGCTTTTATCTCAGCCTCGGACTTTAATAGCCGAGCCGACAAGTCGAGTGGGAGTAAAAAACTGCCACCCGATCAATATGGTCGAGTTGGACTTACGAGACGAGAATGGGACATTCCGGCCAGAGCCAAAAGGAGAGTTGGAAGATATCGTACTCGGAAACGACCCTGACCAGAACACAAAAATTGGCAGGGCGTTGAGCCCGGATTTGAGATTGAGGATGGAGGAGTTTTTAACTCTAAACAGAGATGTTTTTGCTTGGAGCGCGGCCGAGGTGCCCGAGATCGACCTCGATTTCTGCTGTCACAGATTAGCTATTCGGCCAGGGTCATCTCCAGTGGCCCAGAAGAAGAGAAAAAGGGCACCAGATAGGTAAGCGGCATTGAACCAGCACGTCGACGAGCTGTTAGAGGCTGGTTTCATCAGAGAAATACAATACACCACATGGCTTTCCAACGTGGTAATGGTCTTAAAGCCAAATGGCAAGTGGAGGGTGTGCATAGATTATAGAAATCTGAATAAAGCATGCCCAAAAGACGCCTATCCTATGCCGAACATCGACCAACTTGTAGACAATTCGTCCGGTTTTCAACTACTATCATTTATGGACGCATATTCTGGGTACAACCAGATCGCCATGCACTCCAACGACCAAGAGGTGGCCTTCATCTTAGAAAAGGGAAATTATTGCTACAACATCATGCCATTCGGCCTAAAAACGCCGGGGCAACGTATCAGAGGATGATGAATAAGGTTTTCGAGGATCAAATCGGCCACAACATCGAGGTCTACATAGACGATATGATCGTCAAATCACATGACCCCAATGATCACATCCGAGATTTAGAGCAAACATTCAACAAACTAAGAGAGCATCAAATTCGCCTCAACCCGGCGAAATGCGCATTCGGAGTGCTAGCTGGAAAGTTCCTCAGTTTCTTACTCACTAGCCGAGGAATTGAGGTCAATCCGGATAAATGTAAGGCCATGCTAGAAATGCAGGCACCCTGGACCAAGAAGGAAGTTCAACAGCTAACAGGTCGACTAGCTTTGTTAACTAGATTCCTGCCAAAGTCGGCAGAAAACACCTTACCCTTCTTCAAGTTACTGAAAAAGGAGGCGACAGGAAACTGGACCCCGGAGTGTGACGCCGCATTCGAAAAAATCAAGCAATGCTTGGCAACTCCCCCGGTCCTATCAAAACCGCAATCCGTCGAAACTCTTTTACTCTACCTGTCTGTTGGAGAAGAGGCAGTCAGCTCAGTACTTGTCCAAGAAGGCAAGAATGGTCAGGAACCCATATACTTTGTAAGCAAAGCCTTGCAGAGTTCGGAGTTAAGGTACCAGAAGTTGGAAAAGTTGGCGTTCGCCATACTGACAACGGCGCGAAGGCTTCGCCCCTACTTTCAAGCTCACAAGATCACGGTTCGGACCAGCCAACCAATCCGACAAGTGCTACATAAGCCCGACCTAGCCGGTAGGATGATTAGTTGGGCCATAGAATTATTCGAATTCGACATCACCTACGAAGCCCAGCGTGCCATTAAGTCGCAAGCTTTGGCCGATTTCCTACGGGAGCTAACCCCAACCAACAAGGATGTCGGCAACGTCAACCTCTGGAAGGTATACGTCGAAGGGTCTTCAAACTCTAAGGGAAGCAGAGCTGGGATAATCATAGAAAGTTCAGAAGGTGTTACAATTGAACATTCCCTGCAGTTAAACTTTCCGACGTCAAACAATCAGGCCGAATACGAGGCACTCCTGGCCGGACTCCAACAGGCCAAGGATCTCGGGGCCCAAAGAGTTTCAGTTTTCACCGACTCACAGCTCGTTGCTGCCCAGATAGACGGAGCATATCAGGCTAAAGGCCCTTTCATGGCGAAGTACCTCAACAGAGTCAAGGAAATTCAGGCTGAATTCGAGGAAGTAACGGTCACGCACATCCCGAGAGGAGAAAACGTTAGGGCCGACATCCTATCCAAGCTTGCCAGTACTAAAGGCACGGCCAAACACAGGACCGTGGTACAACAGAAATTGGAGGAACCGACCTGCATCATGGTCATATCCGACGGTACAGACTGGAGGAAACCACTTGAGGATTATCTCGAGCGAGGAATTATCCACCCCGAGACAACCGATGCCAAAAAACTCATTCGGGAGGCCGCAATATACTCGATGGTGGATGATCAACTCTACCGGAAAGGCTTGCATACACCAATGCTAAGATGCTTGGGCACTAATGAAAGCAGATATGTTCTTGCCGAGATCCATGGAGGAATCAACGGACAACACATGGGTGCGAAAGCATTAGCAAGAAAGGCACTGCTGGCCGGCTACTACCGGCCAACTATGCAGGCGGACTCAAAGGAGTTTGTAAAGGCATGCGACAGCTGCCAAAAGCACGCCAAAATCATTTGGTCCCCACCATTAGACATGGAATACATCTCGGCCCCATGGCCCTTCTATAAGTGGGGTATCGACCTGCTCGGACCATTTAAACCTGCTCCCGGACAACTTCGATGGCTAATTGTAGCGGTCGACTATTTTACTAAGTGGATTGAAGCCGAGCCCCTCACCACCATCACGTCGGCCAAGGTCCGGCGCTTTATCCAACAGAGCATCTTTTCTCGTTTTGGAGTCCCGGCCGAGTTGGTAACAGACAACGGCTCCCAATTTACTGACAAGAACTTTCAGGACATGATGGTCGACCTCGAAATCACGCATCACTTCGCTTCGGTCGAACACCCTCAATCAAACGGTCAAGCCGAGGCAGCAAATAAGGTAATTTTGGACGGCCTTAGGAAAAAGATGCAGGAGGCCGGCACCTGCTGGGTCGAACAGTTGTATAATGTATTATGGGGAATTCAAACAACCACGCAATCGGCTACCCAAGAGACACCTTTCCACATGACCTACGGATGTGAGGCCATGATTCCAATCGAGATAGGTCAGCCATCCTGGAGAAGGCTCAAAACTCTGGAGGAAGGAGAAAGTTCAATTTCCAGGGCCTTGGCAACAGAGATGGAGTTGGTAGATGAGGTCAGGACCACGACACACTGCCGAGACATGGCGGCCAAACAACTCATTGCGGCCAAATACAACAGAAAGGTTAGGCCCAGGTCATTCGACCGGGGCGACCTGGTCTTACGAAGGGCTGACGTTGGCAACAAGAACGCCAGGGACGGTAAACTGGCCGCAATTGGGATGGACCATACCGGATCAAGGAAAATCTTGACAAAGGAGCCTATGTTCTCGAGACCCTGACAAGAAAGCCAATCAAAAGGACATGGAACGCTGACAAGCTAAAGGTTTATCACAGCTAGACCTAGTCATGGCCGAACTCCTACAACGGACCCAGTCCGAGTCAATTATGCTTTGTTATTTCCAGTTTATTTTGGTTTCAGTCATTTCCTTCCCGCAGTTTTTCATTTCAAGTTGTCAGCTCCTCAGAGCAAATCACTTCTTAAATTAATAAACGGTTCTTTAACCGAAGTTCAATTTCAAGAATGCTGATGATTTGTTGAGTGAACAGACCAACACCGAGGCACACAAGCCCGGTTATATCTAAAAAACTACACTAGGCCGCTGTCATCAGCCCTGGTAAATATCTTGATGCATCAAAACCGACACCGGGATAAGAAGGTGGATAGTCATACCAGATCCTGATCAGGTCGAAATGTTTCAGTAGGGGTCCGTGCGACTCCTACTAAGCATGTGACTGTTCGCCCTTACTGTGGTTAACATACTGGAAGAACGACTCCAGAACGTCGTAGCGTGGTAAATATTGAAACCCCTACTCATACACCTGGTCTACTACACCAGAAGAGTACTAGCGGACTCTAAATTATTTAAAGACCCTGGCCCGGTCTAAGTCTTAACAAAGTGCAGTGAATGCATAAAGTTAAAATCACACAATGGACTAGTTACTTGAATTTTCATTCATAAGGTAAATTGTTCAAAAGTACAATAAAGTAGTTACAAACTACTACACAGCCGAAACAAGAGAAAGAGACAAAGAAAATGAAAAATAACAACTTCTTCAGCTTTAAGGGACCGCCCCATCCACAGGCGCCCTACCGCCATCAGGCTCGGCCCCAGAAGCAGACTCTTCCCCGACGTGCTCTCTACCGTCGACCTCCGCATTTGATACGGACTCATCTTCAGGAGATGGAGGCGGAGGAACGAGAACACCGCCCTTGAAGAAGGAGCGGCATCCATAGCCGGCAAGGTTCAGCTCCACCCCCGGATTCAAATACTCAATCTGGGCGAGGGCCATCTTGAAACAATCCGACGCGGCTTTCCTCACCGCATCCGCCGCCTTCGGATGGGCGGCCTTCTCCTCTTCCAGGGCACCCTGGGTCCCCTCTAGCTTTGCGCATAACTCGCTACGTTGTTGGGTAAGCCGTTTCACAACATTCATGGATTGGGAGTGAGATGACTTCATTTCGGCCAGGTTAAAGTTGGCCTCAGCCAGTTTGGAATTGGCCTCGGCCAGATTAGCGTTGGCCTACATCAGATCGACGTTGGCCTGCGTTAATGCCTGGTGGGTTAGCAGAAGATCCTCGCTGGCCTTATCCGCGACATCCTGGGAACTTTTAAGTTCCATCTTCAGACTATCCCTCTCTACCTCGGCTTTTTCTTTTTCCACCTCGAGCCTCTTAGCTTTCTCCTCAGCCGTATTCAAACTCAGCTTCAGAGCTCGGGATTCTCCGGTAGCCTTTACATAATACCCATGGAGATGCAGGTAGGCCTGAGATAATCCGAGGGCCTTGCAGAGACGATTGGACACGTCCTGCACTTTGTGCACATCCTCATCTGAAAGAGGTTGGGGACCTAAAAATTGACGCGGTGGAAAGAAGGTCGTGCTGATTTCTTCAGAGACGCTCCCGTCCTAAGCTTGGCCGCGTCTGAGGCCACCAAGGCGAGGAGCAACCGTCGTGTTTTTGGATGGAGAGGGGGAGGCATCGAGTCAGAGTGGAGCACATCTTTCCCCTTATCAATAGAGGGATCGGGGTCGGTAGACGGAGAGGCCCCGATCACGGCCGAGGATGGAGCGGACGAAGGCACCACCTCCGTGTCTACTGCCAATGATGGAGAGGACGAAGGCACCACTTCTGGGTTGACTGCCAAGGGTGGAGCGGTCGAAGGCGCGGTATCCCCAACCCTTGCCCTTTTTTCCGAGGAAGGCTTCGGGACCGTTGACGCAGCAGGAGCTTTCTTTTTGAGGGGCTCAGCAGCGACCCGTTTCTTGGAAACCTTCTCCCTCGGCTTTCCACTTGCCGGCAAGGTATACGCGAGGTAGTCCGAATTCGGCTCCATAGCACCTTGGCCTGCTAAAAAGAAATTCCAGAAACAAAATGTTAGAAACTACTTAGGCGACAAAAATCATGTAGTATGTTATAAAAAGACAGAGTTCATATAAATAAAGCCATACTGGAGGCCGACCCCGACTCCACGCCGGCCTTCTTGATAAAGAAGGCCGCACTCTTAACGCCACGTTCGGCGACGTACAAAGCCAACCGAGCTGCATGCTCCCTCTCCTCATCGGAGAGGTCCTTGGCAGTGAATTGATAGGTGGAGGAGGAAAAGTTATGATGATCAGAGGTCCAGTAAAGGGGGAAGCGCCATTCTACGCCGGGGCCCTCAGCACCCTTCGAAGCCAAGGCACTTCCCGATTATCGCAACCACCTTGAAGAAAGCATTTTTGAAATGCTTGAAGGAGTCGGAGAAAGAGGTCATAAGTTTTCGGTCCGCCTCGGCACGAAGAGAAGTCAGTCCTTTCAGAGATGGCGGCTCTTTACCCGAACGAGGGGTGAAAGGAGAGAAGAAATGAAGAAAGAGGGCGGCGGTATAAGGGATGACAGGGTCCACCGACCCGCAAAGATACGCAAACGCCGCCAGGTAACCCTACCCGTTGGGGTGAAGCTGAGAAGGGGCCAGACAAAGATAGTGGAGCACGAACATTTGAAACCCGGTAAACAGGAAGCGAATACCGAGCCAGGACATATATTCCCGATAAAAGAGAAAGAAGTTAGGAGATCCGGGCTCCTGGGTGGCGTAGATCGGCTCATCCTCCTCGGGAGGGGCAAGACAGCATCCCGATGACCCTACTTTTGCCACGTCCGTGTTTGTCATCAACGAACGTATAGCCAACATCTCACTTGTCACCCAGGGATACTTAGATCTCAGGGCCGGTGAAGGACTGCTGGAGTCTGACTCCACATCGGAGGCAGAAAAACGAGGAGAAGACGTAGACTCCATTTTCCTACAACAAAAAGAAATAAAGCCAAAATCAGAGCTAGATAGAATACCTTTTTGTGACAAATTACTAAGGGAAGACTGAAGGCGGACGACCTCAGAAAAAGGAAGACCCCCGAAAGCCGACGCAGGCTCAGATGACGACCCGTGCCGGCATGAGCCTAAGACGACTTTGGCCATATGGTCTTGCCCACTCGCAATGAGGGAAGAGCTCTCGGAAACACAATCCCAGCAGGGACCGAGATACCCTGCTGGTAATGACTCCGACCCGGACGGGCGACGCGCTTTGAAGTCGTTTATAGGCTCGGCTGAAATAGCCTCAGACACTGGTAAACTATCAGAATTCAGTCTGATGGAGCCGGATTCTGACTGACTGGACCTAGGAACTACTGGCTGAGACCCCCCAGTGCTCCTATTACCAGACCCACCACAGAGAGCCAAAGATAGTTTCTCCTCCTCGGTCAATGAAGTCCCTAACAACCAGAAACTAAAGAAGGGATAACGCTCTCTTAGGACTTCATCATCGTTTGGATCTAAAGGCTGACGCGAAGATGAAGAACGCTTTCCCTTATCAATCAAGGGTTCAAACCTATACAGTTATCACAAGGATAATGAGAAGGGGGAAGACTAAGACTAAAATGAAGAAAGCTGAGAAAACCAGGAAGTCCCAAGCCAAAGCCTAAGGGTTCGATAGCGCAACGCACAAAGCTCAACTTACAAACACTCCACCCAGAAAGCCCAGAATCCAGTAACACACTAACGAAGAAAAAGAAGAGCGAAAACAGAAATGACAGGAACAAAACGAAAAGTTCAGGAGAAAAGGAGTATACCCGAAAAGTCGAAGATTGCGAGATACGAGCACAACGAAGGATGAAGAGGGTTCTGGGAAAACAGGAATCCTCGACACTTCAGAAAGCTGGATATGCAGAAAGCAGATTCTCAGGTACCAGAAAGCTTTGCGCAGAGGTTTTCGGGAACGGGAGTAAAGCAAGCAAATGAGCAAAAGTGTTGAAATGAAAAAGGCTAACGGGTTTTTATTAAGAGAAAACGAAGATGGAAGTTTGAAACAAAGCAACCCAACCGACAGGGGCAACCACGACCTTTCGCCCCAAAAGTTGAGAGGACGTGCGACGTACCCCCAGAGCATTAAATGCGCACGAAGTTTGGAGGCGGCGAGGCGCGAGGATCGAAGCGCCTCTATAATCCAAGGGAGCTAGGTGCCACAAGTAATCATGGCAAGAGTATAGGAGGTTTCCCCAAGAGTCACGCCGTGGTCATAACGACCGCCGCAGACCTTTGGACGCCGAGCCTTTCCACCGGCATCACACCTCGGTCGAAATCGCACCAAGTTTCGCCAGCGCCATCTCAGATCCATAGGTCGTCGGTTCATACCACTACACCTTTAAGGCCGAAGGTTGTAACCTCGGTTTTCCTCCGGATATCGATCTCCGCCACCAACCCTCAAGCCATAGAGCGACAACGCGGCATCTTATGAGACGCAGAGTGCCACCCCGGCTCATCGGACCTCGAGACAATACCACATACCCGGGGAGATGAATCCAACGAATAAGTGTCCGATACTGACGTCAGGGGAAGCGAGACCTTGGATTACTTATCCAGGACTTCACACACCCCGGCAGTCCAAAACTTTGAACTACCGAGCTGGGGGCAACTGTTACGGACCTGGAGTTAGCCCAGTCGCGATAAGCCCAACCAAAGACAGGTGTGACAAACCCGATCTCACCTACCACCCTGAAGGATCTCAACAGCCCTGAAATATAGGATCACATCCGCATAGAGCGGGGCAGTTCGGATCATAGACCGGAGATCACGCCAAAGCCGCTCCAGGTAAGCTCTATAAATACCGAGGTACACACTCTGCAACCTAGACTATTTACCTACCGTTACACTGAGCACACACCCACTCCCTCGGCTAAGAGCCTGGTTGTGTTCAGTGATCTCATCTTCGCCCGTGTGCTTCCCCATACGCACTTAGGAGGAGACCCTTGATCCAACATCAAATCACCAGCCCATACATGCGGCTGGACACTTGTGTTCTACACCAGAACAAAATTCAAACAGTTAACTGTTTTAAGAATATTCTAAATTTTTTAATTAAAATTTACTAATTACAAGATACTTTTAATTTACTAATTTACCCTTCATTAGTACTAATTCACTAAATTTGGCTAAAATTGTTTAAATATTTTAAGATTTTGTTTCCTGTTCCTTAGTTTAATTTTTTGTTTATTTTAATGTTTATATCATTTTGGGAAAAAAAATTAGGTAATATGATTAATGAGGATAAAAAACTTAATTAAGAGTTTGATTAATTCTTTTAATGATAAAATCTTTAAATAGTTGTGTTTATAAATGTTTGTAAAAATTGAATATTTTAAATTATGAATTTGAATGAGTTATAATCTCAAATTTACATCTTTTATAAAATATTACAAAGAAAAAGATGAATTTGAAATATTTTTAACCATTAAAAAGAAGTCCAAATAAATAAGTTTCAATACATTAAAATTATAGATTCTTAATATAACCCAAATTAATAGTTAATAAAAAAGAATCAAAAGTAATAAGTTGTAATATTTTATCACTGGAATGTTTGAATATAGCCAAATCATATATAAAGAAGGTTGAATTACCTAAATTCTAATTTGCGCTGTTGAACATAACAAATTATATATCAAGTTATATGTCATAATTATATATTTAAAATTTGGATCAAATTACTTCCATATCCCGTACTTATTAAAACAACAAAAATTAAAACATAATCATACTATTCGCTCTATCAAATTTTTTTTTTTGGTAAACATTCGCTCTATCAATTAATTCCTTAGGAAATACACGGAGCACAATTTGTTCTCAGACTTCTTTCCAAACATTAATTTTGCACACTATTCTTTTTTAATAATAGTACAATATTTTGTTTTATAAAATATTGTATTAGAATAAATTGGAATCTACTGTGATGGTAGATCTACATATAGATGTGGAGATATATTTTCTTCTTTCGATATTTATATTTTTATTCAAGTTTTAATTACCCGAGTTTAAATTTTGAATCCTATATATATATATATATAGGGTTTATTGTTTGTCATGTCACTTGACATAAGGTTATGTCAAGTCATCAAAAAACTACGTCGTTTTGGAAGTTCATTAATTCCCCTAACTTCAAAACGACGTCGTTTTGGGGGTTAGGGGAATTAATAAATGACATCTTGGTATTTTTGTTTTTATATTTATTATATGAATTTTACCAAAATACCCTTCATCACTCTAAAAAAGTCAACTAACTCTTATAATTAGAGCCGAAGGGAGTATATTAGAGGCAACAATAAAAAAACATTAGCTATTAAAGGCAACCCTCGATTTGCTATTAAAGGCAATCAATCAAAAAAAAAAAAAATTGGGAGTGATATGTGAATGAAAATGGGATTTCAAAATATATAGAAAAAGTTTATATAACATATATCTTGATTTTAAAAAGATTTACAATATATTTTCAAATATAGCGGAGATATTTCTATAATTTACGTAAAATAAGATGGTTAGTGCATTTTACCCTTAAATCAGGCTATGGGTTATGAGGTCCTAAGCCACATTTCTCAAAGTTATATTTATTTTTCTATAATGACTTTTCCAACATATTGTTGTAATGTTTGGCCAAAAAAAGATATTGTTGTGATATCTCTAAATAATTATTTCCTTCCTTTTTTTTTATGGTATGAAAATTATTATTTCAATTATATTAAGAAATTTATTTACTTTAAAAACTCAGTTTCTCAACATTGGATCTATTCATAATTCATTAAATCCTTTTGGAAAAAAAAATTACTCTATCAATGATAATTTCTAGTATATATTCGACGTAGAAATCGTCCTTTTTCCTTTTCTTTCGGTCTGCATAACTGTAATATTTCTCATTTTAGCGGGACTGTCGAAGTAAATAGCCATGATATCATGTATGTTTGGAATATTCCATTTTGAGAGAGTTGAAAAAGACATCTGCCCCTTCTCTAAAAAAAGCCACTATTTTAGCCAAAACTCCGTTTTTTCCTCTTTTCAGATGGTAAATATTTCTGAGTGTGAATCAAACCCATGTTTAAATTGAAATTGAGATACCGATCCAATCCAAGTTCTTCCTTCTGAATGAATCAGATAGATTCACATCAAAATTACTAAGATCTTTCAAAATTGACTATTTGTGATGCCGATTGCAGAAGGGAGTATTCAGGCAAAAAAAAACATGCCGAAGGAAGTTCAAAAGAACGCTTACTGGATGTGTGGAAATCACTCTCTCCAGATTCATGTCTGAGGGCTCTTCTTTTCTTTTTTCTTTTTGCCAGTAATGTCTGAGGGCTCTTCTAGGTCAAGTTTTATTCCATTTCCTTTGAGAAGTTATTGGCGAAGATGTTGCTGTATGCCTTAAGAAGGTACGCTTTCCCCAAGCTTCCTCATTTTGTTCCATGTTCTTCATCTTCCATCTTTCTCTCTTCCCCGTTTTCCCTCACCCTCAATTTATTTGCTCACTCTCAAACCCCAAATGCAAATAACTTTCGCGATTCTGTAGCTCCATCCAATCGCTTGCTCCATATGCATCCCCCAATTTCCGTATTCAAAATTACTAGGATTTTAGAATCATTTGTCAAGGCTAAACGTTATCGCATTGCTATCTCAGTGTTTGCTGAAGTTGAGTCCAGGGGATTCACGCCCGATTTAGTTACACTAAGCATCTTGCTCAATTGTTACTGCCATTTGGGTCATATGTATTCTGCTTTCTCAATCCTGGGAAAGATTTACAAGGTGGGTCTTCATCCGGACATCGTCACTTTGACTACTCTGATAAAAGGACTCTGCATCAGGAACCAAGCTGGGGAGGCATTGGACTTTTATGACGACCTGATGGCCAAAGGATTTCAATTAAATGTAGTTAGTTACGGAATCTTGATCAACGGGCTATGCAAAATTGGGCTAATAAGTTCTGCCATTAAATTGGTCCGAAAGATGGAGCGGCAGTTAGTTGAGCCTAATGTAGTCATATACAACACAGTCATCTATAGCCTTTGTAAGGGTGGACATGTCATTAAGGCCCGTGAAATGTGCTCTAGAATGATTGATCAAGGAATTTTACCAGATATTGTCACCTATAACTCTCTAATCCATGGATACTGCAGCAAGGGACAGTGGCAAGAAGCTACTCACTTGCTAGATGAAGTGATATTGAAAGGCATCCAACCTGATATTTATACATTTAATATAACGGTTGATATGTTCTGTAAAGAAGGAAGGATCATAGAAGCTCAAGTTGCGGTTGCCTGGATGATGAAATGTGGTGAGAGACTTAATGTTGTAACTTATAATTCTTTAATGGCTAGGTATTGTTTGATGAACAATGTTAATGAGTCAAAAGAAATATTGGATAAGATGGTTCGAAGTGGATTGACTCCTGATGTGGTTAGCTTTACAATATTGATTGATGGATTATGTAAGATCAAAATGGTAGATGATGCTATGGCTCTTTTTAAAGAAATGCGTTGCAAAAACGTCAATCCTAATATTTGGACTTACAACTCCCTTATTCATGGCATGTGCAAATTAGGAAGAATGTCATGTGTGCAAGATCTTGTTTATGATATGCATCATAGTAGTATTTCCCCTGATGTAGTGACATATAGTATTTTGTTAGATGCATTTTGGAAAAACCGGAATATCGACCAAGGGGTTGCATTATTTCAACAAATGGTTGCCCAGGGGGTTCAGCCTAACTTGTACACACATAACATACTCATTGATGGTTTGTGTAAAGGTGATAGACTAAATGATGCATGGCACATTTTTAAATACCTTTTGATCAAAGGCTACCTTCTAGATGTCTACACATACAGTATTATGATCAATGGCCTTTGTCGGCAAGGGATGCTTGATGAAGCTATGACTCTACTTGCAAAAATGAAAGAGAATAACTGCCCCCCTAATTCAGTAATATATACAATCCTTCTTCAAGCTCTTTTGGAAAAAAGTGAGAATGATAAAGTAGAAATTCTTCTTCATCAAATGATTGATAGTGGGATCCTAAAACAGTAAAACAAGGTTAGATACTCTTGTCTTAAGTACTTACACTTGTAAAAATGTTTAAAGTTGTTCTTTATGGTTATCTAATGTTTCTTGATTGTTGGATTATTTTAATAGATGCATTTTGTAAAAGTCGAAAATGTCAACCAAGGGATTGCATTATTTCAGCAAATGGTTGCCCAGGGAGTTCAGCCTCATTTGTATACACATAACATAGTTATTGATGGTTTGTGTAAAGGTGACACACTAAATGATGCTTGCGAGATTTTTAAATACCTTTTGATCAAAGGCTATCATCTAGATGTGTGTACATATAATGTTATGATCAGTGGTCTTTGTAGACAAGGGATGCTTGATGAAGCAATGACTCTGCTTCCAAAAATGAAAGAGGATGACTGCCTGCCTGATTCACTAACGTATGCAATACTTCTCCGAGCTCTTTTGGGAAAAAGTGAGAATGATAAAGTAGAGAATCTTCTTCATGAAATGATTGATAGTGGTCTTCTTCTACAACAACAAAACAAGGTTAGATACTCTTGTCTTAATTACTTGTACAAATGTTTAAATTTGTTCTTAATGGTTATCCAATGAGTGTTTCTTTTTGGTTAAAATTGTTGGATTATTTGATGGGTTTAATGGCGTTGAAGAGTTATATTCAACACCCTTCCCTCTTCCCCGCCTTTTCTATTCAAAATCCTTCATCCTTCTTGGTTAGTTCACCGGCATCTCTTATTTAGCTCATGGATTAAAATTTCATTTATCTATACTGTACCTAAAAGAAATTTCTTGGATTTCATAAGATAGTTGGAGAATTCCTCGCATAATATTTTGGATCAGGCAAAAAGTTTCATCAGATGATTTCACAACCAAGGATGGCTGTGTCTGAATATTTTTAAGTATAGGCATAAATTGATGTTTATGAGTCTGTATAATGCTAGTCTTATGAATTGTTTCAGAATTTCTGTTTCCTTTGGCATGTTGAATAAATATTTGTTTGGTAGGTTCAAGGTTGTTAAGGGATAACTCCTCACATAATGTTATTCTTGAGTTTTTGATCCTCCATGTTGTGTTTTTATACTTGTCATGTATGATGTAGCAAGTTCAGTGGCAAGAGAGCCGTGGCACCCCCTAAGTTTTCAATTTTTCTTTTGTATGGTGTAGGTGTTATACATCTATCCCTTTGCTTGCGGGAATAAGGCTGCGTACATCTATCCTCCTCAAATCTCACCTAGTGGGAGCATTATACACTGGGCTATCTTTTATAATCCAGATATCATGTACTTTGACCCCTAAAAAATTATGCAAATTTTATCTGTTTTTTAGTCTTGAGTTATGGGCTTTGCTCATAATCAAATCCCAGTCCTCTCTGAAAATAGCTGCGATTACACCTCCAATAGCCTCCGAAGACGCAGACAGGCGCTCCTGGATTCTCAACAAACAGATCTTTCACTGTGGCTTCTGCTTACCCTGACGAGCAGGGTCTTGAATGGCATGACCCAAATAGACACTGGACTTGGATTTGGAAATTGGCCTGGCGTGCAACGAATTCGGACCTTCCCTTGGCTGACAATGGAAAATGGCCTCCTAGCAAATCGCAAAACGTCTGAGGAGGGGCATGACACTTGAAGGGCCATGTGAATTAGGCCATGCCCATCTTGATGATCTAAACCATACCCTTTGTCACTGCCCCGTTGTTCGCCACTGTTAGTTGAAAGTCATTCCTCGCCGCAAAGCACGGAACAGAGGAATTCAATGGAGGCTCTTCTTTGGCACTCTTCGCTGGAAACTATGGGACCATAGAAACACACTCACACATATTCCTGAATGAGTCGTTATCCTGTGAGAATTCTCTTTTCAGTTTGTACTATCGTCAATCACACAGCTCAAGCAGGTGGTCTCCTGAGATCAATCGACCCTGTTGCCTAAATGCTCATGCTTTGTACCTCTTTCGTAGATATATGTTTATATTTCATTTCTACTGTTACAGAATATCAATTCTGTCTAGAAATAGAAGAGAGCGAAAGAGGAAAGAAGAGAGAGAGATAAACAAGTCAGAAATAGAGGTGTAGAAGGAGGAGATAGAGAGATCAAGAGAGACAAAGAAAAATCTATCATTTTATATCAATCACATTCTGATTTACAATAGGTTCCTACTTCTAGTTATGGACGTGGGCTAATGATCACCACCCTTCAAGTAACAAACTCCAGCTGTTATTATTCTACTAACTAATTCTTCTAATCCCTTGTGACTTTAACCACAGTAACTAACTAAACTTTTACATTTTATTATCTTTACATATCATCTACTCACAAAATAAAATAAAATAAATAAATAAAGAGTCCTCTCTTGAGTAAGTTGATGTACACTAGGTAATAATTTTTCTTAGTGTGCGTGGACCTACAGTACTTTTGTTAATCGCTGTAGCTTTTACACAATACTGTGTATAATATATGTTTGTATGTGATAATTCTGCTTTAATTTTAAATCAGATGATGATGTTTCCTGCATGAGAAGTGTTTGACTATAGATAAAGCTTATCATCATGATTTAGATACACTCAATTGATGTTCTAAATTCTAAGGGCTTTTTTCTTTTTTTGGAAGAAACCATAATCTTTTGTTTTTAAAAATTATGAAATGGGGTGAGAACTGGGTAGGGTGGTTTTTCCCTCTAAGTAATCTTAACCTTAATGCTTTATTTTGGACACATCATTTCTCCCTCTTTATAACTGTCATACTTTTGGCAAGGATAAGGGTTGTGTTAGGCCTTAAACAGTTAATATAAAACTTTATCTACTCATATTATGATATGGAGCATGACATGTCTTATAATTCATGTAGCCGACTTTATCTAATAGGGCAACACATACACCATCCAAGCCTATTACAGTTGGTAGGTTGAGCATTAACAGCATGAATGGAGAGGATTGGATCATTTTATTAGAGAAAAGTAGGAAATCATCTACAATTTATTGTCAATCCTAGATTTGCTATTAAAGGCCGTCAATCCAATCTTTCTTCTGGAAAAAGGTCTCAACTAAGCCTAATATTTCAATTCATTGGTTCAGAACAACTCTTGGTTGGATTATCAATTTCCCTCTCTTTAATATCTCTTTCAACAAATTGGAAGTGATCTGCATCAAAAATATGATTCTGCCTTAGAAGGGAATAAAACTCACTCATGTCAATATTTTATAGGGTTAAGTACCAATTTTGCCTCGAAAGTATACCTTCAGGAACAATTTTGTCTCGGAAATATCAAAAGGGAGCAATGTTGCCCTCCCTTAATGACAAATACTGATGGAGTTACAAAACACTCGAGTATGATGCCTCACAATCGAGTGTGTACGGACGTTTTTTTTGGATAGGCGCACACTCAAATGTGTTCACAAAAGTGCACACACTCAAGTGTGCCTTGTGAAAATCGAGTGTTCACTCGAGTGTGTGCACTTTTGTGCGCACACAGAGTGTGCACTTTAGGTAAAAAAAAATAAAAAATTCCGTACACACTCGAGTGTGCCCTAACGTCATCAGTGTCTACCGTTAGAGGAGGGCAACATTGCTCCTTTTTTATACTTTCGGGGTAAAATTGAACCGAAAAAAATTTACAGGACAAAATTGGTACTTAACGCTATTTTATAGAAGGATATATCCTTTTTCATTAGCTAGATGTTCTCAATCTTAAAACTGAGCTACAGTCATGTTTGTGTACGACCGTAGCCTTTTGATGTAATTTTTTTTAAGGAATGCATTTGGTATTTTTTTTTTAAAAACAAACCAATGAAAATGGAATATCAAAATATATAATATATATTGATTTTAAAAAAGATTTACATACATTTTCAAATATAGGGGAGATATTTCTATAATCTACGTAAAATAAGATGGTTATTGCATTTTTTGTTTTTGCTCAAGAGATGGTTAGTGCATTTTACCTTCAATTATACTATCGGTGAAAGATGAGTTCCTAAGCTATCTTTCTCAAGTTATATTTATTTTGCTATAATGACTTTTCCAACATATCAATATATACTTAATAGCAAGCCGTTCACTGTTCATGCACTCACAACAAATTTCTTTTGTTTAATATTTTGCACACAAAACAGATTCCACTGTTTAATTCTACCACAGTTGGGAGATTAAATTACAGTTGGGAGATTATAGGGTTCGTATTGCCACAGCTACTGCTTCTACTTTTGGACTGGAATTGTTTGCTTTGTTACTGATTTGTTCTTTTATGCTTTGTTGTTTGGCTAACGAAATAGTTTTTGTTTCCTCTGCTGCAGAAGAGCCTAAAATTGGTATGAAAATGAGTATTCTTCTTCCATTTATTCTCTTTTGCCCTGTATTTTAAGGCCTGATTGATGCTCATTATAGACTTGCATATCCACCATGCTAACACCAAGTTGCTGTAATTTTGGATCTTTGTTTAGCGCATTAAATAAAGCCATGCCTCAACATTTACTTCTTACATTTAGTCGAATGTTTAGCGCATACGTTCAATCACTATATTAGTTCCTTGAATGATATTTTCCCTCTAACGTTTGGGACGTTGCTTGAATGTGCTAGGTTCCTGATATTGAAGGATCAAAAGAATGTCGATGTGAGCTCACTAGAACACCATATGGCAGACACTTTATCAGTGAGATTGGTGCAACAAAACCCTCACTTCGTTTTGAAAAAGACAAAGAACAAACTAATATTCATAATAACAATCTTGAATTTTACTAACGAATTGCAGGAATTGAACTGGTATCCAAAATTTCTGTTTGATGTCATTGTTGATTGGGGCCCATCTATTGGGTTGAATGTAACATTGAACCGTTATGATCTATTCCATGGTCACCTATTTCTTGCTGTAGATTCTGGAAGACTTGCTATTTTGTAAGTTGATATATTTATCACAGTATGCCTGCTCTTTTATTCTGTTTACGTCTCTTCTATGCTGATCCATGGCATCTAAAAACATAATTCAACTTTTTAGCTTAATTTTGCAACATCACATTTGGCAGATTCCACGCTAAGGAATACCCAGAATGTGATAATGAAGTTTTCCCATACAATATGGGATTTTGTCAGCGAGGTACATTAGCAAAAACAAAAATTTTAGCTTCTTTGCATGTCTTCAAGTCCTATAAATGCTTAAACAGATTAAAATGAAAATGTACAAAAAAAAAAAATTTAAAGTGCTAACATGTGATTGATTGACAATATGCTAATGCTCAAACCTTTAAAGTTTAAAGCATTTGGTTTTCTAAGAGCTCTGCTAATGTTAGAATGTATTTTTAGGGTCCAAAGTGAAATATGATGATTCAATAAACCTGCGAAATATTCTCTCGCTGGCTCCATTGCCTCACAATTCCACCAAATCTTGGGTGGCACCAGGTACTATCTATAGCCAAGCTGCCTCAACTCTACAAGTTTTGAATTTGTTTTTAACATATGCCTTGGCCTGAACTATGGTGGTTAACCTTCAAAGTTTATTTATGCTTTCTGTGTTTTTATTCTCAAGTCACTAATGTCAGAGCTCATGATAACCTAGAATAAATACACTTTCCTATGTCAAACTCATTTTATTCACCTTTTTTGTGGTGGTAAAGAGAAATGGGATAGTGGAGCCTTTTTGCTGGGTTCTATTTTTTTTACCGCAACATGCATAGTCTTAACACCTACAGTTACTTAAAAATCCTGAGGTTTTTTTATGTTCAGAGTCTTGAGAAAAACAAATCCTTGTCTTAATTATTTGGATAGAAATGATTAAATGAAGAAACTTAAAGGGAATGGTGTGGCAGAAATTTCTGAAGTCCAAGCACGAACTATGTATATTTTTCTTTGCTGTACCTTCATATATTAAATGAGCATCGATATCCCTACTGTTGAGCTTGGATGTTTAATGTGGCTCTGGATTTGATATTCATTAGTTCACATTACTAGTAGTACTAGATGCCAATTTAGTGAACGTCACAAATAACATTGGCTCAAAAGTGAATATCTTTTTCTTACCCATTTCTCCCATTATTGTGTTTATGTAATTAATTCTCACCACTACAAAAAAGGGTTACTACTTCCCTAAAAAACGTCCTTATTTTTTAAAAGAAAGTTAAAAGTAAACGTAGTGACATTCTTGTAATTATATAGTTGAATTCTAAGCATGTGGCGTCCTAAAACAATGTTCAGGATGCTTATAATAAAATAAGGCGTCCTAACAACATTTTAGAACGCCTAAAATTAAATTTTTAGCGCAAAAAATTATCGCCATGGCGCTATTTCACGAACTTTTTTGGCGCCAACTAATGTTTTAGGGAATTTTTTTTTTTTTTTTTGCGTCCTGAACAGAGGATTAGGACGCCTAAAGTATTTTATTAGCGTCCTGAATTTATATCAGGATGCCTAAATTAAATTATTGGCGTCCTGATATAATTTCAGGACGCCTTTATTAATTTTTAGGCGTCCTGATATATTATCAAGACGCCTTAATTAGTTTTAAGGCGTCCTGATAATATATCAGGACGCCTTAATTTGTTTTTTGTCGTCCTGAATCATATTTCAAGACGCCTATATTGCCATACAAACCATAAACCCCGTCTTTTCGCTTACTCGGCCACACTCTTAATCTATTATATATTTCCTCTGCACTTCATCTTGGTCGAAATCCATTCACGACGTAAGCCTTAATCGCTATCAGCCACTCTCCCCTAATCGCGATTTACGCCGTCCCTGCCTTGCGCGACAGTCCGTCGATCTCCTCTTCGTCTTCCCTCTTTGCGGCGGTGTCCGTCGTCAGCTCTCGTTGTCTCGTCCCTCCCTTGCGCGACAGTCCATTGATCTCCTCTCCGTCTTCCCTCTTCGCGGCGGTGTCCGTCGGCGGCTCTCGTTGTCTCGTCCCTCCCTTGCGCGACAGTCCGTCGATCTCCTCTGCTTCTTCCCTCTTCGCTTCCCTCTCGCCGTCGGCTCTAACGGTATGCAATCAAAACCTTAATGCTTTTGCTTAGCTTCTTGCCATTCTTGGCTTGAATAGGCTTTTATCAAGGGTTTGCTTTTAGCACTTGGTTTCTATATTGCTGCTGGTTTTTGTAGCTACACTGGGGTTAATTATTGGCTAATTGTTATAATTGTTTTGGCACTTGGTTTCTATATTGCTGCTGGTTTTTGAGTTTACATATGTAGGGGGCTGCTCGAAAAACAGCCCCATATTTAAATTTCTTCCTCTTTGTGCACCTTTAATATTTCAACCTAGGCTCCAAAAATACCATGCAAATTAAGTTGTTTAATGGAGCTTTAGATACATTCATGAATATTCATGAAGTTAGAAGGAAGTGCAACAAAACTCATGACTTACTAATTACCTTAACCTTCAACTTCTTTGCTTTCTTTTTGCCTTCTTTATTGCTTGATGCTTCTTGTTCTTTCTTTTCTTGTGTATGTGCCGACCTTGGAGCAGAAACTGAGGGAGCATTTGGTCTTAAATAATAGTTAGAAAACATGCAAGAATATCCCTCTTGGTATATTTAAACTAACATGATTAATGTGTTTAATGCATTTGATATAGTGAAATTGTATTTTCTTTGGGAAATACTCTTTGTAATCATGATTTTTCCTCTCCCATATGTTAGTTTAAATAATTCTAAGGTTTTCTTTATTGTTGTTGTCTTTAGGTTGAATTGAGCAAATAAATTTCAAGCGTTAGAATTTAAAGTTGAGGTAAGTATATTTAAATATTGTTGTTTTTTTGTTGATGTGCATTGAACTAGGTAAACTTTGTAGTATGAATCATGATGCTTAGAAGTCCATTATTTATAGTTTATGACTTAGACAACTTAGCTATATTTTTATATTTTGTATTGATGAAATTATTGGATTTAATAGCTGATAATTTCGAAATTTCCTTAGTTAGTAAGTTTTGTTGAATTATGTTGAAATGATTTGTTGTTGAAATTTTGGGATGTCTTACTGTTAAGGGGAAATGCTGCCGAATTTTTTTTTTACAAGATTGAGAATATGAATCATGACATTCTTGAAGTTGTTATAAACTTGACTGTTGTTGGAAATGTCTTAGGTGATAATAAAATGGATCATAGTTGGATGAATGCTTTGAGAACTAGTGAAGAATATGAGAATGGGGTGGAAGAGTTTATTGAATTTGCTAGAAGGAATGTGGCTACAAAAATGGGATGTATTATTGTCCATGTGTTAATTGTTTAAATGGGATTCGAAGGGATATTACTGATATAAGGGATCACCTAATTTGTGATGGAATAAACCTTCGATACACAACGTGGATATGGCATGGTGAGGAAGTAAGTACTTGTGCGTCCCACGAAAATGAACTAGAGGTAGATGATGATGGAATGGAGAGGATGATTCATGATGTTGAGGTAGAATCTTTTGCATAATCGCATGAATATGATAGCGTCCGGAGTGATGCAGAGACACCTTTGTTCCCTGGGTGTACTAAGTATACACGATTGACTGGGACCTTACATTTGGTCAACTTAAAGGAAACTTGTGGGTGGACCAATAGAGTTTCACGTCGCTGCTTGAATTGTTGTGTGATATGTTGCCAGATGATAATGTACTTCCAAATCGTATGTATGAGGCGAAGAAAATCTTGTCTACCATGGGCATGGAGTATGAAAAGAAACACAGCTGCCCTAATGACTACATATTGTATAGAAATGAGTATGAAGGCCTTAGTAATTGTCCGAAGTGTAAAACTTCAAGATACAAAGTGAAGAAAGGTGGTGGTTCTGGAGATAAGACAACAAAAAGGCAACCTTTGAAGGCATTGTGGTATCTTCCAATAATACCGCGGTTTGAGCGTCTGTTTACTAGTGAGGCAACGACAAAGAAGTTGAGATGGCATTCTGATGAGAGAGTATCCGATGGAAAATATCTTCGGCACCCGACTGACTCTCTGCAATGGAAGAAAATAGATGAAATGTTCCCTCAATTTGGCAGTGAGCCAAGAAATCTTCAGCTGGGGCTTTGTACAGATGGCTTCAATCCGTATCAAACTCTTAGTAGCACCCACAGTGCATGACCGGTTCTCCTTGTAATATACAACTTACCTCCCTGGCTATGTATGAAACACAAGTTCGTGATGCTTTCTATGATGATTTCTGGACCAAAACAGCCCGGGAACAATATCGATGTGTACTTGGCGCCTTTGATTGAGGATTTGAAGAAGTTGTGGGAGGAAGGCGTAGATGTGTTTAATGCATATAAGAAGGAGTCCTTCAAGTTGCGTGCTATGATATTTACCACGATAAACGACTTTCCTACATACGGAAATTTGTCAGGGTACAGTGTGAAGGGGCATAAAGCATGTCCAATATGTGAAGCAGACACGAACTTCCATCAACTAAAGCATGAAACAAATGGTCTACCTCGGTCACAGGAGGTTTCTTCATCGGTTCCACCCATATTGTAAGTTAAGAAAGCGTTTTAACGGCTTACCGGAGCATAGAACGGCTCCAAAGACATTGACCGGAGAGGAAGTTTATAGTCGGGTGAAACATATCAATGTCATATTGGGTAAGAAGCAAAGGACTGCAGGTCAGAAAAATATATGGAAGAAGAGATCAATTTTCTTTGATCTTCCATATTGGCGTAGTCTTGATATGAGACATAGTCTCGACGTGATGCATGTGGAGAAAAATGTTTACGATAGCCTTGTCAGTACTCTTTTGCACATACCAGGGAAGACTAAGGATGAACTTAATGCGAGACTAGACCTGGTTGATATGGGAATAAGAGAACGGTTACATTCACAAGTAATGGAAGATGGTAAGAGGGCATACATGGAGCCAGCAACTCATACACTATCAAAAGCGGAGAAAATAAGTTTGTGTGGGTGTCTATATGACATTAAGGTTCCACAAGGACATTCTTCTAATTTGAGAAGGTGTGTTTCAATGGACGATTTGAAGTTAGTGGGAATGAAGTCCCATAATTATCATGTGTTGATGTGTAACATCCCGTTTTCACAAGCAGTATAAATTTTTTTTTTTTCATCAAACATCATTTGTAAACATCAGAGTAATCCACCGAAGCGATTGAGTAACTGATATATATATTAAAATACCCACGGTAGCATGTCTTGCTGTTTAAACAGCAGTACAAGAGGGTTTCAAAAGTATAACAGAAAGAAGTCTTCAGCTGGGACTCCTAGACGTGCTGCTTGTCCTTCTCCTCGATTCTCGGTCCACCCGACCCTGAAGCTAAGTTAAGAGCTGAGGTCCATGCATCGAACCCTGTAACGGTTAACCTCATGATTACATACATCATATATGTACCACGAAATTCTTAGACTTTTGGCAACATTTACTACGGTCGGACATAGGGTATACATATCGATATGTATAGCAATAACAATACTGATCGGATGACAGACAATCATACAGTCGGATGATAGACAACAGTACAGTCGGAGTACAGACAATAGTACAGTCGAATGTACAGACAATAGTACAGTCAAAGTACAGAACAATAGTACAATCGGAGTACAGACAAAAGTACAATCGGAGTACAGACAATAGTACAATCAGAGTACATACAATAGTACAATCGGAGTACAGGCATGACAGACAATAGGCATGACAGAACAACAGTACAGTCAGAGTACAAGCATGACAGACAATTGGCATGACATACAATAGTACATTCAGAGTACAGGCATGACAGACAATAGTACGGTTAGAGTACAGACAATATACACATATGCATACAATAAACATCAGAGTTAGTGTTACAGTACGCGAACGTACATTCGTTGACGTTATACGGTATTTCTGTCGGTATACGGCACGACAGTAGGTCAGAACGTAATCAGGGATATCCTATCAATATAACAATGTACTTGTTAAGGATCTATCATTACGACGGACATTTTTAGTCAAAATGACAATTTTATCCCTGACCCCCTAATTGGCGGAATTTCGCCAGCACTTCGTTACTTTGATCCTAATCTTTCAAAATTTCAACATAACTCCTACTCCAACATATTTTTCGAAATATAAATCATATTAATTAATGATTCACATCATAACAGGCATTTTAGGTAAAAATTACCATTTTGCCCCTGATGCCCCTAATCGACGGAATTTCGCCAGAGCTTCGCTATTTTGACTCTAATCTTCCAAAATTTTGCCATAACTCCGATCCCATCATGATTTTCGAAATAATGACTAAAATACCCCTATCATATGATATCTAATCATACTTGGAAGATTAAAGACTATTCTAGAATTTCTACTCTAACTACCGAAAGAATTACGAAAGCTTAAGCACCGAAAAACTTACCCAGAGCTTCGTTGCTTTTTCCTCCAGAGCTTCTCTCTCTAAAACATCTCTCTAATTTCGAAATTGCTCTTTGAATTGTGAAGAATGAAGTGAAGATGGGAGGCTATTTATAGAAGAAAATACACTATTCACAACTTTACCATCTTAATCTTGAGCCATTAGATCTAACTTTGTTTTGAAGGCTTCATCCTCCTCCTTTGGATGTGTGTGCCGACATGCCTCCTCTAAGGCAGCCCTTTAATTGTGTTTTGAAAATAGCTAATTGATTTAATCATTCCAAAAGCCATCAAGCATGTGCTGGCCGACATCCCATTCTAGTAGCTATTAATGTTGCTTTTAAATTGCTTTAGGTTATTATATAATATACTCTCTTTCCTTCCATATTCTTATTATATTGACCACTTGCATTACAAGCTCTTACTCCCTCATACTTCAATATTTTCGGCTGCATACATATATATAATAACCAATTTGATTTCCTCCCATATTTGACTTTTCCAATAACTTAATCACTAAGCTTGCTACATCAAAATATCATGATCTTACTTTACCAAATCTCATCCTCTTATCTTCTCAACATTTCGGCCAGCATATAATATACATATATTTTTTTTCTGTTTTAATTATTTAACATCATATTTCATTATCTTATATTAACTTCTCCCAAATTCTCTCATTGGCTTGTGTTTTGTTTGACTTTTCAAACAACTTTCATGCTAAGTTTCCTACTTCATCATCTTCAATTTTTCTTCTTTTTCCATTAATAATTTCGTTTTTCTCAACCATAAATCTTGACTTTTTCAACTCTTTCTAATTACTTAGATTATGCCTTAATTACCTTAATTAATAAATTAATCCATTGGCTAATTAAACCCTTAGGTTTTTACCTTATTCATTTCTTAAACAATTAGCCAATAATTACTTTTTTAATTACTTACTAATTGTTGACAATTTTATTAATTGGCATTAAATATTATCTCACAAACTTTTTACTGACATTGGTATTTTATGCTCTACATAAAATATTAAAAATCACGGGGTCAATTATGATCCCGGAATACTTTTTAATTATCCCCCTATAATTTTTCCAAGGTTATAATTTAATAAATTACTAAAATTAGAGGCAATATACTCTCTCAATTTTAATAATTATTTTACTGCCTTTTAGGATTTTTCACAATATTTTTAGGATATTTTATGACCCTAAAAATACATCTTTAAGCCACTTAATACCTCACAAGGGCATTTTAGTAATTTTGGCCCTTTAATTCCTCTAATTTTGATATTTACCCTAAGTCAGATTTTAGGGTATTACATGATGCAACAACTATTACCAGTAGCAATTAGAGGCATTATGAAAGATGAAGTGCGAACCACTATAACAAGATTGAGTATTTTCTTTAATGCTATCTGTAACAAAGTCATTGACATTAAAAAGATGGATGAATTGGAAAATGAGGGTTCTATTATTTTGTCCCAACTAGAGATGCATTTTCCTCTTGCATTTTTTGATATAATGGTGCATCTGATAGTGCACTTGGTAAGGGAGGTAAGGCTCTGCGGTCCAGTTTACCTAAGGTGGATGTACCCTTTCGAGCGATACATGAAGATCTTAAAATGGTATTCTAAAAGTCCTTATTGACCGGAAGCCTCAATAGTTGAGAGATATGTAGTTGAAGAGGCTATGGACTTCTGCAAGGATTATCTATCAGGGGCGACGATACAATCTCAGCATGATGAGGGGATAATCGAGGGTACTCGAGGAATCAGACTGAAGAATATGCCTCATGAAAGAGGTGTTGCAAGCACACTTGTACATCCTGAATAATATGGAAGTAGTTCAACCATACATTGATGAACACAAAAAGAGTTTGAAGAATATGAATCCAAGAAAAAACGACATGCAAATAGCTAATGAGCAAAAGAAGACATTCATAAAGTGGTTCCAGCAGAAGGTATTGCACGAGACCGGTGTGTCGGATACAATTGAGTGGTTAGCCTGGGGGCCTTCTTTTCAGGTCATCACATGGAGTGGTTATGATATAAACAAATATTCTTTCTACACAAAAGACCAAGATGACAGAAGTTATGTGAAAAATAGTGGGGTGATGGTTGAAGCTGAATCCATGCACTTTTCGAGTTCGAAAGACAAAAACCCGGTTTTAGCATCAATGGCTTATTATGGAGTTATTGAAGAAATATGGGAGATGAGCTACAACAAGTTCAAAGTTGCTTTATTCAAATGTAAGTGGGTTAGCAATAATGTTGTTGTCATAGATCCTAAGTTTGGATTTGTCTCAGTTGACCTTCAACGACTTGGTCATAGAGATGAGCCATTCATTCTAACAAGCCAGGCGAAGCAAGTGTTTTATGTTCAGACCCTGCTGATAAAAAAATGTCTATTGTGCTTCAAAGTAAAAACAGAAGTATGGTCAAGAATGCCTGAACCTTGACGATACACTCCCTTTCTCAACAAATCCACCTATAACACGTGAAGTAGAATTGGTAGATGATGAAGAATATGCTGCAATAAAGGATCATTGTGAAGGAATATGGGAAACCATATGAATATTGCACACTTATGTACGTGATCGCTCCATGATTCTCAAATTATGATATTTTTGTAGATTGCACACTTGAGTTTTTAATTATTTCATTCACTTCAGCAGTTTATCTTATGGCTTGTTTTCCAATTTACAGTTTTTTGATAGTGTTTCTCCGTTCTCGGATGAAGAAGTTGATACGGTTCGAGAAGTTTTGGCTAGACATCTTTATGTGAATTTGACATTTTTGTTGGCCGGTAGTGCACTAGTTCAAATGTATAGTGCGAATTTGACATTGTGTTCATCCTCATGTATTTCATTTTGACATTATATAGTTGTTGATGCTCATCATGTATTTCAAATGTAGTAGTACACTAGTTTATATATGTTTCACTGTTAAATCAACCTGATATGTTAATGAAGGAAGGTTGTTTTTAAACTATGGTTAGCTAGTGGATTGTAAATATTGTATCATGTTTTGCAGACAATTTGGGAATTATATAAATATATAGTAGTCATTTTAAAAATAAAAACTAAGAGAAGACGTCTTGAAATTAAATTAAGGACGCCAAGCAATAACTTAAGAAGTCCTTAAGTAAACAGAGGATGCCTCATATGATAGTTTAACAAAAAAAACTAAAAAAGGCGTCCTGAAAATAAATTAAAGACGCCTCATATGACGATCCATCATTTCATCAGGACTGCTCATATGAGGCGTCCTTAATATAAATCAGGACGCCTCATATGAGGAGTCCTGAATTTATTTCAGGACGCCTCATATGAGGCGACCTGAATTAATTTCAGGACGCCTCATATGAGACGTCCTGAAATTAATTCAGGTCGCCTAATATTAGGCGTCCTGAAATAAATTCAGGACGCCAAACTTCAACAAAACGACTACCCAACTCGAGACGTCCCTCTGAAAAAGGACGTTAATTGGGTTTTATTTAGGTCGTTTTTTCATTTTTTTTGTAGTAGTGTCTACTCAAAAGCGAAGGCAAAGTGATCAGGTAGTGCTGTTGGATGTTATCTTTTACTTCTTTCATTTAGTTGAATGTTTAGCGCATACGTTCAATCACTATATTAGTACATACATTCAAGCAACATTTACTTTTTATTTTTATGGTTAACAAATTGATTATGTATTTTACTTTCAATCACTATATTAGTTCCTTGGATGATATTTTCCTTTGAAACAATAGGAAGAGTCGTGGTCATCTATTTGTTGTTGCTTTTTTAATACATCATTCAATTACTATGAGTTCCTTGAATGATGGAGTAAGTAAAGTACATCATTTTATCTTTGTTTGCTTTTTTTTTTTTTTTGTGGCTGCAAAGTGGAGGTAGGAGCAGCTTTTTTATATGTAATTCATTTGGAAACTAATTCGTCTAGTAGCTCTTTCCCACCTAGAATGGTTGCTGAAAACAATTGAAAATAAGTTATAGGAACTTGAGCACTGGCAAATAATTAGAATTGGTCAATAAGAATAACTGAATAAGAAAGTAATGAAATATTTATGGCTATTAGTTTCTTTCATATTTAAGTTTTTTTTTTTTTTTTTTTGAGTTGGAGTTGAACTAATGTGTTGTTAGTTTTTCATTATCCATTACAAGTTGTCAACAACTCTACATGTATTTAATAGCTTTAGCTTCATTAATCACTCCACTATTCAATATTTCTCATTGAAGTACTTTTTACTCACTAGCAGATTTTTTTTCCCTTCTTCTTTGGTATGATAAAGATTTAATCTTTTATTAAGATTTAATTCATTTCACCAAAATTTTGTGTCCATATCATCCTACATTCCTGCATACCTTTGCATTTCCACTGAAAGAAGAAGGTTCTTCATGCCTTAGAAATTACAGGGATGTTGATTAAAATCTGATTATTGTATTCCCCATCTGAGACTTGGATGCTGATAAAAAAATTATCTGATCATTTATGGCTATTTGTTTCAATGTAGTGTAGGCAGATGAGTTGAAATTAGACATGGTTAGGTATCAAGAAGTATGGGTAGTTCAACTAATTTTGAGAGGTACTCTATTGTGGTTTAGGTGTAGACATTGATTCTAGAAGTATGGGCAGTTCAATTGATTTTGAGAGCTACTGTTATGGTATTGGTATTGTACTTAACTAAGATTAGGATAGAAGGACTGAATTATGTCAGTATTGACATTCCTCGATATGTGTCCCTCATCTAAGATTAGGATAGAAGGTACCTCAAGTAATATCTTTTAGCAAGATGTTGATGCGTGGCCAGTACCAGTATCATAGTCAATTGAAAAGAATTGTTTATATCCTAGGAAAAGGATACTCTTCTGCTCTACCCACTATTTTAAAGCTTCAAGTTTATTTAATCAATTCAAACTTAAGCAGATATTCTAACCTATTGTTAGAATCTATATTTTGATTGGACTTCTAAATTTTAAGCAGACAATTCTATTACCAAAATTTCTACCCTGATTCCAACTTCTCACTCGAAATTATCCAAGTGTCAATTTATCTGCTTCCTCAGAAATGCTAAGTATTGTCCCCTTGATATCCACTGCACCCTTTTTATGTAACGGACCACCACCGTTAAGGACTCAGTCAAAGACCTCTATCCCCGGAGCATTAATGTATCTTTGAATCGATGTAAAAGAGCCTGTTTCTCATGAGACATCGGTGTCTCAGGAGCATTTGGAGGTCGCTTAACGGCGAAGTGAGTCCTTTGTGTATGCACCATTCTCCCCACCTAAGGATGAAACCTACCCTAATAAGTGTATGATAAAGCAACACAACATAACAACTAAACAGGGAAGGTATGTGTGAATATTGTATATTGCCACTATATGTAGTGCATGCAAGACTGATATCAGAATCATACGTTCTGATACCAAATTGCAACGTCCTTCCATTTTACTTAACATAATGACTAATTAAAGGTTGATTGACCACTAAGTAATGCTTCATCAATTACCAAAATATACAAAATAAACTAGAGTATGCAGAATGAACCTTAACGTGGCAATATACAATCATCTTGTTAGCTCTCATGTGTTTTGATGATGACAAGCAAAGATTCTTCCAAATTAAACAATAGTTCAAAATGTTAGAAGAAAGTTAAATGGTAAATCATGCTCGAGTAGGAATCAGGCATGCCCGAGCATCATCGGGAAAAAATACAAAAGCATGTAAATTATAAGAACTATGCCCGAGCAATTCACCAGTGATGCCCGAGCGTAGTCCGGCCTGAAGCTAAGTTTTCAAGGATTTGTTTTACTATGCCCGAGCAAAGTATTAATGATGCTCGAGAATTGTCGTGAGTTCCTAAATTTTATGAAGACTATGCCTGAGCAAGGATAAATGTTGCCCGAGCATAGTGCTCAAGCATAGGTAGGAAATTGCTCGAGCAAGCTACCAAGTTCTTGAGTCCTTTTGAAATTGCTCTGCACATGCTCGAGTATAATTTCGTATTGCCCGAGCAACATGCTCGAGCAGGAGTGGAGTGTTGCCCGAGCAACAGCTCTTAGAGTCTTAACATGCGTCTCTGGATGGATGTCGCTCGAGCAAAGGTATAGAGTTGCTCGAGCAGGATAACTTCACTTCTTTATCTTTCTCTCAGAAAGAAGCATGCCCGAGCATACTTTTTGCTTGCCCAAGCAACATGCTCGAGCAAGGGCAAAAGCTTGCTCGAGCAAAGTCGGGACTCCTTCATTTCTCGCTCTCTGTATGATGTATGCCCAAGCAAGATAATAGCTTGCTCGAGCAGTATGCTCGAGCAGACATGAATCCTTGCTCGAGCAAGGTTGGCGTTCTATATTCAAATGGTCTCTGTCCATCATTTGCCCGAGCATCACTATCACCATGCCCGAGCATGAGCAATACCATGCCCGAGCATAGTAAGTATCTTGCTCGAGTATTATCGACTCAAGAAACTTTCCTATGCTTTCAAGACCTCTTTGCCCGAGTAACTCTTATGGGTGCTCGAGCAGGTTGCTCGAGCAGAAGCTCAAATGTGCCCAAGCATATTTCGATGTTTCCAATTTCTAACGTATTCTTTTAATCATTGCTCGAGCAAGATTGAATCATGCCCGAGCATGATTATGCTCTGTTTCAGAAAACGATACAGATTCCAAGTGAATTCTCGTGGGTTATGTTCTAATTACTTATTCGGTATTTGAATGATATTTAAACATAACACTAATCTCCATTTGAGCATGTTTCATGTTGTTTAATCAATGTTTAGCAGAAAAGCATGAGGTCTGACAGAAGCAATAAATGCAAGTTGCCATAAACTATGATTTCCTCGGTAACCAAATTCTGAGCAAACGTAAAGCAGTTACAAACATTCTCCATCATCTTAAATGCTATTTCACAATGGGAAGAACAAAGAGAATGAAGGAATGTTGGAACTGCAAATCCAGCTGGAATATTTGAACAATGAAGAATATCATTCGTAACGTCATAAGTCTAACGAAAACTTTTAAGTCTCTCAACGGTCGATCTTCAAGCTTCTCCAACGGTCATAATTGATTCAACTATAAATACCAAAAGCATTGAAGTCTCCAACTACCGAATTGTTGAGCATTCATTTCGAGTTATTACAACTTTACTGTTTCATTTATTCGGATATACTTTGTTCATCAGTGTTTAATATTTATCTACTCGTGAGGAGTTGTCAAACACTTTATTTAGATTTCTTTGTTGTAAAATCTTAAGGTTGTGGAACCTTAAGTAAGGGTGTACGATTACAACTTGAAGGGGGAGCGAGTCCTAGAGTAAGGATCGTCCGAGTACAAAGTGTGTAAGTGTATTGTGATTAAGAGTTAGTGAAATCCCAAGGTGTGCTTGGGGACTGGACGTAGGTCATTGAATTAGACCGATTAGTATAAATTCTCTGTGTCCATTATCCTTACTCTCAGTCTCTGTTTGTCGCTCTCTAGTAGTAAGATTATTTAGAACGAAAAATTTTTATAATCACCTATTCACCCCCCCTCTAGGTGATATTCCATCTTCACATCTTACCTAAACCAAAATGATAGAAGCACTACTTTAAGCAGAAGTAGCCTAAGCTTCCAAGGTCTTCCCTGATGGACCCGCGGGAAACTATCACTTGAAAAATATGGTAACCATCAATCCAATTTATTACGAATATTAATATGTGTTAGTGAGGTGCCAAGTGTAACAATTTATATAACAAAGTATTAAAAATATAATTCACCAATATCCACATCACAAACTTTCATATCATAAATTCTATATCAGAAATTATGTATCATGGTTTTCATTAACACAGTTCCCAAGATGTCTCCCATGGTTCATTATTCTTCGATCTAAAAAAAAGAACAAAAAAATATAGATTTAGTTTTATTATTATTACTATCATATAATTTCACTTTTCACAATCAGAGAAGCATCAGGGGAGCACAATTATTTCGGTTTTCCTTTTCTCTTTTATTTGAACACTGCGCTATATATATATATATATATATATGACTCAGCAAGATTTCCTCTTCTCTTTTACAAACAATAGACGCATAAATAAATAGGGTTTAAACTTCTCATGCAAGAAGATTCTAGCACACACATGAAATGGTGGGACCCACACGTATATATAATGCTATATAATGCTCATTATATATACGTGTGGGTCCCACCATTTCATATATGTATGACATAAGAAAACACTTCTTCTACATGTTTTTCCCTATATATATATATATATATATATATATTAAACACTAACTTTTCTTTCTCCTATCATTCTCCCAAAGAATATGTATAGGTTTATATTAGTAAGATAAAAATCCCTATACAGTGGAACATTTATATCTTAAAAAGTTAGTTAACTAGGCTGTTTACCTGGAAACACACACACACACACACTCGCCAAAATATTTATGAAGCCACCTGCTATATCTATAAGCATAAGCAGTAAGTTTAAAATTAATAGAACCATGATAAATATCAGCAAGGCTTTTTATTTTTATTTTTTTTATGTACAATATCTTTTTTTTTTTTAAATGCGATGAAGATACAGAACCTTCAACTTTTATTTCTTGCTTCCAGGTACTTTGGTGAACACACACACGCTTATCTATATATATATATATAAGAAAGCTAGGTTCCCTGGTTCCTAATTAATATATATACATATATATAATAAGTAAATACTGCAACACTTTGACAGCCAAGAACGGTTTTGACTGCAACTTCCTGTTATATTCCATCATTTAAGCTCCTCTGTTTAAACCATAAAACCTAGACCTATAGGCAGCAACTTCGTGTGGAAGGAATCATGGAAACCAGGAGGAGAAAACTCAGAGACTTACCTTTGGTTTTGAGCACGTTCGAATGCTTTGATTCTCACCAATCCACAATCCCCTGTTTTCGAAATTTAAAATAGGCTAACCAAATGAGCTGAAACTATTATCTTCTTCCTCAGTTTTCTCTCTTTCTCGGTCTCTGCCTCTGCGTTTCTGTCTCTAGATGAATGAAGACGACAAGGGTAATTATAAGAACTTGAGGGTCTGGTTGGAGAGAAAAGCTAATGGTACGATGGAAAGAATGTCCAATGGTTGAAAGCGTTAAGGTCGAGATGCATGGGGCTGAAACTGACGCAAGAAGAAGTATGGTCGTCTGACTCTGCTGCGCCGTTTAGCCGCTGGTGTGATCTTTTATTGTGATTTCTTTTTCTCTTTTCAGTCTTCTCTGTGCTCGACGATTACGTGTGAGTGTGTGTTCATTCGCTGCTTCTCTTTCTTTCCTTTTTTTTCCTTTTCTTTTTGTTTTACCTGATACTTGTTGGGCCAGCTAATGCAATATCTCTAATAAGAGAGTATGGCTGAATAGTTTATATTCATATGGGCTTAAGGAAATAAATCAAAAGATGGGTTGTGTTGTGTCGGTTTGAAATGAATATTAGAGGAATAGAAAATTGGTGTTTTCCATGACATTGTAAAATTATCCTACTTAATTCTTCACAAGGATTTTATTTGCAAGGAAATAAATTCCTAGTTTTTTTTCAAATAATAAATTTTAATTAGTTGGTCAAATTCCTCCGTTTAATTCACATATATTATCTCTAATTTTTTTTTTGGCGTAATTTATTCCCTATTTGAATAATTCTTTTCCCAAAATAAATTAAGGGAAAAATAAGCCTAAATCTCCAATAATTATTGTCAAAATTCTTTTAAGCCAAAATTTCATAATTAATTTTTCTAAATTATTCAAACTTTAAAATCCCAAAATTTGGGATGTTATATTAGTGTAGTGGGGTTAAAATTTTTTAATTAACTCATCTTTCTCTTTTATTATATATGTTTTCTTTTTAAAAATTTTACAACCCTACTTTCTCAATTATTTTACTTTTAATTCTCATCCGCCACCGTCAGTACCGTCCTCATTATCGATGCCTACGCCTATTTCGTCACTCCCTCGCTCTCTTTTCCAAATATCTTCTACTCCCTCATATCCTAATTATATGATAACTGTTCTGGTGTAGAACTAGGACACTAGCCCTAGGGGGCTAGTATGTTGATATTGGTTAGGACTTGACCTAGGAGCGATTCCTAGGGCCTACATACCCTGAAGAGGGATCAAAGTCCATGTAGTTCGAGGATTACTAGAGGCGTTTAGCCAAGGGGGTGGTGTGTGTGCTATGTGTGCAGTATATGCAAATGAGAGAGAGCGTAGAAGAAGATATGTACCTTTAGGGTTTAACTCTTATTTATAGAGTGTACCTTAGGGTTAGGGATCTTGATCCCGTGCGATATGTATCCGAAGATCTAGGCAACCGTCCCCTTGAATAGGTCCTTCGGTTTGGATCTGTGGGTCGGTTGAGATCCTTGCGCGGACTGCCCCCTGATGGGCCGGTTATCTAATGGGCCTAGATTTAGGTCCATAACAGTTGCCCCCAAGCTCGGTAGTTCAGGTCTCTGAGCTGCCGAGATTAATTATTTGCTTGGCGGTGAAATACAGACTTGGTCGAGATGTATCCAGCTTATCCGGGTTGTTTGGGAAGAAATAAGATCCTTTGCTAGTGTGCGCAAACTGCTTAGTTTGCTAATTTCGAATGCTTGTTCGAGTTTGGATTAATCCCGGTTATTGACAATTGTATAGTAATTTCCCCATCCTGGTAGCTCAGGTCTCTAGGCTTCTGGGTTGGATCTGTTGTTGAATCCGGATATCGTATCCGAGTTGCTACCACTTGTTTGATTTTGATAAAGTTTCTGTCCGAGTTTCGACAAGCCCCGGATTTACTTATATTCTGATTGAATTGCCCCCAGACATGTAGTCTGGGTTAATTTGCTTTGAAACTTCGTTGACTTGATCATTAATGAAAGTTTGTTCACTTCCCGATCAATTCGAATATTTATGTAGTATTTCATCCGTGTCCACGATGAACTGATATAGTGAACTCGCATTTGTTTTAGGAGTACTATTGAGTGACCGGGCCAGGGTCATAGTTATGTAGAGTCCTCTTGTACTCTTCTGGTGTTCGAGACTAGGTGTATGGGTAGGGGTTTTCTACTTAACCACGCTACGGGGTTCGGAGTCATTATCCGGTATCTTAACCAGGGTAAGGGCAAACTTTCACATGCTCAGCCGTGGTCGTAGGGACACACATTTAAACATTTCGACCTGATCAGGGTCCGACATGACTATTCGCCTTCTTATCTAGGTGTCAGTTTCGATGCATCAAAATATTTACAAGGGAAAATAACAGCGGCCTCACGTAGTTTAAGTACCCTGGCTCGTTGGCCCCAGTGTTAATACAAGGGCTGATGACAGCGACCTCGTGTAGTTTAAATACCCAGGCTCGTTGGCCCCGGTCTTAATACAAGGGCTGATGACAGCGGCCTCGTGTAGTTTACATACCTGGGCTCGTTGGCCCCGGTCTTAATACAAGGGCTGATGACAGCAGCCTCGTGTAGTTTAAGGACCCGGGCTCGTTGGCCCCAGTGTTAGCTTGTACCCTTGGTTGGAGTATGACTGGGTTGAGTAACCCGAGATGTTGTCCATTCCCTTGTAGGTACTTGGCACATCGTTAAATGTCCAAAATATTTGCAAGGGCTGATAACAGCGGCCTCGCGTAATTTAGAAACCGGGTTAAGTCTTGGAAGCGACCGAGTTGCGAAAGCTTACAGTGACGACTTCACTTGACTGAAAATACGGGTTAAGTTTTGGAAGCGACCGAGTTACAAAAGCTTACGGTGACAACTTCACTTGACTGAAAAGCCAAGTTCGATGACCCTTGCACGGAGCCTGGACTTTAACTGCATTAAGTGTAACCGGGTTCCGCCTTCTTTCTCTTTTGGAGGTGGACTCCTAAGCAAAAATTTACACGGAGCCCGGATTTTAACTATACTAAGTGTAACCGGGCCGATTTTTACTGGATTCAATGTAAGCGGATTCAGTCCGTACTAGGTGTCGTAACCCAAGATTCATTAGTCCAATAAGGGTGTCGTAACCTTGAACTCGTTTATCCAATATGGGTGTCGTAACCCTGGTTTCGTTTATCCATTATGGGTATCGTAACCCCGAATTCGTTTATCCAGTCTGTTGTCCCCCAGCTCGGTAGTTCAGGTCTCTGAGCTGCCGGGTTGTGTTGATTTACCAACCCGGATCAGACTGTTCGTGATTGTCGGGATTGCTTGCGTGCTGACCCGAGATTCCGAGTTTTAACTTAACACCGAGATTATGGGTTAACATACTTTAATACTGAGATTCCGGGTTGAGATATTCGAACACCGAGATTCCGGGTTTATTATTTCTGAAAAACGGGTTTGTTTACCCATAATTCAACCATTTAAACAGATTTGGCAGCATTGCCGTCGCAACATGGTTTATGAAAACAGGTTTGTTTACCTCGGATTCATACATGTAAATAGACTTGGCGGGATAGCCGCCGCAACACGGAGCCCGAGTTTTAACCAAATTCAGTTTAACCGGGGTTCGCCTTTTTGTTTCACGCAAGATTTGGCACAGAGTCGGGATTTTAACCAGATTCGGTGTAACCGGGGTCCGCCTTCAAATTTACACGGAGTTGGGATCTTAACCAGATTCGGTGTAACCGGGGTCCGCCCTCAAAAATTTATACAGAGCCGGGATCTTAACGAGATTTTACCAGATTCGGTGTAATCGGGGTCTGCCCTCATGAAAACGGGTTTGTGTGCCTCGGATTAAAGCATGTATATAAACTTGGCGGCATAACAGAATTATATGTTGTTTAAATGACTATACATTCTGAAGTAGCCATAATTGTTTTCTTTTTTGGCATAACAGAAGAAACTTTATAAAAGAAACTGCAATATTCATGAGGTCAATGAACAACATACATGTTCAAACTCCTTTTGTGGCATAAAGATAATCATTATTGTTCTGGTATAGAACTCAGGTGTCCAGCCTTATGAGTGGGCTGATGTTTTGATGTTGGATTAAAGGACTCTTCCTGGATGCTTATGGGAGAAGCATACAGTTGGAGTGGGAATCACTGTACACAACCGAGCTCTTGGCCTATGGAGTGGGGTGTGTGCACAGTGTGACAATAGGTAAAATAGCTCAAGGGTAGAACGTTTGTACCTTGGGTCGCTGCTTTAGTATTTATAGAGCATACCTAGAGCAGCCTATTGTGATTTCCGGCCCATGATCCGAACTGCCTTACCCTGTGCAGAGGTGCTCCTATATTACCGGGGCAGTTGAGATTCTTCAGGATAACAGGCGAGACCGGGTCTACCATGTCTGCCCGTGGTTGGGCCTTATCGCCATTGGGCTTAATCCAGATCCGTATCAGTTGCCCCCCAGCTCGGTAGTTTAAAGTCTTGGACTGCCGGGGTATATGATGTCCTGGATAAGTCATTCGAGGTACTACCCGTCTCCCAACGTTTGCGTCAGGCTAGAATTTGTTGAACTCATCTCCCTGGGTACGTGGTATCATCGCAAGATCCAATGAACCGGGGTGGCATCCTGTGTCTCGTGAAATCTTATATTGTCGTCATATGGCTTGAGGACTAGTGGTGAATACCGACGGCCAAAGGGGAACCGAGGTAATAACCTCCGGCCCCGAGGAGTCCCGTGGTGAGAGCTGCCGACCTAAGGGTTCGAGGTGGTATATGTAGGTCCTAGCGTGATTCCGGTCGCCACTTGATGCCGGGGTTGTAGCCCGGCATTCGAAGATCCGAGGTGGTTGGCTTGACCACTATGTGACTCTTGGGGAATACCCCTCTGATCCTACCATGATTGCCTGTGACACCTGGCTCTCACGGATTAGAGACGGGTTTCCTCCATCACACCTCGCCGCCCCCGGGTTTCGTGCGCATTTAATGCTCTAGAGGCATGCCGTACGTCACCTCAACTTTTGGGGCGAAAAGTCACCTCTTCCCCTGACGGTTGGGTTGCTTTTCAACTTCCCTCCTCTTTTCTTTACGTTAAACCATGTTGGGATTCTTCATTCCGTCACTTTACTCTCAACACTAAAAACTTCCTCCGCACAAAGTTCCCTCTGCACCTGAGAATCTCTGCTCCTGCAAACTTTCCACAGTCTGCCAACTTCGACCGTGAAGTGTTCTTGCTCCACCTCCTTTAGTCGATTTCCTGTGCCCAGAGGCTACTTGTGAATCCCTGCTTGCTTTACTTTCCTCCGCTTCTCTTGCTTACAGGTATATTTTCCAGTCTTATAAGAAGTTTTGCATTCTTGCATTTTAAATTTCTTGCTTCTCCTCCGTTTTCGTTCATCTTTGGGGAGTCTTCGAGTGTATTTCTGGGTTTCTCCTGAGTTGGGAGTTGGCGTTTGTGGGTAGTTTGTGGGCTGACGTTTCTGGTTGTGTGTGCGAATATCGCCATCACACACGTAGGTTTTTGCTTTTCCTCTTTGGTTCGCTCCCAAAGTCTTCCCCCTTTTTTCTTATCAACCCTTCTATGACTGTATAGGTTTGAACCTTTGATGGATAGGGGAAAGCGCCCAATGTCTTCAAATCAACCTTTAGATCCGACCGGCGATGAGGCCCTGCGAGCCCGCTATCCTCATTTTAGTTTCTTGATCTTAGGAACTCCACTGACCGAGGAGGAGAAACTAGCCTCGGTTCTCCGGGGTGGATCAGGTAGTAGGAGCGCTAGGGGTTCCTAGCCGTCCGTTCCTATGTCCAGCCAATTGGAGTCTACCCCCATCAAGCTTGACTCTGATAGTTCACCTGAGACCAAGGCCGTTTCGGCCGAGCCTATCAACTTCTTTGAGGAGCGTCGTCCAACCGGGTCGGGGTCCCTCCCGGATGGGTAAGTCGGTCCCTGCTGGGAGTGTGTTGCCCAGAGTTCTTCACTCATCGCGAGTGGGCAAGACCACATGGCCAACATTATTCTGGGCTCATGTCGTCATAACTTGTCATCCGAGGCTATCTCGGCTTCTGTGGGGGAACGTTTCCCGGACTCCAATCCTTCTGAATTTTCAAAGAGTAGCCTATTTCCATCAGGTATCCCTCTTAACTCTGACTATGGATTTTTATTTGTTCATGTTGTAGGTAAATGGAGTCCACATCTTCTCCCCGTTTGTCCTTGTCCAAAGTGGAGGCCGACTCCGACTGTCCTTCCCCGACTATGAAAGCTAAATATCCGTGGGTGACGCATGAAATGCTGACGACACGTTCACTGATGACGGTTGAATCGGTGGGTCGATTGGAGTCACCGGGGTCATTAGGATGTTTTCTGGCTCCTCCCGAGGATGGCGAGCTGATCTCTCGACCCGGGAGCCCGGATCCCCCAATTTCTTTCTTTTCTATCGGGAGTACATGTCTCGGCTCGGTATTCGCTTCCCGTTCACCGAGTTTCAAATGTCTGTCCTTCATTACCTTCACCTCGCCCCTTCTCAGCTTCACCCAAACAGGTGGGTTTACCTGGCGGCATTCAAATATCTCTGCGATTCGATGGAGCTTGCCATCCCTTGCACCGCCGCCCTTTTCCTTTATTTCTTCTCTCCTTTTACCCCTCGCTCGGGTAGAGAGCCGGCCACCTTGAAGGGGCTGACTTCTCTCCGGAGTGAAGCGGACATAAAGCTTTTTACTTCCTTTTCTGAATCCTTCATGCATTTCAAAAATGCTTTCTTCAAGGTGGTTGCCACTGTTTGCGAGCAACCTTGGTTTCTGAAGGGCGCTGAAGGCCCGACGTAGAGTGACGTTTTCCCCTCTATTGGACCTCTTACCATCACAAGTCTACCTCCTCCTCTTATCAATTCGATGCCAAAGACCTCACCGAGGAGGAGAGGGAGCAAGCAGCTCGGTTGGCTTCGTATGTTGAAGAGAACGGGGTTAAGAGCGTGACCTTCTATATTAAGAAGGTCGGCGTGGAGTAGGGATCGGCCTCCAGTATGACTTTATTAATATTACCTCTGCCGTTTATCAAATGCTACTTTCTTGATTTTTCTCATGAACTTGGTTTCTAACATTTCCTTAAATTCTTGACAGATCCAGGTGCCATGGAACTGAATCCAGATTACCTCGTCTATGTGAGGCTGGCAGGAGGGGGCCGACAGAGAAGGCATCAAAGAAACAGGCCGCTGCCGAGCCCCAGAAAAAGAAAGCTCCTGCCGCTACGGCCCCAAAGTCCTCCCGGCCAAAAAGACGAAAGTTGGGGATACACAGATGGCCCCTTCTTCCGCTCCCTCCTCCACTCCGACCGGGGTATCACCTTCTGCAGACATCCATCCCTCCACCGAAAAGGGAAAAGACGTGCTTCCTTCTGACTCGGCGTGTCCCCCTTCTCCTCCAAAGACCACATCTACTACTCCTCGTCCTGGCAGCCTCAAACGTGGCTAGGCCTGGGAAGGTAGCGTCTCGGAAGAACTCGGCACAGCCTTCTCTCCGCCGCGCCGGTTTTTAAGCCCATAGCCTCTTTCTGATGAGGATGTATTGTGGTTTGATAACTCCATAACACATTATAGAGCTGTTCGACCCAGCTAGTGTTGGCGTACTCCATCTTTTTCCTTAGGCCGTCGAGGATTATCTTATTCGCCGCCTCGACTTGACCGTTTGATTGAGGGTGTTTGACAAAGGCGAAGTGGTGTGTGACTCCGAGGCCGACCATCATGTCCTGGAAGTTCCTGTTGGAGTCCGGCTAGGAGTGCCTCGTACTCGGCCTGATTGTTTGATGTTGGGAAATTTAGCTGTAGGGAATGTTCAATTGCGATTCCTTCTGGGCTTTCTATGATTATCCCGGCCCCACTTCCCTTGGAGTTCGAGGATCCGTCGACATATACTTTCCAGAGGTCTACGTTTCCAATATCCTTATTGGTCGGGGTCAGCTCCCGGATGAAGTCGGCCAAAGCTTGTGACTTAATGGCATGTCGGGCTTCGTAAGTGATGTCGAACTCAGATAGTTCTATGGCCCAACTGATCATCCTGCCAGCCAGGTCGGGTTTATGTAGCACCTGCCGAATCGGCTGGCTGGTCCGAACCACGATTTTGTGAGCTTGGAAATACGGGCGAAGCCTTCTCGTCGTTGTCTATATGGCGAAAGCCAATTTTTCCAATTTCTGGTACCTGAACTCCGAGCTCTGCAGGGCTTTGCTTACGAAGTATATGGGTTCCTGACCGTTCTCAGATTCTCGGACTAATGCCGAGCTCACTGCCTCTTCTCCGACCGAAAGATAAAGGAATAGAGTCTCTCCAGGCTGAGGTTTTGATAGAACTAGCAGAGTTGCCAAGCATTGTTTGATTTTTTCGAATGCGTCGTCACACTCCGGGCTCCAGTCCCCTGTTGCTTTCTTCTTTAACAGTTTGAAGAAGGGGAGGGCGTTCTCTGCCGACCTCGGCAAGAACCTGGTTAGCGCGGCCTGTCTTCCCGTTAACTGTTGCACATCTTTCTTGTTTCGGGGCGTTTGCATGTCTAAAACGACCTTACATTTATCCGGGTTGGCCTCGATGCCACGGCTGGTCAACAAGAAACCCAGAAACTTTCCGGCCGGAACTCCAAAATCACATTTGGCCGGGTTTAGCTGGATTCTAAATTTCCTCAATTTGTTGAACGTCTGCTCGAGGTCTCGTATATGGTTGCCGGGGTCATACGACTTAACGATCATGTCGTCGATGTAGACCTCGATATTTTGGCAGATCTGGTCCTCGAACACCTTGTTCATCATCCTCTGGTATGTTGCCCCGACGTTTTTTAGGTCGAATGGCATAACGTTCTAACAGTAGTTTCATTTTTCTGTGATGAAGGCGGTGGCCTCTTGGTCGTCAGGGTGCATGGCGATCTGGTTGTACCCTGAGTAGGCATCCATGAAAGACATCAGTTGAAATCCGGATGAGTTATCTACAAGTTGGTCGATGTTTGGCATAGGATAGGCGTCTTTTGGGCATGCCTTATTAAGATTTGTGTAATCTGTGCATACCCTCCACTCGCCATTTGGTTTCAAAACCATTACCACGTTGGAAAGCAATGTGGTGTATCATATTTCTCTGATGAAACCGGCTTCCAACAACTCATCCACGTGCTGGTTAAGTGCCACTTGCCTATCTGGTGCCCTTTTTCTCTTCTTCTGGGCCACTGGAGTTGAACCTGGCCGAATAGTCAATCTGTGACAACAGAATTCGGGATCAATCCCGGGTACTTCAGTCGTGCTCCAGGCAAAAACATCTCGATTGATTGCTAGGAATTCTTCCATCCTTAATCTCAAGTCCGGGCTTAGCGCCCTGCCTATCTTTGTAATCTGGTCTAGGTTGTTCCCGACTATAAGTTCTTCCAACTCTCCTTCAGGCTCTGGCCGGGGGATCTCAGGTTCGTCTCGCAAGTCCAACTCGACCATATTAACCGGATGGTTGCGTTTTCCCCCTTCTCGGCTGTTCGAACCAGGTTTGGAAGGGGGTGGTACTGCACTTTCGCCTTCTTTGATCGTCTCAAAGTAGCACTGTCGGGATTCCTTTTGGTCGCCTTTAATGGTGATGACTCGGTTGGTGTTACTCACCATTTTTATCTTCTGATGCTTGGTGGACTCCAGCATATCCCATTTATGAATGGTCGGCCTTCCCAAAATGATATTGTAGGGCGAGGGGAACTCGGCCACAATAAATCTTACCCGGTCCGTCCTGAAGCCTTCCTTCGTTCCCAGAGTCAGTCGTAGGTCGATATACCCCTTGGGTGGGGAGAGCTCTCCATTAAAACCGACAAGGGTTGTCTTGCAAGGCTTCAGATCTTCCTTATTGAGATTCATCCTTTTGAAGGCGTCCCAGATAATAATGTCTGCCGAGCTCCCAGTGTCTATGAATATTCTTTTGACCCGGCAGTTGACAAGGGTTCCCATGATTACCAGGCCGTCCTGATGGACGGGTACCACGTCCTTCATATCTTCCTAGGTGAAAAGGAGCTGAGGTCGTTCCGCTTTATTCGTCGCCTCCGGATCTTCCTTGAATTTAGGACGGTCCCTAACTGAGAGGACCTCTTTTAAGTATTTCCTTCGCTCTCGCCGTGTCACCACCTCCACCAAAGGCTGCACTGATCATGTTGCAATCGAACTCGGCCTCGGGAAATTCATCTTCCTCGGACCCCAGCTTCTGCCGTTTATCATCCTTTTTCCTCTCGGGAGCCGGGCTATCCAGTTGATCACCCTGTTTTCGCTTCTCTCTTTTCCGCCCCTGCGTTTTGATCACGTATTGGCACAATTTTCACTCTCTGACGAATTTATCGATGGCGTCCCAGAGCTCAGAGCATTGGTCACTGGTATGCCCCGGACTATCGTGAAAGGAGCAGAAGCGGGTCTGGTCCGTACTGGCTCGTTTTCTGAGTGGCCGAGGCCTCTCAATCTTTTGTATCTCGGTCGATGCCACTTCTCTCCATAACTGGGAGTGGAAACATTTAAAGGGGTGTAATTGTTATACTTACCCTTCAACTCCGGCTTTGCACTAGAGGGCTTATTATCTGGGGCCTTGCCACGACGATCTTGCTTGCGATCCTCGGACTGGATTCTATCCCTTGGCGAGGTACTCCTGTCCGTGTCTCTTTGAGGAGCGTTTGCTAGGCGCATTTGCTCCACCTCAAGATACTTCTTCGACTGAGTTATGAAATCATTAAGATTTTTGGCCTGCTCTTTAAAGAACGATTCGACCAGGCGGGACTCTTGATCTAGGTCGTCATCTAAGAGGTGGACGTGTATAACCTCACTTAATCCACGTACTTGTAGGGCCGCCTGTTTAAAGCGATCCAAATAACTTTGGAGTGTTTTGTTGGGCCGCTGCCTAATCTTGGACAGGGTGTATTGGGACTTCGCTTGCCGTTTTCTTGTCGCAAAATGCAGCTCGAAGGCCTCGTCCAGGTCATCAAATTTATGGACCAACCCTACAGGTAGAGTGTGGAGCCATTTTAACGCTAGCCACTGCGGCAAAGATCCGAGTCATGATAGGTTCCCCAAGGCCTCTCACGAACATGACCACCTCAAACTCTTCCAGGTGAGTTGTCGGGTCTTGCGAACCGTCGTACTTTGTAAGATCGGTAAGATTGAGCTTCTCCGGGAAACGAGCGTTGAGGATCTCGTCCGAGAAAGGATTGTTGTCGATCTGCCCGACATACCTCCTCCGCTGATATCCGGTTGGAGGAGGCCGGGGTGGCTTGTCAACACGGGTTGACTTCTCCCTTTTTGACCCCTTGCTTGAGGAGGCCGGCCTCCTGCTTTGACCGGTTTCCGTTTCCTGTGTGATTTTGTAATGACGCGATCTGTCGCCTTCTTGGTCCTCTTCCCAGGTCTTATCGTCTCGATCCTCGTTAGAGGAGGCCGAGTCCCTTCTCTTGTACCTTTCTTCCAATCGCTGAAAATGGAGGGTGTGGCGCTTGTCCATGTTCTCCATATGCCTCATCATCGCAAGCATCGAGTTTTGGAGGAGGCGGAAATTTGGATTCGCGGCCGAGATGTTTTAGTCGACGACCGGATTGGAGTTATGAGGCTCGTGGTGACAGTTTCTCGGAGCCGAGGACTCCGTTTCGGACGGGTTGTCTTCCAAGGGCTAATCGTTATTGGGGATGACAGGTTCTTCTAGTTATTGCTCTGGTTGTGATAGTCGGTCTTCATTGTTCTGCTCATTGTCACCGAGAAGGTTGATCGGCTGCTCAGTGCGCTGTGGTTGCTGAGGTGGTTGACGCTGGTCTACTAGTCGAACCATCTCCGGCTACTTCTGGCTTGAACTTCGGGTGTTAACCCTCATTGGTCACGGGAATTGAAATTTATCAGTCCCCCCGGTCGGCGCCACTGTTCTGGTATAGAACTGAGGTGTCAAGCCTTATGAGTGGGCTGGTGATTTCCGGCCCATGATCCGAACTGCCTTACCCTGTGCGGAGGTGCTCCTATATTACCGAGGCAGTTGAGATCCTTCAGGATAACAGGCGAGACCGGGCTACCATGCCTAGCCGTGGTTGGGCCTTATCGCCATTGGGCTTAATCCAAATCCGTAACAATTATCATCAAGAGTGATAACTCCTGAGCAGCAATTTGGTGCACAAGAGTGATTAATAAATGGGCCATGTGTTGTGCAGAGACTTCATGGCGTAGTTATTGCATAGAACAATCAGTAACTCCGAATGATTGTGGTTGTGGAAAACAATGTCAGAGAACAGGCAATAGGGTCCTGAGACTGATGCAGGCCTTGTTGGTCACATTTATCTCAAAATAGTGATGTTGAAGGAGAAGAAGATCAATATGGCCGATGAGAAGAAACTTTCAAGCCATATCGCAAGATCAGTTTGACTCGTTCGTTCCTGTCCTTCATTAAATTAATACCACCCGTTCGATTTCATATGCAACCAAGCAAGTTGAAGAATTCTTGGGGATTTCATGTGTTTTTGATCAAGTGATCCAGCGTCTTGCATCATCTGTCTTGAAAACATAGGCTTCGAGGTAGCAAATTTGCCCATCGAAAAAGATTTAGCAAATCGTTCTTCGTGGAACTTGAGAAGAGTAAATGGATGAGCAAATAGATGAACCCATGTCTACTTTTTCCAGTGGGTATAAAAGGTATTTATTAGCCCACATATCTGACATAGAGGCTACAAAGAAATGTAATCTGTGAGGAGGCGTTATACTTATGCCCATTGACCTTGGGCCAAAAGCTTGTTTTTCCTTCCACAAGGTCGGTAAAAATTCTTTTCGATCCCACTGTGTTCCACAACCTTTAGTTGGGTAGGGTATAGAAAGCGGAGGACGTGGTCAATATGCCCTTGAAGAGACGCTCGTAGAAGGTCTGGAGAGAGCTTTCGTACATTTGGTGAATCTCGTGCACATTCTTCTCTCAGATGTGACGATAGAGGTGAACGATGACTGACTTCACAGAGTCAGGAATGAAGTTTGGATCACATCCCATGTCCTAAGATTATGGAGGTGGTAGTTGTGTTCGTTTGACGATCTGTGTTCGAACTTCCATGGTCATTCAAATTAGTGTCTCGGGTTGGGTGTGTTTTCCACGGTGGAGGCGACCCAATGCTGTCTTCCAGTGAACTTCTCTTTGGATGCAGTGAAGTATGAAAGATCAGAAACCCAAACTGGTCAATCAATCAAAAGATTATCAATATCAAAAATTTGAAGTCAATTCGACTTCGCAGTTAAGTTGACTTCAAATTGAATTCGATTTGAAGTCCGACTTCAAATTGACTTGAAAGAAATTTGCTCAACCAATTGTCCGTTATGATCAAAACCAATTCAATAAGTTTTCAATGTTCATGAAAACTCGAGTTAAGTTGGAAAACTCGAGTTTTGTATCTTGAAAGAAATTTGCTCAAAATCCAACCTTGCGAAAACACTATACCTCACTTAGTTAAAGTTTTCGATGTTTTCTCATTAAAAGAGAAAACTCGAGTTTTGGTTTCAAAACTCGAGTTTTGATCTTACAGAAACGTTTCTAGTGTTTTCAAAATAAATGAAAACTCGAGTTATGTTTTGAAAACTCGAGTTTCGAGCAGACAGAGAGCTCAGTAAGATTTGAACTTTTGAAAACTTGAGTTTTGATTTGGAAACTCCAGTCTTGAGATTTTGGACTAGAATTTGATTTTTCATTAAGAGTCCAAAACTCGAGTTAGTCACTTAATGACTCGAGTTTTGCACTATTCACTAAACATGTCCAAAATGCCAAATCGCGATGTTTGTCTCTGTAAAGAGAAAACTCGAGTTTAGTGTGAAAACTCGAGTTTTGCTCTTTTGTTAAATGTTCACTGGAACGAGAAAACTCGAGTTTGAAAGAACCAACTCGAGTTTCCATCGCGAGATTTGAATTTCGAAAAGAATGATTACGCAAACCTTCATGTGTGACCTCAATACTTTGTATCATTATTCATTACTAATCCTAACTATGTTTAATCAGTTTGTTAGTGAGTTTCAGATGATTTAGACAGGATTAAATGAAGATTTGAGCTAAAGCAAAAAGCAAGTCAGAACATTAAATGCAAAGCCCAGAAAAGTTGCATACTTCTGGTTAATCCACCTGCACACGTTTGGAATAGCAGAAAGAATGATTTCCACTTCCAGCATTAAGTACCCCAACGGATTGATTTGCAGAGAGTCAACTCTGAACAATCATACAGCTGGATTAAATGAAGATTAGAGAGAGAAGAAGACCAAAGCTTAATGTAATCATCTCCCAACATCACCAACGGTTAGATTTGGGATTACAACGGTCACTTAATGATCTCTACCTATAAATAGAGATGCATTCAAGTCTTCTCAAAAACTCAACCTGTGCAAGAACGAAAATCATTATAGTTGCATTTACTCTTTGAGTTCTTCTTGTAAAAGTGTCTGTTGACACATTCATACTTCAGTGATTATCATATCTACTCTTAGAGAGAGTTTATAGATTGTAAAATCATTTATTGATTTGTATATCTCAAGTCAAGGGGACTTGGAGATTGGGTTCATTGATTACAACTTGTAAGGGGGAGTAAGTTCTAGAGAGAGAATTACTCTTGAGTGCATAGTGTGTAATCAATCTTGTTATTGAGAAATCCCGGAGAGTCTGGGTACTGGACGTAGGTCAGGGTTGGACCGAACCAGTATAAATCTCTGTGTCTTGCTATTCTTCCCTTACTCTGTTTTACTTCTATTTCCTATCCGAAAAACAGAGTGTTTCGAAAAGAATTTTAAGAATCCCCAATTCACCCCCTCTTGGTGATTCAAGCTCCATTTACAATTGGTATCAGAGCAAGGTCTTCTCATAAGAGCTTAACATCTCGAGAAGGATCACCATGAACGGAATTCTGCAAAGTATTCGTAATGGCCAGCAAATATGGTCTTTGGAGAGTATTTGAAAGAGGCGACTATGAGCCATCCTCAGTCCAAGATGGCGTTCGGGTTCCCAAGCTTGAAGAAGAGTACGATGAGAATGACCGACAAAATGTCACTCTCAATAGTAAAGTTGTCCTCATGCTGCAAAGTGCTCTTAGTCAGCAAGAGTATTTCCGTATTTGTAATCTACCATCTGCAAAAGCTATGTGGGATGCTCTGGAGATAGCCCATGAAGGAACAATAGGAGTCAAGGAGAATAGAGTCAACACTCTAATGACGGAGTATGATCTCCTTCGAATGAAGACCGGAGAATCCATCATTGATTTCCAGCTGAGATTCACTCATCTTATCTATCAACTTGCTACATTGGGCAAGACATACGAGCAAACTGCTCAAGTAAGAAAAATCAGTGATTATCATATCTACTCTTAGAGAGAGTTTATAGATTGTAAAATCATTTATTGATTTGTATATCTCAAGTCAAGGGGACTTGGAGATTGGGTTCATTGATTACAACTTGTAAGGGGGAGTAAGTTCTAGAGAGAGAATTACTCTTGAGTGCAGAGTGGTAATCAATCTTGTTATTGAGAAATCCCGGAGAGTCTGGGTACTGGACATAGGTCAGGGTTGGACCGAACCAGTATAAATCTCTGTGTCTTGCTATTCTTCCCTTACTCTGTTTTACTTCTATTTCCTATCCGAAAAACAGAGTGTTTCCAAAAGAATTTTAAGAATCCCCAATTCACCCCCCTCTTGGTGATTCAAGCTCCATTTACAAAATAGTGTCTTTTTGGAGTACATAGGAGCTTCTTATAAGCACCTCAATAATCCTGAACTTTCCTAAATTGTATATACACAGTGTACTGACTGGTACTTAAAAAAAACTTCAGGATACTGACTGGTACTTAAAAAATACTTCAGGATAGTGAATGGTATTGAAAATATACTTAATGATCTTGAAAAATTATTTTAGGATGTTGAAAAAATATTTCGAGTCTTGGTGGTACTTAAAAATACTTGGGATGCGGCGAGGATCTTGGCGAGTGCGAAAATATACTTAATGATCTTGAAAAATTATTTTAGGATACTAACGGGTACTTCATGATCTTGAAAAATTATTTTAGAATGTTAAAAAATGTTTCGAGTGCGGCGATCTTGGAAAAATACTTCGGGATCTTGGCGAGGATGCGGCGGTGCGAAAAAATACTTAATGATCTTGAAAAATTATTTCTGATCTAAAATAATTTTTCAAGATCATTAAGTATTTTTTTAGTACCAACCAGTATCCTCAGTCAGCATCTTGAAGTATATTTTTCAGTACCCTGAAATATTTTTTCAACATCCTAATAATTTTTCAAGATCATGATGTATTTTTTCAGTACCGGGAAGTATCCTGAAGTTGATTATTCTAAAATGAATTTTGGCCCGTGGGCTGGCCCTAACCCTTGGGGCTATATAATTTTTGGCCCGTGCGGGCCTTTTAACAAGCGGGCTTTTTGGCCCTGTGGGCTTTTTGGCCTTAGCCCGCGCGGGTTAGGGCCTAACGGGCTGGGTGGCCCGTTTTGACAGCTCTATATACACTTACTGATCAATCTAGAACATGTAGCTACATTAACAAAGACTATACATCAACATAGGAGTATCTAAAATTGCATTAGGCTTCATGCTTCGAAAAAGTAGTGTCACCCATATTTGACTTAATTGAAAGACCTTTTATTCCACATTTGAAGGGATCCTTCCACTATGGTGTAGGGCTAATATTGTTCTCATACCCTTCTTCACCGTGTGTTGTATCATCAGAATACGAATGCCCTTGTAACAAAAATTCACACAAGTCAAGTCCTCCACAGTTTGTGACTTTGTGATGTCAAGACATTGTCATAGGATAGAACTTTAATCTCACTTAGACAAATACATAAACATAAAAGGCAAAAAAAGAAAAAACAGGAGTGTTGTTTTTGTAATACCCTGAAAATCTCACTTATGATAAGTATCATATTGAGTAAATAATACCTATTGGAAATAAGTGAATATATGGTCTCAACGACCTTATGGTAAATTTATCTTATTTTTGGGGTAGTTTCTCTTGAAAATAGAATAATTTGCAATTAGGTCCCTAAAAACGTTTGGAAAATTGCAAATAGGTCCCTAAACGTATTTACGGGCTATAAAATACCATGTGAAAATTATAAAGAGGCAAGTAAATATTTATTTGAAATAGGGAAGAATATTGTCCCTAATTTAGGTAATTTATTAAATTACTACCTTGGAAAAAATAAAGGGGGAAAAGTTAAAAAGTATTATAATGACCAAAATGCCCCCGTGAATTCAAATATAATGCATGAGGCATAAAACACTAATGTCAATACAAAAGTTGTGAGGTAATGAGCTATTCTAATTGAGAAAATTATCAAAAATTAGTAAGGAATTAATTAAGTAATTATTGGCTAATTACTTAAGCATGGACAAAGGAAAATTCAAAGATAATTATGTAAAACCCTAAAATTAGTGGTAAAAGGCTAAAAATTAGCATAAATATATTTGCTAATTAATTGGAAAATATGAAGGAAAATTAGTGAAATTAAGTAATTTGAAAGCCTAAATGCAAGAATGGACCAATAAGGGAATTTTGTGAAATTTTAAGAAAATTGAAATAAAAAATTAATTAATTAAATTAAAAAAATAAACATTCACAAATCCAAAAAAAGGGGCCAACCGAATTTTTGGGCAAAAATGGATAAGAATGAAAGGAAAATATCATGTGCAACTTGTATTATAATAATAATATAATTTATGTGGAAAACATAGAAAAGAGTAAATAAACACCGATAGGAATTGGATCCTGACTGGAAAACCATGAACAATGTTTCTAAAGTCAGTAAAGAATATGAAAGTGTGGATTTTTATCTTGAAGTAGACTGTTCCGGAAGCAATTTCCGAGATCGGTGGAGCATTTTGATAATAAGACGAAATAGGGTAATCTGTGAAAAAGGCAGATAGTCACAGATTTAGAATTTGAAGAAAATAAATTGTAACGCAATATCTGGGAATGAGTTCAAAATTTCCTGGACATATTTGGAATCAGTGAATTTTTGTCCAGAGGTTGACGATTCCGGAAGTTACTTCCTAACCGGCACGTTTTTCCGTAAAACTTCAGCAGAACCGGAGAGTACCTGGACGGGATCAAAACTTTGTTTAGACCAGGCACTTTTAGTGAGTGAGGAAGGGTCTTCAAAGTTATGATTCCGAATTTTTGAGATTTTACGCGATTACGCGATTCGGACACCGATCGGGGACTTTACCGGTGCAAAGCTTCTGGAAGGTGCCACATGGCATCACCTCATTGGCTCTTCCCTTGACTTTGGGGGAGGGGAGGTTGGCTGCCAAGTGGCCTGGTGAGGATCGTGACACCTTGCAGAAGTGCGATCCGACGGTCGATATCTGGTATGAAAAAGCATGAATAGTAACATGTAATTTGCCTATAAATAGGACTTAGCACCTTCATTATTTATCACATCCAAAACAAGAGCTCAAGGCCGAAATAGAGAGAAGGAAGAGAGAGGAAGGAGTCTGGGGAAATTCGCAGCGAAGCTCTGAGTAAGTCTTTCGGTACCGAGTCTTAAGTTCTAGTTTTCGATTCAGTAGTTATAGTAGAAATGTTAGAATAGTCTTTAATCTTCCAAGTATGATTAGATATCATATGCTAGGGGTATTTTGGTCAAGAATTTCAAAAATCATGATTGGGTTGAAGTTCTGGCAAAATTTTGGAAGATTAGAGTCAAAGTAGCGAAGCGCTGGCGAAATTCCGCCGATTAGGGGAATAGGGGCAAAATGGTAACTTGTACCTAAAATGCCTGTTATGATGTCAAATCACTAATAAATGTGATATATTCCCCATAGGATATTTGTGAGCAAGTATTGCCGTTGTGCCGCTGAAATTCCGCTGTCAACCCGCTGTTTCCGTCAACAGTACGATTTTCCGTAAAACGTGCCGTTTTCCGCCAGAAGTACCGACGACCGTCAACGAAGGTACGTTCGCGTACTGTAACACTAGCTCTGACGATTATTGAATGCATATATGTGATGATATGTTGTGTGAATAGTTTGGTGCCAAAGGCAAGGCTAGTCTATGTGGGTATGCCATTTAGTCGCCGTAAAGTCGGTGAGGCCCCCATGATAGACACTTTCCTGGCCATTCTGTTCCGTACTATATGCACCGTGTCTATGGAACCGTCCTTAGATGCACCGTGTCTATGGAACCGTACTTAGATGCATCGTGTCTATGAAACCGTACTTAGATGCACCGTGTCTATGGAACCGTACTTAGATGCACTGTGATTAAGGAATCGTACTTAGATCACTATTACAGTTTTTACGGGTTATTGTTATGATAATGCTGTATTGTTTTCCTATATGGATCATTGTTGTGATCAGACTTACGGCATTTTTATATATACATATCAGTTACTCAATCGCTCCGATGCTCTACTCTGATTATTTAAAATGATGTTTTGATAAAAAAAAATATACTGCTTTTGGAAAATGGGATGTTACAGTTTTTCCTCCTCCTTGTACAAGGGAGGTGAATAATGAACCTTCAGCAAACAGTAAACAACCCAACATATTGTTTCACAAAGTTGAAAAATTAAACTAAACAGCCAAATTTCAAGGTATTTTATCACTTCCCTATAGCAATTCTATAAAACTATACTAACCATTAATCTACAGTTGAATCGATCCTAACATCATACATTTGAAGCTAAAAGAACTTTTGAAGATAAAACAACATTAAGGCACAAACGATCACTAAATTCTCTAAGCCATATGTTATGGAATAAATATTAGGCCCATATCCTATATATGGCCCAACAAGGAGCATATTGCATACGGGATCTTCCTGTCATAAAGGAGGATCCAATCATATCAATCATAGTAAAGAGGCCGATATGGTTGTTGGGATATGCCGGCCGAGGTTAATGAGACCGATATGATCTGATCTCGAATCAATCATATTAATGAGGCCGATACGATTCCACCTAAGGTACACTCTATAAATAGGAGTTAAACCCTAAAGGTACACATCATCTTCTAAGCTCTCTCTCAATTTCATATACTGCACACAGAGCACACACACCACCCCCATTGGCTAAACGCCTCCAGTATCATCGAACTACGTGGACTTTGATCCCTCCTCAGGGTACGTAGGCCCTAGGTATCGCACCTAGGTCAAGTCCTTGTGCTATCCTCCTGTGTATCCAATCCATGGATACTTGGGAGAGAGCTATTTGATCCTACATCTACATCCTAGCCCACCTAGGGTTAGAGAATTATGTTCTATGACAGAACATTGGCCCAACAAGGAGCATATTGCATATCGGGATCTGCCTGTCATAAAGGAGGATCCAATCATATCAATCATAGTAAAGAGGTCGATATGGTTCTTGGGATATGCCGGCCGAGGTTAATGAGACCGATATGATCTGATCTCGAATCAATCATATTAATGAGGCCGATACGATTCCACCTAAGGTACACTCTATAAATAGGAGTTAAACCCTAAAGGTACACATCATCTTCTAAGCTCTCTCTCAATTGCATATACTGCACACAGAGCACACACACCACCCCCATTGGCTAAACTCCTCAAGTATCATCGAACTACGTGGACTTTGATCCCTCTCCAGGGTACGTAGGCCCTAGGCATCGCTCTTAGGTCAAGTCCTTGTGCTATCCTCCTGTATATCCAATCCATGGATACTTGGGAGAGAGCTATTTGATCCTATATATACATACTAGCCCACCTAGGGTTAGACACTTATGTTCTATGACAAAACATTGGAGCCGTCTGTGGGGAACGATAAATTTCGATTCCCATGACCAAAGATGGTCAATACCAAAAACAACACATTCCGTAAAGAAGGAATCCGTCAAATAATGCCATTAGCATCTACGATTTAATGGTGAATTTGTATAATCGATGCCGACAGACCACGAGTTAAACAAGGCGTTCCGTCATTATCCTCATAAGCTCATTTCCAAAAATCATGTCCAGTTTAAACATGTATGAATTCAGGGTAAATAAACTCGTTTTCGAAAATCATGTCCAGTTTAAACATGTATGAATTCAGGATAAATAAACTCGTTTTCGAAAATCATGTCCAGTTTAAACATGTATGAATCAGGGTAAATAAACTCATTTTCGAAAATCATGTCCAGTTTAAACATGTATGAATTCAGGGTAAATAAACTCGTTTTTGAAAATCATGTTCAGTTTAAACATGTATGAATTCAGGGTAAATAAACTCGTTTTTGAAAATCATGTCTAGTTTAAACATGTATGAATTCAGGGTAAATAAACTCGTTTTCGAAAATCATGTCCAGTTTAAACATGTATGAATTCAGGGTAAATAAACTCGTTTTCGAAAATCATGTCCAGTTTAAACATGTATGAATTCAGGGTAAATAAACTCGTTTTCGAAAATCATGTCCAGTTTAAACATGTATGAATTCAGGGTAAATAAACTCGTTTTCGAAAATCAATTCAGGGTAAATAAACTCGTTTTCGAAAATCATGTACAGTTTAAACATGTATGAATTCAGGGTAAATAAACTCGTTTTCGAAAATCATGTCCAGTTTAAACATGTATGAATCAGGGTAAATAAACTCGTTTTCGAAAATCATGTCCAGTTTAAACATGTATGAATTCAGGATAAATAAACTCGTTTTCGAAAATCATGTCCAGTTTAAACATGTATGAATCAGGGTAAATAAACTCATTTTCGAAAATCATGTCCAGTTTAAACATGTATGAATTCAGGGTAAATAAACTCGTTTTTGAAAATCATGTTCAGTTTAAACATGTATGAATTCAGGGTAAATAAACTCGTTTTTTAAAATCATGTCCAGTTTAAACATGTATGAATTCAGGGTAAATAAACTCGTTTTCGAAAATCATGTCCAGTTTAAACATGTATGAATTCAGGGTAAATAAACTCGTTTTCGAAAATCATGTCCAGTTTAAACATGTATGAATTCAGGGTAAATAAACTCGTTTTCGAAAATCAATTCAGGGTAAATAAACTCGTTTTCGAAAATCATGTCCAGTTTAAACATGTATGAATTCAGGGTAAATAAACTCGTTTTCGAAAATCATGTCCAGTTTAAACATGTATGAATTCAGGGTAAATAAACTCGTTTTTGAAAATCATGTCTAGTTTAAACATGTATGAATTCAGGGTAAATAAACTCGTTTTTGAAAATAATGTCTAGTTTAAACATGTATGAATTCAGGGTAAATAAACTCATTTCCAAAAATCATGTCCAGTTTAAACATGTATGTATTCAGGGTTAATAAACTCGTTTTCGAAAATCATGTCCAGTTTAAACATGTATGAATTCAGGGTAAATAAACTCATTTCCGAAAATCATGTCAAAGCTAAACATGTAGGAACCTGAGGTACATAAACCCATTTCCAAAAATCATGTCAAAGCTAAACATGTCGGAATCTCAGGGTAATGAAACCCGTTTCCGAAAATCATGTCAAAGCTAAACATGTAGGAACCTGAGGTACATAAACCCATTTCCAAAAATCATGTCAAAGCTAAACATGTAGGAATCTGAGAAAAGAAACTCGTTTTCAAAAATCATGTTCAAATAAAACATGTAGGAATCCAAGGTACATAAACTCGTTTCCAAAAATCGTGTCAAAGCTAAACATGTATGAATTCTGAGTAAACAAACCCGTTTTCAAAAATCATAAATCCGGAATCTCGATATTAAAGTATATCAATCCGGAATCTTGGTATTAAAATATATCAATCCGGAATCTCGGTATTAAAGTTTATCAATCCGGAATCTTGGTATTAAAGTATATCAATCCGGAATCTCGGTATTAAAGTATATCAATCCAGAATCTTGGTATTAAAGTATATCAACCCAGAATCTCGGAGTAAAAGTATATCAACCCGGAATCTCGGAGTAAAAGTATATAAACCCGGAATCTCGGGTCAACACGCACGGAATCCCAACAGTCGCTTACACCTAGTCCGGGTTTGGAAAGTAACACATCCTGGCAGCTCAGGAACCTGAACTACCAGGCTGGGGGCAATAGAGTGGACAACGATATGTTAAGTGGAAAAGCGTGTTATTTACTCCGGCATTAATGCAAACCAGAAAGTTTAATGCAAGCTCGGACAAGTATCCGAAATGAGCACGTTGAACGATTTGCGCCACAGTAAGTATTTTCCATTTATTGTGATTTTCTTACATGTTATTAAATGCAGGAATATAAACTAGACAATTAGCCCGGGAAAATTGCTACGAAAGCAAATTCGGAGTCAAGGGATCTCGGAAAGCAGTCAGTTAATCTTGGCAGCTCAGAGACCTGAACTACCGAGATTGGGGGCAACTGTTATGGAATAAATATTAGGCCCATATCCCATATATGGCCCAACAAGGAGCATATTGCATATCGGGATCTGCCTGTCATAAAGGAGGATCCAATCATATCAATCATAATAAAGAGGCCGATATGGTTGTTGGGATATGCCGGCCGAGGTTAATGAGACCGATATGATATGATCTCGAATCAATCATATTAATGAGGCCGATACAATTCCACCTAAGGTACACTCTATAAATAGGAGTTAAACCCTAAAGGTACACATCATCTTCTAAGCTACCTCTCAATTGCATATACTGCACACAAAGCACACACACCACCCCCTTTGGCTAAACGCCTCAAGTATCAACGAACTACGTGGACTTTGATCCCTCTCCAGGGTACGTAGGCCCTAAGCATCGCTCCTAGGTCAAGTCCCTGTGCTTTGTGATCTCAAATCCTCTTAGGTATCTCATCCATAGATACTTGGGGGAGAGCTATTTGATCCTATATATACATACTAGTCCACCTAGGGTTAGACACTTATGTTCTATGACAGAACACCATAAAATACTATTATCTCTGTGATATTCCAATTCAAACATGAGAAGCACTCTAGAAGAGACAAATTGATTTAATTCAAGCATAGGCAAACACAGAGCTTGCCAAAACCAGAGACAAAGAAAGAGCTTACAATGAATATATATTTGAGCATTTTCAGTTAAAAAGTAAATACCCTCATCTTCCTTTTTATCTCATTCACTTTTACAGTGGAGACTGAAGATAGTTCATCGTCCTTGAGTTTATCAAATAAACAAGTTTATCAAATGAATTATCCATTCCAACTCCCAAAATTGAAGTACCACACACACATTGATCAAAAGAACAAAAATAAAACTAAAAAAGAAACACTTAGAGAAAGGAAAAATTATCTCAAATATTCTAACACTTCTTCCACTAAATTTGGATCACCGACACTGAAGCTCCGACAAATGGTAAGGAGTGTGTAAGGAGTTTTCATTTTAAAAAGTGAGGGTAGTTTAGTAATTTCCCACATGTGTTTTCTTTTTCTTTTTAAATATTTTCTCTAAAATTAAATTGTAGTTTTTATCATTTCATTTATGTGAAATAACAAATAAAATGAATATCAAGAACCAATGGAACTCATGATATTTGTAACATAGATAAGTGAAGTTCTTACATACTATTCGATGAAATCAAAACCGTAAACCTTACAGAATGGCCACCATGTGTTATGCCAAAACTTTTTTTCCAAAGATATTATCTATCTCTTAATAACTTTGATTTTATGTTTTTTTTTTTTCTGTCCCCTTAATATTAAAATAATTTTAATAATATTAAACTATAGACAAGTTTGGAGTTGTTTTTTCTTATTTATTATATGTATAATATATAACAATTCTATATTGTTTAATTGAAATTGAAATTATACTTAATATTTTCTAAAAAAAAAAAATCAAAACTTGGGAATTAACAAAATGTACAATAAGCAAAAAATATATATTTAGACATGTATAAAAATTCACGGGAAAATGAAATACCAAAAATTAAATTTAGGCTACACTTTTAACAATTTTCTCATTAGGACTTTTCTGAAAATTGTTGAAAGACCATAATACCCCTATATAATTAAAAAATGAAATTAAAGGTAGATGCAAGCCTTATTGTAGTTTTAATTATTTCAATTAAATTAAATTATAATTTCCTTTGTTTGTAGTTTACTTATTTGTTTGTGATTGATTCTTAAAAGTAATTAGAAGACAAGTAAAGATTAAAAAACCAAAATTATTATTGAAAATAAACAAAAACAAACGACCAATATGTTTATGCGAATGGTGCTTTTAAGAGATTCACTGACACTATGCATTGAGAATGTCACACCTCATTCTAGAGTTACTTATTAGAATTGTTTGGCTATTAAAGAACCACATATGACTCAATTAGTATCCTTATAAGGACGAACATCTAAAACTTTTCTAAAAGCTTTGATACATGATAAAATAATTTTTTCTAAAACTTCAAAAATTAATAAATAAATCGTTTCATATCCAAAACTACTAGTTCAAAACTCTATCTTTAGCTGTTAACATGTTTTTTATGATAAAATTAAGACACGGGCTCAACAGCATCCCATTAGTCCAAAACTTGCCCAAAACTCATACTATACATAGGAATTTTCTGCAAAAATTCTAGAATTATGACCCAAATTAGAAAATTCATATCTTTTTTATCTACACATCTAAAACTTACAAACGAATATTTATTTTAAATCTTACAATGTTTACTATTATCATGCCAAATTTCATGATTTAGATAAAATGTTTACTCTATATAAAGTGAATCACAAAACTGACATTTCAGCATGAATATAACTAGTTATAATTTTGCCGGTTTGAAATCCTGGCACTAACTCTCTTTGGATATCAAAGCTCACCCACTACTCCTTATGGAGTTATGTACAACTCCCAAAAAACAAAAACTTAAGATTGAATGCCAAAGTAATTATAATAAGCCACACTAATGCAAAATTATTGTAACAAAACATGCCATGCTTTCTTCCATCCACCTTAACTAAGCCCCATTCAGTTGAGGCAGGTTCCAAACCACTCCCTCTCTCTCTACCTTCCTTCTCTGCCTTCTCTCTACCTTATGTTTTCTCTTTCTGCTGCCTTTCCCCTTTATTTTCCAAGCTTTCGTTTGTAAGTCTTTCACATTTCAATAAACTTGTGTTTCTTTTATTATGTTTTGCATCTGCATTTCTTCTCTTCCTCTCTGATGAGATAAGTCTAGCTGCGTGCCTACACCTATTCTTATCTCATCTTCTTTTTATTTCTTCAGCACGTTTATTTCCAGTTTTACTTTATGCTTTAAATTTCCAGTTATTTTCTCTACTTCTCAATTCACGATTCTTCCTCTCCCCTTTCCGATCCTTTCGGGGTCACTCCCATAGATTTGTATCAGAGCCAGAAGTGGAAGTGGAGATGTATTAATTAGAAGATCTGAACTGAAGATATCATGATTCTTAAATTGAGGTATGCGAATTCAGATTTCATAATATGCTTCTGTTCGGTTTAGATCTGGATTGTTAATTTATTCTTTCATTATGTTTTCCTCTTAGATCTATCCTCAAAAAAAAAAAAGAGTCTGGAATCCTGAAAATTATATATGGTCTTTACCTATGATATCTGAGCTTTTTCTTGTTGGGATGTTTTAAGGCCATAAGACCCGTGTGTTGAGGCAGGCGATTTACCCACACACCTGTAGGATATCATATGTTCGGATTCATGTATGATTTTTTATGGAAACTAGATGTAGTACCACCTTTTGGACGGTTTGGGTTTTACTAATTGCATATATGAGGACTAGATCTAGAGCAACACATAATGATCGGTAAATTACCAATACATTTCTAAGCTTTGCAGAAAAACAATTATGCAGATCGCGGGTACTCCTCAAATACTGAATCTTAAGTCTCCAGTAGATTTTTTGATTAATATACCCCTATGGAACCTGAAGGTAATGATACTAATTGAAGGGAGATTTACAATTACTGTCTATCTCGCTTTTATTTTGCCTTTTTTATTCTTAGCTTTTATCATCTGCACTTTTATCTTTCTGCTTTTTACTTTTTGCATCTTTATTTCTGTCATTTTAATATTGATCTTTAATTTCAGTCTATTTACATTATGTCTTCAATTTTCCACTCTTTTTCTCGACGCTCTTCTTCATCATCTTCCTTCTCTTCTTCTGCTCCAAACTCTTCAATAAACCAAAACGGAGCTTGCTCCTCAACAAACCACATCTTTGATGAAGAAATTCAGTTCAAAGATATAAACCAAACTGTTGATGATTGGACTCTTCCTATCATTGACTACATAGATGTTTTTATAATAAAAAAGAATTGGTTAAAGAAGTTTGATTATGTGATCAAGACTGTCGAAGAATCCATTTCTATCCAACCTGAGAAAGAGGAATTTTTCCTTCTCTCTCCAAACTCCATCCATAAACATAGAGAGGAATACAACTTTTTACACATTTGTTGTGTACAAGTTGCTCTTAAACCTCTTGTTCGACGAGGCTTAAATGCTTCTGGCTTAGTCTGTCTTAGAGATGCAAGACATTACAATTTTGCAGATTCTCTTCTAGCAGCTGCTGAATTTGGACTTCATGATGGACCTATTTATTTCAATTGTTACCCTAATCAAACGGTTGATCTAAAAGATCAAAACATCCTTGATGTCCTCAAACTCAATCTTAAACTCAATGGCTTCAATATGAAATCTGTTGCTCTATTATATAGGGTACAGTATAAGGTCTCAAACTCCTCAGCCTCAAATGTTCACCATCTTCCTGATAACGATCAGACTGTTGTCTTCCTCACTAACCATTCAAACACAAACATCACAATTCCTCAAACTATCATGTGGAAAGATGTTACCCTTCCAGAAGAATGGGTTATGGAAAAGACTATCCAACCTATTCCAAAACCCGTGCCTCAAATCAGTAGAATTTGGAAAACCCAATCAGGATCTGTTAGAATGGCTTTTGACAGACCTCGAAGCTCTACTTCATCTATATCCTCAAGATATGAGGATTTTATATATGTAAACTCTGAGTTACCAAGACATTCCAGCTTTTCTAAATGGCCCCTTCCTTCGATTATCAATTTACCCCCACCTCTGCCACCACAGCCTCCTGTTCTTCCTCTACAACCAACGGAAAACCAACCTTCCAATGTCTCAATTCAAGGAATCAATAATTCTGGAACAATTCCTCATGCAAACTATCAAAGAGAAGATGATCTAAATTCAGTTGACTCTTTGTCTTATACTGAGTTAGGTGAACCTCAAACTATGGGTGCTCTTGAGCATCATTTTTAAATTGATAAACAAAGATTGCAAAAAGAATTTTATTCAAAACACAATACTTTGCAAAGAAACTGGTTTTTAGGAAATTTCAAAGGATTATTGCGAAAAAATATCCAAGAAAAATTCTACAGTTTCCTTGAAAAGTACCAAGTGAATCTTCCATTTTTGATTGGTTCGAAGTTTATGCTTGACAACAAAAAATCAAATATCCATTTACCCAAACAATTAATATGACCATAAGAGATTGGAAAACCTCTGAAGGACAAACTATTTCTTCAGAAGTTCCTCCAAAAAAGTCATATCAGATTCCTGGTATTGTCGACGGTAAACACCAGCCTCTTATAGCTTCTCCTTTCAAAACCAGAACCTCGAGGAACCTGTTGGTCCAAGAGATATAAAAAATCTCATGGAACAAAATAATTATACTAATCAGTATCTTCAAATCATTGGAGATCATGTCATCAAAACTCCTTCTGCACAAAACTCTTCTAACACAGTTTCCACAACCCAGCCTCTGTTCAAACCATTTCAGCTTGATCCAAAAATCAGGGCAAGTATACTAGGTAAAATTAAAGCCAAGCTGGTTGCAGAAATTGAGCAACGTCTACGACACTAGAAACAAGCTAAAGATCCCCAAACACCTTATATTCATTTAAAACAAAAATTGTTCCTGAAACACCTTCATAATCATCTTCTTCTAGACAAGTCATGAATTTTGAAAAAAATTCTGATGTTAAATCTTCAAAATCTGATTTCAAAATCAACCAGCAACATTGGAAAAAATCTTCAAAGTTATATTATCCAAGAGGCAGTCCTTTGGATATTCTAACTGAGGAGCGTCGAGATCAAACTTTTAAATCTTTCAACGCTAACAATGTTTATGAATGGAACATTGATGGTCAGAGTGAAACAAATATTCTTCAAATCCTTCAACAAAAGACCATGGTAAGTACTGCTTATCAAACAACAAGTGATTATTCGGATACAGAAATAACCAATCTTTTAGTTTCCGATTTCACTGGACAACTTAAAGGTTGGTGGGATTATTATCTGTCTTCTGAAGAAAAAGCAAACATTCTTTCTTTTGTTAAAACTAAACCTGATGAACTCCAATTACTCATAATGGCGAGCCTATTCTAGATTCTGTTAATACCCTTACTTTTACAATTATTAAACACTTTGTGGGCGATCCAAATGTTTGGAAAGATCGCTCTTCTGAACTACTCTCTAACATCCGTTGTCGAACATTATCCGATTTTAGATTGTACAAAGATACTTTCCTAAGTTGGGTATACATAAGAGATGATGCCAATCAAGGTTTTTGGAAAGAAAAGTTCCTAGCTGGATTACCAAAATCTTTTGGTGATAAAGTTAGGGATAAACTTAGACATCAAAATGATGGCAACATTCCTTATGGAGATTTGACATATGAAGAGTTGATTTCTTATGTTTAGAAAACTGCTTTAAAAATCTGTCAAGATGATGGAATAAAACATCAACTTGCCAAAGAAAAGGGTGTCAACAGAAAAGAATTAGGTTCATTTTGTGAACAATTTGGTCTTCCTTCTTGTAAAAAAACCCAAAAACAAGTCTTACAAAAATTCTCGTTTTAATCCCGCTTTTTCAAAAAATAAACGGTTTTATAATAAACGCCCCTATCAAAAGGATGATATTTACACTCCTCCCCAAAAATACAAAAAGAATTTCCCTTCTAAACCTAAAAGTAATTTTCAAAAGGATTTTTCAAGGAGGGACAAGGTAACTTGTTTCATGTGTGGTAAAATTGGTCATTATGCCAAATATTGTCGCTTTTCCAAAAGGATCAGAAATATTCAGATTGAGGAACCTCTTCTTGAGCAAATAAACAATCTCCTGCTTGAAATGTCTTCTTATTCTGAAGAAGATCAAAGTTCTTCTGAAGATCTTAACCAAATCTAAGATGATGATTTCAATTCAACATCTGACGATTCTTCCCCTCAAATAAATGTCATCACCAAAGAGCAGGATTTGCTTTTAGATGTCATTAGTAAACTTCCAGATTCTGACAAAGGTACGCATCTTTCAAAATTCAGAGATATTACCCAACCTTCATCTACTCCTTCTTCTTCTTCTAAATTTTCATGTTTTTATAACAAATATGATCTGACCAAAACGTTGGAAAAATTCAAACACCTCCTTCTTCTTCTTCTAAATTTTCAGGTTTTTATAACAAATATGATCTGACCAAAACGTTGGAAAAATTCAAACACTTTGTTAAACCAGCTACTATGCAGGATCTTCAATATGAGATAAATAATCTTAAGGTTGAAGTTCAACTTCTTAAATTAAGTCAGGATTCTCATGAGTATGCTTTACTGTAAATTCAAGAATTCCTTTCCTCAATACAAAACTCTTTTAATGAAAATATTGATCGAGTTTTAGAAAATGAAATTGAGGATGATAAACCAGAACAAGAAACACCATTTTTAAACATAATTACAAGAATTTTCCTACAGAAGTTTTATATACAAGCAAAAATCATTATTAATAATGATCTTGTTATAAAAAAATCTGTATTATTTGATACTGGGGCTCAAGCTAATTGTATTTTAGAAGGCTTAGTTCCTACCAAATATTTTGATAAAACTACTGAGAGATATAAATCTGTTAGCAGAGAACCATTATCTGTCCAGTACAAAATTTCAAATGTTGTTGTTGAAAATGAAAGTTTGCAAGTTAAAAATCCATTTATTCTTATGAAAGATATGGGAGCACAAATTATTCTTGGAGCACCATTTGCACAACTTTAAATTCCTTTTAGGGTTGAATCTGACAGTCTTTCAAAACAACATTTTGGCAAAACCATTTTATTTCCTTTTACTGAAAAACCCAAGCTTAAAGAGTTAAATCCTCTTTTTCTCAAACATAACCAGATCAATTTTCTCAAAGAAGAAGTCTCTTTTAAACAAATTGAGCAACAACTCCAACAACCTGCTGTTCAACAAAGGATCCAATCCTATCTTGACAAGATTCATCAAACAGTTTGTGCTAATTTACCAAATGCCTTCTGGAACAGAAAGCAACATTCTATAGATCTTCCTTACAAACCAAACTTCTCTGAAAAACACATCCCAACAAAAGCTCGACCCATTCAGATGACTCAAGAACTCCTTGACACCTGTAAAAAGGAAATCCAAGATCTTCTTGACAAAAAACTCATCCGTCCGAGTCGTAGCCCATGGTCTTGCGCCGCTTTCTACGTCAACAAAAATACATAAATTGAACGTGGTACACCTAGGCTTGTTAGCAACTACAAACCTTTAAATGAAGCTTTGTAATGGATTTGATATCCAATTCCAAACAAGGCTATATTACTAAAACATTTGCATTCTGCAAAATTCTTTTCGAAGTTTGATATGAAATCTGGATTTTGGCAAATCCAAGTTTCAGAAAAGGATAGGTATAAAAATGCTTTTACTGTTCCATTTGGTTAGTATGGAATGTTATGCCTTTTGGCTTAAAAAATGCCCCTTCTGAATTTCAAAGGATTATGAATGAGATCTTTAATGATCAAGGTCAATATATTATTGTTTATATTGATGATGTCTTAATCTTTTCAAATTCCCTGGAAGATCATTTTAACATGTTTCAAAATTTATTCGATTTGCAGAAACAAATGGTTTAGTGGTTTCCAAACCAAAAATTAGTCTTTTTCAAACCAAGATTCGTTTTCTCAGACATTGGATTTCTTAGGGAACCATAACTCCCATTGAACGAGCAATTCAATTTGCAAATAAATTTCCTGATCAAATTCTTGATAAAAACCTAACTTCAAGGTTTTAGGATGTTTAAACTATGTTGCTGAATTTATCCCTCAACTTAGCAATTTTGTTAAACCTCTTCATCAATGACTAAACAAAAATCCTTCTCCTTGGACCAATGTTCATACTGAAGTTGTCAAGCAAATCAAACGACAGGCTAAGGAACTTCCATGTCTTAACCTTCCAATTCCATCTGCCTTCAAAATAGTCGAAACAGATGCTTCTGAATTAGGCTATGGAGGTGTTCTTAATCAACGTTTTGACAGAAAAGAAAAAATCATTTCTTTTACATCTAAACATTGGAATCCTACTCAGCAGAATTATTCTACGATCAAAAAAGAAATTTTGGCAATTGTTTTATGTGTTTCAAAATTTCAAGCTGATCTTTTAAACCAAAGATTTTCAATCCTCATTGATTGTAAATCTACAAAAGATGTTTTACAAAAGGATGTTAAAAATCTTGCATCAAAACAAATTTTTGCCCGTTGGCAAGCCATTTGAGTGTTTTTTATTTTGATATTGAATTTATCAAAGGCACTTCTAATTCTCTTCCTAATTTCCTTACCTGTGAGTTTTTATAGGGTAGTTCTTAGGATTGAGAGTAAAACTAACTCACAAACCCTTTCCATCTCTCCAAAAAATTCCAAGAAAGAAAAAACCTGGCGAAGAGCCAAAGACAAGCAACCCCTCCATGAAGAGGAAGAAGATAAACAGAGCTAGTCCCAAGACGCTCAAAAACCAATCTCCAGTGAAGAATTGCAGGAGATTATTAAACAATTGCTTCAACAACAAACTTCTTTACCTGAGGGATCAACCAGTCAGACAGTTCCCCAAACACTGGGATCCAGACTGCAAACAAGATCTCAAACAAAATCAGGGTCATCCACCCCCAAACCGGAGTCATCCACTCCGAAAACTGAGTCTCAAACCCAAAGGCTCATTTCCTCCAAACCTAGCAGAAAAACCATTGACTCCTATGCTAAGAAACCTCCAACCAGAACTTGGGAGAAAGTATTGGCCAAAAAGGATAATAAAACCCAAGCCCTTGAATATGATAGAGCACTTGCTTTGTCATTAGTTGCCTCTTCTTCACAGGAAATCAATAAACAAGAGTATGATTCAGCTAATGCTAAATTTTCTCTTGAACTAGCCCAGAAAAAGCCTCCTCAAGTTACAACACCGTTATTGGCTACTTCAGCTATTAACCCAATGTATACTCCTTACACTGCAAAACTTGCACAAGTAAAGCCTATCCTACTAATTGAACCTGACTTTTTCTTTGAAACACCTAACCAGGTAGCATTGAAAGTTTTCCCTTCAGGATTTCATTTCCTTCCTACCGATTTGCAAAAAAATAGAGAATACTATGAGCTAATATTGGTTCATTCTACTCTCCAAATTTTAAAAGTCCTCACACCTTCCCAGTAGGGGCAAGATTTATTAAGCCCAAACTTTTTGACGTTAAATATGAACCTAAAGGATACACTTACTGGGACTATAATAATGCCTAGTATAATGTCTTTTGGGATCAAAATAGGATTTTTAAACATACTTGGTTTATTTACTTTAAACAAAAAACCAAGTACACTTTTCCTCAATGGTTTCAACATTGGTAGGCCTTCTACGGGCAAATTCCTGAAATTCTTCCACCAACTGTTAAAACAACATTGAGTCTTTCTAAGAAAAAATTCAATCATAGTGGTGATCCTTTTCCAATTGATCTTCACTATTTTTCCAAATTATTTGTATCTTGGATTTTCTCTTGGCAATATAGGTTTTCACATAATGACAGAAGTTCTCTAAATTTTCCGATCCTACAAAGATTACCCTTTGTGCATTGGTGGGCAAAATTCAACCAGTCCAAAGTAGACTCCAAAGCAGTAGAACAGTGGTTCAAAGAGAATCCAAGTTTTCTTTCTGCTTTAGAAGAGAGCAGGTTCTTAAACCAAAAGAGTCATGCCCAAACCACTCTTGCTGCTATTTCAAATAAACAGGATTACATCCAACAACTCAGTATCATGCTTAAGCAACTCCAGCAAAGTGAAACTGAGAATCAAGCTAGTTCTTCGAAAGAGGAAGATTCAGGCCAAAGCAATGATGAAGATTTTGTCGTCAATTTGGGCGAAGACTAAACTTAAAGCTTTTTACGGAGGCACCAAACAAAGTAGCTTCCATGTATAAGACTGTATAAACTGTTCTAATCTACGCTATAGTAGTGCTAGGTATTTTCACTGTAGCACCAAACATTGTAGTCCGTAGGTCACAAGAATTGGTTACTGTAGTGTCGGCAGACACTGTAGCTAATTATTAAAAATGTTACCGAACAGTGCCAGTCACCCCAACCGGAACTGTGCAAATAGTGCTTCACTCCTGCCTTTAAAAGAGCTGAAGCCCCATTCAGTTGAGGCAGGTTTCGAACCACTCCCTCTCTCTCTACCTTCCTTCTCTGCCTTCTCTCTACCTTATCTTTTCTCTTTCTGCTGCCTTTCCTCTTTATTTTCCAAGCTTTCGTTTGTAAGTCTTTCACATTTCAATAAACTTGTGTTTCTTTTATTATATTTTGCATCTGCATTTCTTCTCTTCCTCTCTGATGAGATAAGTCTAGTTGCGTACCTACACCCATTCTTAACTCATCTTCTTTTTATTTCTTCTACACGTTTATTTCCAGTTTTACTTTATGCTTTAAATTTCCAGTTATTTTCTCTACTTCTCAATTCACGATTCTCCTTCTCCACTTTCCAATCCTTTCGGGGTCACTCCCGTAGATTGGCCACAAACCCTTTCCATCTCTCCAAAAAATACCAAGAAAGAAAAAACCTGGCGAAGAGCCAAAAGACAAGCAACCCCTCCATAAAGAGGAAGAAGATAAACAAAGCTACTCCCAAGATGCTCAAAAACCAATCTCCAGTGAAGAATTGCAGGAGATTATTAAACAATTGCTTCAACAACAAACTCCTTGACCTGAGGCATCAACCAGTCAGACAATTCCCCAAACACAGGGATCCAGACTGCAAACAAGATCTCAAACAAAATTAGGGTCATCCACCCCCAAACCAGAGTGAATATATATATATATATATATATAAACAGTAGCATTTGTTTACTCAAATTCCGTCAAACTTCGTTCAGCCCCAAAACATTGATTTATGAACCATTAAACATTTTTTAAGTAACTAAGGTTCTCTTTTTTTCTCAAAATCAGAATTTAACCTTTTAGCAATTCCTAAACAATAGCAATACAAGATATTGAAGATGAAAGGGAGTTGGGTAACTCACCTTGGCTGGAATCTGTAATTCTAGAAGGTATTCGAGCTTCCTTCCTCTTATCCAGTGATCTTTCATCCGCTTGCCTTTAGAATTTCTTAATCTTTTGGTCTCTGTCTCTCTCTCTCTCTCTCTGTCTCTCTCTATCTCCCAAAATTTTTCAATTCCATCATCATTGCTCACCCAACATAGGGGAAGTGGTTTTGTAGCAACCCTACTTTGGTGCTCCCAATCCCAAACAATGCAATTAGGCCCGGTCCTTGACCTAATCCCAATCCCAAATTTCTGTGGCTAATTATCCATGGAATTTCCTTTGGCTAATTTTTCCAAACTAAAGAAATTTCTTTTGAATAAAATTTTATTTATCCTAAAAGGAAAATCTCATTCAAATCCATTTGAAATGCTTAAATCTAAATTGAAGCCTGAAATTTTAACAAATCCTAAATCTGGCCAAAAGACTTCATTAGATATTTATGAATATCGTTAAAAACCATAATGCCTCTCTAATTAAAATGATGAGAGCATCCCAAGACATCATTGCATTTATTTTTTTTGCCATGATCAATATTGTGTTTCACAATAACCATTCAAATAACAAACATATATTAATATCTGCAAAATCTTATTCGTTTTATCTTTAAAGAATCTTTCTTCTCATGTCAACAGAGCAATCAATTTGATGCAAGTAGCACGGAGAATCAATGAATAGAAGATCCATTTGATTCTTCTTGAAATATGGAGACTGATGTATTCGTTCTATAGTATTTTATTTTCCTAAACCCAAAATATAAAAGATTACAAATGTTGTAGTATACTTGTTTTGCTCACTTATCATCAAGAAAAATATTTCACAAACTTGTTTCTATGTGCACATAAACCTTGTTTCTAGGGCCACTTTGGATGCTTAGCTCCCAAATAATCGATTGATTATATATCAAACACGAATCATCAGAAGATGCTTTGTCAAAAGTTGATAAAAGGCTTACGACGTTATTCCCTTATAAGATTAAGATAAATCCTCCCAAACATGAGCTTGATGATTTGAAAGCCCAACTGCAAGCAAGAGGACAACAAAACAATTCAACCTTTGAGCTTGAACATCACCATAGTTGCTGAAATGAGCATTGAGCTTATCCTCCATCATATCCCACCAATAAAAAGCTTCCATTGATCCGAATCCATTTTGCTCTCGCTCAACCTCTGACTGCTCTCCACCCTTTGTCTCTAATTTTGAGAAGTTTTTGGTTTTGGAATTGAGAGGGTTCATGCAGCTGACTCGGCGATGGTCAAGTGCTAGAAGCAACCATTTCGTTCGTTACCAAAATGACACGATAATAAATTAACTACATAAAAATTACAATCTTCTAATGAAAGTATTAATCTTTTAAATCCCAATACTCTTTGGGGAAGACAAATTGCAAGACTCCTTTCAAATAATGGGCGAAAGTTGAAAACTAAACCTATTACCACCATGTGGTGGTGGTGTGTGTGGTTCTGAAGAGACCACCATGTTTGTGTCTGAGAATGAAGAGAAGTGAAAACACCAAACAGTGTAATTGAGTGACACATGAAGCTTGCTTGGTATACGTGGAATTATATAGTGGAATTTCATGAAGTAATATTGTCTCGTTACCCATCCACTTCTCTTGTTCTCACATTATTACAAAGGAGAATAGCTCATAAATTTCTTATTGCAAAATTCATTTACCTAAAATTTATTCAAAGTTAAGGTATAAAAATACCATGAAATTTTACTATAAATAACAAATAAACAATTAAAATTGGAGTAAAAAAATATTGGGATGGTTAGATCTAACCTTGCTTCATTACTTTTTTGGTGGGGCCGATGCCATTTTTACATATGCATAGGTAAGGATGTGAGGTTATATTTAACTGTCCTGACATTTTTACTTCTATATTAAATGTTTATGGGTATTTTTGCACCTCCAATAAAAAGTATATAGTGTTAGATGCACTTTTAGTAAAAAACTTATAGGTATATTTTTTTAACCTTAACCCTTTATATAAACATCTAGTCCTATTTATAACCAAAGCCACATCGCAGAATTAATGGCAGCAAATGATTTTTTGAATGTAAGGCTTGAATTCAATAAGCTAAGGAACTAGAATATCAAAATGGAAGGCATAGCTTGTACTAATATCATTTGAGAGGTAAGAATTTGGACCACTTGTTTACAAGTCTTTGTTTCAAGGAAACATATCGTTCTAGTGACTGATCTTGGGGAATCCACAATATAATTTCTGCCATGGGTTTAATTTATTTGGCAGACTACTCAAAAGTAGAGTATATTGTTAAGTTATATGTAATTTTGGAGTTTATTTATAAACCCAAAGTGATACCCGGATTATGATTTAATTTATGAGTAATTAGAATATACTCTGTTTTTGAGAATAGAAAAATAGAAGTAAACCAAGTAAAAGGTGGATAAGCATTGCTGAAACAGAGGTAACAGTTGAAAAAGGATTGGCTACAAGTAGAACTGGAAATCATGGCCGCTCTTTGAAGGACCAGGGCCTAACAGAGCCCAGGGTAAGAAAAACATCTGTTTTTCAAAGCACGGCCTGAGAGCACCAAGACCAGGGCCGGCCCTACAAGACTCGAAAGTTACTATTCCAAATTTTAACTATTTTTCCTCTATTATTTTTGAAGAAATATAATTAATAAATTACAACAATTAAAATTTTAATTTATCAAATAAATGCTGTCAACTTTAATATCTATACAATACATTTAATGCAATAAACAAACGCAGTCACTAATTCATAATCAAGAGTAAACTATTATCCACAAGTAACTCAGACAAAGCATAACAAGCTTACCACTAAGCAACATGAGTACGATGACTATCATTTTCATCTTCTCACTACTATCATCAATTTCAAAGACATTTGATTGTACTTTACTTCAAGTAGTAGGCTTTGCTTCATGAGTAAAAATATCAAGAATATCTTCTCTCACATTATGAATACGTCCATAATCTTTATTTGCAACAAATATTAAACCAAATCATAAAATTAAAGTATAATTATTAGGTATTTGTAATTAAATGGATAAATATCTCTATAACAAATACAAAATACATATAAATTAGTAAATTAAATGGTCAAGATAAGTTAATGAAACAAAAACATATATATTTAAAAGGCCTAACGGGCCAGTCCTTTTAGGCTTTTAGCCCTACAGGGCCGTCCCTGTAGGGTCAACTTCATTTATAAGCTCCAATTTACAAGGGTTGGCCCGACGGGCTTGGCCCAATCTTTCAGCTCTAGCTACAAGTGCCTAACACATAATGGTAAGAGTTATTAAAATTTTGACTTCTCCGTTGTATCCATGTCAATTAATTTTAATTATTTGATACCATTGTTAGTAACTATACACAAAAGGGGAAAGAAACCTGGTGTCAATTCTAAAGTGACTGACCTCCTCAACAAATCGATCAAGCTCTTGATTTTTGATAACATTTAATAACAAGCTTTATTATTAAGAAATTGTGAATGAAATAACTTACTTTTGCGAGTGCCATACCAAAAAATTATACAGAATAATGTGTCTAGCAATGCACAGGACAACATTAATTTGGATAAAACAAGTATAGCTAGCAAATACTAGTTTAAAATTTCCTTTCAGTTCACCAAGATGTACAAAATATAACAACAATTATCCAAACACTCATAAAATCAAAATCACTTTTTTTTCACAGAACCTATTCTCTAAAATCACTTTTTCTCTAAGACCTAATCAAACACTCTCTAAAATAATGTTTTCAATCCAATTAAATTCATTGTATTTAGTTTTAAAGCTAAATACATTTTCCCATACATTATACTGAGGTATATTGTTTATCATCTGTTAACAATATGATTTTTTCATAAAATTTAATTAATAATTTATTTTATTTTATTTTTATGTAACATATTGATAATTTGGAAATAAGATAACTACTCCCTTAGATTCAAAATATAAGAATCAAACTTGTAAGGGGTATGGTTTTTTATACTCCTTTTATTCCAAAATATAAGTTTCAAATTTTTGAACGTGTACGTCTAAAAATATCAATTTTATTCCAAAATATACTCATTTTCCCATTCATTCATTGCATTTCCAATTTTACTTATTCACTGTATTTGTTGTATTTATTGTCTCACACTTATTCTCTTTAAAAATAAGGGCATAGATAGAAAAAAAAAAAATACATATTTATTGTTTTTAACTAATTTTAATTGTTTTATTAATAAACTTAAATTGATTATTTAAAGCTTATAATTAGAGATGGAGGGAATAGAAGATATATTTTGTTTTTGTCTCATTTTTTCCGTCTAATTAATTATATGACTCTCATCTCTTTTTCAACTCACTCTCTCATCTCTCTCTCTCACACTCTCTCCATAAATAGAGGTTTTTTTTGCAGGAAAGTAAGTTATATTTTTATATATATTTAGAGTAAATATCCTTTCTGGTCCCTGATAAAAACACACAACCCCCATTTTGGTCCCTGACAAAAAAAAACCGACCCTTATTCATCCTTTTTATGGGACTAAAAAAGACCTTTTGGAAATTTCCGAGGGATCAAAATGTCCACCAATTAACCCTTATTAGTCTTTTTCATGGACTAAAAAAGACATTTTTTTGTCAGGGACCAAAATGAGGTCCGTGTTTTTTGTCAGGGATCAGAAATGGTATTTACTCATATATTTATTATCCTTAACCAATTTTAACTAACTTTTCAAACTGAGTAATTTTTTATTTTTTTGTACTTATATTTTAAAAGGATGTTGTATTACTTAACCCGCCCACTTTCCAAAATTATTCCAATCAAATGAAAGTTTCCTGAAGCCATCTTTTTTTTTTTTTTTGATATAAAAAGGTTTTGGAGGGGTTCGACGTCAGTCCCCCACCAAGGTCAGGGCACGGCCCCGGGCTCTATGAGCACTTACTGGGGACTTACGAGATCGCCTACCAAAGGAGTCCCAACGACGGCAGAGGGGATCGAACCCACGACCCAAGGGCCTAGTCCTGAATCCCTTACCATCTATGCAAACTCATATTGGCTCCTGAAGCCATTTTAAATGTGAAGTGAGGAAAGCTTTTGGATTATGAGGAGATTCAGGAAAAAAAACATTATGAAGGTTAGTGCAAAAAAGGAGGAATAAAAAATAATTATAATTAATAATATGGAGAGTTTCAGGAAATAAACTTTCATTTTCTTAAAAAAAGATCACTCTCTTCTTCTTTTTTGGTAAAAAATTATCCTGTGATTTCTCTATTATATCATACTGTAGTTTTATATTTGGTGATGTGTCTCGTGTAATGCGAATGGGGCATGTCTGTAGTTCATGACTATATGAAATTTAAAATTTTTCTTCACATGAATCAAGAATAAATAAATATCAAATCACTAAAACGTCTGTTAAGCAAAATGATAAAAATTGAGTCCTATAGGTATTAAAAAAAGAAGAAAAAAATAGCCCGTTAGTCTTTTTAGTTTACCTCAATTTTAAATTAAGTTGATGTTTTATTTAAATAAAAAATTATGACTTTATAAGTTGATGTGTTATAGACATTTATTCTCCTTAATGTATAAATTATTAATTTTAATTTATAGAATTTCTTGAAATTTAGAAGTTTCTTTCATTTCATAGCGTTTTAATTTGCACATTTCAATAAACAAAATTTTATAAAAATATGTAAATTAAAATTAACTGATCAAATAATAAAAGCAATGCAAATAAAATAAATTATAGGGACCTTATTCAAAATTAAAATAAATTATAAAAACTTACAGATTAATTTTCCACAAAAAAATATTGGGAGGCAGAATGTTTCCCACTTGGGATTTGATTTGCCTCATTGTTCTCTGAGCATAACTCCATGAGAAATGTGTTCTCACAATTATTTTCAACAATTTATATTCCCACACAACAACATCCAAGGAAATTTATGTGAGAGTAGTTTCTTCCTTTGAATGTTTTTTAGGGCTACACAAAGACCGAACCATATTCAATTTAACCTCAACCTGAGGTTTGAACTGAAATCACCTTGGACTAGACTTTGTTTCCCAAGGTTTGGCTTGATTTGGAACAAACCAGAAAGTAGACCAGACCAGGTTTGGTCCCTTGAGTTAAAGACTGGTTTACCAAATGACCTGGTCTACTTTTTTCAAGTTGAACTGGATTAGGTTTCTTCAAACTAGATCGAGTTTATTTCAATGGCGGAATCAGGGGGCTAGGTGGGCCCCCGTCCCCCCAAAATTTATTAGAGAGAGAGAGAGAGAGAGAGAAATGGGGAGCCCAAATGGAGGCTAGGCTGTTCCTGCCATCCCATGCTAAGCAAAAACCATTACTGGCTTGAATATCAACTGGGATGGTAGGCACCTGATAATCTTCAAGATTCACTTCTCCTAGCAGCTTCACACAAGTAGTCCTCTCATCAGGGCTGTAAATATATGGTCATCGTTAATCTGCTTAAAATAGTTGAAGGTCGTATATTTCTAAAGAAATTGAAAGAGAGGAACGGGAAAGGAGATATTAATGCCATTCTTTCAGAGCATTAGGTGCCAAAATTCCAAACCGCTTATCAAATTCATCAAATTGCTTTCTGTTAGGGTATCCAGCATAACTTATCCGAATTGCCTCCATTACTCCCTACGGATAACACCCACAGAGTCCTGATCAATTCAGAAGGATATTCATGACCTACAGAAAAATATGAACAAAATAGCATTCAACGTACCCCCACATTGAAGATGCTGTAAAACATTAGTGTTCTCAAATATCCTTGGCTTGAGAAGATTATTCAGCTTTATGCAACGAATGTAATGTGGCTCCTTAGCATTCAACGTTTCAAGCAAATATTGTAGTTGTTGCTGTGTAAAATGCATCAAGAATGAAAATAATAAAACAGAAATCAGATTTTTTTTTTTTTTCCCCTTCTCAATGGTATCTACATTTCCGTTCCTGAAAAAGTTAACATCAACTAAAAAGTGCATTCAATGTTAGTTGTTGACTCTATGAAAGTTGATATTGATTGACTTTATTGTCATAAATTGTTTGTCTAAGAATTACACATCTCCATAAAAAATGTGTACGACTAGCATTAACATCAGTTGCATGGTGAGGACTTCAAGTTGAACTGGATTAGGCTTATTCAACGTGCACTTCAAACCAAGGCCACCACCCAAACAATTTAACTTTCTTCTTCTTCTTCTTGTGCGCCCACAAAAGTATACAACAACAAACTTCATCCAATAGATAAAGTCAGCTACATGAATTGTATGATATGTAATGCTCAATATCATGATGATTCAACAAAGTTTCATGTTAATTGCTTAGGGCCTAATACAACCCTTATCATCGCCAAAAGTACGAGGGTTATAAAGAGAGAGAAATGCAGTCTCCGAAATAAAGCATTAATGTTAAGATTAATTAGAGGGAAAAACCTCCCTACTCAGTTCTCACCCCATTTCATAATTTAAAAAACAAAAGATTATGGTTTCTTCTGAAAAAAGCCCATAGAATTTAGAACATCAATTGAGTGTATCTAAATTATGATGAGAAGCTTTATCTATAGTCAAACACTTATCATGAAGGAAACATCATCATCTGATCTAAAACTAAAGCAGAAGTATCACATACAAAGATATATTATACACAGTATTGTGTAAAAGCTACAGCGATTAACAAAAGTACAGTAGGTCCACGCACACTGAGAAAAATTATTACCTAGTGTACATCAACTTAATCAAGAGAGGACTCTTTATTTATTTATTTATTGTGAGTAGATGATATGAAAAGATAATAAAATGTAAAAGTTTAGTTAGTTACTGTGGTTAAAGTCTATCACAAGGGATTAGAAGAATTAGTTAGTAGAATAATAGCAGCTGGAGTTTGTTACTTGAAGGGTGGTGATTATTAGAACAAGTCTATAACTAGAAGTAGTAACCTATTCTAAATCAGACTGTGATTGATATAAAATGATAGATTTTTCTTTGTCTCTCTCTCTTGATTCTGTTTCTCTCTTGATCTCACTATCTCATTCTTCTACACCTCTATTTCTGGCTTGTTTATCTCTCTCTCTTCTTTCCTCTTTCGCTCTCTTCTATTTCTATACAGAATTGATATTCTGTAACAGTAGAAATGAAATATTAACATATATCTACAAAAGAGGTACAAAGCATGAGCATTTAGGCAACATCTCAGGAGACCACCTGCTTGAGCTGTGATTGACAATAGTACAAACTGAAAAGAGAATTCTCAGAGGATAACGAATCATTCAGGAATATGTGTGAGTGTGTTTCTATGGTCCCATAGTTTCCAGCGAAGAGTGCCAAAGAAGAGCCTCCATTGAATTCCTCTGTTCCGTGCTCTGCTACGAGGAATGACTTTCAACTAACGGTGGCGAACAACGGGGCAGTGACAAAGGGTATGGTTTAGATCATCAAGATGAGCATGGCTTAATTCACTTGGCCCTTCAAGTGTCATGCCCCTCCTCAGACGTTCTGCGATTTGCTAGGAGGCGATTTTCCATTGTCAGCCAAAGGAAGGTCCGAATTCGTTGCACGCCAGGCCAATTTCCAAATCCAAGTCCAGTGTCTATTTGGATCATGCCATTCAAGACCCTGCTCATCAGGGTAAGCAGAAGCCGCAGTGAAAGATCTGTTTGTTGAGAATCCAGGAGCACCTGTCTGTGTCTTCAGTGGCTATTGGAGGTGTAATCGCAGCTATTTTCAGAGAGGACTGGGATTTGATTATGAGCAAAGGCCATAACTCAAGACTAAAAACATATAAATTTGCATAAATTTTTGAGGGGTCAAAGTACATGATATCTGGATCATAAAAGGTAGTCCAGGGCATAATGCTTTGCTTCCACTAGGTGTGATTTGAGAAGGGATAGATGTACGCAACCTTATTCGTGCAAGCAAAGGGATAGATGTATAATACCTACACCATACAAAAGAAAAATTGAAAACTTAGGGCGGGCCACGGCTCTCTTGCCACTGAACTTACTTCATCATACATGACAAGTATAAATACACAACATGGAGGATCACAAACTCAAGAATAACATTATGTGAGAAGTTATCCCTTAACAACCTTGAACCTACCAAACAAATATTTATTGAATATGCCAAAGGAAACAGAAATTCTGAAACAATTCATAAGACTAGCATTGTAGAGACTCATAAACTTCAATTTATGCCTATACTTAAAAATATTCAGACACAGCCATCCTTGGTTGTGAAATCATCGGATGAAACTTTTTGCCTGATCCAAAATATTATGCGAGGAATTATCCAACTATCTTATGAAATCCAAGAAATTTCTTTTAGGTACAGTATAGATAAATGAAATTTTAATTCATGAGCTAAATAAGAGATGCTGGTCAGCATACATAAATCAAAATATGAACTAACTAAGAAGGATGAAGGATGTTGAATAGAAAAGGCGGGGAAGAGGGAAGGGTGTTGAATATAACTCTTCAACGCCATTAAACCCATCAAATAATCCAACAATTTTAACCAAAAAGAAACACTCATTGGATAACCATTAAGGACAAATTTAAACATTTGAACAAGTAATTAAGACAGGAGTATCCAACCTTGTTTTGTTGTTGTAGAAGAAGACCACTATCAATCATTTCATGAAGAAGATTCTCTACTTTATCATTCTCACTTTTTCCCAAAAGAGCTCGGAGAAGTATTGCATACGTTATTGAATCAGGGAGGCAGTCATCCTCTTTCATTTTTGGAAGCAGAGTCATTCCTTCATCAAGCATCCCTTGTCTACAAAGACCACTGATCATAACATTATATGTACACACATCTAGATGATAGCCTTGGATCAAAAGGTATTTAAAAATCTCGCAAGCATCATTTAGTGTGTCACCTTTACACAAACCATCAATAAGTATGTTATGTGTGTACAAATGAGGCTAAACTCCCTGGGCAACCATTTGCTGAAATAATGCAATCCCTTGGTTGACATTTCGACTTTTACAAAATGCACCTATCAAAATAATCCAACAATCAAGAAACATTGGATAACCATAAAGAACCACTTTAAACATTTTTACAAGTGTAAGTACTTAAGACAAGAGTATCTAACCTTGTTTTATTGTTTTAGGATCCCACTATCAATCATTTGATGAAGAAGAATTTCTACTTTATCATTCTCACTTTTTTCCAAAAGAGCTTGAAGAAGCATTGTATATATTACTGAATTAGGGGGGCAGTTATTCTCTTTCATTTTTGCAAGTAGAGTCATAGCTTCATCAAGCATCCCTTGCCGACAAAGGCCATTGATCATAATACTGTATGTGTAGACATCTAGAAGATAGCCTTTGATCAAAAGGTATTTAAAAATCTCCCATGCATCATTTAGTCTATCACCTTTACACAAACCATCAATGAGTATGTTATGTGTGTACAAGTTAGGCTGAACCCCCTGGGCAACCATTTGCTGAAATAATGCAACCCCTTGGTCGATATTCCGGCTTTTCCAAAATGCATCTAACAAAATGCTATAGGTCACTACATTAGGGGAAATACTACTATGATGCATATCATAAACAAGATCTTGCACACATGATATTCTTCCTAATTTGCACATGCCATGAATAAGGGAGTTGTAAGTCCAAATATTAGGATTGACATTTTTGCAACGCATTTCTTTAAAAAGAGCCATAGCATCATCTACCATTTTGATCTTACATAATCCGTCAATCAATATTGTAAAGCTAACCACATCAGGCGTCAATTCACTTCGAACCATCTTATCAAATACTTCTTTTGACTCTTTAACATTGTTCATTAAACAATACCCAGCCATTAAAGAATTATAAGTTACAACATCAACTCTCTCACCACATTTCATCATCAAAGCAAGCGCAACTTGAGCTTCTATGATCCTTCCTTCTTTACAGAACATATCAATCGTTATATTAAATGTATAAATATCAGGTTGGATGCCGTTCAATATCACTTCATCTAGCAACTGAGTAGCTTCTTGCCACTGTCCCTTGCTGCAGTATCCATGGATTAGAGAGTTATAGGTGACAATATCTGGTAAAATTCCTTGATCAATCATTCTAGAGCACATTCCACGGGCCTTAATGACATGTCCACCCTTACAAAGGCTATCGATTATTGTACTGTATATGACTACATCAGGCTTAACTAACTGCTTCTCCATCTTTCGGACCAATTTAATGGCAGATCTTATTTTCCCAATTTTGCAGAGCCCGTTAATCAAGACTCCGTAACTAACTTTATCTAACTGAAATCCTTGGGCCATCAGGTCGTCATAAAAGTCCAATGCCTCCCCAACTTGGTTCCTGATGCAGAGTCCTTTTATCAGAGCAGTCAAAGTGACGATGTCCGGATGAAGACCCACCTTGTAAATCTTTCCCAACATTGAGAAAGCAGAATACATATGACCCAAATGGCAGTAACAATTGAGCAAGATGCTTAGTGTAACTAAATCGGGCGTGAATCCCCAGAACTCAGCTTGAGCAAACAATGAGATAGCAATGCGATAACGTTTAGCCTTGACAAGTGGTGTTAAAATCTTAGTAATTTTGAATATGGAAAGTGAGGGATGCATATGGAGCAAGCGATTGGATGGAGCTACAGAATCGCGAATGTTATTTGCATTTGGGGTTTGAGAGTGAGCAAATAAATTGAGGGTGAGGGAAAACGGGGAAGAGAGAAAGATGGAAGATGGAGAACATGGAACAAAATGAGGAAGCTTGGGGAAAGCGTACCTTCTTAAGGCATACAGCAACATCTTCGCCAATAATATCTCAAAGGAAACGGAATAAAACTTGACCTAGAAGAGCCCTCAGACAATACTGGCGAAAAGAAAAAAAGAAGAGCCCTCAGACATGAATCTGGAGACAGTAATTTCCACACATCCAGTAAGCGTTCTTTTGAACTTCCTTCGGCATGTTTTTTCTGCCTGAATACTCCCTTCTGCAATCGGCATCAAACCCTCACAAATAGTCAATTTTGAAAGATCTTAGTAATTTTGATGTGAATCTATCTGATTCATTCAGAAGGAAGAACTTGGATTGGATCAGTATCTCAATTTCAATTTAAATATGGGTTTGACTCCATATTCTGAGAAATATTTACCATCCGAATAGAGGAAAAAACGGAGATTTGGCTAAAATAGTGGCTTGAGAGAAGGGGTAGATGTTCAGAACCTCTTTCAACAAGATAGTGCTTTTTCAACTCTTTCAAAATGGAATATTCCAAACATATATGATATCATGGCTACTTACTTCGACAGTCCCGCTAAAATGAGAAATATTACAGTTACGCTGACCGAAAGAAAAGGAAAAAGGACGATTTCTACGTCGAATATATACTAGAAATTATCATGGATAGAGTTTTTTTTTTTCTTGAGCAAAAAAAAGATAGAGTAATTTTTTTTCAAAAGGATTTAATGAATTATGAATAGATCCAATGTTGAGAAACTGAGTTTTTAAAGTAAATAAATTTCTTAATATAATTGAAATAATAATTTTCATACCATAAAAAAAAGGAAAGAAATAATTATTTAGAGATATCACAACAATTTTTTGCCAAACATTACAACAATATGTTGGAAAAGTCATTATAGAAAAACAAATATAACTTTGAGAAAGGTGGATTAGGACCTCATAATTCTGGACCGTTCCGATAAGATTTGGATGATTTAGATATAATTTTGTTAACTATGGAATTTAATTGAAACAGTTATTTTAAAAAAAGATAGGTTAATGGAGAGATTATTTTTATTTTAGATTCTCTACCCATTAAAATAATTTTTATTTAAAAAATGAAAATAAACAAATAAATATTTGGAATTAGGAAATAAGAGGAATATTTATTAGATAATATCTTTTATTATTATCTTTAGGAATTAGGAAATAAAATGAATATCTTATTAGTTAAGATTTAATTGTTATGATGTATGATGGTTAGTTATCTAACGATTTAGGTACAATTTTTTGTTAAAAGTTGCTACAATAGTGCTTTTCCCGAGAATCTCTTACTCTCTTGTCTCAATAGTGAATTAATTATTTCACTAATTGTTATTCTTTATTTAAGTTTATCTTATCTATTTAAGGGTACTTTATATATCAAATTGTTAATGTACACTATATTAAATAATTAGTCATCTATCTTAAAATTTATAATAAATTCACTAATTAATTAATTTACTCATTAGTCTTGTTTCTAAGGTTTATAATAAATTTTAGATATTTTAATTCCTTTAATTATTAATTAAAATTATTATTTACTCTTTTTATTATTTATAATTAATTAGAATTATTATTTATAATTTTAATAATTTTTTTTTTGGTTACAAATCACAGACTCTTAGTGGCGTGATTCTTTCTCACGCCACTAGAGGCAAATGGCGTGAGAATTATTAACACCACAGCTCAGTAGCATTGTACTTTCCCACGACATTAATGACGTTAGCATTACTCTGATGAAACTTTCCAAAAGTGCTCCAATCTGTTATATTAGTGCTCCAATCTATTATATTTTTTGTTAAAAATTATTATTTTGGTGCTTTTCCCCATGATACTTTCATTCCATACGCCACTAAAAGAGCATTTCCCCCTGGTTCCAATTATCTTAGACTCCAATTATCTTAGACTGGGAAGGGACACAACTCTAGGGGAGATTAAGCATGCTTTGTTTGAGATGAAACCTTTAAAACCTCCTGAAATTGACGACCTCCATGCTTTATTTTTTTCAATCTCAATGGCTTGTTGTGGGACCCAGTATTCTCTCTTTGTTTCAGGGGCTTTGGTCAGGCACTCCCAGACCCTTAAATCGCCCATTAATTGCATTGATCCCCAAAGTAGCCAAACCAACCCTGATGAGTCAATTTTGACCAATAAGCTTATGCTTGGTAATCTACATGATATTTACTAAAAGTCATTGCAAGCCATCTCAGAATGCTTCTCCCAGAGCTAGTTGGCCCTAATCAATCAAGTTATATTCAAGGAAGTAGTACCGTTGACAACATAATCATCGCACAAGAAGTAATCCACTCTATGAGAAAAAAGAAAGGGAAAGGTGGGTGGATGGCTATCAAGGTTGATCTAGATAAGGCTTTTGATAGGCTTTTGCTATTGGTTTGCCATCATAAACATCAGACCAAGATCTTCATAAGAAACGTTCAATTTTAGCATGTTTGGTATGTCTTAAAAAAGCTGGAATCATGTGTTTGAACATGTTAATTGGGCTTTTGGTGCTTTTAGCTTTTTGAACATGTTTAGTACAAAACTGGTCGAATTGTATATTTAAGTTAAAAGTGGCTTATTCTAATAAGCTGATTTTCATAGAGGAGGCTCGTGGAAAATCAATGACCTCAGTTGCTTCTCTATTTGGAAGCCTATCCGAATATGAAAGCAAATTAAAATTCAGAAAAGGCCTAGATGAGATCAACAACAACAAGAGCAAAGGTGTTGCCTTCAATGCTGAGAAGGAGAAAGAAGCTAAAGAAGAAGATAATGATGATGACGTTGATGAAGAATTAGGAATGATGGTTCGAAGGTTCAAAAAGTTTTATAAGAAGGACCAAGGCTTCAGAAACAAGTTCCAGAAAGGAAGTACCTCGAATAACAGACGTGAATACAAAGATAAAGATCAAGTCATCTGTTACGAATGCGAAAGGCCAGGCCACTACAAATCAGAATATCCTCAGTTGAAGGGAAATGAAAAGGATAAGAAAAAGAAGTTCAATCGTTTCAAAAAGAAGGCCTATGTATCTGCCATATGGGGAGATGGATCCTCGGAAGAAGAAAGCGACGAAGACGAAGAAACCGCTAATGCTTGTCTAGTTGTAGAAGAAGAGCAACGTGAGAATGAAAATGAGGTATATGATTCGCAACCTACTTATGATGAATTGTTTGCTGAATACAATCTTGTTCAAGCTGAATTTGAAAAACTTGCTGAAAAATATATTGCTTTGAAAAAGAAAAATATAACTCTTGAACAGGAAGTAGAAAACCTTTCTTCTCCTAAAAACGTCATTTGTGAAGAGTGTGTCGATTTAGGGAAAAAGAATTTGTATCTTACAAAAACTCTTGAGAAATTCACTAAAGGTAGTGAAATGCTAAATGTAATTTTAAAAGTGCAAAGATTTACGAATGATCACTCAGGGATAGGTTACAATCCCATTTTTTATAAAAGGAAAGGGAAAAAATAAAAGTGGTGGAAAATCCTATTTAAACTACTTTCGAAAAACTGTCCACTCTTCAAATCCATTTGCTCACTGCAATTATTGTAATTGAAAGGGTCATAGTACTTCATCCTGTTTTCATAAGAAAGACAGAAGGGATAAACCTATTGGAAATTATCAGTGGGTACCTAAAGGAACCTATGTTCCTAGGCCCGAACTAACCTCAAAGGACCCAAGAAAAAGTGGGTACCTAAAGCCTAATCTCTCCTGATTTGCAAGTATGTCTGAGAGCATCAAGAACCAATAAATGGTACATTGATAGTGGGTGTTCCAGACACATGACAAGGGATCAAGCTAAATTTGTAGCAATGAAGTCGAAAGATGGTGGTAGAGTTACATTTGGAGGTGACCAATCTGGCAAAATCACCGGAATTGGCGAAATTGGCACAAAGGATGGACCTCTGATCAAAGACGTCTATCTAGTAGAAGGTCTCTGCCACAACTTCTTGAGTGTTAGCCAAAGTGTTGACAAGAATAATTGGATCCTTTTCGACTCAGAGGAGTGCCTTATTGTCAGTAAGGATGATCTTCCAATTGACAAAAGTAAACTTAAGATACTATTCAAAGCTCCTAGAGAAGGTAACTGCTATACTCTAGAATTACCTAAAATCAGCTCTGAAAAATGTTTTGTTAGCAACTTGGAAGAAAGTTGGCTGTGGCATAAGCGATTAGCACATGTCAACATGTTTCAACTAGACAAGTTACTAAGAAAAGATTTAGTCCATGGTTTACCCAAACTTTGATTTATAAACGACATGGTCAGTGATGCTTGTCAAAAGGGTAAACAAACCAAATCCTCTTTCAAAAATAAACTTGAAATTTCAACAAATCGTCCCCTGCAACTACTTCATATGGACTTGGTTGGTCCAGCTAGAGTTAGGAGTCTTGGCAGTAATTTGTATACCCTAGTCATAGTAGATGATTTTTCTCTTTTCACTTGGACTATGTTTATGTCTTCAAAAGATGAAACATTTTATCTCTTTACTGTGTTTGCCAAAAAGGTGCAAAACGAGAAAGGTATCTGTATTTCAGCTATTCGAACCAATCATGGAGGCGAGTTCGAGAATCAAGCGTTTGCTGAATTTTGTGATGCTCATGGGATTGATCACAACTTCTCGGCTCCAAGAACTCCACAACAAAACGGAGTAGTTGAAAGAAAGAATCGTGTGCTCACGGAAATGGCCCGCGCAATGTTGAATGAGAATCAAACTTCACAAGTATTTTGGGCGGATGCAATGAGCACAGCGAGCTATATATCAAATCGAGCCTATGTACGAAAGAAGCTAAACAAAACACCTTACGAGCTCTACAAGGGATGAAAACCGAATTTGGCTCACTTACATATCTTTGGCTACAAGTGCTTCGTACACAACAATGGTAAAAGACAATCTGGGTAAGTTTGATTCCAAATAAGACGAAGGTATATTTCTTGGATACTCAAATAGGAGTAAGGCATATAGAGTGTTCAATAAGCGTACTCGTGTGGTTGAAGACTCTATTCATGTTGTGTTCTGTGAATCCAAGTCTAATGAATCTTTAGATGATGATGATGAACCAGCTCATAAAAATCAATTCTATTCAAAAACAACCCCTGCTTCTCTTGAGAGTTCAGAATATGTTTTTGAAAATAGTGATCAAAATTCTATTGAAAATCCTGATCAATCTCAACCTAGAGCTTGGAAGTTTATTAGGAATCATCCTCTGGACCAAGTCATAGGTAATGTAGATCAAGGTGTGAGAACTAGGAGAAGTACTTTAAATTAGGTTACCTTCTCTGCACTCAAATCCAACATTGAGCCCTCCAAAATTGATGAGGCCCTTTCAGACAATGATTGGGTTATCGCAATGCAAGAGGAGTTACATCAATTTGACAGAAATCAGGTTTAGGATTTGGTACCTAGGCTTAAGGATCATTCGGTCATTGGCACAAAAAGGGTATTCAGAAACAAACGTGATGAATCTGCAATTATAGTCAGAAATAAGCTAGACTTGTTGCCAAAGGCTATAATCAGGAAGAAGGAATTGATTATGAGGAAACGTATGCTCCAATAGCTAGATTGGAAGCAATACGTGTACTCTTAGCCTTTGCATGCATCAAAGGATTTAAACTTTATCAAATGGATGTTAAAAGTGTTGGTTTTGATTAGTTTTGATGATGTCTTATATAGATGTCATTCTAAAGAGCAAAAAGGTTGCATACTACATTTATCTTCTACTTTGACTAATTCCTATATTTAATGTAGATGCAAAGTTTAATAATGGAGAATGATCAAGAAAGAAGACTAAAGAAAGAAGAACTTGAAGTCTCTTTGATCAAACAGAAGTTGGAAAGAAGCTTCATCATATTTGAGCTACAATGGAGTATACTTAAATAATGGAGAATGTTGATTGAAGAAAGAAGTTCTTGCAAAATATAATGAGAATATTATAATATCAAGGAAGCAAGAAGTTATCAAATGATTTTGGGGGATAATCTAGAAGGATAGAAGAAATTGAAGAAGGAAGAACTTGCAATGCAATGGAATATATTTATTCAAGTTCTTATATTGATGCTAGAAGTCTCCAATATCATATGGAAGCTGGTATGGATCAATTCAGAGTTAAAACCATCAAAAATTAGTTTCAGGATGATCAAACTCGAGTTCATAACTTACAAGCTCGAGCCTATAATGTCTTCAGCAACTCTGGTGCCTCTGGACAAGACAAACTCGAGCCTGTATACTCAAACCTCAGGTTTGGAACTCCAAACTCGAGCCTATCATTAACAAACTCGAGCCTGTAATGTCTTCAGCATTTCTGGCATCTCTGGACAAGGCAAACTCGAGCCTATAAGTACAAACTCGAGTTTACAGCGGTCTTCAACATTTCAACAACTCTGTTCCACATTTCACTCAGGCGACGTCTAGTAATTCAATGATATCTTCTAAACCAGAGATCGGGTTGAAGTGAGATCAGTGGCATATGAAACTAGACTCCCGATGCGTAATTTTGATATATAATTCAAGCAAAATGGAGCCAATATGAAGGAGCTATGAATTTATGAAGTTGACAGTGATATCCATATCACACAGCAGACCAACCTTCAATGTTTTGAGTGTATCTCACAAACTAAAAATCCAATGGAGCTGAAATTGGTGGAATTGGAAAGTAGACTCAAAGATATTTCCATCGAGAGTTGAACCAACTAAAACAGAGTTCAGACCAGGGAGATATGGCCCTCGAAAGTGGACAATATTTTCAGGATGTTGGAAGTTTGCTATCAAGTGAAACAAACTCGAGCCTACCAAGCCAAACTCGAGCTCGAGAGAAATCAGGTGAAATGAAATTCGTTGACGGTCGTCGGTATTTCTGTCGGAATACGGTACGACAGTAAGTCAGAACGTAATCAGGGATATCCTATCAACATAAAAATGTACTTGTTAAGGATCTATCATTACGACGGACATTTTTATTCAAAATGACCATTTTACCCCTGAGCCCCTAATTGGCGGAATTTCGCCAGCACTTCGTTACTTTGACCCAAATCTTTCAAAATTTTAACATAACTCTTACTCCACCATAATTTTCGAAATATAAATCATATTAATTAATGATTTACATCATAACAGGCATTTTAGGTAAAAATTACCATTTTGCCCCTAATCGGCGGAATTTCGCCAGAGCTTCGCTATTTTGACTCTAATCTTCCAAAATTTTGCCAGAACTTCGACCCCACCAAGATTTTCGAAATAATGACTAAAATACCCCTAACATATGATATCTAATCATACTTGGAAGATTAAAGACTAATATAACATTTCTATTCTAACTACCGAAAGAACTACGAAAGCTTAAGTACCGAAAAAACTTACCCAGAGCTTCGATGCTTTTTCCTCCAGAGCTTCTCTCTCTAAAAACCTCTCTATATTTCGAAATGCTCTTGAGCATTTGGTGTGAAGAATTGCAATGAGGGCAATGGCCTATTTATAGAGAAAGTTGTGCTACTATTCATGCTTTACCAGACCGGATATTGACCGTCGGATCGCACTTTGCCAAATGTCAAGATCCTCATTGGGACACTTGTCCAAACTGTCCTTGAGCCCTTAGGTGGCACAAAATGATGTCATGGTGGTGATGTCACTGACTTCTTCAAGAAGTTTTATACCGATAAAGTCTCCGGTCGGTGTCCGATTCGCGTAATCGCGTAAAATCCCAAAATTTTGGAATTACAACTTTGAGGACATTTTCTCACTTATTAGAAATGTCCGGGCTAAATAAATTTCTGACTCCATACAGGGTTCCAACGGTCCTGCTGAAGTTTCTCGAAAAGCGTGCACGGTTATAGAATTGAATTCCGGAATCAACAACTTCTGGACAAAAATTCACTGATTCCAAATATGTCCAGATAATCATAAACTCATCTCCAAATGTTGAGTTACAATTTATTTTATTCAAATTCTAATTTTATGACTATCTGTCTTTCTATCAGATTTTCCCTATTTCGTCTTATTAGGAAAATGCTCTACCGGCCTCGGAATTAACTTCCGGAAAAGTCTACCGGAAGATAAAAATCCACTGATCAATATTTTACCTTGACTTTGGAATTCCTTTTCCTAGTTCTCTAGATAGGATCCGTTTCCTATTTATTTGATTACTATTCACTATATTTAATTATATTATATAATAATCAAACTTTGCAAAAATATCTAGATATTAATTTCTCATTCTTATCCCATTTTTTTGGTCCAATATAGCTGGTCCTTTTTTTTTTAATTTTCGTTTTTAATTATTTAATTAATATAAAATAATTATTCAATAATTATTTTATATAATTTTTTACAAAATTTCCCCATTGGTCCATACTTGTTTTTAGGCTCAAAATTACTTAATCTCATTTATTTTTCTCAATATTTTCCAATTAATTAGCAAATATATTTATGCTAATTTTCTAGCCATAAACCACTAATTATAGGGTTCTACATAATTTATCACAATTATTTCATTGTTCAAGCTTAAAAGGATATTGATCTTGTTGTATTAGAATAACGAACCAACAAGCCGCGAAAGAAATCCTAGAGAGAAAAACGTGAGACACAAAGGAAGAAGGCACTAGCACGCTGCCGTACGTGTTAGAGAGCTGTTCGGTGTGGATACCGGCAGAGGCAGTGGATTCGTAGAGTCGGCTCCTAGAGATTGATCTAGCAAGAAGGTGTTAGCCCACGAGTTCTCAAGGCACGTATACCAGTTCGAATAGGTACGGTTTTTCTTAACTAACCCGATTTAAACGTCGTTGATAGATCCTCTTTGGGATTCATAAGTTTTTTAATGGATGAAATCCTTCTGCTGCGTGTACGGATCCCAAAAATATGTGTGTGTGTGTGATGGTTTGAGTAGGCTAGTTAGTATATTCATACTTGCTTCAAGTTCAATATTGCTCATGAACATATGGTATGTACGTAATACATTAAATTTGTAGCAAGTAGTGATAATTCTAGACAATCAAAACCACCACACACAGCCAAACCTGCAATGAGCACCGAAAAGAGGCCAGTATAATTTCAGATGAATACAGTTGGAGGTTACAGATACATGCAAGCCCTTCTTGTATGTTCTTCGAGTGATAAATAAAAGTTTGCATTTTTTTCTACTGGTTATATATCCTTTGTGGTTGTTGTAGTTATAAAAACATTGATGTTCACTCCTTTTGTTTCTTTGCAATGGAAATCGACATACAAGGTGTGCGTGTAGGGCAAAGAAGCTAAATGGACATATCAAGTCAAAAACTTTATTTTCATTACAAGGGACATACAAGGTTTGTATCGTAGATTGAACCTTGTGAAATATGTGGGGGTGTTAATTGGGGCATATGCCCTAATTACTTGGTTGTGATTAATTTAGGCCTACCAACACCACACATATTTCACAAGGTTTGTCCTGTGATGAAAATTGACGCAAGGCATGCATTAGCACAGATCTTGGATGAGCACTAATCAGACCATATATTCATGATTGTGAAGAGTTTATGAAAAGGCTAGTATTATTTCATTTGTTGCTTGCTCCAAATGCAATGTAGTTTGTGAACATATGTAGTACATTACATATGCAGTAATTTTGTTCATGCTCAAGAGCTGCATTGCATTTGCATACATGGCAAAGAGAATTAGATTAACAAAGTTGGAGGTTGCAAACACATGCAAGCCCTTCTTGTAGGACTTGGGGGAAAAAAAGCTTCCTTCCACAGGCATAAATATGTTATTCTTGTTGTTTGTTTACAATGAATTTTTATTTAATTTGCTTATTACAAAATTATTCTTTCTAATTATAGAAATGAGTGTGCAAAGCGTCAAAAAGAAATGTGAAGAGCGTCAAGTTAAGTGGTTTTTTTCTAGCTATCACTTATGTTTTTGTACACATGTGAAGAGAATTAAATAATCTAATCCCATATGTAACTTATTGTATTTGAAAACAAGGGATCAGATGAACACAGATTGAGGTTGTTGATACATGGAAGCCCTTCCACTGGTATAAATATGATATTCCTTTTGTGCTTGTTGCCTTCTTGTATGTTCTTTGTGTGATACATGAAAGTTTACCTTTTCTCTACCAGCTGTATATTCTTTGTGGTTGGGATTGCGAAACTTGTGATTATGAAAATAATGCAATTTCATTGTATCATTCTTATAATGTCAGGTTTCACAAATCCAATTATTGTGAATTTCGTAGACAAAAGTTTGCATACATGTATATTAATTGAAAGTTGTTTTCCATGTCTTTATTCTTTTCAAGATTTTTTTTTTTGTTAGGACGCCTTCTCCTTGAAAAGGCTTATATCATTATTGAGTGTTGGGTGTGAGTGTTGATCGTAATTTTAACCCCAACATATGGGTGCTATTGATGCCTAGTTCATATTGCGAGCCATCCTTATAGTCGATTGTTGCAACTCTTAGATTGGGTGCTAAGTTTACTAACCTCAGGCATTTTGGTTCTTTTGAGAGTTCAAATAGAAAATGGCTCTGACCTACCTCATTGTAAAGCGAAAAAGGTGGAGTATCTTATGTAATGAAGCTGAGTCTAATATGATTGATATACAAACTTGAGGATTTTATTTTGTATAGTTGGGTTTGGTCATGTGATGAGGTCATGGTTGAGATGGAAATCAAAGTGAAGGCCAATAATAAGAAACTACCCGGCTAGATGGAGTTATTAGTGATGAGTTAATGATTAAGATGTCTAAATTAGACAATGAAAAATGTAGGGTGGGTAATCAATGCTTGAATGGAAAAATTCGTTGAATTGGATTACCACCTAGTCCAAAAAATTTATCCTGTCAAGTGATGATCATCCGGAAAATGTTTTTCACCAACCAATTTAGAGTTATTAATCTTTGCCTCGTGTTCTTCCTTATTATTGGCCTTCATTTTGGTTTCATTCTCAACTAAGACCTTCCCACGAGATTATATTCACACATATAAAATCTAGTTATCATACTTGTATATTAACTCTATTTTACTCGGATTCATTAAATAAAAATCTTCTTCTTTATCACCTGAGGTTGGAATAGAGCAGAGTCATGATTCATATTGGAGGTCCAAAAGAGTCAAAATGCATAAGTATGGTAACCTAGCAGCCAATCTATGGGTAGTAGTATTCAACTTTAGGGATGCTCACAATATGAATAATGTGTCAACAACGTGCAAATGCTAGGGTTAAAATTGCAACCACAAAATCCAACACTCAACAATAATCTAACTCCATCTAACTCCTTTGGAGGTGGGGAGAACGTAAGAAAAAAGAGTACACCTTAAAAAAACAAATGCCGATATTAAGATATAACAATTATCTCATAATATAGGGCTTAGATTTATGGTTATCAGTTATAATTATTTTTTATATCGATTGCATTTGTATTTTTAGAGTTGTTTATAGAATTTATATTGCATAATAATATAACTTTTAGATATAATAATATCCAACAATACTTCTATGAAACAAAAATGAATCGTAGGTTAAAAAAAAAAAATGCCTACTTTTTAGACCAAGTATGAAATTATCAAGTCTAAAGAGTGTGCAGTTTTTATTATAAATTAAACTATTTAACACTGGTCATCTAAACAACCAGTAGGAAAAAGTAACTTTTTAAACCGGTAATAAGTCTGGTTTTAATAAGGACAAATTTCTTAAACCAATTGATACAAGATCAAATCTAAACCTAGTCTAAAAATCCAATTTCAACCAGTCTTAAAAACTTTTTTCTTAGTAGGGTTTTTTATTCTCCATGTTAAGAACAGTTTTAAATTCCACATTCTCATTCTCATGAACTATTTTTAATAATATAATATAAAGGTACGGACATGCCGCATGCGCATTACACGAGATACATCATCAGAGAAAAATATGATACAACAGAGTAAGTACTGGAAGTTTCTCTGCTTCGCCTATTTCTCCTCATTCCTCCTTATTTCTCATTTTTTTGGTACTAATCAGCATCCTAAGATATATTTTTAGTACCAGTCAGTATTCTAAAATATTTTTTTAGATCCTAAAATAATTTCTTAAAATCATGAAGTATTTTTTTTAGTACCAGTCAATATATTAAAATATTTTTTAGTACCAGTCAGTATCTTGAAGAATTTTTTTTAGTACTAGTCATGGACAATCAAGATTAATTCAAATCAATGGTTTAGATTGGTTAAGGAGAGAAATTAAAGGTTGAGATTGGATGAGGAGAAATGATGAGAAAATAAGATGATGAGAGAATCCAATTCCCTCGAAGTTATATTTATGTAGGTTGAATAAATTCTGGTCACATTTTTATCTCATAAAATTGTAAAAGAGTAAATACCCTTTCTGGTCCCAGACAAAAAACACGACCCCATTTTGGTCCCTGAGAAAAAAAAGTCATTTTTAGTCCATAAAAAGGACGAATATGGGTTGATTGGTGGACATTTTGATCCCTCACAAATTTCCAAAAGGTCCTTTTTAGTCCCATAAAAAGGACGAATAAGGGTCGGCTCCGTGTTTTTTGTCAAGGACCAGAAAGAGTATTTACTCATTATAAAATCATTAATATTAAAAAAAACAAACAAACAAACAGGTGCTAATCATATGATGGGTTAAGATTACCCCATTTTTTTGTATATATATGGCGATCTTCTTTTTAAAAATGACCAGTGACTGTTCCAATAAATGTTTGGGAAAAAAACAGAAAAAGAACTTTGGAATTATAAAATTTTAAATCAAGTTTGATATCAAGAGTTAATAAGGAGATAACGAAACTTGATAAACAATTCATAACTCATTTTTTGAGAAACAATTTATTTAAAATTTTACAAATTCAAAAAAAAAAATGAGTAAATACCTTTTTGGGTCCCTGGAAAAACACGCTCTACCCATTTTGGTCCCTGAGTAAAAAAATGTCATTTTCGGTCCTTTTTAGGGACTAAAAGGATTTTTTGGGAATTTGTGAGGGATTAAAATGCCCACAAAAAATGACTAAAAGGACTAAAAGGGACCTTTTTTTTACTGTTTAAGGACTAAAAATGACATTTTTTTTACTCAGTGACCAAAATGGGTAGGCGTGTTTTTCCAGGGACCCAAAAGGGTATTTACTCAAAAAAAAATCTTTCGTTTTCCTAAGTGATTTTGGCTACCTTAGGCTGCGTTTGTGCGTTTGGTTATTGTCTTCCCACGTACTCCATATTATTAATCATAATTTTTTTTATTCGTTCACTTTTGCACTAACCTTCATAATGTTTCTTTCCTGAAACTCTCCTCATAAACCCAAAATCTTTCTCACTTCATATTTATATGGCTTCAAGAAACATCCATTTGATTGGAATAATTTGGGAAGTGGGCAGCTTAAGTAATAATTATCTTATTTCCAAATTATCAATATGTTCAGTAAAAACAAAATGAAAAATTATTAAAAAAGTTTATAAAAAAAACATAATGTCAACAAATGATTAACAATATACTTCAGTATTCCTTTGGTTTTATTTATAAAGCAAAGAGGGAAGTTTTTTTTTTGGTCCTATTTATATGGCACCCCATTGATGTTTTGAAGTGTGTACAATTTAACACTACATATATTATTGTGTTGACTACGTTTTCATTTGATATTATGTATATTCACTAGTGCAAAAAAGGGATTTAAAATCGCCTCATTTAGAGTGGATCATCGACGCCCCGGTCTTAAAGGTGTGACCGGTGGCAGCTTTGTAAATAAAAAGAACTTTTTATACAATAAAGGGCTTTAAGACCGCCTCATTTAGACTGGACTAACGACGGACCGGTTCTAAAGCTATGACCAGTGGCAGATTTGTAAATATAAAGAACTTCTTATACTGGATCATTTTTTCATAGGTCTTATCCAGACCTGTTAAAATAACAACCGATCTTAAACATGTTATTAAAAAAATTGAAATATCAATTACTTTATGGAGAAATCTCATACAGCCAGACTTATATTTCCTACACTCCAAAATAATACGGAAAAATTTAAATATAAAGTTATTAAAGTTTTAAGACCGAACATAAATAATAGCCGGTCTTAAAAGTTAGACCTTTAAGACCGGACATAAATCACGGCTGGTACTAAAGTTTAAATAAAAATTAATTAATGTTAAGACTAGAGTTACAGAATGACTGGTCTTAAAAGTTAGACTTTTAAGTCCGGACAAAAAATCAAGCCGGTACTAAAGTTTAAATAAAAAATTAATTAATTTTAAGACCGGAGTTATAGAATGACCGATCTTAAAGGTTAGATTTTAAGACCGTATATACTAATTTGTCCGGTCTTAAAAATGAGGCGTCAAATATATGTTTCTTCGCGCGGAAGCTTTTGTCACTCGCACTGAAGAACCCCTGTTCACGTTGAGAAACCCTTCCTGTTGCATTACCTCTCTTCCTCGCCCCACGTACCGTTCGCCTTTGTTACTCCCTCGTTTACTCAGGCATTCCTCTCTTACTGTCTTGAAAATGAACGGTGAAAATGATTCCACTCGTGTTCCTGGAACTCCAGATACTGGTTTGACTGGTATGGGTCAGACGAACGAACCCTCTTCATCTCACAATGAGCCTCCTCAGCGCCGTGCACGCCGTGGTAGAAGCGGCACACGAATGATGGATGTTTCCCTTAGTCGGAATTCTGGGACGAAGCTCGAGATTCAGTTTGATGAAAATTTGCATCCTGTCGGTCCTAATAAATCCACATATACTAGTTTTGTCGGCGCTCTAGTACGCAGCAAGGTTAGCATCTTGACAGATGAGTGGAAAAATGTGGACCAAAGCACAATAAAGGATCCTATTTGGGACACTATCCAGCTTACATACACCGTCCCTAACTCTGAGAAGTTGAAAGACTCAACATTGTCTTATTGTCTTTGAACGGTTCGGGAAGTTTAAGACCTTTCTAGCTAACACGTATATTTTTGCCGAGGTTCTTCCTGATCATAAACCCTGGGACAAGTACAAATTTATTGATGAACAAACTTGGCAACAATTTGTTCAGCTGCGGACCACTCCTGAAGCTCTGGTGAGTTTATATTTAGTTTTGTTTGCACTTTTGTTTGCTTATTAAACTGTGCGGATATGTGAATGTTATTGTGTACATCTAATCTTATTAGTTAAATGGTTTGGTGTGTGAATAGAAGTATACATTTCCTGCCTTTGTCCTGCATGAGAGGAGCATGTCCTAGTTCTATGCAAGTCTGATATGTAAACTGTGTAATATGGTCAGACGTTGTTGTTAGTTAGTTAGTATGTTAACTGTGTAATGGTTTCGGTGCAAGTAGTTAGTTAGTTATTCTAATATGTGTAGGAACCATTTATGATGAATGAATGAATTGATTGAGTTGGCAGCAATTCTGCAACTCCCTTTCCTTTGGTTCTCACAATCTCTTCTACTTTGCTACATCTTCCTTAAGTAAAATGTTTAAACTTGATGAAGTGAATTTGACTAATGTTTGACGTTCATATCAAGGAGAAATTCTCTAATTTCTGTTAGTGACATGACTGGAATTCATAATTGATAGTTGTTTTCAATCCTGATTCACAGAAAAGAAGGGAAAAATACCAAGAGATCGGGAGAAAGAATGATTGCCCACACAGGGCTTCTCGCGCGGATATGAAAAGGCGTAAAAGATTTGATGGTAGCCAAGCGGAAGAGATTGGAAGATGAAGTGAATCCAATCCTTCGCGGTAGTTGACCAGCCCGCCATCTCCAATACGTCGCGAGGAGTTGTGGTTGTATATTCGGCAAAAGCCAAGCGGCGCCTACACGAGTGAACAAACTCGTGTAGTTCTTCGAACAAATTGTAAGTATCGTTATTGTTGTTTTTACTTACTAAACATGTTTCATTACTAAGCTTCTCGTTATCCGTATCTTACAGAAGATCTTAAAAAGAAAGAGGCAGAGGGATCTTTTGCGTCGGACGGGAGGAATGATGTTCTGACCCTTGCTACCGGAAAACCAGATCACTCGGGGCGTGTAAGGGGGATTGGAGGACAGGTAGGCCTAAAGCAATACTTTGGTAAATCCAAACGCCACAGACAAAGTGTGGTTACCCGGGAGGAGATGGATCATACGGTTGCCAAATTAAATGAGGAATCAGCGGCCAAAGAAGCCATTTTGAGGGCAATGTTTCAATATGAGATGAGCAAGATGAAGGAGGAGATGGAGAAAATGAAGTTTCTCCTGAGCTCTCGGCCAGAGACCAGTGTGGATCCCTTGACACCTTCAGATGCACCTATGCAGCAGCAGAGCTCTAGAGGGAGTTGCATTGTTGGACAGTCAGAGCAACCTTGTCATCTGTATGTGGAGGATCGTGATAGTCATAGACAATTGGTTTCTAAAGGGACTGTCCACAACTTGGGATCAACTGTACACCACTAACAAATGGATGATGATAAAGTCAGAGTGTCAGTTGAAGAGCTTAAGCTTATGAGTGATGTCAAGGGAACCTTCATCTCTTGGCCAGTGAAGCTTGTAGATGTCTCTACTCCTCCTCAAGCTCCATCCCCTTGTCAAGCTCCATCCCCTCATCAAGCTCCATCCCCTCCTCAATCTCCAACCCCTCCTCAAGTTCCGACTCCTACTGCTAACTTGACGGCCAAGGAAAAAATATCCGATTTGGTAGCCAACAGATGGTTTAAAGATAAATCGTGGTCTGTCAATGAAGTAGTAGGCCTCCCTCATCCTGAACCGGTTTACATTGATAATGTCGATGTAGAGTCCATGCGCTTCTCGGACAAAGAGAGTTACTAGTGCAATTTTTCAAATGTTTATGAAGTAAGTATCTTCTTCCTTGATTACATAATTTAAATGCACCGTTTAGACACACATACATATATACTAATTCCCTGATAGATGTCATTCTTGTAGGTGCATGCATGAGAAACTGGTTCAACAGGGCATAATCGAGGATTTTGGATTCTTGTGCCCAGTGTATGCAAGTACAACACCCATGGAATTGAGACAGGTGTACATATCAAAGAGGTTGTGTGAAGTGCCAAGAAAGGTGTACTTGTTTCCATACTGGCTCGGGTACATATATATCACAATTCTTGTCTACAATTCACTTAATTCTGCTACATATATATATCACTGAGTACTTTACTGCTGTGAATTTTTAGCAACCACTGGCAGTTGGTCGTCATGAACATCGAGGCGCATTATGTTATCTTCTTATGCTCCATTCACGGCGAACCATCGCCTACGTTGAAGCATATTGTCAACAAGTAAGCATGTCATTTTGATTGTCTTGTCTGAAATCTCTGCTGTGAATTTTCAGTTGAACATTATTGATAAATTTGTGATTTTGATGATAGTGGCATGAGGACCTTCCAAGTTGAGGTTGATGAGGGCCTTTTTGTCTTTAGCCTTGGGGTCCACAATCAAAAATAACCAAGGATTGCGTATAGGCAAACCTAGGATCGTTCTCTCTCTCTCTCTCGAGGAGCCTTTTATTGAATCCTAAGTAATCTAAATGTCATGCAAATGCAATAAAACAAGGGAAAAATAGGTTTTGGCTTTTTCACTTAACAAACTAAAATAGGAATGCAATTTAATTAAATGCTAAACTATTATTTTTGGTATTTTCTTTATAAAATGGTGAATGAGTGAATGTAATGGATGAAGTGAAAATATAACTATCCTTGCTCATAAAAGATTATGGGAGTTAGAATTCAGCAAGTCTTAAGGAAAACCTCAAGATACCACTTGAGTCCAATATTCCCAATTAATAGTAGCTCCTACTACCGTAGCTAACTACTACCTCTTGAGAAATTGTTAAAAACCACTTGATGTGCAATTAAAATTGGAATAATGCAATATGAGTCTTCTTGAAATTGAGTACATAACAGTCCCTCAAAGGGTACAAATCAACCACATTAACTAGACAATAACATGCTAATTAATATAATCTCATTGTAACCACAAGAAATTAAAACACATATTTTTCACACTACAAAATCCAATCTCAACTACAATTATCAAACTAACAGAGACAATAAACATTAATCTCAGTTCCAGAATTTATACACAATAATTCCTAAAACTAGGCAACCTAAATATATAAATCTAGACTAATAGAATGAACAAATTAACTCCCCTTTGAAGCTCCGAACTCAAGTCAATCTCCACCGCCAAGAAGCAAGGGAAATCAGCCACTCATAGCAACCAGAATACTTGCCGGAATCTGGGAAAGAGTCACCAGAATCTGGAAGTGTTTGCCAGAAAATTTAGTATCTCACTGGAAGTAACAGAAACTTGACGGAAGTCACGGAGAAACCGACGAGGGAGGATGGTGTGGTGTTTTAATGAGGAAGTGACGGTGGTAGGAGAAGAAAAATGGTGGAGAGAACGATTTCTAGCTACTATGAGAGCAAGGTCGTCGGCGGTGATGGTGGTGAAGGTGAAGACCGCCGGTGACGATGAGGAAGGTGGAGGAAGAAGAAGAAGAAGAAGAAGAAGAATGTTTGCGTCTCAAGTCTCGCGGCCACTGGTTCAAAGAAAAAAAGTCTCGGGTCTCCCCTTTTCGGTTGTTCGCGGCACTCGTTTTTTTATTCATCTCCAGTCTGTGTTTTTTTACTGAATCAAGAAGACCTAATTGATCATATTAATCAAAACGCTGTGTTTTCGCGTTGGACCTTCTCTGATATACTTTCAAATTTAGGGCCTTCTCTGACAGTAATTTAGGGCCTTCTCTGACAATATCTTCATTTTAGGTCCTTCGCTGACACTAATTTTTGGTCCTTCTCTGATATGAATTCTATTTTTGGGTCCTTCTCTGACATTAATTCTGGTCCTCAAAAATCTCAAATTTCCTTCAAACACCTCCAATGCAAGATTAAACACAATATAGCATCAAAAGTCCAAGAAATCACTTGCATGAATAATTAATAAATTATGATCATTTTGCCCCTAATTTCACTTAATTCAATACTAATGTCCCTGATTCAAATTAGTGTTTAATCATGTAATAATGTCCCAGAAAATGCATTAAGAATCCCAATTTAATCATGAAAAATCATATAAAAATATGGTTCGATCAAAGGTAAAAAAAAGGCATGGGTTTGAGCTCAAAGATCCTAAATGGTTCCAACCAAAGGTTAGTACATATTTGGACACTGGCATAACTGCCTTGTGAGCTTGGTGATCAGTAAGCTATATATGCTCTTATATATATTTATTGTTATTTGTAGACCCTTCGGCAACCACCAAAATCGAACTTATGTGGCCCGTACGTCGTGAAACACATATATGATATTGTGACGGAAGGAAGGACTAAATTCGCTGCAAAGGTAAAATGTTATGGCTGAATTCAGTCACTGATGGCTTAATGTTACATATGAAATATGCACGTAATATGTTATTTCTGTTTCTGTCTTTGAGGTTACAGAGGTTTGCCTATGCAAAGCCATTTTCTGATGATGAAGTGGAGCACATGCGCTATGTTTTTTGTGAATATCTGTATAAACAGGTCTTAGACAAGCTAAGTCAGGACAATAATTGATGTCCTAAATTAATTCATTTGTAAATAATATATGTTGTAGCAACAATAGCCTTCTGTACATACATTTGTTTATTTTTTCCACTAATTCATTTATTTGTAAATATAACGCAATGTAATTTAATAATAAATTTGTTTATTTTTTCGAACAATTTGTGTGTGTCCATTTTGGGTTTCTGAATGAATGGGATGGTGGATAAAGCTATTTAGTGCTTGAAATTTGAGGTACAGGCAGATGTTGTAAATGAGCCATAAGAGACTCTGAAAAGTATTCGCGACTTTTAGGACTGTATATTTGTTAAAAGTCCAGTCCTAAAGGTCTTCGTCCATTTTAAGACCGTATATTTGACCCAAAATGGACCGTATATTTGTTAGGTGTTAGCTCTTAAAAGTCTTCGTTTATTTTAATAGTTTGCCGAAACTTTTAGGACCGTATATTTGATAATTGTCCGCTCCTAACTTCAAATTTTTAAAATATGGCTTAACTTTTAGGATCGTGGATGTTCGGTCCTAATAGTCTTCCTTTAAATAGAGTTGGTGACTCAGTTTTCAGACAAATCATTAGGGTTCAAGACAACCGAGTTTCTGGCGTTCTTCTCAAGCTTTGTACTTCGTTGTCCTCATTTTTACTTACCCTGGATGTGAAGATCATCATCAGTGTCCCTTTTCTTTGTCCTTTTTCTTTTTGTCGGAAAAAGAAAGAAGATAATGAAAAGGACACTCAAAATGTTCACACTAGGGTAAGTCAAATCGACGACAACGATGATCCAAACTTGAGAAGAATTGTCACTCTTGTTTGTTTTTATTCGAATAAGGTAAACAATGTTTTTTTTTTGTATGGTCGTAACTGTTAACTGTATTCTGGAAATTTTTAATGTTAATCACCACGAAGAGAACAATGTTTTGTTTGTTTCCTTTTTGTCAGAAAAAAGAAAAGAACATAGAGATAAAGACAAGTACGCGATTGGGAACTACAAATTTTATTTCATTTATATTTTTTTTGTTGCCTTGTGAGGCAGCAGTAGTACAAAAAAAACATAAATATTTCTAATCCTCCCCATCGTTGTCGGAGGGGAGGGAAGGGTCGGAGACGTCGTCATCAGAGGTATGGTACTCAACGTCATTGGCGTCGAGTACCGCGTTCAGCTTGTTGTTGATGGCGTGATAGACCTGAAATAGTTGGCCCAAGCGTCAGTCTATATGATCGACGCGTGCTATCAGGTGCTGTAGCATCTGGTACAAGTTCAGGTTTGGAGGTAACGCAAGAGGATATGGAGGTGCCTCAGGATTTCGCCCAGCAGGAGGACCTCGTCCTGGTGGAGGAGCCATTACAGTGGAGGTTGTAGGAGGAGATGGAGATGAATGTGAAGAAAGTAAAGTAACAACGGGTTTAAATAGAGAACCCATCCTGAACAATGTGAAACGCCGGAAACATTAACGAGGAGACGCATAGTTCCTCAGAATACGAGGAGACGCCTAGTATTGAAGTTTATGTGGAAGCCGAAGAGACTCAATCATTCATTTCAACATAGGGAAGGGACTCTGCTATATTTTGAAAAGAATGAACTTTTAATACCGGATACTGTAAAAGATCCGTTCTTAAAAGTAATATTTTTTAACCAAAAATTCTTACTTGAAAAAAATAAATTGAAATATTAAAATAAATGAGTTTTAGGACAAGATACATGATAAAAAGACGATCTTAAAAGTAACTGAATTAAAAAATGAGTTTTAGGACCGGATACAAGATAAAAGGTCGGTCTTAAAAGTTATCGAATTGATTTGTTAAAAAATAATTGACTATTAGGACCGGATATTTAAACAAATACGCTCTTAAAGTAGAAACATTAAATTCATTTGTACCAATTGACTTTATCATCATCGATGTTTATCTCTCCTGCTCTCTGTCCTTATTAACTCCACACACTACCTCTTTGTCCTTGTTAACTCCTCACTACCTAGCTCTCTGCCCCAACTTCTCAAAACCTCAAACCATGGTTAGATACAAGCAAACTGCTCGTAGGGGTGCATACACACCTCAAGCTCGTGCCATGGTTAGATCTTTATACGGTACGCCTCCTCCAGCGAGAGTGTGTCCTATTGTGGTCTAAAAGTCTCGGGTCGTTGGACCCATTGTTATTTCTTCGGATGATGAAGATATTGCGCATGCTGCACCCCCCAATCCTACTGGTGACCCTGTCCTTGCTGAGTTCATCCGTCTTCTTCAAAGTGAAGAGATTGATAGCCCCCTCCAGCCTTCACAGCATGCAGAGGTTCGTGCTCCCCCTCTCCAACCTGTTGGCCCCAGCGCGCCTACCTCTGACCCTACTCCGCTTTCCTGTAATGATCCATTAATATTGCGGGTGCAGCAAATAAGACAAGAACTTGCTGGTCTCCGGCGGGAAATTAATGCTCTTCACGCCGAAATCGTCGAGGTTGTTCAGCCAGATTCTTGTGGATGATAATAATCAGCTTGTTTTTCTTTTATTTTTTTTTTCTTGTGTATGCATATTCTGAAGTAATGTAAGACACATTAAGAACTCTGTATGAATTTTTTGGTTGTTCTCCAGTAATTAATTAAAGAAGCTTATTCTCCAATTTTCCTTTATTTTTTGTCCAAACAAAAATCCTTTATTTTATTGATTCAGCATTACCGCAATCACCAAGGCCATTAAGACCGGACATTTTATAAGTAACGGGTCTAAAGAGTATTTGAATTTTAGGACCGGATGTTTTATAAACCTCCGGTCTTAAAACTTAAATGACTAATAAAAATTTAGGACCGGATATTTTTAAAACTACGGTCTTAAAATGTTAGTTGTATCTTTAGGAACAGACATTTAATAATTAACCGGTATTAATAAAATCCAAAAAGCTAAATAAGGTATCTTTGTCGCGCGGAAAATTAAATTTCCCTCTATGAATATCTCTTGTCGTACCGAAAGTGAATACTCAGGTTCCGACTTCCGTGTTTGTGTGTTGCTTCGTCGCTGCTTCGCGTACCTCTCTCGACAATCACTCTCTGGTTCCTTAGCTAAACGTCTATAGACGAAGCTGTAAGAGGTGTTTCGGTTATATAACTTTATTATTTTCCAGCTTATCGTTCTTGGTTTTTCATGGGTTTAACGAAATCGATGAAATGTTCTTATGGATATTCTCTGTTGTTAATGAATATTGTTTTTTGAAGATTATATTTGCACTTTAGACCTACCCAACTGACCAACAAGTGTTTTTAGGTTACTCTTGATGTCTTGTCCGCAACATCAACGTTCGTGGCCGGAGAAGTAAGACTCAGCAAACGCATTTGAATTTATATGCTACAGGTGAGTCCACAAGACCTTCATCCCGTGCATTTAATTTCCTCGTCATGCATTTATTTTGGTTCTTGGATTCACTGTGATGCATTTATGACCAAAAGTGATTCTTTGTTATGCATTTAATGGACAAGTTCCTCCGTAAAAGTGATTCTTTGAGCATATATTTGCATTTGGAGTTGGTTTATTTTATATGCAAGTTTCAATTTTTTCAGATTATGTATGATCAATGATTTCCGTCTATATATAGGAATTCTACTATGGATCACAGTTGGATAAATGCTTTACGAACGAGTGTTGAATATCAGAATGGTGTGAGGGAATTTATAGAATTTGCTAAACAAAATGCCCATGATGATAGGGAAAGTTTTATTGCCCTTGTGTAGAATGTTTGAATGAGAGTCGACTAAGTCCTGAAGTTATACACACACATTTAATTTGTGAAGGATTGTGTAAGACTTATACAGTATGGGTATGGCATGGTGAAAAAGTGTCAAGTGTGTCTCAACATGGGGAAGTGCCCTTTGATGATAATGACACAGATATGGATGATCGCATAGAGGACATTATCCGTGATGTAGGCGAAGAGGCTTTTGAGCGATCACATGCATATGGTAATATGTGCAGTGATGCAGAGACACCGCTATACCGTGGGTGTAAAAAATACCAATTGTTGAACGCTGTATTGAAATTGGTAAGCTTGAAGGCACGTCATGGATGGAGCGACAACAGTTTTTCAGAATTTCTTGTGGCTTTTAAGGACATACTTCCGGATGATAATGTATTGCCGCATCGCTACTATGATGCTAAGAAAATACTTTGTCCACTGGGGATGGAGTACAAAAAGATCCATGCATGCCCGAATGATTGCGTACTGTATAGAAAAGAGTTTGAAGAGAAGCAGAGTTGCCCAATATGTGAAACCTCATGGTACAAGTCAGATAAGGGGCCTGCAAAAGTGTTGTGGTATCTTCCAATCATACCAAGGATCAAGCGGTTGTTTGCGAATGAAAATGATGCACAAAAATCTGAGGTGGCATGCAGATGAGAGGATTTCGGATGGACAGCTTCGACATCCGGCCCATTCTTCTCAATGGAAGAAAATTGATCAATTATTCCCGAACTTCGGCGAAGAACCTAGGAACCTCAGGCTTGCCCTCAACATCAGTGAACAATAAGGAATTGAGCATTCGATTTGTTATTTTTCTTATTGAAAAGAAATCAAGCACCATGATATATGCCTCACTTTCTTTAAAATCTTGCTTCTGCCAACTCTATAATCCATCATCACTGGCATCCACAGTAAGATTTTAAAGTATTTTTATTTTTTTCTTCAAACTATTTAGTTAATTTTTTTTCCGATTTACTTCTATTGATACTCCCTCTCTTAAACCTCGATAATAATTAAAAAGGAGAGAAAATTAAGGAATTAAGAAAAATGATTAGTTATAATTTTTTGAAAAACACATATCATATTAAATAAGTTAATTAATTTCCTTAATCTAATCACATTCAGTATTATATACTCCCTCCTGTCCTAATTATAAGACCTAGTTGACTTTTTTTGGAAATATTAAGGAAACTAAATAAGTTACTTAATCATTTCATATGTTATGTATCTTTAGATTATATATTAGTTTATTAGTCAAACTAATTAATTTGAAAATAAAAATAAAAAAATAAAAAAACCCTAACTTAATTTAATTAACTTCCTTAATCTCTCCAAAAAAAAAAATCAACTAGGTCTTATAATTAGGATCAGAGATAATATGTTTTTTTCCTCCACTAAGAAAATATGACAAGAAGGAATTGACGTCAACATAGTGTTATTAGGACCGTGCAAACCACATTACATTTACATGTGTGAGGATAAGGATTGCGCTTGCATAAGGGCCAAATGTTTTACCGTCAAAATGTTAATGGATTTTAGACCTTTTAAATTAACACATTATCTTTTCTAATTAATTAATGTAATGTTTATTTGAATCACGTAAAATTGATTTATAAATTATGATCTTCATTCTTCAACTTTATTTTTATATTAATATTCCCTTATTTCAACAAAAATAAATAATTTAAGGATAAATAAATCTTTCAAATTCTATGGAATAAAAAAAATTAAACATTTTACTTAATGAAAATTTGAACCATTTTTCAATTATTTGTCAATTTTTTTTTTCCCATAAGGTTTCACACCAGGAGCGGAATTTAAATTTAAGACTTTATTATAAGTTATGAGCTAACTTTTTATCAACTAAATCAAATTTTTATTAGCAGTTGATGGCGACGAGTTCTTAATTTCTTTTTTAAAAAAAAAATTAAGTTAAAGGCGGCCAAAGAGGGGAATATCACGAGTCATCCCTCAAAGCTATATATCATGCTTTTTTCCTTTTAAATTTCAACTATAATACACTTTTAGTAACAAAAAAAAAAAAACTTAGATATTCGAGCTTTGTGAATGCAGAAAAGCCCCGCTGGTAAACTCTCCCACCATTAGGGATGGACCCAGGAATTTTATTGATGGGGGTGAACATAAAAAAAATGTTACATCATAAATAAAAGTATTTGAAATACGATACATATCTAATATACAAAAAATTGAAAGAAATCTATAATAGAAATTAAGATTGTTTCATTTGACTCTCACTCTATATGTTTTTATATTGTTAAACTCATCTTTAATTGAATTTGTGCTAAAAATCAAAACTTGCCCAAAATCCTAACCCCAAAATATTATCTAATCAGTATAAAGTAATATCATTAAAAATACAAAATCATATATAATAAATTTCATAAAGAATTTTTAATGAAAAGAAGTGATTTTTGTAAATGGAGCTTGAATCACCAAGAGGGGGTGAATTGGGGATTCTTGCAATTTTTTGGTATGCTCTGTTTATTGGGTAGGAAATAAGGGTAAAACAGAGTTTAGGGAAGAGAAGCAAGACATAAGAATTTATCCTGGTTCGGTCCAACAACTTGACCTACATCCAGTCCCCAGACTCTCTGGGATTTTCTCACTATATCACTTGATTACACACTCTGCACTCAAGAGTAATTATCTCTCTAGAACTTACTCCCCCTTACAAGTTATAATCAATGAACTCAATCTCCAAGTCCCATTGACTTGAGATAACTCACAATAAATGATTTACAATCAATAAGCTCTCTCTTAGAGTAGATAAGGTAAACACTGAAGTATGAATGTTTCTGAAGATGCTTTACACAGAAAAACTCAAAGACTAAATGACTCTTGAATGATTTTCGTTTTCTGTTGGATTGGTTGTTGAGAAGAATTGAATGCATCTCTATTTATAGGTAGAGATCATTAATTGACCGTTGTAATCCCGTTTATAACCGTTGAAGGTGTTGGGAGCTGATTACATTAAGCTTGGGTCTTCTTCTCTCACTAATCTTCACTTAATCCAGCTGTATAGATGTTCAGAGTTGACTCTCTGCAAATTAATCCGTTGGAGTAGTTAATGCTGGAAGTGGAAATACATCCTTTCTGTTTTTCCAAACGTGTGCAGGTGGATTAACCAGAAATATGCAACTTTTCTGGGTTTTACATTTAATGTTCTGACTTGCTTTTTGCTTTTGCTCAAATCTTCATTTAATCCTGTCTTTAACATCTGAAACTCACTAACAAACTGATTAAACATAGTTAGGAACAGTAATGAGTGATGATATAAAGTAATGAGATTAAACATGAGAGTTTCGCAAAATCATTCTGTTCGAAATTCAAACTTCGTGATGGAAACTCGAGTTAGTTTATCAAAACTCGAGTTTTCATGCTCCAGCGTTCTTTCTGTCAAAGACCGAAACTCGAGTTATCAAAGGAAACTCGAGTTTTCTCAGCTCAGTGTCGAGCATCGAGATTTGGCATTTTGAACAAGTCTTGTGAACAGTGCTAAACTCGAGTCATTAAGTGACTAACTCGAGTTTTGGACTTTTATCGAGAAATCATTTTTAGTCCAAAAATCTTAAAACTGGAGTTTTCAAACAAAACTGGAGTTTTAAAAAATGTTCTAAATTGGCAGTGCTCTCTGCCTGGTCAAAATTCGAGTTTCCATATCATAACTCGAGTTTTCTTATTCTTTGAAAAACTTAGGAAACCTCTCTGTTAGAGCCAAACTCGAGTTTTCAATCCAAACTCAAGTTTTCTCCTTTTATGAGAAAATGTTAAAGTTCTTGATTTGTTTCACAATGAGTTTATGCAATGATCAGAGATGAGTATTTTTCTTAGGCGATGGAAACTCGAGTTTTCACACTTAACTCGAGTTTTCATGAACTCTTGAAAATTTTTTAGAAAATACTCAGAGAATCCTAAACTCGAGTTTCCCATGGAAACTGAAGTATTGGTTTTATCGAAAATCTTGGTTGCTCTCTGTCTTGACAAAACTCGAGTTTCTTAAACGTAACTTGAGTTTGTTTTGTTTGGCGAAAATCTTGAATGCTCTCTGTATGACTAAAACTCGAGTTTGTCTTTCTTTATAAAAACTTGAGCATTTCACTGTCAGGCCAAAACTCGAGTTTTCAACTAAAACTCGAGTTTGCCTTTGACAGTAAGTTTTCAACTTACAAAGACAAACTTCTCTTGTGTTTACAATTGTCCGTTATCATCAAAACCAATTTGAAAACTAACAATTTTGAGTACCTTATTGATTCTTAAAATTTATCTTAACTGTTGAAAAAATGATGGATGAGCCGCCAAGAGAGGAAGAAGGGATGGATGAGTTTTGGGAAAAGAGCAAAACGTTGGGGATATATTAAAGGTTGGGGCTCCACTTTTTTTAATATATAAGTGATATGCGATATGTGATGATATTTCAGTTAATATATATGAAAGCTAACGTATTGGTTGGATGCTTGGACTGATTTTTATTTTTAAGAGAAAAAATATTAGGGGGGCAGGGGCCACCCCTGGCCCCCCTTGTGTCCGTCCCTGCCCACCATAGTTAGGTGGCGACACGGGTCGGATTCGGATTAGTTAGGATGAAGCTTTAGATACCGGATAGGAAAAAAAGAGAGAGAGAGAGAGAGAATTATACATGAAAATAAGACTCGATACTTAAATCTTAATTAATTAATAATACCAAATAATGTACAATTGTTTTAAGAAATCACTTTTTACATGTAACAGTTCTCTAAAGACCTTTTCTTTTGGGGGAAAAAATAGAGAGACTTTCTTTTCCTAAACTTTATAGGGAAAATTGTGAAAAAATTTACCCATTAGAAAATTAATTAGTGAAATTAACTTAAATTAGATTATTAGTATTATGTGATTAAAAAATTTGTAGAGTACAAGTACTTTGTGTGTATAAAAATTTATAAAATCCTACTTATTAATTAAGTTTGGATCCCCCCCCCCCCCAAATTTTTCTGACTTTTTTATATTCATATATAAAATCAATTGCATTCCAATTCAGATAAAACCTTATCCAAGCCATTTGCTTGTTTGCTAATTTGCCCTTCGGGTGCAAAAGGCATCTCACTTTTGAATGGTTGTTGAAATGTCAAATCATTAAAATGAAATAAATAAATAAATTGTAATTATCATTATCATCATATAATCGACAATATCTATATTAATATTAAATATCAGTTCATATTAATATAACAAACAATATATACCAATATAAAATATAAATTTTTTATGGAACAATGGTGAAAAGTTTCTATTTAAAAACTTTATTGGTTAGAAGGATCTTATATATTTTTATGCTTTTTTTTTTACCAAAATATATTTTTATACATTGAAAACACCAGTATCATGCAAGATATCATGTAGCCAATAAAATTTGTAAACATGACTTTCGACCAATTTTCTCAAAGTTTTGATACATTTTAATAATATAACTACAGTAATATATATATATATATATATAATCATAATAAATGCTGTATAAAAAATCATGATAAATGACAAACTCAATAAAAAGTGGCTCCTTAGAGTGATCCATGCACTTATAAATTAAAATTTTAAGTTAGTCATAATAAAATTTAAATTTAAATCATCAATTCCGAAATTAACCCACAACAAACTCCTTACATTTTCTCTAATTTTATTTCAACTTGCATCCCGTTTGTTTAAGGTTTTCCCCTAAAAAAAAAAATCACATATGTCTAAAAGAAAAATACTAGAAGATTTTTTCTTTTTTTCTTTTTTTTTTTTAGGAAAAAGATAATAAAAAGCCACTTGGGCTTCAAACTCCCACATCAATAAATTCCTATTAAACGAATTGTCAATAACTATATTTTTATACCCCTCGTTCTTGGGTTCAACTGGCAAGGGGGTTGGACTTCCTCACCTCAAGGGAGGGGGTTCGATCCCTGCGTTAGTCAAGGCGCTGGGGGAGGCATCCTAGGGGTCTAGGAAGCAGTGGAAACGCTGGTAGAGGTGGAGGCATGTGTACTCTCTGTCCAGTATGCCTTGTGGACTGGGCTCCAAGCGCTCTGCCCTTGGATTGTGGGTGAGCCCAACCCCTTTCCTAAAATTTTGTTATAAAAAAAAAAAAAAACTATATTTTTATAATTAATCCATATACTTTTGTAAGTAACAAGACAGATTTGATATTTTAAAGTTCAAGTAGTTTTTTTTTTTGTCTTTTTTTTTTCCCCCTTTTTTGTGATTTTTTAAGTTTCTAAAAATAATAAAAATTTATAGATTTTAGAGGTTATTTTAATTTGGGTAACTTTCAAGATACTTCTATGTGTACTAATGTCATAAAAATATTGAGTTGCATATGAATGCTTTTTAATCAAAATATATATGAAAATGTCATTAAATTTGATAACCTAAAAGTCAAATAGTTGAGATGGGGTTAGAGAATGTTAATTTCAATTATATTTTAATATTTGGTTTTTGAAAATAATTACAATTTTTAAGATCCTTATTAATAAATGATTTGTTTCCTGGGTCCTTTTCCTTAATCCTCCCTTAATTTTTTTTCCCGAAACTAGGGATTGATAAATACTACTCCAAAATTTGCTCCTATAATTAGGGACGGAGGGAGTACTATATATTTAAAAAATTATTAATCTATAGGTCTTTATTGTTTTAACTAATTTTTAATTGGGTCTCTAAAGTTTTTTTATTAGGTCCTTATACTTTCATTTGTTTTAAATTTGGTCCCTGTAATTTGTGTTATTTTTATCAGGTCCTTATAGTTTCATATGATTTTTAATTGGATCCTTGTAATTTTTTTATTTATCAATATAATTTGAAATTAAATAAAAAATAACTATCAAAATATAAATATAAATACTAAATTTAATAATTACACGATTAGGAAAAATAGTTAATATAATAAATTCGTGTGTGTATATATATATATATATTATTAATATAATTAAAATAATTAATTATAATTGTATTTTAAAAAATTATGTTATCATGATTCTAGATTTATAATAATAAAAATAAATAAAATAATAATATAAATACATGCTTGGTTAAAAAAGTTATAAAGATCTAATTTAAAATTATAAGGAACTAGAGATTAATTATCCCTATATTTAACAAAAGATACGGTAAAAAAAAAAAAAACAAAAACAAAAGAAATAATTTTTTTTTTATTTTAAAAAAATGCTTATTCTTCCAAGTTCATCGCGTAGCCATCTCCCAGGTAGGTAAGACATGAATGCCAAAAGAAGCCATATCTTTCTTACAGTGAACGTTGAAAAAGCTTTCACGTTCATTGGCTATATATATATAGATAATGGCAGATTAAATTACTTAATGCTCATTCGTTTTCGTAGATTATTATGCCGGCGATTGTTTGATGTTTTCGTTAGCCTTACCCGTTGAGATTTGACTTTTCCGGTAAGATTTTTCACCTTTTAAGTGTCGGATCAGTACCGGAAGACTTGCCATTGCTGCTGCTTGCTGGATTGCGTTCTTCTCATTTTGAGGTTTGACCCTTTCCTTTCTTCATCTGTGAATCATGCTTCTTCATCTTACTCTGCATTATTGAATCATCAGAAAACTTGGGATAATGCTCGTGTTATTTTTTCCGTTTAGTTTTTGCGATTTTTGTTCGTTTTAATTGCAATGCTGGAAAATGCATGGACTGTGTTTTTTCGTTTCTTTTAATCACATCAACGATAGATGTATATACGTGTTTTCTATTTCCTTAGTAATTTTTTTTGGGGTGATTAAGGTAAGGGTAAGTAAGATCAAGATTAGTAATTGAGTACTTATGCATTCAACGGAGAGAATTTTTCGGTGATTGATAGGTCTATTAGTTTCATGGTTTCACTAGATGATTTTGCAGCTGTTATGCAATGGTATCAGACTTCAATATTTTTTTCTTTTAAAAGTACAGAGTTCAATATTCCATCTTTAACTCTTTGATTGGCACAGGGACCATGGTTGAAAATGGTTTTGTGGAAGAATATCAGGAAACTTACGAGTCTTCAAACATCAAGGTAGAGTATATCGTTTATGCTTCAGACAACAGAGTTAGCAGTCTATTTATTTTCCCCAAAAAAAAAAAAAAAAACCTTAGGCGTAGTTGGTACTTGTTTCATATAACGTTCAAAATCTTGATGCTTCTTTTGAGCACAGCAAAAAATTGCCAAAAGAACTTTACCTGAGTCTTGTCCTTTGCAACTTTTTAAAATGTTTGACTCCTTTGGCTTTGATGGAACAAGAATGAAACTTGTGCCACTTATATAGCTCTATTCCATGGTGTGCCTCAACTTTTGTAATATTATTTTAGATCAAGAAGACTCAGGAAATTCTTGAGGCTATCCTCTTAAGCAACTCCCAAGATTTTTAAATTGAAGAGATAATCGTGACTGCTACAATATATGTCTGCTAATGTGTTAATTAGATGCAGTTTTCTGGTAATCAATCAATAAAAACTATGAATAATTTGCTTTTTGGACAGTCGTATATACAAGTCTTCTATCCAACTTCTGAGAGTAATGAGCAAATGTTGTGTTTTTAAGTGTGGGAGCTTAATGCTTCGTTTTGAAACCTTTGGCATTTAACAAGACTACTATTCTTTCTGAAAGTTTTTAACCGTTAGTTTTGATTAACACAATTCAAATGTGTATATCCATATTTTACTGTTAGTTTTGAATATAGGCATTAACAGACAGACGTTTTTTTTTTTGTAATCACTATTCCAAGAGGTAGAGGAAGACTGAAGTGAACACTCGATAAAGTTATTGAGAGCAACCTCTTGGTTAACAATTCAACTAAAGATTTGGCTTTTTGATTGAGTACAATGGCGTCGTGACTCGTGAGATCCATATAGCTGACCCCACCTAGCGGGATAAGGCTTATTGTTGTTGTTGGCATTTCTGGCAATTTATAACATGTTTACGACCTACTTGATTCTGTTATATAATTCGAATTTGAAAAACCATTTTGGTAGTTCTTCCAAATATTCAGTTAATGACTGCACAACTTTTCACAATTTTGATGACTTTAGCCCTAGCAAAAGTTCTATTCTAAACACCTTTTGTATGTGTTACTAAGGTTGAACCAGGGAAGCCTGCAGCACTTACCTGGCAGCGGAAATTAAACTCTGAAGGAAATGATCCATCTCAGTTCACCTTAACTTTAAAGGAGATACTTCAAATGGTAAGTTTATGAGTGAGATGATATCAGTATCCTCCTTTGATCCTCTTTTTTCCAAAAAAACAAGAAAAAAATTTAGAAGTCCCTAGGTCTAGCTTACCTGTACAGTCAGAGTTCAGTCTGTAACTGTTTGTACTTTGTATAATGAACGAATCCCACATGGCCATCTCTTCTAGAAAACTCTAGACACGGACTTGTGAACAGTCTGCACTCTGCAAACCTGACTTCCAATAAGAACTGGAATGTCTTGGTATTCTCCATTCTGCAGCATCCTAACAATCTGTCCAAATATGGAGTCATGTTCATGTCACCCCCTTCTAAAATATTTTGCTGCTTTGTTATATAATCTGCATTGGTTACAGAAATATAAACTCTAACCTTGAAGACAGGTATAGTATATTTTAAATGTTAGAAATATTTATGAATTGGTTAATATAGAAATCATTTGATCATTATTTGATATGTCAGCTTCCGATTGGTTATCGACTATGGCAACATGTTCGAGAAGAAGCAGCTAGAGGAAGGGTAACTTGCTTTTTCGAAGGAATTTCCATCCTGTATTAATGTTTGGTCGTGAATTTTCCTTCTGAATATCTTTCTTTAACCCTTTCTGTTTTTGTGTCTCTATCCTTGTTACAGGGGGCGATGATTGATCCTTTTGCTAAGCGTCATGTAACATCTTCTCATGGTGTTCCATTAGGTGGTATTGGGTAGGTTTCAACATTTTTACAAGTAATTAATTTTCTTTGCTGCATAGGCCAAGAGATAAACAGAGGGTATTAATCAACCAGTCCTATAATATATGAGCCTTTCACTGGTATCTTTAACCCTCTAGATTATATTTTTCATTTGGTGTGATTAGCAAAAGAAGTATGCCTATTATTCGTGGAAAATGACTTTTCTTCTTTCATTTCCAAATAATTCATTACTAGGATGCTTGTGTGCTGTATTTATTTAAGTAAAGAACACTTGCAGGGGAAGTAGAGGTTCATGCTTAATCATAACCAATCTTATAATCACATGCTCTATTTCAGATGTAAACCAAATCATGAAAATCATTCAGGATTCCAATTTAGTTACTAGGGCCAATTATACTAGTTTTGAATCTGTCCCAGATGATCATTTAATCATTTTTCTACTTGGTGTTGCTGACACACTGATCTACAGAGGAGGAAGCATTGGAAGAAGTTATAAGGGTGAATTTCAGCGTTGGCAGCTGTTCCCCAGAATGTGTGAAGAAAAACCAATTTTAGCTAATCAGTTTTCTGTAAGCTTCATCTGTCCATCTTGTGCAAAATGCTATATCTTTACAAAATTTGAACATCCTATCTAGGATGCTAGAGCAATTTCCAACATGTCTACGAGAGTCCATGATATTTTTATTGGAAATGTAAAGAAAGAACTAGTCCAGCTATCTTTTCTTAAATTTTGAAGTCAGATTTCAGGATCAATCTTTTTTGGAGTCCAAGGATCTAAACATTTTATTGTAGGCTGATAACAGTTTGTTTGATAAGAAATAGACCTTCATGATGAACATGTTTGTATACTTCTTACTGCTAATGGCATTCCATCTTTTGACATGATTGAGGTTACTGTATCAGGTTTTTGTCTCACGTTCGAATGGTGAAAAATATTCAAGTGTCCTATATCCAGGAAAGCCAGATGTTTTGAAGTAAGAATTTGCTATTTCCATTTTGATCTTGCAATTTATATTTCTTCGCAACTGCATTGATTTAATGAGTTGGATCTTTTATGAATGTGTTTTGAACTTCATTTGAAGAGAAACATAAGGAATGGGTCTAACTTACTAAGTTTTATGTGCCTACGCAGAGAAAATACAGTTTCAGGAATTGGATTGTGGGACTGGAATCTGAATGGACAGAGTTCTACATATCATGCGTTGTATCCAAGGGCTTGGACAGTATACAAGGGTAAGCTAGAAAACATTGCATACTTCCAAGTCCGTCATGTTATTTTCATGAATAATAATGAGTGTGACATTAATCTATTTATACATTCAAATACAGAACCAGACCCATCGTTACAAATAGTTTGTCGGCAGATTTCACCCGTAATTCCCCACAATTATAAGGAGAGCAGCTATCCTGTATCAGTTTTTACGTTCACGGTTAGCGATTATCTCCTTAAAATCTTCTTTTGCTTAGAATATTTCACATTCAGACATAATAATAAGCAGTTGATTTTGTTCCATTCAGCTGAATAATTTTGGCAAAACATCAGCAGATGTGACCTTGCTTTTCACGTGGGCTGTGAGTGATACTTTTTCTCTGAGGCTAATGTTAGAAGCTGTCACTTTTCAACAGTTTATTCTTGTCCTAAGGCGCTGAATGCAAACAATAAGCTGGTTTTAAAGAACTAGATGAATGCAAGGGAAGTGGTAAATGCTCATATCATTTGTTGTTTCTGTGTTCATTCAGAATTCTGTTGGAGGATTTTCTGAATCTACTGGTCATCACACAAATACAAAAATGATGTGAGAAAATTGTCACTAGACCGACCTCTTTTATGCAGATATGTCCATTTAATTCATTATTGTTTTTAATTCCTTGCCTATTGATAATTCTAACATGCAAACATATCATTCTGCTAGGGTGAATGATGGGGTGCGTGGTGTGCTACTTCATCACATGTAAGTTTAAATTGTTACTGTGTTTTTAAGTGAAGGAGGAAAAGGAAATCAAATCTTGGATTTGTCATACACTTAATTGATATGGTCTAAATATAGGACTGCAAATGGGCAGCCTCCAGTCACATTTGCAATTGCAGCAGAAGAAACTGAACATGTTCATGTCTCAGAATGCCCTGTATTTGTTATATCCGGTACTTATGATGGGATCTCGGCTAAGGATATGTGGCAAGAAATTAAAAAGGTGAAGGACACACATATTGTACAATGTACCATAAGACAATATTTGTTCAGTATTTTGGTTATTTCAGTACTCATTTAAACCTGCTATCTTCTCGCAGACAAATTATTTTTCATCTCTTTTGGTTACTAAATTGGCTCTAGAATTCTTTTTCCATGAGAAACTGTACTTTTATCACTTCTATGGAATTTACTAACATGGAATCTAGGACCATGCCATTATCATTTCTTCTAGTTATAATGCTTGGTAACCTCGTGATGATAGTTATTTTAAGAAATCACTTCATTAGTATGAAAATAAATTCATTTTAATGTTGAGAATCTAGCAACTAATTTTTCACTTACGATTAATTACTCCCTCAAAAATTCTTTTGGCTCCGTGATAGTGTGGGTTTCTTCTACAATTTTCATGCATAAATGTATATCAGAGAGGTCAGTAAGCATGTACGCATTTATATGTTTTTTCCAGTAATATCTCCAAATGACTGAATTGGGTTACTTTTTATTCTTTTAGCAAGGGTCCTTTGATCGTCTGGGTTTTCCCTCAACACCTGTAACTACAGAACCAGGATCATCCATCGGAGCAGCAATTGCAGCCACTGTAAAAATTCCACCAGATGCACAACGCACTGTCACATTTTCATTGGCATGGGCCTGCCCTGAAGTGAAGTTTCCCAGTAAAACGACTTATTACAGGTTGGTTATAGAACAGTTGTTTGGAAGAGCTTGATATGAATAATTATGCTCAACTGATGGAGCTTATTTAACAGGCGTTACACTAAATTCTATGGGACTAACAGAGATTCTGCGGCAGATATTGCCCATGATGCTATTCTAGGTACATTTATTTGCTGAACTACTTTTAATTGCTCTACTGATATCCGGGTTTATGTGTATACATGTGTAGACCTACAAGTTTGAGGCAGTAAGATGGATAGGGTTTTTCTGGACGTTAAATTTATAGATGTAATCCCCAATTAACATGCAGAAAGACCTTATTTGTATGTGTTGTTCGTTGATAAGTTCCTTCAAACTCTTTAATGAATTGGTGGTACAGGGCATAGCCAATGGGAGGCCCAGATAGAAGCATGGCAAAGACCAATTCTTGAGGACAAGAGGTTTCCTGAATGGTAAGCTTGGATACATTATTCAGCATCTGCATCTATAGGCAAGCTCATGAAGTTTTCAAAGAATTTCCTGCAGGTATCCAATCACCCTTTTTAATGAGCTGTACTTTCTAAATTCTGGAGGGACAATTTGGACAGGTATTTACATTTCATGAAATGCTTCATTCATTCTGCCAGCTACGTTATGTTGCCTTTTATATCATGTATGAGTATTACATATATAATTCTTATCGTTGTCATTGGTCTTTATCATTTCATCTCTTCTGCAGATGGTTCACCTCCAGTGCATAGCCTGGCTAGCTTGGGAGTGAGAAAATTTTCCCTGGACCGAAATAGCTCAAATTCATGGAAAGATAATCATACATCAAATCAAAATGATACTGCTATTAACATTCTTGAAAGGTTTAGTTCAGTAGCTGAGCAAATTCACACTTCTCCTGCAACCAATTCTGCATCAGGAGTAAATCTGCTCCAAGATGGAGAAGAAAACATTGGTCAATTCCTTTATCTCGAAGGCATTGAATATCAGATGTGGAATACCTATGATGTTCACTTCTATTCATCTTTTGCACTAATTATGCTTTTTCCTAAACTTGAACTCAGCATCCAAAGAGACTTTGCTGCAGCGGTAATGATGCATGATCCTGTAAAGATGAAACTTATAGAAAATGGCCAGTGGGTTCCAAGAAAGGTTCTTGGTGCTGTTCCTCATGATCTTGGAATCAATGACCCATGGTTTGAAGTAAATGGCTATAATCTTCATAACACAGATAGGTGGAAAGACTTGAATCCAAAATTTGTTCTCCAGGTTTATAGGGATGTGGTTGCCACTGGCGATAAGAAGTTTGCACAGGCTGTTTGGCCATCTGTTTATGTTGCAATGGCTTATATGGACCAATTTGACAAGGATGGTGATGGAATGATTGAGAATGAAGGCTTCCCTGATCAAACTTATGACACGTGGTCTGTGTCTGGTGTAAGTGCATATAGTGGTGGACTGTGGCTAGCAGCACTACTGGCTGCATCAGCCTTGGCACGTGAAATTGGTGACAAGGGTTCTGAAGATTATTTCGGGTTTAAGTTTCAGAAAGCAAAAACTGCATATGAAAAATTATGGAATGGCTCTTACTTCAATTATGATAGTAGCGGTGGATCTTCAAGTTCATCCATACAAGCTGATCAATTAGCTGGACAATGGTCTGATTTTTGTCTTTTGGATATTATACACTCTTGCTTGAGCATCTTCTACTACAATAGCACTTCTAAACTACTAACTCCGGTCCTTAATATAAGATATCGTTTGTAATGTAAAAGTACAATTGAGATTTTATTTTAAAGACCGGAGGTAGTACTTTTTATGTTTGCCACGGTTGATTCTACCATATTAACTCTCCTCTGGTCAATTTGAATTTAATTTTTTGGGTGACGAATTTGAAATTTAAGTTAGAATCCAAGATACATGACCAAATTGTGTTTGTGTATCTTCATGATTTAAAGTATAAAATTTTGTAACAAAAAAAAAGACGTTTAAAAATAGGATCATCATGAGATGTTTTGAGGATTTGGCTGTAGATATAAGTTTGGAGGCAGGGAATAATTCACTTGGCAGATTTTATATAGTTCCATACATATATGTTATGTCAAAAGTCTAGCTGTTTCAATCTGAAGACATTCAGCAGAAGAAACTGAAAGCATCTAACCAATGTTGATATAACATTATCTAAATGATTTCAGTTTTGAATTCCGGTTTATCTTCAGGTGTTGCGTATGTGGTTATAATTCCTTGGCAGTATTTAAGGTAAAGTCAGAACTTATTCTTTGCCCTTTTGCAGGTATGCTAGAGCTTGTGGTCTTCCATCAATTGTTGACTCAAACAAATCTAGAAGTGCGCTTCAAATGGTTTATAATTACAATGTTATGAAAGTAAAGGATGGGAAACGGGGTGCTGTAAATGGGATGTTGCCTGATGGAAAAGTTGACATGTCATCGATGCAATCCAGAGAAATATGGTCTGGGATCACATATGCTGTAGCTGCAACAATGATCCAGGAAGATATGATTGATATGGCTTTTCAAACTGCAAGCGGAGTATATGAAGCTGCATGGTCTGACGATGGGCTTGGGTAAGCATATTTTTCTGTCATCCTAAAGGCAGATTTCTTCTTTCTGTTATGTGAGGGAGTGTACTTTTGAACCAAAGACCTTTTTCTAACTATCTATATCTAATATTTATTATAACTAGTACAAATTATGTTCTGCTGAAGTGCTTGAACTACAGAGCTAAGTTGTGAAATTTGGTTCACTTGAGTAGTTGTGAGTTTCCTTCCATTTATTTCATTTTTCAAACAATTTTTTCCTTGCATCTGTTGCCAAATTTAGGCTTTTGCTCTTACCTTCCTTCACTTCATAAGCCCCTTTCCCCTGAAGCTGATAGCCATCTGGTCCCCCCACCACCCAAAAAAAAAAATTCTTGTGACCTATCCTAAGACATTATTTTCTGGCTTCACCTATCGTAAGACTTTACCATTAAAGGTATAATGTTCACTTAAGTTCTCTAAATGTTCCTGAAAAACATGCACTTTTAAATTTTAAGAATCTTAAATTTGTTTGTGTTTACAATGTTAATTGCCAGCACTGTCAGTTATAGGATATGCAGCATCTTGATCCTGAAACTTTGTTAATTTGAAAAAACCATGAAGATAAACTACTATGATGAATGATCAAATCTTTTGTGGTGTAGAAAATCCTAGGCTTTACATCAACTATTACTTCAAAATGAAACAACTTGGTTGTATGTTGGATTCTGACCATGCCTGAGCATGAACAGTGTGTATGACAATCTCAATGACTTGGCTTAATATTTGGGCCTGAAATAAGTCCTTTTTATATTTTAGTGCTGGAGTTCGGTTTCATCATTTTATTACTTGAGTAAATTATAGTTGACCCCTAGTGATTTGGCAAATAATTCAAGTGTCCGTTAGGGTTTTAAAGTGCATAATTTAACCCATTGTGATTTCTTATGTTGCTATTTCTATTTTCTATCCAAATTTTAACAGAATTATAGCATAAGTCCATTTCTACATCTAGTGTTCAAATGTTATTGTTAGGGTTAATTAGATTGTTTCAATTTCTATATGTCAACTTAATCATCATTGAATATATATAAATGATTAAGACAATTATAAGTAAGATATAATTCTGATGATTCAATTCCTTGTTGATTTAATATTGACTTATTTTTTCTATTACAATTAAACCGAAACATATCACTTGGTGGTTAAATGGGAATGGAACAAACTATGTTGAATGACACACTTTGAACTACTGAGACAATGCTAGCTTTGGATCTAACTACCTGGGAGTCAACTGTTATTTACCCTTGTTACTACGAGGATAAGCTGTTTCATGTAATTTTTCATATCTCATTCATTGGGGTCCTTCTTTTGATCTATCATAGCAATTTTCAAACATATCACTTGGTGGTTAAATGGTAATGGAACTAACTATAGAGGTGTTGGATGACACACTTTCAACTACAGAGAAAAAGCTAACTTTGGGTCAAACTACATGAGATTCAACTGTCATTTACCCTTATTACTATGAAGAAATGTTCTGTTTCATGTAATCTTTTCATACTGTGAGGTACTTATGTTTGATCAATTATAGCTAGTCTTTTCAAACATCACTAGGAAGTTAGATGGTAAAGGAATAAACTATAGGATGTTGAATGGCATATTATAAACTACTGAGAATCAGCTAATTTCAGTTCAAACTACTGGGTATTCAACTGTCATTTACCATTATTACATTGAATACGGGTTCTACTTTATATACTTTTTCCATATCTTGTTGAGGTCCTCCTGTTTGATCAACAACAATACGCCTTATCCCACTATTTGGGGTCGGCAACATGAATTGCATGGCAGCATGGCGTTATTGTGCTCTATCAACTACACAATCTTTGAATAAATTGTTAACTAAGAGGTGCTGCTCAATGAGTGTCCTCTTTAATCTTCCATTACCTTTTTTCAGATGACTCCATACTATTTGATCATTTATAGCTATGCTTTTCAAATTAGTCACTTGGTGGTTAAATAGTTAATTGGTAATGCAATAAACTGCAGGGATGTTGAATGGCAGACTTAAAACTGCTGAGAAATAACGTAATTTTGGGCCAAACCACATGGAACTCATCTGCTAATTACGCTTATTAATATTTCTTCTGTTTCATCTAATTGTTTTTTCATATCTCATTGAGTTCCTTCTGTTTGATCAATTGTAGCTATTCTTTTCAAACTCCTGAAGCCTGGACCACCAAAGATGAATACAGATCTCTGTGTTACATGCGCCCTTTAGCCATATGGGCAATGCAATGGGCCTTGTCAAGAACAAAACAAATCCACTCTGAAAGTAAATCTGATGAGAAGGAAGATGCTTTGTTTAGATACAATGATGATGGATTCACAAGAGTTGCTCGCCTTTTAAAGGTGCAAGAGGAGGCATCACCCAGGAGTCTGTTTCAGGTCATATTTGATTACACTTGCAAGAGGATGCTATAAGCATTGTGTATGACCCTGTCTCGTCTTGGTGGGAAAATGAACTTCATTTTGAGTAAAGTCTGACTTTTTAATTAATTTGGATGGTTCGGATATTTTAGAAAATAATCTGATTTATTTTTTATGGAAGAATAATTCTTCAACTATCCAAATTAATTGGGCGGCCAAAGTTGAGTCAACATGAGCCATATTTCCTATCAGCAAGTAGAAAAAATCGTATCTACTTATTATTTTTCATATCATTATATCCTTATTAGGCCCTTTGATCGGAGTTATCCCATTTGTATGATAGCCTATGCCACCTTGTACATTGTTGGGATAGGAATGCAATTATAAGAATAATTGGTTTAGGTGTAAAAGCAGATGGCTTTTTTCTTTCCTTGAGTTTGGTTTATACGCATAAATTTTAGTTGTTAATGATATAAACTGAGAATAATTGCTTTAAATGTACATTGTTAGGAAGTAATGCAGTTTATATATGCTGCATACAGGAAGCCAAAAAAGAAAAAAGAAATAAAAAAAACTTCAGAAGAGGAGAAAATGATGAGAATGTATCCTCTGAAATTGAAATTGAATGCGTGCATGGATATAGAAGGTTAAGATTTGAACGTTAAAAATGTTGGTGTTAATAATTGGCAAAAGTTTACATTTAATCCTTTAATCTTACTTCAAGTTTTAGTTTTATTAATTTCTTATTAATATTTTGACTTTGACACTATAGTACTCCCTCCGGTTCTAATTATAAGACCTAGTTGACCTTTTTGGAGAGATTAAAGAAGCTAATTAAATTACTTTAGAGTACTTTTATTTTTATTTTTTTCTTCAAACTATTTAGTTTGACTAATAAACTAATATATAATTTAAGGATACACAACATATGGAATGATTAAATAACTTATTTAGCTTCCTTAATATCTCCAAAAAAAGTCAACTAGGTCTTATAATTAGGACCGACAATTTTCCTTACTGTGACTTCTTAATTGTATGGAGAAAGCGTTAACATAGGATTTTGGAAGCCAACTCACTGTGTATCATACATTTGAAATGTCTTTAAAATCTTAAAATGGATTATTACAACCTTGTGAAAAAAGGGTTAAAATTATCATTGGTCTTTACAATTTGATCAAATTTTAATTTTAGTTCATATAATTTTCAATCATTGGTTTTAGTTCTTATAATTTCATAAGGATTTAGTCTGAGTTTAACAATTGAAGTCTATATTTTTTACGATTTTTTATTTTTATTCCTATAATTAAATTCAGACCAAGACTTTATGAAACTATAGAGACTAAAAGTAATGATTTAAAACTACACAGACTAAACCAAAATCTAATCAAATTTTAAATGATTTAAAACTACACAAACTAAACCAAAATTTAATCAAATTGTAAGGATCTATAATGATACTAAGACAAAAAAATCTGGACCCATTATACACTGATAAAACAATTTGCCATCGAGCGTATTCTACATACTATTTTGAAAGAAGTGGAAATTTCATTGCAACTGATGAGAATACAAACCTATGAACTCAGACATTACAGTATGTTTCTAAAATGATTAAAACTTTTTAAAGTGTGAGAAACAATAATCCTAATTTGTGAAATAATTTCATCAGCTGTGAATGTTTCCTGAGCAAAGAGGCCACGATTCCGTACATCCCATAGTTTCCAACAGGTAATGCAAATCCCAATTTTCCTCCACACCAAGGATGATAAGGGACAATCCTCGGAAACAAACATGGTTGATGTTTTCTTGAGGGAGTTGATCATGTACCTTATCTGATACTCCATCCGGTTCTAAATATAAGACATAGTTGACTTTTTTTAGAGAGATTAAAAAAATTAAATAAGTTACTTAATCATATCATATGTTATATATCCTTAAATTATACTAGGATATCAGTTTATTAGTCAAACTAATTAGTTTGGAGGAAAAAATAAAAATACAAACATTGTAAAGTAATTTAATTAGTTTCTTTAAATCTCTCCAAAAAAGTTAACTTTGTCTTATATTTAGGATTGGAGGGAGTATTTCCTTGAGGATGTCAGGAGGAAGAAGTTGTTGAAACAAGTTCCACTTCCAATCACCATGGTTATCAATAAATTCAGTTAAGACCTTCTGCAGATCTTGGTCTCATATTTCTGCATAAGAAACATGTTTCAGATTGCCATGTTCACATATCCAAAAATCTGGCCAAAATCTAACAGAGCTGCTCAGGTTCCACTTGATATAATTTGTAGCCTCTTCCCATATCTTAGCCATGCATACATTGCCAAAAATATCAAGACCTTCATCCTTATTAGTGATGTCGTATTTCCCTTTCGAAACTCTCCGGCTTTGAATCCATATGGAAAATAAGCTTCATAACAAAAGCTTTACCTTAATTTGTGATTCCATTCTCAATATATAGCATCCACCATTTTTGATAGGCTAACACAATTCACTCCATTTGACAAGACTAGTTCCTCGCTGAACTGATTATCTGAATGATCTCAAATGAATTTTCTTACTTGCTTCTCAATTTGCTTGCAACATGTAATGGGCAATAGAGTGCTTTGCATTGGGTAGAAAGGCACTGATGACAATACTGACTTTGCTAAAGTAATTCGCCCTGCAAGAGAAAGCCACCTGCTACCTTTGATTGTAACCTCTCCAAGATATATTTATATGTAGACATGGAGACCCTTCCATTAATTAGTGGGACCCCTAAATACTTCCCCAGAGAATCGAATTGGCTATATCCCAATTTTTGGTAGATTGCTTGCCGTTTAGAAGGCTCAACGTTTTTGGAGAAATATACCTTTAGTCTTTCAGTGACTAGTCTTGTGGCCAGAAGAGGTACAAAAATCATGAAGTACCTTCTGAATCAAAGCAACCTGAGCATCGTTGGTGCTACCAAAAATGATTTGATCGTTGGAAAAAAAAAAAAAAGATGAGAAAGATGGACTCCCTTACGAAATAGTTTAAGAGAGCCTCTCCATACATAGAACAAAAATGTAGGGTGAAAAGGGATCACCTTATCTAATTCCTCTCTTTGGCACAAAAGATGTTGATGGTGTTTCGTTTCACAAAACTTGCATTATTGGGGTTGTAATACATTGCATAATGAGCAGCACCATTTCATGGGGCAAAAGCCTTTTCTAGATCAACCTTGATAGCCACTGATGTGCTACTTTCGTTGCTAAAGCAATCAATTAAACCAGAACTAACTAATAATGCAATATAGTGGCAACCTAGGTCATTCTCCCAATGAGCAAGCTGTGAGTTTTTCTTTAGGTTGAATTTAGGTGATAAAAATGTAATGGAATGAATCTAACTAAAATGCAAGACACTACTACCTAGATGCAAATAACTAACTAAATGCAAGATGAAAATTGACTCTAAGACCTATATGAAAAGGAGACTAATCTATATGAATTTGAATGCAATTTTTGGGGGGGTTTTTGTTGAGAGAATAATTAAAATCCTAAGAAAAAGAATGATCAAAAGCAAATCAAACAACAAAGATCTAGTTCAGTTATGATGATGAAGGGGACAACTTAGGATTCACATGGAGTAAACTTTCTTAACCCAAATCAATTAATAAGACCAAAGGGAGATTAATGAAAATTGGAATTAATAAAATTAATTACCTAATTGAAACATGGAAAACCCTCAAGTTCAATAACACTTGTTCCACTAGAAAACTCATAGTGAAATAAGTGGTGGCTAATTAAACTCATTAAAAACCAAACACACTTAATTTCTAAATAATTTTGGAATCTTGTTTACAATTATCAAATTAAACAACTAGACAATTTATCAACCTAATTAAACAATTAAATGGATAAACCTAATTGCCAATTAAATTAATAACGAAAACTCAATTATTAATTCAATTGACAATCCAAAGTTGTAAACAAAAATCCAGCAATTGTCTCAAGTATAAAAACTTCAAATTATCAATCAATTCAAAAGAAATAAGTTTACAATCTAAAACTAGATTGTCCTCAATTAACATAACTTGAAATCTTTTAAAATTAAATTATCTCAAGTCTCGAATTAAAAAGATAAAAAGAACAATACTCCCTTGAGATCTTCAAGTATAAGTTCCTAGGCCTTAGTTTCCTCCATGCTCCTCCCAAGTTGCCTCCCAAAAGAGCTTAAACTTCCATGAATTTACGTTCTCCTCCAAACTCCAAGCAATTCCTCATGAACATGGTTGAACGAAGATGAATTGATGGGGGAATAAAAGGGATTGGATTGTGGTGTTGATGTGAGTGGGTCCCACGACTTGATTGAAGAATGGATGAGTGGATTCAAACCCCCTATGCGTATTGTGTTGCGGAACTTTGTGCGTCGATTTTCTGCGGCTGCCTCTCAGCGTGAATCTGTCCTCCCATGAGTGTGTGCGTCTAGGTTATTTAATAGGTCTAGGTTATTTAATAGGAAAGAATGGGTAACAATTTGAGTCCAATAAAATTTAGGAAGCTCAATACAATTTCACCATTAGATTTCCTTTCAGCATTGGAGGGTAATTCTGCATCGTAAGATCTTCTAATATGCTTTTCCTTGTCCTGCAAGAATTAAATCAAATCATGATTTATCATATATTTAGAAATAGTAGTCAATCACAAGATATCAATCAGAATATTAATAATTTAATCCTAATAATCTCACAATTAATTCTGATTTATATTATTTCCTAAAATTGGCTAACAATCCAAATATTACCTAATAATTCCAAATTAGCCTAAAATAGTCCCTAAAATAATGAATAAGGTGGGATAAAATATATGAAAATTGGGATTTATCAGCCAGCCACCCGCCCACCCACCGACCTTTTTCCTTTATTTTTTTCTCATATAGTGGATTACTTCTTGTGGAACAATTATATTGTCAATAATACTCCTAAAAAAAATATTGATTAAAAGCAAATCAAATAACAAATATCTATTTCAGTTATGATGATGAAGAGGACAACTTAGAATTCACATGGAGTTAACTTTCTTAGCCCAAATCAATTAATTAGATCAAAGGGAGATTAATGAAAATTGAAATTAATGAAATTAATTACCTAATTGAAACATGGGAAACCCTCAAGTTCAATAACACTTATTCCACTAGATAACTCATAATGAAATAAGTGGTAGTTAATTAAACTCATTAAAAACCAATCACAGTTAATTTCTAAATAATTTTAGAATCTTGTTTACAATTATCCAATTAAACAACTAAACAATTTATCAATTCAATTAAACAATTAAATCGATACACCCAATTGACCATTAAATTAATAACGAAAACTCAATTATTAATTCAATTGACAATCCAAAGTTACAAACAAGAATCTAACAATTGTCTCAAGCACAATTCAAAACACTCTCATGTGGTCTTCAAGTGTAAGTTCCTAGGTTTTAGCTTCCTTCATGCTCCTCCCAAGTTGCCTCCCAAAAGAGATTAAGCTACCATGATATTCTCCTCTCCAAGCTTCATGCAGTTCACGGCTATGTGGAAATCTTGAGAAGATTTGATGAATTCAATTGCGCCTCGGTGACTACGCATCCACGGGGGAAATACGAATTGAAGTATTTGATGAATAGAGAATGCAATGATTCAAGATGGTAGTGGTAGGTCCCGTCTGGATTGAATTAATGGATGAAGGAATCAAATCTCCTGTGCTGCGTCTACCTTTGTTTACCCACTGTGCGTGTTTGCGGCTCTCTTCTCAGCGTTGGTGTTCGGCGTGCGTCTCTCGTAATTTCATCTGGCAGCTAGGTTAGGTTAATTCATAGGAGGAAAAGAGGGTTTTAGGTACCAACTTGAGTCCAATAAAATTCTACCATTGGATTTCCTTTTAGCTTCTCTGAAAAATTTTGTACTATAGGATCTAAATATGATAAAATCATGATCTATCACATATTAGAATTATTATTTAATCACAAGATATTAATCAGAAGGGTTAAGGAGCAATAATACACATGGGCTTTTCCCTGGGGAGCGTCCAGCACCACGGGCTTTTTTTGGGAGCGAAAGTACACATGAGGTTAAATATTGGGAGCAAAAGTCACACCAGGTGTTAGTTGACCAAACGGTCAACGTCAGACGCTGATGTGGAAGCTTACTTGGACTGACAACAAGCCAAATAAGAAGGGAAATTGCTGACTAGATCTAGTGGAAAGGAAAAAAAAAACAAAAAAACAAAAATGATCCCTCAAATCGGGCTTGGAAGAATTGGGGGAAAGAAACCTAGGATTGGATTGAATCACCCTCCCTCCTTCACATCGTCGACCACCGTTCACTGTCACTTTCCATTGCCGCCGTCGTCCGTCCGTCACCGACAAATCACCCTCCTTCATCATCGTCGACAACCCTTCACCGTCACCATACCTTGGCGCCGTCGTCCTTGACCGACACTCACCTCCATCACCAGTCACCTCCATCGTCGACCACCCTTCCCCTTCACTTTTCTGGATAATTCCTCCGGTAATTCTTCTATTCGATGGCACTCCCTTCTGCTTTAATTTTGCTGTCTACTCTTCTTTTATGTCTACCGGATCTTTAATTTTGCTGAAATTTATTTTCCTGCTGTAAATTTGATAAAGCACTAATGGGGCCAGGCAATTTCGAAATTCTTCTTCGTCTTCGTTGACCGTGACTTAACGCATAGTGCCTTCTCTTTCTCACTTAGATTGGGACTAGGGTTGCCTGCCCTGCCTGTTCAACCTTCATCATCGTTGCTCCATCGACAATCAGTTAGTTCCTCCATTTACAGTAAAGTCCCCTTATCTGGCGATTCCCTTGACCTTTACCCAACCCCTTTTATTGTTGGAGTTGTTTTGGGTATGAAAATAATAGTTTTAAGTATTTACTCGGTTGATTTTCTGTTTGCATTACTCTTTGCTGGCTACATACCATTTAGATACTTGGATTCACATTTTTCTCTTGGTACAATGCTGGAACTGTAAAACTTTATCCTAGATGCTTGTAGCAGAGACCAATATTTCAATGTCCATATATTTGGTGGGGCACTTCGATTCATCAATTTTAAGGTATAAGCAATACCCATGAACCCAATAGGATTCACAGGTATAATAGTATTTTCATGATGCCGGGATCCCAAAATTTTTTACCCCTAACTGGTTGAAATTTTGTTCTATTGGCAGCAACATAGGTGTCCTTGTGATAGTAGTGTGAAATGTGGGTCTTGGGGTCTATCTTAGCATGATACATAGCACAAATGGCATGTTGGCAAGGTATTCCCGTTAGATCCCAAGCTCTACAAGTACACATACCTCTTGCAATATTAACTATGTGCCTATCTCGCCCCTCTACAACCTCATATCCGTCATCCCCATTAAAGAAAATTCTACAGTCAGCAGCTAGGAATCTATTGGACTCAAACAATTCCACACATTTTGGACTAAAATCAGATTTCCAGCCTTGCACAACCCTCTCACTTTCTGCCCACTTCGCCATCATCTTCAGCCTAATGCCGTCAAACATTCTAATGACAGGTAAAAACCTGTACTCGTCTATCCAAGCATTGAATGACTCGCTCATGTTATTATCTACGACCCAAGACTTACATCTAGAGTTAAAGTAAGCTCTTACCCAAGTTTGAACATTGTATGTTACTACATCCTCAGCCGCCTCCTTCCTCAAGGATCCAAGACGTTTGAGGTTGTCTTTGAAATCCTCGTCATATGTACTCCAAGCACAACTGAAGAACTTCTTCTTGAATTCGTTGCCTCGCCATTTCTTGCTCCAATTTGCATAGATATGGCGGGCACAAAATCTATGCTCAGCAACCGGAAGTACCTCACTAACTCCAGATGTTTTGAAGTAAGAATTTGCTATTTCCATTTTGATCTTGCAATTTATATTTCTTCGCAACTGCATTGATTTAATGAGTTGGATCTTTTATGAATGTGTTTTGAACTTCATTTGAAGAGAAACATAAGGAATGGGTCTAACTTACTAAGTTTTATGTGCCTACGCAGAGAAAATACAGTTTCAGGAATTGGATTGTGGGACTGGAATCTGAATGGACAGAGTTCTACATATCATGCGTTGTATCCAAGGGCTTGGACAGTATACAAGGGTAAGCTAGAAAACATTGCATACTTCCAAGTCCGTCATGTTATTTTCATGAATAATAATGAGTGTGACATTAATCTATTTATACATTCAAATACAGAACCAGACCCATCGTTACAAATAGTTTGTCGGCAGATTTCACCCATAATTCCCCACAATTATAAGGAGAGCAGCTATCCTGTATCAGTTTTTACGTTCACGGTTAGCGATTATCTCCTTAAAATCTTCTTTTGCTTAGAATATTTCACATTCAGACATAATAATAAGCAGTTGATTTTGTTCCATTCAGCTGAATAATTTTGGCAAAACATCAGCAGATGTGACCTTGCTTTTCACGTGGGCTGTGAGTGATACTTTTTCTCTGAGGCTAATGTTAGAAGCTGTCACTTTTCAACAGTTTATTCTTGTCCTAAGGCGCTGAATGCAAACAATAAGCTGGTTTTAAAGAACTAGATGAATGCAAGGGAAGTGGTAAATGCTCATATCATTTGTTGTTTCTGTGTTCATTCAGAATTCTGTTGGAGGATTTTCTGAATCTACTGGTCATCACACAAATACAAAAATGATGTGAGAAAATTGTCACTAGACCGACCTCTTTTATGCAGATATGTCCATTTAATTCATTATTGTTTTTAATTCCTTGCCTATTGATAATTCTAACATGCAAACATATCATTCTGCTAGGGTGAATGATGGGGTGCGTGGTGTGCTACTTCATCACATGTAAGTTTAAATTGTTACTGTGTTTTTAAGTGAAGGAGGAAAAGGAAATCAAATCTTGGATTTGTCATACACTTAATTGATATGGTCTAAATATAGGACTGCAAATGGGCAGCCTCCAGTCACATTTGCAATTGCAGCAGAAGAAACTGAACATGTTCATGTCTCAGAATGCCCTGTATTTGTTATATCCGGTACTTATGATGGGATCTCGGCTAAGGATATGTGGCAAGAAATTAAAAAGGTGAAGGACACACATATTGTACAATGTACCATAAGACAATATTTGTTCAGTATTTTGGTTATTTCAGTACTCATTTAAACCTGCTATCTTCTCGCAGACAAATTATTTTTCATCTCTTTTGGTTACTAAATTGGCTCTAGAATTCTTTTTCCATGAGAAACTGTATTTTTATCACTTCTATGGAATTTACTAACATGGAATCTAGGACCATGCCATTATCATTTCTTCTAGTTATAATGCTTGGTAACCTCGTGATGATAGTTATTTTAAGAAATCACTTCATTAGTATGAAAATAAATTCATTTTAATGTTGAGAATCTAGCAACTAATTTTTCACTTACGATTAATTACTCCCTCAAAAATTCTTTTGGCTCCGTGATAGTGTGGGTTTCTTCTACAATTTTCATGCATAAATGTATATCAGAGAGGTCAGTAAGCATGTACGCATTTATATGTTTTTTCCAGTAATATCTCCAAATGACTGAATTGGGTTACTTTTTATTCTTTTAGCAAGGGTCCTTTGATCGTCTGGGTTTTCCCTCAACACCTGTAACTACAGAACCAGGATCATCCATCGGAGCAGCAATTGCAGCCACTGTAAAAATTCCACCAGATGCACAACGCACTGTCACATTTTCATTGGCATGGGCCTGCCCTGAAGTGAAGTTTCCCAGTAAAACGACTTATTACAGGTTGGTTATAGAACAGTTGTTTGGAAGAGCTTGATATGAATAATTATGCTCAACTGATGGAGCTTATTTAACAGGCGTTACACTAAATTCTATGGGACTAACAGAGATTCTGCGGCAGATATTGCCCATGATGCTATTCTAGGTACATTTATTTGCTGAACTACTTTTAATTGCTCTACTGATATCCGGGTTTATGTGTATACATGTGTAGACCTACAAGTTTGAGGCAGTAAGATGGATAGGGTTTTTCTGGACGTTAAATTTATAGATGTAATCCCCAATTAACATGCAGAAAGACCTTATTTGTATGTGTTGTTCGTTGATAAGTTCCTTCAAACTCTTTAATGAATTGGTGGTACAGGGCATAGCCAATGGGAGGCCCAGATAGAAGCATGGCAAAGACCAATTCTTGAGGACAAGAGGTTTCCTGAATGGTAAGCTTGGATACATTATTCAGCATCTGCATCTATAGGCAAGCTCATGAAGTTTTCAAAGAATTTCCTGCAGGTATCCAATCACCCTTTTAATGAGCTGTACTTTCTAAATTCTGGAGGGACAATTTGGACAGGTATTTACATTTCATGAAATGCTTCATTCATTCTGCCAGCTACGTTATGTTGCCTTTTATATCATGTATGAGTATTACATATATAATTCTTATCGTTGTCATTGGTCTTTATCATTTCATCTCTTCTGCAGATGGTTCACCTCCAGTGCATAGCCTGGCTAGCTTGGGAGTGAGAAAATTTTCCCTGGACCGAAATAGCTCAAATTCATGGAAAGATAATCATACATCAAATCAAAATGATACTGCTATTAACATTCTTGAAAGGTTTAGTTCAGTAGCTGAGCAAATTCACACTTCTCCTGCAACCAATTCTGCATCAGGAGTAAATCTGCTCCAAGATGGAGAAGAAAACATTGGTCAATTCCTTTATCTCGAAGGCATTGAATATCAGATGTGGAATACCTATGATGTTCACTTCTATTCATCTTTTGCACTAATTATGCTTTTTCCTAAACTTGAACTCAGCATCCAAAGAGACTTTGCTGCAGCGGTAATGATGCATGATCCTGTAAAGATGAAACTTATAGAAAATGGCCAGTGGGTTCCAAGAAAGGTTCTTGGTGCTGTTCCTCATGATCTTGGAATCAATGACCCATGGTTTGAAGTAAATGGCTATAATCTTCATAACACAGATAGGTGGAAAGACTTGAATCCAAAATTTGTTCTCCAGGTTTATAGGGATGTGGTTGCCACTGGCGATAAGAAGTTTGCACAGGCTGTTTGGCCATCTGTTTATGTTGCAATGGCTTATATGGACCAATTTGACAAGGATGGTGATGGAATGATTGAGAATGAAGGCTTCCCTGATCAAACTTATGACACGTGGTCTGTGTCTGGTGTAAGTGCATATAGTGGTGGACTGTGGCTAGCAGCACTACTGGCTGCATCAGCCTTGGCACGTGAAATTGGTGACAAGGGTTCTGAAGATTATTTCGGGTTTAAGTTTCAGAAAGCAAAAACTGCATATGAAAAATTATGGAATGGCTCTTACTTCAATTATGATAGTAGCGGTGGATCTTCAAGTTCATCCATACAAGCTGATCAATTAGCTGGACAATGGTCTGATTTTTGTCTTTTGGATATTATACACTCTTGCTTGAGCATCTTCTACTACAATAGCACTTCTAAACTACTAACTCCGGTCCTTAATATAAGATATCGTTTGTAATGTAAAAGTACAATTGAGATTTTATTTTAAAGACCGGAGGTAGTACTTTTTATGTTTGCCACGGTTGATTCTACCATATTAACTCTCCTCTGGTCAATTTGAATTTAATTTTTTGGGTGACGAATTTGAAATTTAAGTTAGAATCCAAGATACATGACCAAATTGTGTTTGTGTATCTTCATGATTTAAAGTATAAAATTTTGTAACAAAAAAAAAGACGTTTAAAAATAGGATCATCATGAGATGTTTTGAGGATTTGGCTGTAGATATAAGTTTGGAGGCAGGGAATAATTCACTTGGCAGATTTTATATAGTTCCATACGTATATGTTATGTCAAAAGTCTAGCTGTTTCAATCTGAAGACATTCAGCAGAAGAAACTGAAAGCATCTAACCAATGTTGATATAACATTATCTAAATGATTTCAGTTTTTGAATTCCGGTTTATCTTCAGGTGTTGCGTATGTGGTTATAATTCCTTGGCAGTATTTAAGGTAAAGTCAGAACTTATTCTTTGCCCTTTTGCAGGTATGCTAGAGCTTGTGGTCTTCCATCAATTGTTGACTCAAACAAATCTAGAAGTGCGCTTCAAATGGTTTATAATTACAATGTTATGAAAGTAAAGGATGGGAAACGGGGTGCTGTAAATGGGATGTTGCCTGATGGAAAAGTTGACATGTCATCGATGCAATCCAGAGAAATATGGTCTGGGATCACATATGCTGTAGCTGCAACAATGATCCAGGAAGATATGATTGATATGGCTTTTCAAACTGCAAGCGGAGTATATGAAGCTGCATGGTCTGACGATGGGCTTGGGTAAGCATATTTTTCTGTCATCCTAAAGGCAGATTTCTTCTTTCTGTTATGTGAGGGAGTGTACTTTTGAACCAAAGACCTTTTTCTAACTATCTATATCTAATATTTATTATAACTAGTACAAATTATGTTCTGCTGAAGTGCTTGAACTACATAGCTAAGTTGTGAAATTTGGTTCACTTGAGTAGTTGTGAGTTTCCTTCCATTTATTTCATTTTTCAAACAATTTTTTCCTTGCATCTGTTGCCAAATTTAGGCTTTTGCTCTTACCTTCCTTCACTTCATAAGCCCCTCTCCCCTGAAGCTGATAGCCATCTGGTCCCCCCACCACCCAAAAAAAAAAATTCTTGTGACCTATCCTAAGACATTATTTTCTGGCTTCACCTATCGTAAGACTTTACCATTAAAGGTATAATGTTCACTTAAGTTCTCTAAATGTTCCTGAAAAACATGCACTTTTAAATTTTAAGAATCTTAAATTTGTTTGTGTTTACAATGTTAATTGCCAGCACTGTCAGTTATAGGATATGCAGCATCTTGATCCTGAAACTTTGTTAATTTGAAAAAACCATGAAGATAAACTACTATGATGAATGATCAAATCTTTTGTGGTGTAGAAAATCCTAGGCTTTACATCAAACTATTACTTCAAAATGAAACAACTTGGTTGTATGTTGGATTCTGACCATGCCTGAGCATGAACAGTGTGTATGACAATCTCAATGACTTGGCTTAATATTTGGGCCTGAAATAAGTCCTTTTTATATTTTAGTGCTGGAGTTCGGTTTCATCATTTTATTACTTGAGTAAATTATAGTTGACCCCTAGTGATTTGGCAAATAATTCAAGTGTCCGTTAGGGTTTTAAAGTGCATAATTTAACCCATTGTGATTTCTTATGTTGCTATTTCTATTTTCTATCCAAATTTTAACAGAATTATAGCATAAGTCCATTTCTACATCTAGTGTTCAAATGTTATTGTTAGGGTTAATTAGATTGTTTCAATTTCTATATGTCAACTTAATCATCATTGAATATATATAAATGATTAAGACAATTATAAGTAAGATATAATTCTGATGATTCAATTCCTTGTTGATTTAATATTGACTTATTTTTTCTATTACAATTAAACCGAAACATATCACTTGGTGGTTAAATGGGAATGGAACAAACTATGTTGAATGACACACTTTGAACTACTGAGACAATGCTAGCTTTGGATCTAACTACCTGGGAGTCAACTGTTATTTACCCTTGTTACTACGAGGATAAGCTGTTTCATGTAGTTTTTTCATATCTCATTCATTGGGGTCCTTCTTTTGATCTATCATAGCAATTTTCAAACATATCACTTGGTGGTTAAATGGTAATGGAACTAACTATAGAGGTGTTGGATGACACACTTTCAACTACAGAGAAAAAGCTAACTTTGGGTCAAACTACATGAGATTCAACTGTCATTTACCCTTATTACTATGAAGAAATGTTCTGTTTCATGTAATCTTTTCATACTGTGAGGTACTTATGTTTGATCAATTATAGCTAGTCTTTTCAAACATCACTAGGAAGTTAGATGGTAAAGGAATAAACTATAGGATGTTGAATGGCATATTATAAACTACTGAGAATCAGCTAATTTCAGTTCAAACTACTGGGTATTCAACTGTCATTTACCATTATTACATTGAATACGGGTTCTACTTTATATACTTTTTCCATATCTTGTTGAGGTCCTCCTGTTTGATCAACAACAATACGCCTTATCCCACTATTTGGGGTCGGCAACATGAATTGCATGGCAGCATGGCGTTATTGTGCTCTATCAACTACACAATCTTTGAATAAATTGTTAACTAAGAGGTGCTGCTCAATGAGTGTCCTCTTTAATCTTCCATTACCTTTTTTCAGATGACTCCATACTATTTGATCATTTATAGCTATGCTTTTCAAATTAGTCACTTGGTGGTTAAATAGTTAATTGGTAATGCAATAAACTGCAGGGATGTTGAATGGCAGACTTAAAACTGCTGAGAAATAACGTAATTTTGGGCCAAACCACATGGAACTCATCTGCTAATTACGCTTATTAATATTTCTTCTGTTTCATCTAATTGTTTTTTCATATCTCATTGAGTTCCTTCTGTTTGATCAATTGTAGCTATTCTTTTCAAACTCCTGAAGCCTGGACCACCAAAGATGAATACAGATCTCTGTGTTACATGCGCCCTTTAGCCATATGGGCAATGCAATGGGCCTTGTCAAGAACAAAACAAATCCACTCTGAAAGTAAATCTGATGAGAAGGAAGATGCTTTGTTTAGATACAATGATGATGGATTCACAAGAGTTGCTCGCCTTTTAAAGGTGCAAGAGGAGGCATCACCCAGGAGTCTGTTTCAGGTCATATTTGATTACACTTGCAAGAGGATGCTATAAGCATTGTGTATGACCCTGTCTCGTCTTGGTGGGAAAATGAACTTCATTTTGAGTAAAGTCTGACTTTTTAATTAATTTGGATGGTTCGGATATTTTAGAAAATAATCTGATTTATTTTTTATGGAAGAATAATTCTTCAACTATCCAAATTAATTGGGCGGCCAAAGTTGAGTCAACATGAGCCATATTTCCTATCAGCAAGTAGAAAAAATCGTATCTACTTATTATTTTTCATATCATTATATCCTTATTAGGCCCTTTGATCGGAGTTATCCCATTTGTATGATAGCCTATGCCACCTTGTACATTGTTGGGATAGGAATGCAATTATAAGAATAATTGGTTTAGGTGTAAAAGCAGATGGCTTTTTTCTTTCTTTGAGTTTGGTTTATACGCATAAATTTTAGTTGTTAATGATATAATCTGAGAATATAATTGCTTTAAATGTACATTGTTAGGAAGTAATGCAATTTATATATGCTGCATAAAGGAAGCCAAAAAAGAAAAAAATAAATAATAATAAAAAACTTCAAAAGAGGAGAAAATGATGAGAATGTATCCTCTGAAATTTATAGAAGGTTAAGATTTGAACGTTAAAAATGTTAGTGTTAATAATTAGCAAAAGTTTACATTTAATCCTTTAATCTTACTTCAAGTTTTAGTTTTATTAATTTCTTATTAATATTTTGACTTTGACACTATAGTACTCCCTCCGGTTCTAATTATAAGACCTAGTTGACCTTTTTGGAGAGATTAAAGAAGCTAATTAAATTACTTTAGAGTACTTTTATTTTTATTTTTTTCTTCAAACTATTTAGTTTGACTAATAAACTAATATATAATTTAAGGATACACAACATATGGAATGATTAAATAACTTATTTAGCTTCCTTAATATCTCCAAAAAAAGTCAACTAGGTCTTATAATTAGGACCGGACAATTTTCCTTACTGTGACTTCTTAATTGTATGGAGAAAGCGTTAACATAGGATTTTGGAAGCCAACTCACTGTGTATCATACATTTGAAATGTCTTTAAAATCTTAAAATGGATTATTACAACCTTGTGAAAAAAGGGTTAAAATTATCATTGGTCTTTACAATTTGATCAAATTTTAATTTTAGTTCATATAATTTTCAATCATTGGTTTTAGTTCTTATAATTTCATAAGGATTTAGTCCGAGTTTAACAATTGAAGTCTATATTTTTACGATTTTTATTTTTATTCCTATAATTAAATTCAGACCAAGACTTTATGAAACTATAGAGACTAAAAGTAATGATTTAAAACTACACAGACTAAACCAAAATCTAATCAAATTTTAAATGATTTAAAACTACACAAACTAAACCAAAATTTAATCAAATTGTAAGGATCTATAATGATACTAAGACAAAAAAATCTGGACCCATTATACACTGATAAAACAATTTGCCATCGAGCGTATTCTACATACTATTTTGAAAGAAGTGGAAATTTCATTGCAACTGATGAGAATACAAACCTATGAACTCAGACATTACAGTATGTTTCTAAAATGATTAAAACTTTTTAAAGTGTGAGAAACAATAATCCTAATTTGTGAAAAAATTTCATCAGCTGTGAATGTTTCCCGAGCAAAGAGGCCACGATTCCGTACATCCCATAGTTTCCAACAGGTAATGCAAATCCCAATTTTCCTCCACACCAAGGATGATAAGGGGCAATCCTTGGAAACAAACATTGTTGATGTTTTCTTGAGGGAGTTCATCAGGTACCTTATCTGATACTCCCTCCGGTTCTAAATATAAGACATACTTGATTTTTTTAGAGAAATTTAAAAAATTAAATAAGTTACTTAATCATATGTTGTATATCCTTAAATTATATATCAGTTTATTAGTCAAATTAATTAGTTTGGAGAAAAAAATAAAAATACAAACATTGTAAAGTAATTTAATTAGTTTCTTTAAATCTCTCCAAAAAAATTAACTTTGTCTTATATTTAGAATCGGAGGGAGTATTTCCTTGAGGATGTCAGGAGGAAGAAGTTGTTGAAACAAGTTCCACTTCCAATCACCATGGTTATCAATAAATTCAGGTAAGACCTTCTGCAGATCTTGGTCTCATATTTCTGCATAAGAAACATGTTTCAGAGGGCCATGTTCACATATCCAAAAATCTGGCCAAAATCTAACAGAGCTGCTCAGGTTCCACTTGATATAATTTGTAGCCTCTTCCCATATCTTAGCCATGCTTACATTGCCAAAAATATCAAAACCTTCATCCTTATTAGTGATGTCGTATTTCCATTTCGAAACTCTCCGGCTTTGAAGAATCCATATGGAAAATAAGCTTCATAACAAAAGCTTTACTTTAATTTGTGATTCCATTCTCAATATATAGCATCCACCATTTTTGATAGGCTAACACAATTCACTCCATTTGACAAGACTAGCAGTTCCTCGCTGATTATCTGAATAATCCCAAATGAATTTTCTTACTTGCTTCTCAATTTGCTTGCAACATGTAATGGGCAATAGAGTGCTTTGCATTGGGTAGAAAGGCACTGATGACAATACTGACTTTGCTAAAGTAATTCGCTCTGCAAGAGAAAGCCACCTGCTACCTTTGATTGTAACCTCTCCAAGATATATTTATATGTAGACATGGAGACCCTTCCATTAATTAGTGGGACCCCTAAATACTTCCCCAGAGAATCGGATTGGCTATATCCCAATTTTTGGTAGATTGCTTGTCGTTTAGAAGGCTCAACGTTTTTGGAGAAATATACCTTGTCTTTCAGTGACTAATCTTGTGGCCAGAAGAGGTACAAAAATCATGGAAGTACCTTCTGAATCAAAGCAACCTGAGCATCGTTGGTGCTACCAAAAATGATTTGATCGTTGGCGAAAAAAAGATAAGAAAGAGGGACTCCCTTAAGACCCATCTTAATACATTGCCAGTCTCCTTTGTTGACGGCCGCAGAAATAGTTTGAGAGAGCCTCCCCATACATAGAACAAAAATGTAGGGTGAAAGGGATCACCTTGCCCTGATTCCTCTATTTGACACAAAAGATGTGTTGTCAACGTGTTTGAGATAACGGTGGGAAAAGTGACTTATTTACAATCTGACTTATGCAAATTTAAGATTAGGTAAAAGTCAAATTGTGTAATATAATTTATGTTTGGATTGATGGTAGCATAAGTAGCTTTTCTGAAACTGAAACTTGTTTAGAATAGTGGTAGCATAAGTGGCTTTTGAGATAATTATAAGAGAAAATTAAAATCAAAATTACAAAAAAAATGAAAAATGTTAATTTGGAAAATTTGGGAATGCTAAAATACATAATTTGATCAAATATTACATAACTAATTGGATCACATGTCACATACAATTTAATCTCTAATTGCGTCACGGATATGATTCATTTGGGTTGAAGATGACGTAGCATAATTTATCAAATAAGGCTCATTATCTACATGACCTATATTATCATTTTCAGCTTGCATGAAATTAACACCTGTTGAGGAAAGCTTAAATAATGAATTGAAAATGAATTGTTGAAAATAAATCCTACACAGATATCAGACAAGATAACCCGCACATGAGTTGTTGAAAATAAATGCTCGGGCCAAAAGTGGCTTTTTAAGAAGCTCTGAAAATGAACTTACAAGAATAAGCCACTTTTTAACTTTAAAGCATAATTGGACCATTTTTTTTGTACCAAACATGCTCAAAAAGTTAAAATCTCCAAAAGGCTAATTAACATGTTCATGCACAATTCCAGCTTCTTTAAGCCATAGCCCATACCAAAATAAGAACATTGTTGGGGTGGTGATACATTGCATGATCAGTTGCATGGCAAACCAATATCAAAAGCCTTTTCTAGATCCACCTTAATAGCTATCCCCCCACCTTTCCCTTTCTTTTTTCTTTTTTCTCATAGAGTGGATTACTTCTTGTGCAACATTTAATTGTCAACAATACTACTTCCTTGAATAAAACTCGATTGATAAGGGCCAATTAGCTATGGGAGAAGCATTCTGAGATGGCTTGCAATGACTTAGGTAGCTATCATGTAGATTACCGAGCATAGGCTTATTGGTCAAAATTGGCTCATCAAGGTCGATTTGGTTACTTTGGGGATCAATGCAATTAGTGTGCAATTTGAGGATGGGTCTAAGGGAGCGCCTGACCGAAGCCCCTGAAACAAAGAGAGAATTCTGGGTCCCACAACATGCCATTGAGATTGAAAAAATAAAACATGTGAGGTAGGCCGTCAATTCCAGGAGATTTTAAAGGTTTTATCTCAAGACAAGTATGCTTAATCTCGGAAGCAAGCAAATCCTCTCCTCATCATTTTTTTCCATTATCTCTTATCAGCCCATCTACAGCGCTGATTAAGAAAATGAGAGAAAAGTCAAAGTAGTATTATGATATTTCAGATCGATTGGACGGATATAATTTAGATATTATGATAGATGATTAGAGAAACATAACCTCTTAATCTCCTCTAGAGTTGCGTCCCTTCCCAGTCTAAGATAATTGGAACCAGAAATTGGGGGAAATGCTTTTTTGGTGGCATACGGAATGAAAGTATCATCATCTAGAGTTAAGGTCAGCGAAGTATTGGCCAGCCATACCTGATATCATTTGCAGATTTCAATTGAGTCATGCGATTACGATTCCTCTTCTTCAAAGCTTTGGTGTGATGGAAACAAGTGTTACAATCCCCCAAACAAAGCCAATCGAAGGATGACCTTTGAATCCAGAGGAGCTCTTCTTGAAAACAAACTTCCTCATAATCAGATTGAAGTGACTCGTCAAGCTCGTGTAAAGAATCTTCGACGCGTTTCTGAATTCCCTTTTATCCACTTAAACCGTTCCAATGACTTTTGATTGGTCAGCCATTATAAATCGTTTCTCTATCAACTTAAATCCTAGACATTGGCGGTTTGGTGAGATCAAGTCGAACGACAATCGTGAGTCAGTATTATAAGTTGATTCTTAGGACTTCACCAAACACGGTGCCGATAGAGCGAATAATGCTCTTATGATAGTATCTTGCAGGTAGACGAGGCAACCCTATCCACGCAACAACTTGTGAGTTTGTGGCTTAAAAGAAGGAGACCAAACTTGGATTGTGAGAGCCATGGGCCATTTACGAGAGCAAATGTTGAAAATCCACATCTTCCTTGAACCTAACTAGAAAACAGTCATTCATCTAAATCTGTTAACTTAAAGACGCCGGAGGGTTTCCAGATATTCTGCAATTGTGTTTTCAGTTGACTATAGCTTATGGTGTGACCCAGTAACTTTACTATGACTGCAAATCCCATTCAAATATTCAGAGCATCAAGAACGTGATCTGCAAAGTTCACCGTGGGAATATTGCCATTCAAGCCAATATCGACATCACCATGGCCGAGGGTCATCTCCTCTTCAATATTCTCTCTATCAGAGTTCAGAATTATATTGAAGCTTTTCTTTGAATGAGGGAACTGGTATTTAAGTGAGCTTTCTACAGGGATAGGGTGTTGCATAGTGGCAGAGGAATTCTAGAGAGAAGGAGGAGCTTCTCTCTCTAAGACATCTGTTTTTTATTCTGCATACTCTTTACCAACATAAAAAATCTTTAGAACATGTTTCCCCATACAAGAATAACTGGATGAGTATCTACAAACTATGAAAATGAGTCGATTATGACAAGCTTGTTCAACCCCAAAAACAAATACTCGTTCGGTACATTGGACCAAAGGCTGGAGAGTTGAAAGTGGAAGTGGAATCAATGTTTTGGGGTGTTTGGTAGGTTCTGTGAAAAATGATGGAACTGGGATCCATGTCTCACTCTATGAGGTTCCCAACTCCTTGAAACTATTGAAACTCTCTGTCCCTCCATGCCTTTTCACCTTCCCTCTTCCATTCTAACCCTTCACTAGCAAAGACAACAATGATCCTCCACCAGCGATGGCAGCGACATTCCTCCACTACGACGGCTCCTCCACCTCAGATCTGATGATGGCTACCTCATCTCCAATCCAAAGTTTGAATCCGATTGCGTATTGCTCGAGGATAGAATAAACAATGACTTGACATTCAAGTATGTATTGGGGTGTGTAGAGATGTTGAGACATATATTAATTGGTTTGTCTGGTATATTCCTATTGTTCTGGTGTAGAACACAAGTGTCCAGCCGTGTGTATGGGCTGGTGATTTGATGTTGGATCTAGGATCTCCTCCTGAGTGCATATGGGGAAGCACACGGGCGGAGATGGGATCACTGAACACAACCAGGCTCTTAGCCGAGGGAGTGGGGTCTGTGCTCAGTGTAACGATAGGTAAATAGTTTAGATTCGAGAGAGTTTACCTTAGGTCGCCGCTTCGGTATTTATAGAGCTTACCTGGAGTGGCTTTGGCGTGATCTCCGGTCTATGATCCGAACTGCCTCGCTCTATATATATGCGGATGTGATCCTATATTTCTGGGCAGTTGATATCCTTCAGGGTCGTAGGTGAGATCGGGTCTGTCACGTCTGTCTTTGATTGGGCTTATCATGACTGGGCTTATCCCAGGTCCGTAACACCTATAATATTCAATATGGTTGCTGATATTATGACTAAGCATTCCCTCTTATCTCCATTGCGGCTGGTGTTTAATATAAATAACTTTTTGTGTATCAAAATTTAATTTTTTTTTATCTCTAATAAATACTAAATATCTTTATATTAATGAATCATTAATTCCTTTTCATTTAATTATTTATTACATATTTTCTACTCATTCTCTCTATCCCCTATACTCTTCTCATAAGTAAGAGCCTATTTCAAGAAAGCGTTACATTTTTTACACATTTATTATCTTTAACTAATTTTAAATGTCAATTCATTTTACGCGATCAAAGCAATTACTGCATATAAAAAGGACCAGAGGAAGTAGAATTTTTGTAAGAGAAATATATACTACTACAGTGATATCTCTAATTCTAAATATAAGACCTAATTTCTGATATAAATTATACTATAAACTAGGTTCTACATTTAGAACTGAAGGAATACTTCATTAATGAAGCTTCTTAATACTCCATTGGTCTTTTTTATAAACAACAACCACCTAAGTTACATAAAATGAACCAATAGTTAAAATTAATTTAAAAATAAAAAATGTGTTAGATATATGTAATGTTTTTTATTTATTTCAAATATGCCATTATTTATTAAAAGAGTATAAGATGGAGAAATAATAAAAAATATGAGGAATAATGTGTAATAAATTATTAAATGGAAGTATAAGAAATGAAAGTTAAGACATTTAATAATGTCTGTGTTCCTTTTCATAAGAAACTTTTAATTGAATCTCGCAGTTCCAATGTTAGTTAAGAATAACAAATGTGTCAAAATTGTAACTCATTTTATCAAAATACCCTTATCTATGATGACATAAGGAATAAGAGAGAGACTAAGGAAATTATTATACTCCCCCTGATCTTTATTATAAGGCACTAACTAATAATTCTCATAAATTAATTAAATTTGTCCTAAAATTTCAGTAATTTCTAATATAACCTATTAATTGCACTAAATTCTAATATCATATTAATTTTTAATCTCACTCACTACCCTTCTTAATTATGGGTATACATGGAAAAAATATTTAATACTATTTGGAAACAGGCAAGTGCCTTATAGAAAGGACTAAATCCCACTTGTTACTTGATGTCTTATAATAAGGACCAGAGAGAGTAATAAGGAGGATTGTAGAAGAGAGAATAAGAAAATATGGTAGAAGTAATAGGGTTTTGGGATTGTAAAAAATTATTATATTGACTTTAAATAGGGGTAATTAAATAAGGTAGTATGTTTTAAATTGATTGAACTTTACAAATTTGTCCTCTTTTGTATAATGAGTATTGAAAACAAGATGTTATTGGTATATTTTCTTCCTCCTATTCAATAGGGTTAAATCGGAAAACAATTAATAATGACTCTCAAAATATACTTATATTTAAAACTAAAAGTTTTTGACAAACTAGTCTTATAATTAGAGGTGGTAATATGGGTTAGCTCACCACGGGCTGACAGCCAGCTGGGTTGTGTTGAAAAGACCTATATCAAAATGGGCTAGCATTTAAGCAAATCCAAACTCGTACCCTAGATTGGCGGGTTATAGCCTACTACAATTTTCACTTTTTTAAGAAAAACAATATAATGAAATACTTTTTCCTACAAAACTAAACCATAAAAAAATGAAAAATACATTACATTAGTTAGGTTTAAATCCTTTTTCTTGTTGTCCTTCAGTAACATTAGTTTGAGCCTCAACTCGTATCCTTATCAAACATCTTATTTTTTCTGAAAACTATTTTGTATAATACTCATCAGCATGAAAGAAAGAAGCAAAAAAAATAGACAGTAGTGTTACTCAATAAAAGAAGAGTGTCATGCACATATTTCACAAAAGTTTAATATTTTCCCGTGCCAATTACAAGCTGAAGCCAAGTTTAATCTACCATAACAACAACAACCCGCCCCACAAAAGCGTTTTTTTTTTTTTTGGTCTTCCATTATGTTATCATTAGACGCTGCTGCTGATGATGATAACAAAGCTTATTTGTATTACAACTATGCAGGTTGCAGGATATTAAGAGACCAAATAGAGAACCATTTTATATTCTAGCAACTGTGTGTAATGTTTAGAAAATATATTAGTCCCTTTGAGGCTTTGATGTAATAAGCTAAAGGCTTTATAGTAGTACTATAATTTTATAGTTAGTGGGAGTTGGCAAAATCCATATTGTTTATATGGGTTTTCGCTTTTTAGTTTTCACCCTTTTACATCATTTCAGGGAAAAAAAAAGGTCAACCCACCAAACTGAAGGCTTTTTTGACCAATATGCCCCTAATTAAATAACTAATTATCAAAATGCCTTTATCTGAAAACATTTCACCAATATGCCCATGTTTAGTCGATTACAACCCTAGGTGTAATCGACTAAACTATGGGGCCTTTGTTTTTTTGAACTTCCGTGAAATGTAATCGACTAAGCTACAGTACTTAGTCGATTACATCGTGATAGATGGGTTTTTTAAAAACCCCATTTGCCCCAATCGAACCCTAATACTTGATTAAACCTCTCCAAACCTCCCCCCCCTCTGATTTTTTCGCCAAACTCTTGCTGAATCCGTTGGTGGGTTGCGAAGGAAACTTCAATCTAGTACTATTTGCGTCGATTTCAGTATGTTCCCATCTCCATTTCGAATTTCCCCCATCGTTTTTGCGTTTATGCGAACCCCCATTTGCGTTTATGCGTTGTGTTTCATTGGGTGGTTTTGTTGTGTATCTTTGATTGATTTGAGTATTTCATTCCTATTTATGGATGAAAATGATGAATTTACATGTGAAAGTAAAAATATTTACATCGGTTGAGAATATTTTTTTTTTTTTTAATTTTGGACGAATTTCACTTCGGTTTTCATCAATTTTTTTTGTTGTTGGTTGTGTTTTTTTTGTTAAAATGATTAATGTTTGTTGTTTTATACTTATTAATATTTGTTTATGTTGCTTATGTTGGCTCCTAGATTGGTTTTGATGATGACCAACCTTTTTAGAAAACCAAAATAACTTGAAAACAGAATAATTAGTTCACTGACAAATTACCTTGAGTCACAGTCGCTGCCTCGAGTTAATATGACAGTCAAAATAAGATTCTATCAAAAAAATCAGGTTGCTGTCAAATTACCTCGAGTCTCCGTTGCAGCCTCGAGTTAAACTGATAGCTTGAATTAGCAAATTCACATTTTACCTCGAGGTGGAAACAAGGTTGCCTCGAGTTTGAGTATAGACTCGAGGCAATAAACTTTACCTCGAGTTAAACTCTTGACCATTATGTTTTAGGAAATCTTGTGTGCCTTGAGGCAACACATATTTCCTCGAGTCAGTTGATTGTCTATCGCATGCCACAAGGTCCCTTCATTCGCGACAACCTCGAGTTGGAATACTTGCCTCGAGGTTGGAAGCTGACTCGAGCCATGAAGTTTACCTCGAGTCAAATTGCCTTTGTGTATTTTAATGATTATCCGATATTACCTCGAGTCAGAATATTAACTGCCTCGAGGTAAGGGCAAAACTCGAGGCAGTGTTTAAGCTACCTCGAGGTAATAGGAAAATTCAAATTTTTCCTCTGTCCTAGTCGTTCCTTTAACTCGAGGTAGAGACAAAATTGCCTCGAGTCAGGCCTCTCTCTGTTTTTGAGAAATATCAAATTTCAATCTGTATGTCTCTGGAAATATTTTGTGTTCTTCATTATTATCTATAATTCATTTCCTAAAAATATTTAACTAGTTTGTTATCAAGTTACAGAGATTAAATTGCAGATTAAGAGTGAACAATGAATAAAGCAGTCCGACGTGTCAGAGCATTTATTGTTCTTACCTATTTCGAGACACTCTACAACGGACATACTCTGGGCAACAGATTCTTGCTGTGCCTTCCAACGGTAAAAAACTTAAGAATGAAAGAATGAAAGAATATTGGAAGCATTGATGATTCTGCTTCTCTACTCTCTAACGGCTATATACGAGAATCACAACAAATATTTGTTCAAGCTTCTCAACAGTCATAAATGCTATCATCTATAAATATTTGAAGCATTGAATGTTCAAACTACCGAAACTCTGTGCACTCAATTAGTCTCAACTACTATCTATTGTTTCATTAAACTTCTTAATATATCTTCAGATATCTTTTGTACTTCAGTGATTATCATATATTTACTCAATGAGGAGCCAAATACTATTTCATTATCTTAGTTGAAATCTTAAGGTTGTGGAACCTTAAGTGTGGGTATAACAATTACAATTTGTAAAGGGGAGCGAGTCCGAGAGTGAGGATCGTCCTGTATACAGTGTGTGTAATTGTGTTTGTTTGAAAAGTTAGTGGAAATCCCAAGGTGTTCTTGGGGACTGGACGTAGGTCGAAGTATTGGACCGAACCAGTATAAATTGCCTCGTCTCCTTGCTTATTTATCTATATCTTTGTTTATTAGCCTTGCGAAAAAGATTTGTGAGATCACATATTCACCCCCTCCAGAAACCTCCATCATTGAACGAAAATACAACTAACCCACGTTTGGTTCCGGATGAATCGAAATCTCTGCATTCATCCGGAGATTCCCTCGCCTAGACGATCGCCTAGAATCTGTCCGGACAGTGGCGTCTCATTGTGCAATCGCACAGCAACAGTGTAACCTAGTCCGAACTAAGTCCTTGGGATGAACCAAACCGAATATTAAATCTAATATTCGAACTATTTTAAATCGAATCCGATAAGATGAAAACAGAATCGAGTAGTTACCGATTAGGCACGAGTTCTCTGGATGAATCATGGAATCCTCATCGTTGGGTTAATCACAAGAGTTTAGCAGATCATGGCTGGGAAAATCGAAGAACGAACGAAGAACACGAAGAACGCGCGAAGAACATGAAGAACAGATGAGAGAAAATGAAAACTTGTATTTTGATCCACTCTAATGTTAAAAATGTGAATGAATCTGTTTGTGGCAGCTGCCATACTTAAAAATAACCTAAAACGAAATGGGCTCTCATAGTTTTAGCCCAAAACAGAAATAAAATAAAACTGGACTTAAATTACAAAATTCGGGTCCAAAATAAATCCAGAATTGTACATCCGACTTTGGCTCCAAAATTGACCGCCTTCTTGACTGAATTTGCTCTTGATGTCTTCATAAAAATTGTAGTTCTCTGAATCATCTGAAATATGAGATAAAAATGAGGCAAATCCGATGTCTGGTTCAAGAGTTATGGTAGAAATAGTGAAGCAACACAAAACTGGGATTTTATTATCAAAAATGGCTAAAATGCAATAAAAGGCCCAAGGCCCAAATAAACATAAGAGCCATTATTTATTAGCTAAAGGGTCCTAAATTATTATTCAAGAGACAAAAATAAGTGTATAAAATATTCAATTATCAAATTCCCCACACTTATCTTTTTGCACTCTGAGCAAAATTCAAAGAGAAAGACCTAAAGGAAAAACTCTTCTTTACTAATAATTGCTAACAATGCAAAAATTGAATCAAGGGACACAAAGCTTCAAAAACCAATCATTCAAGACCAAAACCCCTTCATCTCAAATTACAATTCATGGTAGTGTCAATCAATGATGCTAATCACAAAGATGATCTCTCAAATGATGCGCTCAATCATCGTCTCTCAAGTGTTTAAGGTAAATAAGTGTATCGCTCAAATTCTACTCAAGAAATTTGTTCTACCATAAGCTTGCTCAACTTCTACGTCTCCACTACTCATCACACATACATGCACAAATCAAGAGAGCTTGTAATTAAAGGTTGTAACGGGGCTAGGGTGAAGGTAGGTAATAGTATGGAATAAGAGGCTAAGCACCAAAGAAATCAAAAGGAAGAGCACTGATTAACACAATCATTCTCTATGTATGAAACTTTTATTCTACTCATATATACATTCCTTTCTATGTATTTTCTTTTCTTTTCTCTTCTTTTGTTGTTTTTTTTTTCTTTTACTTTTCTTTCTTTCCTTTCATTGTATACGTAATTACAATGTCAAAATCAAATATCCCCCTCACTTAAACTGTTGCACTCTGAGCAACCCCACACTTAAACACAAAACAAGTTGAAACCAATGCTCAATAAATCTTCAAGGTGCGGAATAAAATGGTTTTACGCTTAGGCTTGTAATGTGGCTTAGAAAAGAATGGGTCAAAAGGCACAAAGGGGCTAGCAAGGGAATTATAATGCAAGGGAAAGCTATTTGGCCAAAGTGAGGAGAATAAAAGAAAGAAAACAAGCTTCCATCATACTTATGCACGTAAGTGAAAAATGTAGTTTCAAAAAGAAAAGGAGCAAGTTTTAGAGAACACAAATCATGAGAGATGCACACATGAAAGAAAGAATGACAAAAGATGAATTCCATTCATGCAGGCCCAAAACCTCACAAGGTCAATACCAACTTAGGTAATCAACAACATCAAATCAACTACCAAGACTTGTAATCGAAGAGTCAAGAGTTCCAGACTAAACAGAATGATCCATTAAAACCAAAATGTCCTAGTTCACAATGTGTAGCAATCATTAGAAAGAAAGAATGTATTTATTTTCAAAAAGCAAAGTAGAAAAGGAAAACAAATAAAAGAGAGGGAGAGAGAAGAAAGAAGAATACTCCCCAAGGGTTTATGGAGGATAAGTGGCATCAATGAGAAGAATCTCTGCTTCCTCAGGCTGCTGTGGGGATTCCTCATGGAATGGCTTGAGGCGATGGCCATTGACCTTAAAAGTCCGTCCTGTGGGTGGATCACATAGCTCAACAGCACCAATCTAAGCTCATCTAACTCTTGCACTGCAGCTTCCTCTCCATCCCGGACTTAGCCAAATCCATGTTGCATTGCTTAATAGCCCAATAGGCTTGATGCTCCAACTCAACCGGAAGATGACATGCCTTACCAAAGACAATCCGATAGGAGACATCCCAATCGGAGTCTTGTAGGCGTGCGATATGCCCACAAAGCATCATCTAGTCGCTTACTCCAATCTTTCGGGTAGAGTTGACGGTCTTCGAAGGATTTGCTTAATCTCTCTATTTGAGACTTCACTTGACCATTGGTCTGAGGATGGTATGCTGTGGAAACCTTGTGAAGCACTCCATACTTGCGTAGCAATGCACCCATGCTTCGATTGCAAAAATGGGAACCCTGATCACTGATAGTAGCTCTAGGAATACCAAACCTGCAGAAAATGTTAGACCTAACAAAATCCACCACCACAGAAGAATCATTTGTCCGGGTGGCTTTCGCCTCAACCCATTTCATCAACGGCCCGGCCAAGATGTAAGTGTAACCATATGAAGCAGAAATGGACCCATGAAATCAATACCCCAAACATCAAAGATCTCACAAAACAATATAGGGTTTTGGGGCATCTCATGCCTACGGAAATACTTCCTGCCCTCTGACAGTTATCACAAGATTTACAAAACAAATGGGCATCATGAAACAGGGAAGGCCAAAATAAACCACTTTCTAGCACTTTCCTAGCAGTTCTTTGGGGTCCAAAGTGACCACCACAGGCAGAAGCATGAGCAAAATGCAATATAGAGTGAAACTCATGATCAGGCACACATCTCCTAACTACTTGGTCACTACAAAATTTCCACAGATAAGGGTCATCCCAAACATAATATTTAGACTCACTTTTCAATTTTAAGGTTTGGGCCCTAGTGGAGTCTACAGGAAAACACCGGCTACCAAGTAGTTAACTTTTGTGCTCCACTTCTATCTCGAATCTCCACGTCAAACTCTTGGAGCAACACAGGCAACGCTTCAAGTGATCGAAGGCCGCCTTGCACGCATCATCAAAGACAAAGTCAGTGTCCTTATGCAGAAGGTTGGACAAGGGTCGAGCAGTCTTGCTGAAATCTTGAATGAAACGTCGATAGAAACCTGCATGACCAAGAAAAGAGCGAACTTCCCGCACAGAAGCGGGGTAAGGCAAAGCAGTAATAACATCTATCTTCGCAGGTCTACCTCAATCCCTTTCCTAGACACTATGTGTCCCAATACTATACCTGACTCAACCATAAAGTGACACTTCTCATAATTCAAGACAAGATTAGACTCAATGCACCTATGCAAAACCCTAGATAGATTAGCTAAGCATGCATCAAAATCAGACCCATATACAGTGAAATCATCCATAAACACCTCCATGCAGTCCTCTAGGAACTCAGAGAAAATACTCACCATACAACGCTGAAAAGTGCCAGGTGCATTGCAAAGGCCAAAAGGCTTCCTCCGGTAAGCATATGTCCCAAAGGGGCATGTAAAGGTCGTCTTCTCCTGATCCTCAGGAGCAATATGGATCTGGAAGTATCCAGAGTAGCCATCCAAGAAGCAGTAATGAGACTTACCAGCCAATCGCTCTAACATCTGATCAATGAAACGTAGAGGGTAATGATCCTTGCGAGTGGCTTGGTTGAGCCTCCTATAGTCAATACAAACTCTCCAACTATTCTGAACTCGAGTAGGAATAAGCTCATTTTTCTGATTGGCTACTACAGTTACTCCGGACTTCTTGGGAACCACCTAGACTGGGCTAACCCACTGGCTATCAGAGATGGGATAGATGATGCCAGCTTGCAAAAGCTTAGTAACCTCTTTCTTCACCACATCAAGGATAAGAGGATTGAGGCGTCTCTGGGGTTGCCTCACTGGCTTAGAGTCCTCTTCCAATAGAATCCTATGCATGCACATAGAAGGGCTAATGCCAACTATGTCAGCTAATGTCCACCCAATGGCTTTCTTGTTCGCCCTCAATAAGCTTAGCAGCTGTTCTTCTTGATCAGGCATAAGATTATTTGCCACAATGACTGGCAACTGCTCATTCACCTCCGTAAATGCATACTTCGGATGGTCCGGAAGGGATTTCAACTCTAGTTTGGGCGGTTGCTCAGTGGAGGGGAAAAGCTTGGGTGGTTGTTGCAACAACTCTGATGTCATCACACTGGGAATACCGAAACCATATTTAAAGAAGCACAAGGGAAGGACTGTGTCTATACGACTCAAGGTTAACATCGAATTCGAGTTCATCAAAATCAGAATTAAGCTCATCAAAATCAGAATCAGGATGCACGTTAGGATCAGGATGAAGCTCAAACTCAGAATCAATATCAGAATCTACAAGTAATGTAGAATCATCAAGCAAATTAGAATCACCAAACAATGCAATCTTAACCAAATTAGTGCAAACAGAGCACCATTCATTATCATCGCATGCACAAATGGGGGTATCACTCTCAGATGAAAAATAAGGATAATCAGCACACCAACCATTAAGAACATCATCCACAAAGATCATCAATCACATCAATACGAAAATGAATGCTCTTCCCTAGGATATTTCATGGCATCAAAGATATTGAAATTCACGATATATCACCAAACTCCATGGAAAGAGTACCGAATGCACATCTATCTTAGTCCTAGCTGTTTTCGTCGCCTCTTGTTGGTGCACAACTTCTTCAGAAACTTGGCATATTTAGGAATTTGTTTGACTGCATCTAAGAGAGGAATGTTGATCTCTACTCCTCTGAATGTCTCAAGTATATCCTTCTCTTGTGCTTTATCTACCAACTTCTTGGACTGAACTGCTCTCTGAGGGAAGGGAAGAGGGATAGGAATGTCTTCCTTTTCACCTTCTTTGCACATGACCTTTTTCTTTTCGAGTCAATCTTCACATTTCGACTCGTTTTCGATGTGGAAGTCACATCTGCAGCTTGCTTAGGTTCCTCCAATTGCTTGCCGGACAGTAGTGATATAGCACTCACATTTCCCTTAGGATTGGGAATTGTTTGTGAGGAAGGGAATTGGATCCCCGAGGTTGAAGCTGGTTCAATGATGTTGCCAATTGCCCAATCTGTGTTTGCAAACTCGAATGGAAGTATCGTTGTCGTTGGAACCGCATATTGGTCGTGACAAATTGCTTCATCATTTCTTCAAGTGAGGAACCACCACCACTACTACTAGTTTGTTGTTGTCTTGCTGTGGAGGTGGACATATGGTGGTCGAGGAGGTGGTGCTTGCAAAGGCAAAGGGGGTGCAGATTCTTTGGAAATTCTATGGTCCGTACGGCCTCTGCCGGTAATTCCCATAATTCTCGCGATCTGGTTACTCGATTCGATTTTGGTATTGGTTGCTCTGGTTCGATTTTGGTTCCAATAAAGTTGGGGTGATTTCTCCAACCGGGATTATAAGTGTTGGAGAAGGCATTATTCTGTTGGTATTGTGGCCTTCTGGAAAAACACCCACTGCAGCTACCGACCGATCTTGGTAAGTAGGATCATGCAAGGTAGGGCAAGAGTCGAGTATAATGATAAGGGTCGAACAAAACCCACAAGAGTACCCATGCCGAGAAGGGGAAGATTGTACTGCCTCGTGTCACCGCCACCGCCTCTGCCATAATGGATATCAAATCTCGGGCTTCTTCAGGTGTCTTGTTACTCATAGCCCCACCGCTAGAAGGATCCACCAACCCTTTGTCTACTGGTGATAGACCATCATAGAAAGAGTTGATCAAGTCTTTTCGGATATCGATGGTGTGGACAGCTTGCACATAACCTTTTGAACCTCTCCCAATACTCATACATAGTCTCCCCAATGACTTGTTTAATGTTGCCAATTTCCTTCTTGATTGCGGTTGCTCTTGAGGAAGGGAAATATTTCTCCGAAATAACCTCGAATATCACCCACTCCCAATAGATGAGGGTCAAGGTACAAAGAACCAATCCTTGGCTCCACCCTCCAATGAGAAAGGAAAAGCTCTCGGCTTGATATGATCTTCATCAATGGCATGAGGTTTCATAGTGCTGCATACTACATGGAATTCCTTCAAATGCTTAATGGGGCACTCACCGCAAGACCATGAAACTTAGGCAACAAGTGTATTAGACAGATTTCAGCTCAAAGTTAGCGGCAAGGTTAGGATATTGGATGCACAAGGGTTGATAATTAACATCAGTGCACCCAATTCCTTCAAAGTATGATGATTTTCCGCTCTCCCGCCATAATGTCCGAGCGAGCAAAGTTGCTACTAGAATCGGTGAACACAACAAGGCTATCGAAATACTATCGAATCACAATCGAAATATCAACGTAATGGACACAATCGAATGGCCGAATCGGACTCTAATTGAGTATCCGGTTCGGTATTAATCTTATGACTTAGCCTAACAACTCTTCTAGCAAGAAGAATTGTTCTTTCTATTTCAGATCAAATGGCAACAAATATTCGGATTAGTAGTATTCCTGGTACTCATGCAACATATACACAAAGCAGAAATGACAAATACTCAGAATTACCGAAATGCCACCAGAAAATCAGAATTACAAAAATGCCACAAGAGGTGGTGAAAAGTGGAAAAACACCAAGAGACACAGAGACAAAACACACAAAAGCAAAAACCTATGCTAGAAATTGACCAAAACAAGTCCAGAAACAGTATCAAATGATTTTTAAAATTTTTGGGACTTGGACAGGGCAACTCCTAGACTATTGGGGGACTCAAAAATGGAATAAAAACTTCAAAAATTGAAAAAGTGGCCTAAACGATGGAATTTGGCGAAACGGAGGATAGCCCTTGGAAAATGGAACATTTTCAAAGGGGGTCTAACGATTCGCCATTTTCTATCACTGTACCAAATTTCAACTCAATCAAAGATACTCAAAAAAAATGGTCCTGTTGAAAATCAAAAAAAGCAGAACCTAAAACAGTGAAAAAATTGGTTTAAACGTTGGAATTTGAGGAAAATGAGTGAGACCTCACTTCCTCCTAGGAAGTGACTTTTGCTTAAAACACCCAATTCCTTGTGAATAAGACCTGGTTTGAGTGATCAAAGTCAGAAAAATTTCTGTCTGACCACCCGAACCACCTAAACTAAGCTATTTACAATATTGTTACTAATCAAACCGATGCAAATTCCCCTGCAGCGGCGCCATTTTGGAAAGATTAATTGCCGTATCTCCCAAAACAACCAAGTTCGTAATTAATTTGCGAATTAGGGAACCCGGGTCGTTTCCCAACGAATATGCGGCGGGCTTGTTTAATAACAATAGTGAAATCGAATCCGATAAGATGAAAACAGAATCGAGTAGTTACCGATTAGGAACGAGTTCTCTGGATGAATCATGGAATCCTCATCGTTGGGTTAATCACAAGAGTTTAGCAGATCATGGCTGGGAAAATCGAAGAACGAACGAAGAACACAAAGAACGCGCGAAGAACATGAAGAACAGATGAGAGAAAATGAAAACTTGTATTTTGATCCACTCTAATGTTAAAAACGTGAATGAATCTGTTTGTGGCAGCTGCCATACTTAAAAATAACCTAAAACGAAATGGGCTCTCATAGTTTTAGCCCAAAACGAAATAAAATAAAACTGGACTTAAATTACAAAATTCGGGTCCAAAATAAATCCAGAATTGTACATCCGACTTTGGCTCCAAAATTGACCGCCTTCTTGACCGAATTTGCTCTTGATGTATTCATAACAATTGTAGCTCTCTGAATCATCTGAAATATGAGACAAAAATGAGGCAAATCCGATGTCTGGTTCAAGAGTTATGGTAGAAATAGTGAAGCAACACAAAACTGAGATTTTATTATTAAAAATGGCTAAAATGCAATAAAAGGCCCAAGGCCCAAATAAACATAAGAGCCATTATTTATTAGCTAAAGGGTCCTAAATTATTATTCAAGAGACAAAAATAAGTGTATAAAATATTCAATTATCAATATTCCATCTTCATTTGGTATCAGAGCCTGGTTAATCTATTGGGATTAACATCCTGAGTTAGATCATGGATGAAATATTACCAGATGGCGCCTCGATCAATCAACTACCAGGATTTAATGGTCAACATTATTCATTCTGGAAAAATAAGTTCAAAGTCTTTGTCATGGCAACAGAGTTTGGACTTTGGAATGTATTCGAAAGAGGAGACTATCAGCCGACTGTCTTGGAAAATGGACTTCGCGTTCCTAAGCAAGAAGAAGATTACAATGACAATGATAGAAGATTGGTCACTCTCAATAGCAATGCTGTCCTGATGTTCTAAAGCACACTCAGTCAACAAGAATACTTTCGCATTTGTAATTTAACAAGTGCAAGGGAAATGTGGAACGCACTGGAGATTGCCTAGGAAGGAACTATCGGTATTAAAGAAAATCGGATCAACACGTTGACTACCGAGTATGATCTTCTTCGAATGAAGACTGGAGAATCCATTGGAGAATTTCAACTTCGCTTCATGCATCTGATCAATCAACTATCTGCTCTTGGAAAGGTATATGATCAAATTTCACAAGTTCGAAAAATTCTCAATGTCTTCACAAAGGATTGGGAAGCCAAAGTGACTGCAATCGAAGAAGCCCGTGGAGAATCAATGCAATTTGTTGCTGCTCTATTCGGAAGCTTATCTGAATATGAAATCAAACTGAAATTCAAGAAAAGCTTAGATGAGATCAACAACAAAAACAAAAACAAAGGAGTTGCTTTAAATGTTGTGAAAGAAAAAGAAGCTAAAGGTGAAGATATTGATGATGGTGATAATGAAGAATTGGGGATGATGGTCCGGAGGTTTAAGAAATTCTAGAAAAAGGACCAAGGCTTCATAAATAGATTCTAGAAAGGAGGAAGCTCAAGTAGCAGACGCGAATACAAGGATAAAGATCAAGTTATCTGTTACGAATGCGAAAAGCCAGGCCATTACAAATTAGAGTGTCCTCAGCTGAAAGGAAACAAAAAGGACAAGAAGAAGAATTTCAATCACTTCAAAAAGAAGGCTTATGTATCTGCAATATGGGGAGATGATTCCTCATATGAAGAAAGTGAGGAAGAGGAAGATATTGCAAACATCTGTCTAGTTGCAGAAGAAGATTAACATGAGAATGATAATGAGGTATATGACTCACAACCTACCTATGATGAACTGTTTGCTGAGTATAATCTTGTTCAAACCGAATTTGAAAAACTTGCCGAAAAATACATCACTTTGAAAAAGAAAAATATTACTCTTGAACAGCAGGTAGAAAATCTCTCTTCTCCTGAAAATATCATTTGTGAAGAATGTCTTGATCTAGAGAAAAAGAATTTGTATCTCACAAAAACTCTTGAGAAGTTCACTAAAGGTAGTGAAATGCTCAACGTAATTTTGAAAGCTCAGAGATTTACAAATGATTGTTCAGGGATAGGCTATAATCCCATTTTCGACAAAAAGAAAGGGAAAAAGAAAAGTGGTGGAAAATATTACTTAAATTATTTTCAAAAAACTGTTCATTCTTCAAATCCATTTGCTCATTGCAATTATTGTAACCGAAAGGATCATAGTAGTTCATCTTGTTTTCATAAGAAAGATAGAAGAGACAAACCTGTTGGTAATTATCAGTAGGTACCTAGAGGAACCTATGTTCCTCAGACCCGAACTAACCTCAAAAGACCCAAGAAAAGATGGGTACCTAAAACTTGATCTCTTCTAATTTGCAGATTTGTATGAGAGCATCAAGAGTCAACAAGTGGTATATAGACAGTGGATGCTCTCGACACATGACGGGGGATCAAGATAAGAGTAAATACCCTTTTTGGTCCCTGGAAAAAACACGGATGCCCTTTTTGGTCCCTGAAAAAAAATAAGTCACTTTTAGTCCCTAAAATGGAAAAATAAGGTCCCTTTTAGTCCTTTTGATCATTTTTTTGCACATTTTAATCCTCAGAAATTCCCAAAAAGGTCCTTTTTAGTCCCTAAAAAGGACCAAAATGACATTTTTTTTACTCAGGGACCAAAAAGGGTCAAATGTGTTTTTCCAGGGACCAAAAAGGGTATTTACTCTCAAGATAAGTTTGTTGCTATGAGATCAAGAGATGGTGGCAAAGTAACATTCGGAGGAAAACAATCTTGGAGAATCACCGGCATTGGCGAGATTGGTGCAAAAGATGAACCTTAAATCAAAGACGTATATCTTGTGGAAGGTCTCTACCATAATCTATTAAGTGTAAGTCAAAATGTCGACAAGAACAATTGGATCATCTTTGATTCAGAGGAGTGTCTTATTGTCCAGAAAGATGATCTTCTGATCGATAAAGGTGCAAAACGAGAAAGGTATTTGTATTTCAGCTATCCAAACCGATCATGGAAGAGAATTTGAAAATCAAGCCTTCGAAGAATTTTGCGATGCTCATGGCATTGATTATAACTTCTCTGCTCCTAGAACACCTCAGCAAAATGGTGTAGTTGAAAGGAAGAATCGTGTGCTCACCGAAATGGTTCGCGCAATGTTGAATGAGAATAAGACTTCACAAGTCTTCTGGGCTGATGCAATGAGCACAGCAAGCTATATTTCAAACCATGCATATCTAAGGAAGAAGCTAAACAAGACACCTTATGAGCTTTACAAAAGAAGGAAACCAAATCTGGCTCATTTGCACATCTTTGGTTGTAAGTGCTTTGTACATAACAATGGTAAGGACAATCTAGGTAAGTTTGACTCTAAATCAGATGAAGGTATTTTTCTTGGATATTCTAATAGGAGTAAAGCATACAGAGTTTTCAATAAGCGTACTCGTTTAGTTGAAGAGTCAGTTCATGTCGTATTCTGCGAGTCCAAGATAGATGAGTCTTTGGATGATGATGAACCTATGTATAAAAACCAATTCTTTTCAAAAACTACTCCTGCCTCTGTTGAAAATCCTGAAAATGTTTTTGAAAACGATTGTCAAGATTCTTGTGAAAATCCAGATCAATCACAACCTAGAGCTTGGAAATTTATTAGGAATCATCCCTTAGACCAAGTAATAGGAGATGTGAATCAAGGTGTAAGAACGAGAAAAAGTACCTTGAATGAGGTTACATTTTCTACTTTTATATCAAAGATTGAGCCCTCTAAAATTGATGAATCCCTATCAGACAATGATTGGGTGATAGCAATGCAAGAGGAGTTACATCAATTTGATAGAAATCAAGTTTGGGATTTGGTACCTAGGCCTAAAGACCATCCGGTTATTGGCACTAAGTGGGTATTCAAGAAGAAACGTGATGAATCCACAGTTATCGTTAGAAATAAGGCTAGATTGGTGGCCAAAGGCTATAATCAGGAAGAAGGAATTGATTATGAGGAAACATATGCTCCAGTGGCTAGATTGGAAGCTATACGTGTACTCCTAGCCTTTGCATGCATCAAAGGATTTAAACTTTATCAAATGGATGTTAAGAGTGCATTTTTTAATGGTTTTATTCAGGAGGAAGTTTATGTAAAACAACCTCCTGGGTTTGAAGATGATCATCATCCAGATCATGTTTACCATCTCAAAAAGGCCTTATATGGACTTAAACAAGCTCCAAGAGCTTGGTATGACCGGTTGAGCAAATTTTTATTAGATCAAGGTTTCGTTAGAGGAAAAGCAGATACGACACTCTTCATTAAAACCAATAAGCTTAATGAGATTCTAATTGTGCAAATATATGTTGATGACATTATTTTTGGTTCTACTAATGAATCTCTTTGTGAGCAATTTTCAAAGAAAATGCAGGGTGAATTTGAGATGTCAATGATGGGTGAATTAAATTACTTCCTTGATTTGCAAATCAAACAACGAAAAGATGGGATATTTATCTCACAGACCTAGTATCTTCGCGATTTGCTCAAGAAATTTGGAATGGAGCATTGTAATGGTGCAGACACCCCGATGAGCTCAATGGCTACCTTAGATGCGGATGAAGAAAAAGGAAAAGACTTCAACATAACCAAGTATCGAGGAATGATAGGATCATTGCTGTATCTAACTGCTAGTCGTCCTGACATTCAATTCAGTGTGGGAATGTGCGCGAGATTCCAATCTACTCCTAAAGAATCACATGCCGAACATGTTAAGAGAATTTTTCGCTATCTCTCAAATACAAAGGAATTGAGTCTCTGGTTTTCAAAAGGTCAACAAGAATTTATAGTTGCATATTCTGACTCTGACCATGCTGGGTATAAGACCGATAGAAAAAACACAAGTGGTCAGTGTGAGTTTCTAGGAGGATCACTTGTATCATAGTTCAACAAAAAACAAACTACCGTGGCCGTATCCTCAACAAAAGTTGAATATGTGGCTGCCTCAAGTTGTTGTGCACAAGTTTTGTGGCTAAAACAACAGTTATCTGACTTGGGATTTCATTTGAAAGAAATTCCAATCCTTTGTGACAACAGAAGCACAATTAGTCTAGCGAAAAATCCAGTTCAATATACAAGGACCAAGCACATTGATGTGAGACATCATTTTATTCGTGATCATGTTCAAAGGAAAGATGTCAAAGTAATGTTCATTCCCACACATCTTCAACTAGCTGACATCTTCACAAAGCCTCTTGCAAAAGAACAGTTCAATTTTATCCTGAGAGAATTGGGAATGGTAAATCCCAATGAACTGTAAGTAAATTGTTAGTTTAATGATTAATTTTTTGTTTTGATGATTAAACAAGACTAACTTAAACATCAGAGTTTTCAGATTATGTTTCAGCAGGACTCTGTTATGTCAAAGAAAAGCAGAGGTAAAATTGGAAGAATTCACCTCGAGTCACACAAATTCACCTCGAGTCGATAAGCAATTAGAGAATGAAGAAATTATGAAAAAGGAACAAATTGACTCGAGGCAGTAATGTCACCTCGAGTTAATTGGCAACCTGAGAGTTTGAAGAATGGAGAGCTCTGTTTGCCTCAAGTTAGTTAGTGGTACCTCGAGTTAACGACTCATCTATAATGATCAGGTTACTACAAGCTCTTCATTACCTCGAGTCTGTTATTAGCGCACCTCGAGTTGGTACCTCGAGGTACTCCTACCAACCTCGAGTTAAATCTTAAATTATCTATGTGTTTTCCCGCGACGCTTCACTTTTCATTTTTCGCTCCTTCTGTCTATTTCTCTCTCTCTCTGGACTCCCTCTCTTAGCTAATCTCATTTTCTCTGCTCCTAAACCCTAAATCACATTTTCTTCTCTCAAATTGAAAATGCCTCCCAAATCGAATCCAAAATCTCCAGCCAAACCCAAGAAATCAAGGTCCGACTATGAGCCCTCTGAGTCTCTGTCTCCACCTCCGTTGAAACGCTCCCAACGAGAGAAAATTCCAACAAAGAGGTATCGACCAAAGGTGTCCTTTGAAGAACCTGAATCAAAGAAGCATCGAAAGATGAAGGTTGAAGCTGCTGAAGTACCTAAATCAAAGCCTGTCGACAAAGAAGCCATAATCCAGAAGCAAAAAGAAGTGGTCACCAAGAGTCCAGCAATGTCAAAGAGGAAGGTGCCTGTTTCATCTTCTGATTTTCATGGTGCCTCAAAAACCCAAGCTTCTGTCTCTGCATCCAGAGCTTCAATGTCTGTCTCCAAGGCTTCAACCTCTGCGTCCAAGGCCTCCGTTCAACAATCTGGCTCCAAGGTATTGGAAATACTCTCTCGTCTCCATCTACCATGCCCCCACTAATAATCCTCCCCTTGATTTTTCTTGTGGTCCTATCCTATTTTCTCCTGAGGATAGTCGAAAGTTTAGCAAAGATCATGCCCTTAGAACTTTCTATCCTGTAGTATCTGTGGATTTACCTAAGCTGAAATATGATTGTCATTTATTTAGACCTCTTTCCTTAGTTTAGGGATTATGAATCTTTCCTGGCTATTTCTACTCCATATAGTCCTACTCTTGTTAGAGTATTTTACTTTAACATGTCTGTGCATTCTCTGAGAGACAAACATAACCATCTGGCAGAGGAGAAATTTTTTACTATTGTGAGAGGGAAAAGGATTTCCATTTCTGCTGAATATCTGAATGATTTACTACAAATTGTGAATCCTCCTCCCATTCCTGAAATTCATTATGATAATAACGAATTTTTCAAATCCTTTGCCCAGATGCTCAATTAAATGAACCAGTAGGGTCACTTAACTTTCCTCCTGTTGCCATGCCACCTACACATAGAGCCTTGTGGTACATCTACTCAAGGAACTTTGTGCAGAAAAGCAAAAATTTTACTCATTTCACTCAGCGTGATTATTCCCTGTTTGCATCCTTTGTGGCCAAAGTTCCTCACAACCTTGGTCATTGGATTTTTAGTGAAATGAAGAAATATGTCCAACATTCCAAGAAAAATTCTCCTTTACCATTTCCTAGCCTAGTCTCTACTATCCTTTTTCATGAAAAGATATGGTATTTGGAGAAAGATGAAGTTGCTAAAAAGCCTGAAGAATTTGGCCAACACATTCTCGATCTCATGAAGATTAGTTTCAAGGAAGGCTCTGGCCAATCTAGAGCACCTGGACCATCTAGATCCAGAGCTTCCAGACCAAGAGTTCAAGAGTCACAACCAGAACCTAGCCCAGAATTGACTTCTCCACCTCCACCTACGCCTTTCTCTCTTGGTGCTCAAGTTAAGTCCATTGTTGAAAAGACCCTTTCTTACTGAACAACAATTAACCATAATCTTTCTTAAAATCGGATTAATATATAGGTGAATAAGGAAAACCTTTTTTTCTTTTCAAGACAACACACCTCGGGTCCAGGGTACAAATTTTGCCCACAAACCCACCACAGGAAATCATAACTCGGGGCACAATTATCGAACAGGAGAATAAATAGCTCACGAGTCTTACAACACTAACCCCACAACAAAAGGTCTACACAAAACAATTTTTGTATAAGATACGATTGTGGATCCACCATAACATGATAATGTATATAATAAGGCCTTCGGAAAATAAACAGTCATCCAAAAATAGTTAATGCAGTATTTCAAAAATATGAGGGCTCTAGAATGGTAATATAAAAATCAATACAACACTAATACCAAAAAGAGGCCTACAAATTTCACATCGTCTATGCCTTTGGCTGCTTCCCTTGTCCTCTAGTAAGGTTAGAGGTCTCGTGTAACGTCCCGACTTTTCACAAGCAGTATAAATTTTTTTTTTCAAACAAACATCATTTGAAAACATCAGAGTAGAGCATTTGAGCGGAAGAGTAACTGATATATATTTATAAACTGCCGTAAGTCTGGCTGGTTACAACTACGTGACAAGAACCGAGTATTTCAAAAACAGATAATAACAAAAGGAAAGACTTCCACGAACATCGAAAGGAAGTCTTCAGCCGGGCCTTCTACTCGGGCTGCTTGCCTCTCTCCTCGGTCCTTTGTCCTCCGGAGCTTGACGCTATGTTAAGAGCTGAGATCCGCATCGGATCTCAGGTAACGGTTAACCTCATGTTTACATATACAGTATACAACATATGTATTATACAATCAAACATATCCTAACAATACATAAACCCCTACCGATACGTCACACCTAGCAATTGATTCACACCAAGCATTTGTTCACACCAAGCACCTCACACCTAGCCAACATTTCACACCTAGCAATCACATCCCAATACCCCGCAGGCTTAATCATAATAACAGCACATAACACATCACAGAGCTATCAACTACCACATTAGGCATACAATACACATAGTATACGCGAACGTACTTACACCAATAGTACATAAACACACAACAGATCATCAAACAACATATACGCATACGATAAACATCAGCGTTAAGGTTACCAGTACGCGAACGTACCTTCTTTGACGGTATTCTGGCACGTTTTATGGAAAACGGTCGTTTTGATAGAAAACAGCGAAACGTCCTGTCGGACAGCGTAACGGCAGCAAACTAGGATTTCTGATGTCCTATAAGAGCAATATCACTTCCATTAGTGATTTGACACAATAACTGGCATTTTAGGTAAAAATTACCATTTTGCCCTTCTACCCTTAATTGGCGGAATTTCGCCAAAGACTTCGTTACTCTGACAAATTTTCTTCCCGAAATTTTGCCAGAACTTCGACGCAACTATGATTTTCGAAAATAATGACTAAAATAGCCCTCCCATATGATACCCAATCATACTTGAAAATTTAAAGGCTATTCTAGCATTACTACCCCTAATTTTGAAAGAGCTATAAAAACTACAACTTTTCAGTACTCGATCCCTACCAAGTTTTTACCTCGTCGGGCATTTTTCAATGCAATGAGGCCTAAAAACAATAGTAGGAATCTCATTCCCTACTTCCTAAAACTATCTAACAATTCTACTATCTTTCGAACTAAAAACTAAAGATCGAAAGACTTACCCGTTGAAGACTTTCCTGACAATTCTCGCAGGGCTTCACGCACAATTCCCAGAGCTCCTTTCTCTTCTTTCTCACCAAAATTTCGGCCAAGAGAAGGAAGAAAAGGTGTGAAATTTCTCAAGGGGAAGGCGTCTATTTATAGGCAAAAACAAGGGCCTTGTTTGGCAAATTTAAGGCTTTGTTTGGAAAATCAAAAAAAACCCTTTAATTGCAACTTGTTCAACCATTTTCCCCGATCGGTACCCGATTCGCGTGATTTCGGAGAATTCACAAAATTCTGGATTTACAACTCTGAAGACATGTTCTCACTTAGCAGAAATGTCCAAGTTAACCTAAATTTTGATTCCATATAGGCCTCCAACAGTCCAGTTGAAGTTTTCTCGAAAACGTGTCCGAACGTGTCCGTGTCGAATCGTTTCGGAACTACCAATCTCTTGGAAATAATTCACGATTCCAAATATGTCAAAATAAATTCAAACCCATTCCTAAATGTTGAGTTAGAATTTATTTTCCTTATTTCCAAAAATATGCCTATATGCATTTTTCCCTATTTCGTTTTATTAGGAAATGCACAAACGGCCTCGGAATTAACTTAGGAAGAGTATAACGGAAGACAAAATTCCACCGATCCTTATTTTTCCTTGACTCGAATTCCCATTCCTAGATCTCTAGATAGGATCCGTTTCCTAATTTTCATTTTACTATTCATCATATTTCACTTTAATTAATTATATTAATATAATAATTGCAAGTTGCAAAAATTATTTTCCATTTCTTTTTCATTTTTTTTATTTTCTGCCCAATTTTTCGTTTTTTTATAATTATTTTTGATTTAATTATTTAATTAATTATTTAATTAATTAAATAATTATTTTTACATAATTTTTACAAAAGTTTCCTATTGGTCCATTCTTGCATTTAGGCTTAAAAATACCTAAACTCAACTATTTTTCTCCAAAATTTCCAATTAATTAGTAAATATATTTTTACTAATTTTAAACCTTTCTCCACTCATTTTTGAGCTTTACATAATCATCTCGAATTTTCCTTGCTTATACTTAAGTAATTAGCCCAATATTACTTAATTACTTTCTTATCAATAGTTGATAATTTTCTTAATTATCACACCTCATTACCTCATAACTTTTATACTGACACATTTGTTTCCATGTGTTCGTATTATCTTAGCATCTACGGGGTATTACGGTCATTTCAATACCTTTTGGGTATTCTTCTACAATTTCTCCAAGTTTGTAACTTAATAAATTACCTAAATTAGGGACAATATCTTTCCCTATTTCAAATAGATTTTTACTTGCCTCTTTTATAGCTTTCGCAGGTATTTATAACCCATAATGTGTTTAGGGACCTATTTGCAAATTCCCAAACGTTTTAGGGACCTAATTGCAAACTATCTAATTTCAAGGGAAATTACCCTAACAACAAGGTAAACTTAATACAAGGTGTTTGAGACCTCATATCCACCTATTTTCAATAGGTATATTTCCCAATTTTTGATATTTACCCTAAGTGTGATTTTTAGGGTATTACATTTCTCCCCCCGTTAAACAAAATTTCGTCCTCGAAATTTGCACTATACTATCTAAACTTCGTACGAACTAAAATCCGTTCTACTCGGACTTTGGACTATACGCGTCGAGTCTTTACTTCGTCTCGCTCGCTACTCCTCCCGGTGATCGAAAATTCGCTTTGGTTTGACTACTACGATCTTGTCATATTGTACCTTGATATATGATGTTTCCCCGTGGTTCCCATACACCGCGGTTAACACCACAAATACCAAAATGTCTCCATGGTTCCCATACACCATGTTAACACAAGATTATCAAAATGTCTCCATGGTTCCCATACACCATGACAACATAAGATACCTCCTACTCAATGACATGATCACGGTAGAAAGATAACGAAGAAACACTAATACGTCACGAAGATGGTTCACGTACCATACGATTTAGTTGAACAACTAACACATAGTTCATGCAACGCATAGAGAAAATTCCTTACTAAGAGAGATAGTACCTTGGACTCTCTCTCGGAAGTTCTCTCGTCCATTGTATCGTTCAAGCACATACATTCGGCCCGGGTTCTCGTGGCCCGAATCCCGCAGTTTCTCGGGACGGTCTGCGATGAAGTGTCCCGGCTTCCGACATTTGTAGCAAATCCGCCTCCTATCACAGTCCACACCAGGATGGTAGTTCCCGCATTTTGGACATGGTCGGGTTTCCGGCATTCTTGGGTTATTACGCTTCCATGGTGCTTCTCTCTTCCGTGAGGAGTTTTCACTACTGACCTCGCTACGACTGCGTTGTTGTTGTTGAAGTTTCGGATTTCGAAATCCTTTCAAATTTCGTTCGGTCATCCTACAAGTTTCCACAAAGACTAGTCAAATCTTGGAATCGTTGAGACATGAGTCTTTCACCAATTTCATACTTCACCCGTGGATTAGTATGTTCACCATACTCCTTTCATCATTGCCCTTCCGCAGTGCGGTGAGTATCGAGATAGATTGGTGAATCGGGCGTAGTAGTCGTCGAAAGATTCCCTTGTCCCCGTCGGATATGGAGAAATTCGACTCCTTGTTCATTTGTACGAAGGAGGAAAATACCGCTCATGGAACTTCTCCGAAATTTTTCCCATGTCACGGGACGAACGTGTCCGTAAGGTTGTTGCTATGACTTCCCACCAACGATCTGCGTCTCCTTCTAACCGGTAGATTGCCGGTTCGGCCTTGCAATTTTCGTGGCATTCAATTACTTTGAAAATCTTTTCCAATCTCTTGAGCCAATCCTCTCGCTAAGTCTAGTTTACCCCGAAAAGTGGTGGTTTCGGCTTGCGTAACCTGTGTGACCCAATATTGTGTGGTCCGCACAATTCTCCCTTGTCGAGGGGTGACCGTGATCCGTCGACTCTTCTTCATGTTCCTCATCATTTTGCTCTTCCTCTTCCTCCTCTTCTTCATCATCATTTTCTTCTTCTTCATTCTCTTCCTCTTCCTCGCCTTGTCGTTCTTGTATTTGCCTTTGTCTTTCTTGTCTTTCAGCTATGAGATCATCTATCAGAGCCCTCTCGCTCCCGGAGAGTTCTTCTCGGCCTCGTATCTCATTATGCTCCGGTTGATTCAAGATTTGATTTGGGTCATGATCGTGTATCGATCCTACTCGAGGTTGTCCGCCTCGTCCTCCGCCTCGGCCTCCGGGTACTCCGGCTCCTCTCAAATTTGCCATGTCTCGTTCTTTTCCTTTATTAGGGAAAAAGTTAGATACAGGGAACATTTCGCATATCGTAGATTTTCTCGCACTAGTATCTATACCGCACCTAGGCTCTATCGTACTTATAGACTTTATCGCACATATCGCACATAGAATTTACTCGACACATAGACTTTATCGCACTTAGTATTTTCTACACATAGTCTTTGCTATCCGCAGTTTTCACACCATAAACAAATAGACACTCGCAACGTTTTCTTCGTCAGATTATCGTTGGTTCTTTCTACTCAACAACAGTACGGAGAAAATAATGAAAAGTGGATCAAATCCAGTTTCCATAAGAGTACGGAAATGCGTAATGAAATTTCTCCGATAGAAGTTCTCAACATGGGTCTAATACCGCATGTACTAGGATAGAATTACCGCCAAAGTGCAACCGGCGATTAGCAGAGGTATCAGAGACTGATATCAGAGTTATCAGAGTGAGTTATCAGAATTCGTGTCAGAACTGATTTTCAAGATCCATGATCTCCCGGGTTGTCAAAGTGGTCGTCGATAGGCGACTTTATCAGGGTTATCAGTGGTATCAGTGGTATCAGGGGTATCCGGGTATCAAGGGTATCGTGGTTATCGATATCGATATCGAATTATCGAACTATCTCGATGTCGGCATAAGCACAGTGATGGATTCACCGCCGGGTTGATGTGATGCACCGACAGAGGGTGGTACATCGGTTCAGATGGTATACCAAGACATGATCGGTACACCGAGGTATGGTGGTACACCGACCTTAGGCTATATCGTACTCATTTTCAAAACATGCTCCAAAATTTTTGAAAAGGCTTTGAACCTAACTCCGTTAACCGAACAGAATGGCCGTGTAAGTGTCTACCATGGGGCCTCACCGAGTTCACGGCGACCGATTGGCACACCCACGTAGACTAGCCTTGCCTTCGGCACCAAACTGTTCGTGATAACATAGTTAAATTCATGCCAGACTACGCTCGATACCAAATGTAACGTCCCGACTTTTCACAAGCAAGATAAATTTTTTTCAAACAAACATCATTTGAAAACATCGAGTAGAGCATTTGAGCGGAAGAGTAATCGATATATATTTATAAACCGCCGTAAGTCCTGGCTGGTTACAACTACGGTACAGTAACCGAATATTTCAAAAACAGATAATAACAAAAGGAAAGACTTCCGCCGGACATCGAAAGGAAGTCTTCACTGGCCTTCTACTGCCGCTTGCCTCTCTCCTCGGTCCTTTGTCCTCCTGAGCTTGACGCTATGTTAAGAGCTGAGATCCGCATCGGATCTCAGGTAACGGTTAACCTCATGTTTACATATACAGTATACAACATATGTATTATACAATCAAACATATCCTAACAATACATAAACCCCTACCGATACGTCACACCTAGCAATTGATTCACACCAAGCATTTGTTCACACCAAGCACCTCACACCTAGCCAACATTTCACACCTAGCAATCACATCCCAATACCCCGCAGGCTTAATCATAATAACAGCACATAACACATCACAGAGCTATCAACTACCACATTAGGCATACAATACACATAGTACACATACGTACATAATATCCATCAGAGTTAGTGTTACAGTACGCGAATGTACTTACACCAATAGTACATAAACACACAACAGATCATCAAACAACATATACGCATACGATAAACATCAGCGTTAAGGTTACCAGTACGCGAACGTACCTTCTTTGACGGTATTCTGGCACGTTTTATGGAAAACGGTCGTTTTGATAGAAAAACAATAAACGCCCCGTCTGACAACAGAACGGCAAGAAACTAGGATTTCGATGTCCTATAAGAGCAATATCACTTCCATTAGTGATTTGACACAATAATCGGCATTTTAGGTAAAAATTACCATTTTGCCCTTCTACCCTTAATTGGCGGAATTTCGCCAAGATTTCGTTACTCTGACAAATTTTCTTCCCGAAATTTTGCCAGAACTTCGACGCAACTATGATTTTCGAAAATAATGACTAAAATAGCCCTCCCATATGATACCCAATCATACTTGAAAATTTAAAGGCTATTCTAGCATTACTACCCCTAATTTTGAAAGAGCTATAAAAACTACAACTTTTCAGGTACTCGATCCCTACCAAGTTTTTACCTCGTCAGACATTTTTCAATGCAATGAGGCCTAAAAACAATAGTAGGAATCTCATTCCCTACTTCCTAAAACTATCTAACAATTCTACTATCTTTCGAACTAAAAACTAAAGATCGAAAGACTTACCCGTTGAAGACTTTCCGGACAATTCTCGCAGGCTTCACGCACATTCCCCCAGAGCTCCTTTCTCTTCTTTCTCAGCCAAAAATTTCGGCCAAGAGAAGGAAGAAAAGGTGTGAAATTTCTCAAGGGGAATGCATCTATTTATAGGCAAAAACAAGGGCCTTGTTTGGCAAATTTAAGGCTTTGTTTGGAAAATCAAAAAACCCTTTAATTGCAACTTGTTCAACCATTTTCCCCGATCGGTACCCGATTCGCGTGATTTCGGTTACCAATCTCTTGGAAATAATTCACCGATTCCAAATATGTCAAAATAAATTCAAACCCATTCCTAAATGTTGAGTTAGAATTTATTTTCCTTATTTCCAAAAATATGCCTATATGCATTTTTCCCTATTTCGTTTTATTAGGAAATGCACAAACTACTTCTAATTAACTTCCGGAAGAGTATAACGGAAGACAAGATTCCACTGATCCTTATTTTTCCTTGACTCGAATTCCCATTCCTAGATCTCTAGATAGGATCCGTTTCCTAATTTTCATTTTACTATTCATCATATTTCACTTTAATTAATTATATTAATATAATAATTGCAAGTTGCAAAAATTATTTTCCATTTCTTTTTCATTTTTTTATTTTCTGCCCAATTTTTCGTTTTTTTATAATTATTTTTGATTTAATTATTTAATTAATTATTTAATTAATTAAATAATTATTTTTACATAATTTTTACAAAAGTTTCCTATTGGTCCATTCTTGTATTTAGGCTTAAAAATACCTAAACTCAACTATTTTTCTCCAAAATTTCCAATTAATTAGTAAATATATTTTTACTAATTTCAAACCTTTCTCCACTCATTTTTGAGCTTTACATAATCATCTCTGAATTTTCCTTGCTTATGCTTAAGTAATTAGCCCAATATTACTTAATTACTTTCTTATCAATAGTTGATAATTTTCTTAATTATCACACCTCATTACCTCATAACTTTTATACTAACACATTTGTTTCCATGTGTTCTGTATTATCTTAGCATCTACGGGGGTATTACGGTCATTTCAATACTTTTTGGGTATTCTTCTACAATTTCTCCAAGTTTGTAACTTAATAAATTACCTAAATTAGGGACAATATCTTTCCCTATTTCAAATAGATTTTTACTTGCCTCTTTTATAGCTTTCGCAGGGTATTTATAACCCATAATGTGTTTAGGGACCTATTTGCAAATTTCCAAACGTTTTAGAGACCTAATTGCAAACTATCTAATTTCAAGGGAAATTACCCTAACAACAAGGTAAACTTAATACAAGGTGTTTGAGACCTCATATCCACCTATTTTCAATAGGTATATTTCCCAATTTTTGATATTTACCCTAAGTGTGATTTTTAGGGTATTACATCTCGCCTGAAAAATTTAATAATAACGGGGTGAGACATAAAGTCTCTGTAACCGAAATTAATTTATCAAATATGCAGGAAAGAATTGCAAGTCAGAGAAGCAGGTTTATTAACATAATAATAATAATATTTAATAACTAAAATAGTAAATAATAATAAACAATGATTACAACAAATAACGCACAATAGTCCAAAACAATTAGAACCATCCCCACTCATCCATCCTGCTCTTCCTTATTTCCTCTGGACGTGGTACAGCCTATCAGTGCTAGTATACCTGACCAAGGTTAGCTAGTCACTTCAAGAATACTGTCCCCTCCCATGTCACCACAATATACCGTAACAAGGAGGTATCCGCCCAAAACACTCAACTCAAATTCCAGGCCAGGAATGAGAGAGTCGATGGGCACAATTTCACCTTCAATCTCTTTCACATAACCCACAATAAAAATAAAATAAAATAATATAACACTAAAATTTTCAAAACATTTTACAAAATTATTATTATTCCATAAACATCATTTCACAACAAACATCATAATTATCATAGCAACAACAACCCCAATAATAATAATATTCACTTAAATACACATATTGGAAAATACACTGCTTCACTGAAATAATTTCATATTTAACATACATATAATTTTTCAAAACACATACAAGTAGTATATATAAAAGTAAGACTTAGAAAAATACCTCACAGCCCAAAACAAGCATATAAAGTAAATTAACCTCAGTTACCTTACTCCCAAGCTTAACCTTAGCGTGAGGAGCACCACCTGCATAGTTACCGGTCACAAGAGGCTCTACATTATCACAATTATAACTTATAATTTCCTATAAAAAAATCCTAATAATAATATATTATTATAACAAAAACTGAAAATGACGTTTTAGTCCCAAATTTCAGAAATTACAGTTTTGCCCCAAAATTCCGGAAATTACAGTTTTGCCCCAAAATTCCAGAAATTACAGTTTTACCCCAAAATTCCAGAAATTACATTTTTTCCAGAAATTTACAGTTTATTCCTTCATATATAAAAACTAAATTGATTAAATTCCAATAATATCTCCCAATCCCAAATAAATTATTTTCATAACATTTAATCAGTAAAATCTTTTATAGGACATAAATCCTAAACCTCTTAAATAGAAAAATTCATTTTAAATTTCTAAAACAACCAAACAATAAATCTAAACCGATTAAAATTTATTAATAATCATCTCCTACATATATATAGTCTTCTATTGTCAAAACTCAAAACTCTCCCAAAATCTTAACCTCAAAATTTTCACTAACCAACATAATATTATCCTCACTAGAAAGAGAAAAATATATAGAATAACTTTCATGAAGAAAGTTTCTTGAAAAGAAGTTAGTTTAACTACCAAAATAATCTTATAAGATAAATAATATACCTTAAAATAGACTGAAAAACCTTCAAACTCCTATTTTCTCTTCCCCTTCCTCACTCTCACTCTCTCCTGTGTCTCCCTTTGTTGGTTGGACCGTGTGTGTGTGTGTTTGGTGTGTGGGTGTGTTGAATAAATAGAAGAGGGGAAGGGGAGTGGTTGGGAGTGGTTTAACCACTACCTAAACCATTCCCTTAAGCAAGGGAATGATGGGGGCAGACCTGCCCCCACTGTCATGCCAGACCCTCAATTATTTTTTCTGTTGCTTTTTTTTTTTTTTTTTTTTTTTGCGTTTTTTTTCCCCTTAACACATACATCCTCCCATAATTATTTCATACTTTTATTTAAATCCTAAAATTAAAAAAATTAGGATGTTACACACATTCACTGTGGGCCAGCTAATTGTTGATGCCTGTATCCTCTACTACGTCATCACCCACATATTGTTCCCTCGGCCTCATAATCATTCGAGGGTGTTGGAGGGTGACATTCCTGTTATGTGGACTATCCGTCATGGCATACAGGTGAATTAGAGGCACTACATTTGTTGGATGATATATAAGGCCAAACAAAAGGATAACGCTGCAGTCCCATACGCTTATCTGGTTCAGAGGATATTAGAGCATTTTCGTGTTCCAATGCACACTGAGCAAATGAAGAACCTCACAGTGTGGAATGCTAGGTTTGGACAGCGTCTATTGGAGCAGTGCAAGATCTCTAAGGGGCCAAATGGTGTGTGGCAATTCACTACTGTTGATGAGGATGTACCTGATGCTAGCCCGGTTCCACCCATTGTTCCTCCTGAGGTCTATGATGACGATGATGATGATGATGTTGATATGGAGGACATAGTTGAGCCGAAGGGTGGATTCTCCTTTCGTGATGTCATGAAAGGCATCAATGCTACCCTGAGGAAGATAGGTAAGATGGAACTGAAATAGAAGATGAAGGGATTAGAGGATAGGCTTGGTCATTTGCAGCTTGGTCGAGAGCAGGAGGCAGCCGGTGACGATGACCAGGGAGCTCCATCTTCTGAGGAGGAGGATGAGGATTCTAACCAGGAAGAGGAAGATTAGATTTAGCATCATTTATTTGTATTGGTATTGTTGTTTTTTGACTTGATGTTTATTTTTGGCTTGATGTATTTTTTTGTTTGTGGGGTTAAACTTTGTCCATTTGTACTAACATTGTTGTTGGTTTTTTAAAGAATGTTGCTGCTTTTGGTCTATGTGGTTTGAGTTTATCCATTTTGGTATTTACGTGTTATAGGTCTTAAATAGTGATTTGGGACATGAGCGGACCAAACATATGGAACACCAAAGAATGATGCTCAAAATACCTTCCCCAAGTCACATTGACATGTAAAAATGAGTGGGGCATGGTTTAGTCCAATCTGGAAATCGAATTGGCCAGTTGAGGGTGCCTCTAGACCTGATTTTGGGACAGTAACGTACGTGTTTGAACTTGAACTCATCCTTCACACCAGAATTTGGGAGCTGCAAAAGGGAGGGTTTTAGATTACAAACAAAAAAAAAAAGTTGACAACATACCAAAATTCGAAATGGAGATGAGAACATACCGAAATCGACGCAAATAGCACTAGATTGAAGTTTCCTTTGCAACCCACCAACGGATTCAACAAGGTTTTGGCGACAAAATCAGAGGGGGGAGGTTTAATCGAGTATTAGGGTTCGGTTAGGGCAAATGGGGTTTTTAAAAAACTCATCTATCATGATGTAATCAACTAAGCACTGTAGCTTAGTCGATTACATTTCGCGGAAGTTCAAAAAAACAAAATGCCCCGTAGTTTAGTTGATTACACCTAAGGTTGTAATCGACTAAACATGGGCATATTGGTGGAATGTTTCCCGATAGGGGCATTTTGGTAATTAGTTATTTAATTAGGGGCATATTGGTCAAAAAACCCCAATCTGAAGGGTTAACTTATCACGGTTTCGAGCCAAAAAGACCCGTATCAAAACGGTCCCAATTTTTCCAAATCCAACCCATCATGATTTATGGGTTGAGTGGGTTTGTCCCACAGGTTCAACCTATATTACCGACTCTGCTTGTATTAAAAACTAACTTAGAACTAACTTAGCACCTTAACCATTTCTTAATATAAAAAGTTAAAAAGGAAAAATCTCAAAAAAAATACCACTTGAACTTTAAAATTTTAAATATGTGATTTTTTATTAAAATGAGTTATCAATTGTATTACGGTTTATTGTTGATCCCAATACTCTTGTGGGCAACGGTATTCTAAAATTAAAGTGATATTTTTCTATTATTTTTCAAGTTAAAAACAAACGCGCGCGAACACGGACGAACAAATAATAACCCACATAGAAGTGGCCCAAATTTGCCTTTACTTTCCCGCCAAATTTGACTCCCCCAAGCGGCCAAGCCTAGTCCCAAGTAAAATTCACTCGTCACTCGTCACTCGTCACTTTCCCTCGCAGAACAGAAACACCTCTCTCCCTCTCTCGGCTGCACGTTCGGCAATCTCTAATTCGCACCGCTGTAAGGCTGCTTTTGGTTTGAATCAATGGTTTTTGCGTTTACCTCAAAAATTTTCTGTGATATTGTTGTTGGGCACTGATTCATCGAATGTGATTTTGTTGGACTCCGAGGACTATTTTTTTAAAAAAAACCTATGAAAGGTTTGACATATATGCATGTCTTTCTTAGAGATTGAATGTGATTTATTTCCTTTCAGGATAATAATAGCACACTCGCATATTTCCCTTTCCACTTATTGGTTTAGTTGTTTAGAAGGTTGAAATGGTTATGTTCGTTTGGGTATTAAGAACTCTTCTCAACACGTGTGTTCACAATTTTTCTGTAAGAACTCTTAATAACTTTTCAGCACCTAGTGATCATTGTTTCTTCTCAAAATAACTACATTATATTAAAGTGGGATATACAGTTTCTGTGCGTTTGAAAGTCATGAATTATATGCTCTTGTTGTGTGTATGATCATATACTACTCCGGTCCTAAATATAGGACCGGAGGTATTATTAATTATAGGTGGTGTTCTGTCATAGAACATAAATCTCTAGCCCTAGGATGTCGATGTAGGATCAAATAGCTCTCTCCCAAGCATCCATGGATTGGATACCCGAGAGGATCAGAGATCACAAAACACAGGGACTTGACCTAGGTGCGATACCTAGGGCCTACGTACCCTGAGGAGGGATCAAAGTCCACGTAGTTCGAGGATTACCGGAGGCGTTTAGCCAAGGGGGTGGTGTGTGTGCTCTGTGTGCAGTATATGCAATTGAGAGAGAGCTCAGAAGATCGAAGATGTGTACCTCTTTAGGTTAACCAACTATATATAGAGACTACCTTAGGGTTAGGGTTTGGACTTGCTGGGCCTTTGGTGCCTCCAAGCCCAAATGTATTAGATGTCTCCTGATGGGCCACACCTTGGATGGGCCTAGTATTTGATTCCATAACAGGTGGGTTGCAGTATAAATTGTGCTACTTAGTTTCTAAGCTTGTAGTGATGGCATGTTGTTTTCCTCACTTGCGGTATGACATTTGTCTTCCTGGCACTATGAATGCTCATGTGGATGTTGGTAATGGGGAAGATGGAATACAAATTGTGAAATAACAATCTGTTCATCCTTCTTGTAGTGAATTGTGAACAAACAATTTGTTCGTCCTCCAAAATATCGCAATATTGGTGTCATGGGGGGCCAAGCAAGCAATCTTAGACAATATGATCATAACCATGCTCAAGAGATGGCTGCTATGGCTATCATTGAACATGATCTCCCTTGTTCCTTTTTTGAGTTTGAGGAGTGGAGGGAAGTACAGCAGTATGTGAATCCTGATTCTGGGCCCATTACTACAAAAGCCGTTATGTCATATATTGGGAAGTTTTATGTTAGTCAAAAAGAAAATTTGAAGCAAATCATGTCAAAGAGTCCCAGCAGAATATGTTTAACTTTTGATCATTGGACTGCAATAGATACTGAACAATATGTTTGCTTGACAGCTCATTTTGTTGATGAAAATTGGAAACTTAATAGCAAAATACTTTCTTTCCATAAGATGGTGCCTCCGTATTCTGAGTTTGAGTTGGCAAAAAGAGTGCATAAATGCTTGAAAGCTTGGGGGATTGATAAGAAACTGTTTTCTATTACCTTGGACAGTGCTTCGATGGATGACAATATGAAAGATGCATTGAAAGAGAGGTTAATTTTGCATAATAGCTTGATATGCAATGGTGACCTTTTTCATGTTAGGTGTTGTGCTGATATCTTGAATATTATAGTTCAGGAAAGCTTGGAAGTAATAAGTACTGCTTTGCAAAAGATTAGGGAGAGCATTAGATATGTGAAAGAGTCAAAGGTGAGGAAGATTAATTTTAGGTATTGTGTTGAGCAAGTTGGGGGCATTGACACCTCAATGGACTTGCAGTTAGATGATTACACTGGATGGAAATCTACGTATGCAATGACGGAAATTGGGATTAGATATCGCCATGCATTCGATAGATTGGCGTTAAATGATAGTAATTTCAAGTGCTGCCCATCAAATGAAGAGTGGAAGAGAGTAGTGGAAATTTGCACTTTATTGAAGCCATTTGAAGCGATTGCAAACTGGCTGTCTCGGACGTCTCATCCGACTTTAAACATGTATTTCATGAAAATGTCAAAAATTGAGTTGCTGTTAACAGAAAATGTGATGAATGTTGATCCTATGATTCAAGATATGGCTCGTAGGATGAAAGAAAAGTTTGGCAAATATTGGGGTGATTACAGTGTGATCTTTGCACTTGGAACTATTTTTGATCCTCGATTGAAGTTTGAATTGACTAAGTATTGTTATTCGTTACTTGACCCTAAAACTTGTCATGAGAAGGTTGAAACTATCAAGAACAAGTTGTATTTTGTTTATAGTCAATATAAAGATATCGGTTCATCATCTTCATGTCATGATATTGAATTTAAATCAAGTTTAGGTGTGTCAGTGTCCATGTTGACAGTACCAAATCAACCTACCCGTAGTGCAAGGAATGAAGAAATTTTCACTGAAGTTTCTGGTGTAAGTTTGATATTGTTTGATAATTAAATTTGATTTATGTCTTCTATTAGTGTATTTTTTGGGTGAATTTAGATTAAATTAGACTTTTAATGCTATTTTAATTGGTAGTTTATTAATATTTTACATCTTGCAGGACAATAATGATTTTAAGAGTAGAGATGGTGCTTCAGTGGGAAAGTCTGAACTAGATTATTATTTGGAAGAAGCAATACTTGATCCTCACTCATTTCAAGAATTAGATGTCTTGGACTATTGGAAGACTAACAGGATTCGGTTCCCCCATCTCTCAAGGATGGCATGTGATATCCTTAGCATTCCATTCACTACAGTGGCTAATGAATCAGTTTTTAGCATTGGTTCACGTTTTTTTGGAAAGTACAGAAGTACTTTTCTTTCAACTAAAGACCAAGTACTTATCTGTCTCCGTAACTGGCTGTATGGTTTTAAACATAATGGTAATATACTTGCATCTTGTCATTTATCTTATCTATGTTTATGCTTTTCATTAAAAGCAATTAACAAAGCTGGTAATGATATGTCTCTGTTTTTTTCCCCTAGTTGCTGAGGAAGAAATTGATGATAAGGGTGATATAAACATCATCAGTGATGATGAAGAAGATTAGATGATGCATTTATCAACATCTTGTCATTTCCATGATTGTGCTGGTTTCTGGAAACAAGGTAAATTTTGCAGAAGTTGTATAAAGATGTTGAAGTGATGATGTGCGTGCATGGCTTGCTTTTAAAACATTTATGTAAATGTAAAATGTGTAAATGCATCATTTTCATATTGCTGGGAGGGAGAAATGAACTTGTACTTGAAAGCTTTTGGATTAATTTTTGGTAAAACCATTCTTGAGGTGCCTATAGGTGGACTTTCTTGGAGGTTTAAGATAATCTGAAAGACAATATGCGATCATAGAAAGAAATATGGCACAAGTTTCATGGCAATGTCGTGTTAGATTCATTTTCACAACAATGCTGCCATGGAATTGGATGATAAAAGCTTTCATCATGGAATGGTAGAGTTGTAGTACATAATATATGGTATTACTTCTGGTCCAAAAATATAAGATTTAGTTGGTAGTTTTGCTCTTATATTAAGAAGAAAATGGTTTATCAAACATAATAAAAAAGTGATATATGAAGATTTGAACAAGTATGAATCAAAATGTACCTATTAATATTGATATTATGGATTATAAATATTATGCATACCCTAAAAATGATGAATAATGTCTTAGTTGAATTTTACTGGATGAGAATAAGAGCAGAAAGCAGACAACATCTTGTCCAAATTTTGGCCCAACGGAGCCCAATAATAGGGTAGGATCAGGCCATTAGACTATATGGACAGCTCTGTAAAAATGTAGATAAGGAGGCAATTTCACCCTGCAAGTGTAATCCATATTAGGTAGTTTTTCTATTTGGTGTTGTCCCAAATAAAAGCCATTGATTTCGAGCCAAAAAAAAAAAAAAAGCCATTGATATGGTGTGTATGCCAAATATCCTAGAATAGAATTATTAAAACAAGGATTTTCAATTCCTAATAAAATAAATAATTAATTTTATTGATAACTCACGTAAAACTATTTTACTAAATAATTTAAGTTGATTGCGTAAAAAGAAATATATATATTGATAGGAATCAAAGGCAATTATGTTAATTCCATAAGTATCTTGTGTGATATTCAACTTTCAAACCACACACGTGGAGCGAGACAAAAATATAGACTTTCTTGTGTGAATCAGGAGGGTCACATCATTTGTGGTCTTAGCAATCAGAAGCTAACAACTCAGATCTGACCTGGCACTTACTCAGCATTTTAATGGGAAAATCTCTTTTTAAGGTACCAAAGTATCAAAAATATATTTAAAAAGTCTCATAGAAAATTTTGATGTCAAAAAAATCTCATAAAATTGTCAAAATCTAAAGATGGAGTTGTTAATCACTTATTAAAGAAGTTATCCAAGAGACTTTTTAATCATCAAAACTTTTTGTAGAACTTTATTGATATTTTCTGGGATTTTACCCATTTTATGGCTGTCAGTTCTTAAGCCACTGAGAAACTCATTTCTTAAAAGAAAGAAGAATAAAAGAAATCTCAGCGACTGGCCTCGCCCAACATATTCTTTTCTAACGGAGAGTCCGTCGCGTCACCGGCGGAGAGCCCCTTCTCACAACCACCCGTGGTGAGTATTGCTTTCTTCTCCTCCAGCGTGTTGTCCTTGGCTGAAGTTCATAGTTCGGCTGTTCGTGACTCATGTGGCTCCTTCTATTGCGTTTTCTTCATCATCGATCGAGCCTCCTTGTGTCGCGTCTTCCTCATCCACTTGCAATCAAGCTTCTATTTTCCTCTTCACTCAGTCTCACGAATTCCTTTTTTGCAGAAAAGACCACTCTCTTTCCCCATCTTTTCAAATGTGCAATCATCTCTTTTTGTTCTCTAAGAAAAGAGATTGATAGTATGATCGTCCTTGAAGAAGTTGACGGGCTTGTGGTTTCTCTCATCATCTATTTTTTTATAATCTATTATAATTTTTAAATTTTATTTGTCCAATCAATTTTAAAAATAAAAAATGTTCACATCATCAAATTATTACTCTTTCGACTTTTTTTTTTTTCCGATCAACGGTGTCTAGATGGGTTCTTTTTTCCCAATCAATGATCCCGATAAATTTATAAGGGATGATGAGAAGAAAAGAGATGGAGAGTGCATCATCCATGTTGACTCATTACGATTTTGATTACATACTCAACCTATAAATAGGTTCATGACTCTCCACTAAGGATGTCCATGGACCAGACTGGACCGGGTTGGGGGTCAACCCAAGGTCTGGTCCAGGAGGACCTCGGGTTGGACAAGCCAGCCCAAGGTCTGGTCCGGTCTGGTACCAGCCCGAGCTCGGGTTGTACCAGACCGGTCCAGTAGACTGCTTGGACTGAACCAGGCAGTCCAGGACCTATTTCATTTTTTTTTTAGTTTTTTTCCCCACTTCTTTGGACCAATAATTAAACATACAAACATGCAAACATCTTAAATCCAATCATACACAATTACACATATAAGAATCTCCAACAACATTGAACAAAATACAAAATAACAACATTCTATTGGGCCAGGCCGAAGAAGAAAGGAAGAAGAAGAAGATTGAAAAGGGAAAAAGACTCCGGATATTTTTTTGGCCGAAGAAGAAGACTCACTAATGAGTGATGAAGAATAGTAAAGAAGATAATAAAGAAGCACAAAGGGTTAGGTTAAGTTGTGATTTTTTTTTTAATATATATATATATATATATATATATATATATATATATATATATATATATATATTGGGCGGATCGGACTACCCAGTGGGTCTTAGACCTGGATCGAAGTCCGGCTCGACCCGACTGCACAGTCCCGGTCCGATCCGCCTCATATGGTCCTAGACCAAAAAAAAAAATCATAGACCGGGTCGGGTCAGACCGGACCACCTGGACTACCGGGTTTTTTGGACATCCCTACTCTCCAGTATTCTTATGAAGCCCCTGTCAGCAGAAGGTTAGAAAATTGTCATGGCTTAGAACAAAAAGAGACATGAATCTTTTTGCAACACCTTTGTTTACATAAATAGTCTCTGATTCAACAGTTTGTTTAGGAAAAGAGACATGAATCTTTTTGCAACACCTTCATTTACATAAATGGTCTCTGATTCAGCAGTTTGTTTAGGAAAGAAGACATGAGGAACCCGATTTATTTTAATGACTGGTACATGCCAAAGGAAGAGAGACAGCAAGAGAGAAGCCAGAGTGTATTATCCAAGGTACTCTTAGACCCTGGATCAAAGTCTAGTCTAACCCGAGCAGACCAGTCCGGTCCGGTCCGCCTCATATGATCCTAAACAAAAAAAAATCAGAGACCGGGTCGGGTCGGACCTGATAAGACTGCACCACCTGGACTACCGGGTTTTTTGGACATCCCTACAGTCTACAGTATTCATATGAAGTCCCTGTCAGCAGAAGGTTAGAACATTGTCATGGCTTAGAACAAAAACAGACATGAATCTTTTTGCAACACCTTCATTTACATAAATGGTCTCTTATTCAGCAGTTTGTTTAGGAAAGAAGACATGTAGAACACGATTTTTTTAATGACTGGTACATGCCAAAGGAAGAGAGAAGCCGGAGTGTATTATCCAACGTAATCTTAGACCCTGGATCGAAGTCCGGTCTGACCCGAGCAGACCAGTCCGGTCCGGTCCGCCTCATATGGTCCTAGACCAAAAAAAAATTCAGAGACCGGGTCGGGTCGGACCTGGTCAGACCGGACCACCTGGACTATCGGGTTTTTTGGACATCCCTACTCTCCAGTATTCTTATGAAGTCCCTGTCAGCAGAAGGTTAGAACATTGTCATGGCTTAGAACAAAACGAGACATGAATCTTTTTGCAACACCTTCATTTACATAAATAGTCTCTGATTCAGCAGTTTGTTTAGGAAAAGAGACATGAATCTTTCTGCAACACCTTCATTTACATAAATGGTCTCTGATTCAGCAGTTTGTTTAGGAAAGAAGACATGTGGAACCCGATTTCTTTAATGACTGGTACATGCCAAAGGAAGAAAGAGAGAAAGAGAGAAGCCAGAGTGTATTATCCAAGGTACTCTTAGACCCTGGATCAAAGTCCAGTCTGACCCGAGCAAACCAGTTCGGTCCGCCTCATATGGTCCTAGACCAACAAAAAAAAATCAGAGACCGGGTCGGGTCGGACCTGGTCAGACCAGACCACCTGGACTACCGGGTTATTGGGACATCCCTACTCTCCAGTATTCTTATGAAGTCCCTGTCAGCTGAAGGTTAGAACATTGTCATGGCTTAGAACAAAAAGAGACATGAATCTTTTTGCAACACCTTCATTTACATAAATGGTCTCTGGTTCAGCAGTTTGTTTAGGAAAGAAGACATGTGGAACCCGATTTTTTTAATGACTGGTACATGCCAAAGGAAGAGAGAAGCCATAGTGTATTATCCAAGGTAATCTTAGACCCTGGATCGAAGTCTAGTCTGACCCGAGCAGACCAGTCGAGTCTGGTCAGCCTCATATGATCCTAGACCAAAAAAAAAATTCTAGAGACCGGGTCGGGTCGGACCTAATAACACCGGACCACCTGGACTACCGGGTTTTTTGGACATCCCTACTCTCCAGTATTCTTATGAAGTCCCTGTCAGCAGAAGGTTAGAACATTGTCATGGCTTAGAACAAAAAGAGACATGAATCTTTTTGCAATACCTTCTTTTACATAAATGGTGTCTGATTCAGCAGTTTGTTTAGGAAATAAGACAAGTAGAACCCGATTTTTTTAATGACTGGTACATACCAAAGGAAGAGATAGAGGAAGTGTATTATCCAAGGTAATCTTAAACCATGGATCGAAGTCCAGTCTGACCCGAGCAGACCAGTACGGTCTGGTATGCCTCGTATGGTCCTAGACCAAAAAAAATCAAAAATCCGGGTCGGGTCGGACCTGGTCAGACCGGACCACCTGGACTACCGGTTTTTTTGGACATCCCTACTCTCCAGTATTCTTATGAAGTCCCTGTCAGCAGAAGTTTAGAACATTGACATGGCTTAGAACAAAAGGAGACATGAATCTTTTTGCAACACCTTGATTTACATAAATGGTCTCTATCTCAGCAGTTTGTTTAGGAAAGAAGACATGTGGAAGCCGATTTTTTTAATGACTGGTACATGCCAAAGGAAGAGAGAAGCCATAGTGTATTATCCAAGGTAATCTTAGACCTTGGATTGAAGTCCGGTCTGACCCGAGCAGACCAATCCGGTCCGGTCCGCCTCATATGGTCCTAGACCAAAAAAAATTCAGAGACCGGGTCGGGTCGGACCTGGTCAGACCGGACCACCTGGACTACCGGGTTTTTGGACATCCCTACTCTCCAGTATTCTTATGAAGTCCCTGTCAGCAGAAGGTTAGAACATTGTCATGGCTTAGAACAAAAAGAGACATGAATCTTTTTGCAGCACCTTCATTTACATAAATGGTCTCTGATTCAGCAATTTGTTTAGGAAAGAAGACATGTGGAACCCGATTTTTTTAATGACTAGTACATGCCGAAGGAAGAGAGAAGCCAGAGTGTATTATCCAAGGTAATCTTAGACACTGGATCGAAGTCCGGTCTGACCCGAGAAGACCAGTCCGGTCTCGTCTGCCTCATATGGTCCTAGACAAAAAAAAAATTTACGGACCGGGTCGAGTCGGACCTGGTCAGACCGAACCACCTGGGCTACAGGGTTTTTTGGACATCCCAACTCTCCAGTATTCTTATGAAGTCCGTGTGAGCAGAAGGTTAGAACATTGTCATGGCTTAGAACAAAAAAGAGACATGAATCTTTTTGCAACACCTTCATTTACATAAATGGTCTCTTCTTCAGCAGTTTGTTTAGGAAAGAAGACATGTGGAACCTGATTTTTTTAATGACTGGTACATGCCAAAGGAAGAAAGAGAGGAAGAGAGAAGCCAGAATGTATTATCCAACGTAATCTTAGACCCTGGATCGAAGTCCGGTCGACCCGAGCAGACACTGCTCGGTCCGGTCCGCCTCATATGTTCCTAGACCAAAAAAATTCGAGACCGGGTTTGGTCGGACTGGTCGACAGGACCACCTGGACTACCGGGTTTTTTGGACATCCCTACTCTCCAGTATTCTTATAAAGTCCCTGTCAGCAGAAGGTTAGAACATTGTCATGGCTTAGAACAAAAAGAGACATGAATCTTTTTGCAACACCTTCATTTACATAAATGGTCTCTTCTTCAGTAGTTTGTTTAGGAAAGAAGACATGTGGAACCCAATTTTTTTAATGACTGGTACATGTCAGAGGAAGAGAGAAGCCAGAGGGTATTATCCGACGTAATCTTAGACCCTGGATCGAAGTCCGGTCTGACCCGAGCAGACCTGTCTGGTCCGGTCCGCCTCATATGGTCCTAGACCAAAAAAAAATTCAGAGACCGGGTCGGGTCGGACCTGGTCAGACCGGACCACCTGGACTACCGGGTTTTTTAGACATCCCTACTCTCCAGTATTCTTATGAAGTCCCTGTGAGCAGAAGGTTAGAACATTGTCATGGCTTAGAACAAAAAGAGACATGAATCTTTTTGCAGCACCTTCATTTACATAAATGGTCTCTGATTCAGCAATTTGTTTAGGAAAGAAGACATGTGGAACCCGATTTTTTTAATGACTAGTACATGCCGAAGGAAGAGAGAAAGGAAGAGAGAAGCCAGAGTGTATTATCCAAGGTAATCTTAGACACTGGATCGAAGTCCGGTCTGACCCGAGAAGACCAGTCCGGTCTCGTCTGCCTCATATGGTCCTAGACAAAAAAAAAATTTACGGACCGGGTCGAGTCGGACCTGGTCAGACCGAACCACCTGGGCTACAGGGTTTTTTGGACATCCCAACTCTCCAAAGATTCTTATGAAGTCCCTGTGAGCAGAAGGTTAGAACATTGTCATGGCTTAGAACAAAAAGAGACATGAATCTTTTTGCAGCACCTTCATTTACATAAATGGTCTCTTCTTCGCGAGTTTGTTTAGGAAAGAAGACATGTGGAACCTGATTTTTTTAATGACTGGTACATGCCAAAGGAAGAAAGAGAGGAAGAGAGAAGCCAGAATGTATTATCCAACGTAATCTTAGACCCTGGATCGAAGTCCGGTCTGACCCGAGCAGACCTGTCTGGTCCGGTCCGCCTCATATGTTCCTAGACCAAAAAAAAAAAATTCAGAGACCGGGTTTGGTCGGACCTGGTCAGACCGGACCACCTGGACTACCGGGTTTTTTGGACATCCCTACTCTCCAGTATTCTTATGAAGTCCCTGTCAGCAGAAGGTTAGAACATTGTCATGGCTTAGAACAAAAAAGAGACATGAATCTTTTTGCAACACCTTCATTTACATAAATGGTCTCTTCTTCAGTAGTTTGTTTAGGAAAGAAGACATGTGGAACCCAATTTTTTTAATGACTGGTACATGTCAGAGGAAGAGAGAAGCCAGAGGGTATTATCCGACGTAATCTTAGACCACGGATCGAAGTCCTGGTCGACCCGAGCAGCACTGCTCGGTCCGGTCCGCCTCATATGGTCCTAGACCAAAAAAATTCAGAGACCGGGTCGGGTCGGACCTGGTCAGACCGGACCACCTGGACTACCGGGTTTTTTAGACATCCCTACTCTCCAGTATTCTTATGAAGTCCCTGTGAGCAGAAGGTTAGAACATTGTCATGGCTTAGAACAAAAAGAGACATGAATCTTTTTGCAGCACCTTCATTTACATAAATGGTCTCGATTCAAAGAGTTTGTTTAGGAAAGAAGACATGTGGAACTCGATTTTTTTAATGACTGGTACATGCCAGAGGAAGAGAGAAGCCAGAGGGTATTATCCGACGTAATCTTAGACCCTGGATCGAAGTCCGGTCTGACCCGAGCAGACCTGTCTGGTCCGGTCCGCCTCATATGGTCCTAGACCAAAAAATAATTCAGAGACCGGGTCGGGTCGGACCTGGTCAGACCGGACCACCTGGACTACCGGGTTTTTTAGACATCCCTACTCTCCAGTATTCTTATGAAGTCCCTGTTAGCAGAAGGTTAGAACATTGTCATGGCTTAGAACAAAAAAGGGTCCGGTCCGCCTCATATGTTCCTAGACCAAAAAAAAAAAAATTCAGAGACCGGGTTTGGTCGGACCTGGTCAGACCGGACCACCTGGACTACCGGGTTTTTTGGACATCCCTACTCTCCAGTATTCTTATAAAGTCCCTGTCAGCAGAAGGTTAGAACATTGTCATGGCTTAGAACAAAAAGAGACATGAATCTTTTTGCAACACCTTCATTTACATAAATGGTCTCTTATTCAGCAGTTTGTTTAGGAAAGAAGACATGTGGAACTCGATTTTTTTAATGACTGGTACATGCCAGAGGAAGAGAGAAGCCAGAGGGTATTATCCGACGTAATCTTAGACCCTGGATCGAAGTCCGGTCTGACCCGAGCAGACCTGTCTGGTCCGGTCCGCCTCATATGGTCCTATACCAAAAAACAATTCAGAGACCGGGTCGGGTCGGACCTGGTCAGACCGGACCACCTGGACTACCGGGTTTTTTAGACATCCCTACTCTCCAGTATTCTTATGAAGTCCCTGTTAGCAGAAGGTTAGAACATTGTCATGGCTTCGAACAAAAAGAGACATGAATCTTTTTGCAACACCTTCATTTACATAAATGGTCTCTGATTCAGCAGTTTGTTTAGGAAAGAAGACATGTGGAACCCGATTTTTTTAATGACTGGTACATGCCGAAGGAAGAGAGAGAGGAAGAGAGAAGCCAGAGTGTATTATCCAAGGTAATCTTTTGTGAAAAAGTGTGAACAAAGCAAAGCATTATTCCACACAAGGTGCTACATCAACTATAAAATTCTTAATAGGGTAATTGATGATGAGATCTATGCAAATATTGGCAAGTACTCATTCTAGTCCTTATTATAAGTCACCAACTAACTTTTCTCACTAACTAATAAAAGTATTTAAAGTCAATAAAGTTATTCTAAAATCTAAGTAATTTTCAATGTTGCCCCTATTAATTGTACTAAACTCTAATATTATATTAATTATTACTCTCACTCATTACCTTTATTAATTAGGGGCAGACATAGAAAAAAAAAAAATCAATACTCACTGGGAACAAGCAAGTGTCTTATAAAATAGACCAAATAAACTTGTTAGGTTGTGTCTTATAATAAGGACCAAGGGAGTAACTTATTAGTAGAGAAATTGGATTTACTTACCATTGAGTACCCTGAGCCTTGCCACTGTTGAATAAATCCAGTAAATTTCAGATGATTAAGCAACTCCTTATATCTTTTTCTATGAGCAAGTATAATGATGAAGGCAAAATTGTTATATTTTATTTAGTTATCCGTGGCAATTCGATAAAAAACAAATGGTCACATGTGATCAAATAAAACATGACAACTTTGCATTGGAACGACATCACAAAGTAATTGCCTATTATACATACCTAAGGTTTGGTTTTTTTTTTTTGGGTGCAAAAGCTCAAACAGCCATGAAAAAAAGACCAACGGGAGAGAAGTAGGTATTTGATATGGCTTTTATTTGTGATAAACTTATGGTAAAAAAGTCACTGCTAATAAAAGTCACAAATTGCAGCTTCTTCCACAAAAAGTCACTTTTTTCACTGTTATTCTAAACACAAATCACATTTACAATATGATTTTTTATTCCTATATTACTTTTGTAAAAGTAAGATTGAGAATAAGTTACTTTTACCACTACCATCACAAACGGGCTTAGTCACCTACAAGTTATGGAAGAAGATTCTCTTATCATCTTTTTTCTCCATATCTCTCATCAGCCTCATTAGGCCGTTGATTGGAAAGATGAAAGAAAATTTAAAGTAATAATGTGAGTTTTTATATTGATTGGACGAATATGATTTAGATATTATGAGGGATAATGAGAAAATGATGATGAGAGAAACCCAACCCGTATTGAATTGATTCAATCATTGCAAGGTGTAAGGTGTGGGATGCTCAATGGTAAGTAAATCCAACTTTTCCAGCAGCTAGCTATTGGCAATATTCACATATATCCCACCATCAATTACCATACTATAAATTTTATTGTTCACCTTAAATGGAATACAAGATTTGGTTGCTCCTTTTCACTAAACATTACCTGGGATTTTTCCAGTGACCTATGTCACTGAATACCAATTAATATAGGAATTATATAATAAAAACCGTAAAATAGGATATTTAACAAGCTAAAATCTTAGAGGAACTTATCTCTAAATACTTAACTATACTTAACTTAAGATATTGAGAACAAGATGCCGTCTATCAAAAAATCAAATCAAGAATATAATAATAAGATACTAAATAATATTCTTGCAATCAGAGCTCATATATCTATAATAAATCCAAAAAATAAAAATTGCTAATATAATTTAAAAAAATCTTAGGATAATTTTAAATATATATAAAATATTTTTAATAATCTACTAAATACAAAATGACTCTTTTAAATAATAAAATTATATAGAAAATAAAAATAAAATGATTTAATATTGAATATTTTACTTTTTTATTTAATCAAAAATATAATCTCTTTTGAAGCTTCGACCTCAAAGGGTTTTTGGTCTATAAATATGTTATTTTATTTGTCTTCTCTACGTGCCCCTCTTGAAAGTTCAATACCATGCAAGATATAACAAACAAATTTCCATTTGAATTCCTATAACACAAATATATAATATAATAATAGTTCATGCAAAACCATACCACTCTGGTCCTATTTATAAGTCCCCTTTGGTCAAAAAATTTGGTCCTATTTATAAGTCCTCTTTTACGTAATAAATGATATTGTGACACTTTTGCCCATATTAATTATACCAATGAAAATAGAGAGAGAAGAAAGAGTTGAAAGACACCCAATGAAAATAGAAAGAGAAGAAAAAGTTGAAAGATACTTATTCATAAATGAGGGTAAAGTTGAAAATTCACCCCACAATCATTGAGCTAACTAACTCTCATTGGTATGTGTATTTTGGTCAAAAGGGACTTATAAATAGGACCAGAGTAGTACCAAATAATATCAAAGGTAAAACCTAGCTAAGGTGAAGTTAATGAACCATATTTCGAAAAAATAAATAAATAAGAAGAAGAACCAAATTGAAATTTTATAAAATTAAAATACCCAAGTAAAATTTAAACTCCAAAGTTTTGTGGTTGAATTGGAATTAAAAATAAATAAATACCAGAAGTGAAACATAAGATATAATTAAAGGATTAATGCGCAATAAAAAAGACTAATGGACAAAAGTGTAACCTCAGATAAGGTTCAGAGCCAAAAATGTATTTTTGTCTAATATCTAAACCAGGTAAATTCTTGGTCAACAAAAAAAAAAAAAACAGGTAAATTCCAGGTTAAAAAAAAACAGGAAAAATAACCGATTATTACCAGATCTCCTATATATGTAGTTTCAAATTCTCCCTCTGAATCTTCTTCGCTCCTTGACCACTTGTGAAACAGAGAGGCCTTGTGAAACAGAGAGGCTTCTCCCTCAGACAGGGCGGTTTTCCCGATTCGTGGGAAACCGCTCGCCTCTTTTGATCTGACAACATTTTCAAGGTTCCTCCCCGTTGTACACAAATTTATCTACGTAGATTTGATTGAAGCTTTCTTGTCTTCTGTAATTTCTGGAATTTTCGAATTTTTCGTAATGTCGAAAGTGATGAATCGCTTGTTTGTGTATGTATGTGTGAATATTTGATTGATTTGGTTCTCTCTTCTCTAGAACGTCCTCTTCTAAAGCCTCTGTGCATCAATGGTCGTTGGATTTGCAGAATTTGTGGCAAACCGTATGAATTGTGAATTACAAATTTCATATTTCGAATTGGGGATTTCTCAATTCGAGATCGATTTGATATTTTGTGAAATAAAAGAGCGTTATGGCCAGAGTTTCTGCATCTGTATCTCCAAAACGTGGGGAGTGGGTGAAGGGAACATTGGTTGGATCTGGATCTTTTGGTACTGTTCATTTAGCCATGAGCAAATCCACAGGAAGACTCTTTGTTGTTAAATCAACACATACAAGGGCTGAATTTGCAGCTTTAGAGAATGAGACTGAGATTCTCAAGAATCTAGAACCATCTCCTTATATAGTTCAATACTTAGGGTCAGAGAGAGATGGAGATGATCTCAAAGTTCTAATGGAGTACATGGCTGGGGGTAGTTTGGCTGATATTACAGAGAAATTTGGTGGATCCTTACAAGAAGATGTCGTACGTTTGTACACAGAAGAAATTCTTAAAGGACTCAATTTTCTTCATGGTAATGGGATTGTGCACTGTGACCTTAAGTGCAAAAATGTGCTTCTGGGGTCTTGTGGCGACATCAAATTGGCCGATTTTGGATGTGCAAGGAAGGTGGAGGACTTGAAAAATGAAGGTTTGATGATGAAGAAGAAGAATAGCAAGTCTTTGGAATGTGTTAGTGGGACCCCTCTATGGATGGCTCCTGAAGTTTTGAGGAATGAGAAGCTTGATTTTGCTGCAGATATATGGTCTTTGGGATGTACTGTTATTGAAATGGCTACTGGTAGGCCTCCTTGGGGTGCTTCTAAGTTTGATTCAAACCCAATGGCTCTTCTTTTGAAGATTTCTTTTGGTGATGAGATGCCTATACTACCAACCCATTTTTCAAAGGAGGGTTTAGATTTTTTGAGGAAGTGTTTTCAGAGAGATTCAAGAAAAAGGTGGACATGTGAGGAATTACTTAGGCACCCATTTGTGTCAAGGGATTATTCATCTGTTGTAAAAACACCACCACAACCATCTTCACCCGAACAAGAAACTACTTACTCACCAGTCAGTGTGTTGGAGATTACAGGTTTTGAGGATGCTTGTGATGAAATAATGGATGAACCAGAAAGTCCAGAGGGAAATGATTTCTCAATCATAAAGCCATTCACATGTTGCAAATATGGAAGAAAAGGAGAAAGTGCAATTCCATGGCATGGAGATGAATGTGCATTTTGTTCATCTCAGAATTGGATCAATGTCAGATCATAGGAATTGTCTAAACTGTGACAATTTGAGGATAGAAACAGAAAGAGGTTTTGGAATTCATCTGTCAGTGAGGATCTCTGAATTTCTGTCTGTTTTCCTCCTTCCTGAGAAGGAATATTGGAACGGTTATAAAAGCAAAGGATTGAAATGTACAGTCAATGAGTAGGAGAGAAAGATTGTTTTTGTTTTTCTTTTGGGCCCTCTATTTCTCATTAATTAGTCACACTGTTGACATTTTTGTTGCAGAAGAAATAGATTTGTCCTTCTAATCACTTAATAGTCAATTGTAAGTATAAAGACTGAGTCTGTTCAATATTGTATTATATACACACAAATGTGGATTCTTGAGTGGTTTGTATTTTGTAAATGGATCCTTGTTCATGATTGTCAAAAGAATAAATCATAGTTTCCTTATTACTATTTTTCTTATTTTCTTGGTCTAAATGTTTTGTTGTTTTATTCAATTAAAACATGGAAATGCTAATTATATCCTTATGAATTCTGATCAGTGATTACCGTTGATCTTTTTCTTTTAGAATACATTCTTAACCATATAAAAAATAAACATGAGAGGTCACCAAAAAATGAAAAATATAATTTGTAATAGCGATTAGAGCATTCAAAATTAGTTTTTTAATCGTGATTTACGGTATACAAGGTAAATATGTAAGATGAATTTTATCTCGATTTACGTGAATAAGCATTTTTGGTGTCCTCAAAAGTGATCCCAAACATGCTTAGTAAGGTTAGCATCTTCCATTGTTACAATTTTCAGATGTGTAAGAGAAACTTTTTTTACTGAAAAAAATATCACCTTTAAATAACATTAAAAAAAACTTGTAATCAACTCATCTTTTAAAAATTGACGATAAAATGTTTTGGGAACAATTTACATTTACGGTCCTCTTTTTAGGTTTATAGCAAATGTTAATTTCTTTCTTACAAAAAAAAAAAAATCAGAGAAAAAAAACTAAATATATATATTTTAATAATGATGGGAATAATATAATGAATACTACCTACCTCTGGTCTAAATATATACTTTAGACTAGGAGTTTAATTTAGTCCTAATTAGAATATCTTAATCTATTTTGTTTCTCATATTTATATTTTTTTCCCAAATTATCCTTAGTGATTGTATATAGTAAGGTCATAATTAAAAAAGTGTGTTATGGAAAAACCAATATAAATATGTTACAAATAACTCATTTATCTAATTTTTTAATATTCACACACTAATTATATACCTCTTACATTGAAGATAGGAGGGAGATTATTATATTATTTTGCTTTTTGTACCAGAAAATAATATTCTTATTTCTAAAGAGCTTCCATGTAAAATTGTATTTTTATCATATGAGGAACCAGTTGAAATCTTATTCCAACAAAGTCTATCATCCTTGTCTGAAAAAGAAAAGGTATTTTCTAAGGTTCCTTTGAAAAAATAAGGGAAACTCACACTTAAGTTCCAAGGACCAGAAAAAATAATAAAAAAGTTTCATTGTAGTTTCTCCTATCAAAAAGGTCTTGAGGACCTCAGTTATATAAATTCTAAATGTGAAATTATCTTCTTGCCCTTAGTAATTGATATTTGAATAATATATGATATTAAGTTATATGAGTAGGTCTAGCTACTTGCCAAGCGCTATTCTAAGACTTGACAATATAGACATATTCACTTGTCAACTAGAGCTGTTTTAGTTAACATAGATGTGTTTATCAATAGTCACTCTATGCCTTATCAATATAATCAAGTCCACTTGCCAACGGGAGCTGTTTTAAATTGTACTAAAAAAATTGTAATAGTTAATATAGATGAACTTGTCAATAACCACTCTTTGACTTATCATTATAGACACATAAAATTGTCAAAATATGCATATAAATTTGTCAAAATAGGCATACAGCCAATGTATAACTCGTTAAAATAGACACATAAGCTTGTCAGAATACATGCATAAATTTGTCAAAATAGACACATACAATCGCTAATGCATAACTTGTCAAAATAGACACATATACTGGTCAATGTATAACTTGTCATTATCGGTACATAAACTTGTCAAAATAGACACATACACTTACCAATGTATAACTTGCCAAAATACACATTGACCTATTGTCAAAACCCTCTTCTACAATCATGTTTCACACAAGGACAAACAGGGCAAGTGTATGTTCCTATTTTGATAAGTTTATAAACTTATTTTAACAAGTTTATGTGCCTATAATGACAAGTTATACATAGGCCATTGTATATTCCTATTTTGATAAGTTTATGAACTTATTTTAACAAATTTATGTGCTTATAATGGTAAGTTATACATAGGTCATTGTATGTGCCTATTTTGACAAGTTTATATGACAATTTTAACAAGTTATACATTGGCAAATGTATGTCATATTTTGACAAGTTTATGTACCTATTTTGGTAATTTTATGTGCCTATAAGGGCAATTATACATTGGAAAATATATGTGCCTATTTTGACAAGTTTACGTGCCTATAATGACAAGTCAAAGAGTGGTCATTGACAAGGCCCATCTATGTTAACTACTGTCATTTTTCAATACAATTTAAAAAAACTCATGTTGACAAGTGGACATGACTATATTAACAAATCATAGGTGGCTATAAACAAGCCTATTTATGTTAACTAAAATAGCTCTCTTGATAATGGATATGCCTATATGGATAAGTCTTAGAGTGGCGATTGACAAGTATATAAACCTAGTCATATAATTCAATATCATATCGATTACTAACGGCAAAAAAGTAATTTCACATTCAGAATTTATTTCACTGAGGTCCCGAGGGACTTTTTTGATAGGTAAATCTACAATGGGACTGTTTTGTTATTTTTTCTGACCCTTGGGACCTAAGAGTGATTTCCCCAAAAAAAAGTAACATGACATTATCAGTTATGACACTCTTTTTTTATATATATAATAGAGGCAAACCAAGGCTTGAAATGTAGTGAAGGAACTAGACTATGAAAATCTAGTCCTTAATACAACAAAGACAAAAGAAATTACAAGCGACAGGATCGTTGATCTTTCAAAACCATATCAAGGCAACATGCAGGAATCGTTTGAATCAAAGTCACCTCCGCATTAGCAGCAACTCCATGACCTTGTTTTGGCCATATAATCAGCACATGAAATGTTATCTCTTGGGGTATAGTGCAGCTCCACATCCCAGTTCCGAAACAAGAGATCTCTAGTTTCGTCAATGATATCTCTTAAAGGGTGATCTGTAGGACAATCCCTCATAAGGATATTGACAGCATCAAGAGAATCAAAATATAGCAAGATTCTCTGAAAACCCATATGAAGCCCGATTTTTAGTCCTAACAGGATAACATACATTTCAGCTTCAATAACAGTGTGAAGGCCTAAAGATTTGTAGAAACCCATCAACCATTCACCCTAATCATTTCTTATCACTCCCCTGCAAGCCGATTGGTGCTGATGACGCACTGAATCGTCCACATCGATGCGAACCACATTTGCAGGAGGGGGGTCCAAGAATTCTCCTCTTTCTGACCAAGTTGGAAAATCTGATGGTGAAGCGTTTGATTTGCACTATTCTCCATAAGAAGATAGTTGCATAGATGCAGCATCTCCTTAGTATCGGTGTTAGCTCCTTGGAAAATAAATTTGCATCGGGTTTATCCAAAGGATCTAGCATCCTAAGCTGAAGATTCTTGTCCACGAGAAGTTCTGAAATCTTCCTTTTCCCGGCTGATGGTTGGTGTTCCAATTGAGCCATACCTGCAAACTACCATGAAAAAACTGAGAGAAATAGTTAGGTTTCAAAATTTGTTTCCATAAGGTCCTAGCACGCTCACAATCCCTAAGTATGTGGATTACACTCTCCTCACTATTACATTGAAAAGGGCAAGTACAGTCATTAGTAAGCCCTCTCTTGGTACGAAGAGAGTTGGTGACAAGTCTCTCGTGACCAACTTGCCACATGAAGTATTTAACTTTCTCAAGCAATTGCCATTTCCAAAGATGAGCCCAGAAGTTATGAGAGTGTGTTTCTTCTCTGTCAGATAGATATTGATAAGCAGATTTCACAGAGAAACACCCATCTTTAGCAGTTCTCCAAGTAAAGCAATCAGGTAAATTATTTGCAAGGGGATGTATTTTGGTAATAACATTTATGATATCTGGAGGTAAAATTCCAATCCATCTACTAAAGTCCCATTTCCCATTAGTCAGTAGTTGATCTCTTACAGACTCATTTGCATTCACCAAGGAAGGATTCGAAACAAAAGATAAGATGGGAAAATCAAGAGGAAGCCAGACATCAGTTCAGAACTTGGATCCCACTCCATTATTAACCTTTTTTACCAACACCCCTGAGAAATTTATCCCAAACTTCAACAATCACTTTCCAAGCAGCGGAGGAATTTCTCTTTCTGGAGATATGAGGTAAAGGAAGGTCACCACAGTTATATTTGGACCAAAGACATTGAACCCAAAGAGTATCTTTTTTAGTTAAAAGACTCTAACAGAGCTTCATTATGAATGCTTTATTTTGACGGCGCAAGTTCTTGAAGCCCAGCCCACCTTGCTTCTTTGCTTGGGTAATTGTATCTCATGCAACAAGGTGCATTTTCTTTTCCTCTTCTGCTTGAGACCATAAGAAATTTCTCGAAATTTTCTCAATCTCTATGAGAGTATAGATGGGGAGAAGGGTGGATTGCATACAATAGCTGGGAAGCGAGGCTAACACAGACTTGATAAGCACTGATCGCCCTGCAATAGACAAAAATTTACTTTTCCACATAGACAACTTTTTCCTGGCTTTTTGCACAATAGGGTAGTAAGTGGCTTTAGTTACACGTTTATGAATAATCGGAACCCACAAGTATTTGCCAAGATTAGCGGTAATCCCAATCCCAAGAAGCCGACTCAGTTCAAGAGCTCTATGGAAGTTGACATTCTTAGAGCAAAACATACGGGATTTTTCGAGATTGATTCTATGTCCCGAGACTTCACAGAAACTTTGCATCACCTTTCTAACTTCAACCATTTGATTACTAGCTAGAAGCTTCAATGAAGAGAATGAGGTCATCGGCAAAGAACAAGTGAGATATAAGAGGACCGCCTCTCCTGAAGTAGAACAATTTCCAGCGACGAGCCTTACATTCTGCTTTAATATAGTGACCCAAGCGTTCCATACAGAGGACAAAGATAAAGGGACTAAGGGGATCACCCTGTCTAACTCCTCTAGTGGGGGTGAAACACGGGCTTTCATCCCCATTCCAAAGAATAGACATAGAAGCTGAAGAAATGCAGGCCATAATGAGGTCAACGAGGTTATTCTCCAGATTAAGACATTTGAGCGTATTTTTTATGAACCCCCAGTCTAATCTATCAAAAGCTTTCTCCATATCAACTTTTATAGCCACATAACCTTTCTTTCTTCCATTCATTCTCATTGAGTGAATAATTTCTTGGGCAATTAGGATATTATCACAGCTGGATCTGTTAGCAATGAAGCTAGTCTGTTCATGACTAATAAGATGGGGCATAACCGCTTTAAGCCTACTAGCCAGAAGCTTGGTAATGATTTTGAAGCTCACATTGCACAAAGAAATAGGATGAAAATCCTTAAACGTTGAAGGATTATCCACTTTAGGGATAAGAACCACCTTGGATTGATTTAAGATGGACAATCTTGAGGGACTGTTGAAGCAATCTTCAATGAATTCACATATTTTATCACCCACAACATTCCACTGGGTCTGAAAAAAGTGAGCCTGAAGACTGTCCGGACCCGGAGCCTTAAAAGCACCCATGGAGAAGGTTGCATTTGTTATCTCAATCTTATCGACCTTTCTTGACTGAAATCAAAGCTGATTTTCTTCGATAATGGGGAAATTAGAGCACCACCCCTCAGGGTCCCTCACAGCTGCATCTTGAGTAAAGAGATTTTTAAAGAAGTCGTGGGCCATCATCTTCAAAGTATCGTGATCTTCAATCCACTCGCCCTCATTGTTTTTAATGGCACCAATTCTTTGCTTCTTCCTTTTAATCATGGTAGAGGCATGGAAGAACCTAGTATTTCTGTCACCGCCCTGAAGCCATTTACTTCTGGATTTTTGGAACCATACAATTTCTTCTTGGGTAGCCACTTTATGGTATTCGTCCCAAAGCTTTTTTTCCAGACGAAACAAACCAGACTGAATATTCATTTTCCTGCTTCTATCAATTCCCTCCAAACGTCTAATCAGCTCTTTTTTCTTTTTAGTGAAATTTCCCACACGATTCTCATTCCAATCTAAAGCCGAACTTTTAAAACTTTGAAGCCCTTCAATCCAGTTTTTCTCCCGCCAAGCTTGTTTGATGATTTCATTGAAGTCACTTTCGAGAGACCAAGCGATCTGGTATTAAAAAGGTTTGTGAAATCCTCTTCTTTGAGGAGAAGGATCAGTGTTCACAACCACGATCCTATGATCAGATTTAAATTTAAGCTCATGACGGACAGAGACACTCTAAACAAACATGGTTGTGTAGCTGAATAAATGCGCTTCCACTGATGGCTCCGTTCTTTGACATGGCTCCAGAATCAGTTTTTTCTTAATTTCCGTTTTTAGGGGAAAAAATAATAGAAATTATGTTTGGTAAATCCGGTTTATTTTCTTATTTCCAGAATGAACCAGTTTATTTTTTATGCTGGACAATAAAAAAAAGAGTAAATACCCTTTTTGGTCCCTGAAAAAAAAATGCGATCCCTATTTTGGTCCCTTACAAAAAAATGTATTTTTTAGTCCATAAAAAGGACGAATAAGGGTCGATTAGTTGACATTTTGATCCCTCACAAATTTCCATAATGTCATTTTTAGTCCCTAAAAAAGGATGAATAATGGACCTTTTTTTTTTGTAAGGGACCAAAATAGAGTCTGTGTTTTTTGTGAGGGACAAAAGAAAAACACACAATTTCGGCTTCTTTGTTGCTGGGCACCAAGGTTCTGAAACCCGAACCGGTCACTGAACCGGTCAGGGTATTGGGTTAAGGGTTAGTGGATCAGACCGAGGTCAACCCGGGCTAGACCGGTGAGGTATAAAAAATTGGAAAATAATTAATTTCTTATCACACCAACCTAAATTTGACATACTATATATCATTTCAATATTTTAGATCAGTAGCAAAATAACCATATACTTCAATACTTGTGACATATTCAGATATTCCTAACAATTTTCTTTACAACCTACATTTGAGACAATATATTCATGATAGCAAAATATCAAAAACAAGTATATGATGATAAAATATTCTCAAGCAGGATCCTTTTTAACACCAGAATGTGTGGGAGGATTGCTAGACTCGAGATTGGGAGTGGTAGTATTCTAGGCACCTTCATTATTAAAACATTCAACAATAATAAACCTGAAGCTCTGCACAATGGAACGAAGCTCTAAATCGAGATGAACAAAGCTCTTTCACGGTTTCACCTCAAGAAATAAACAGTAGTGTGAGGCAAAATTTCAAAAAAAATAAAAATAAAATAAAACCTAAAAAAATAAAATAAAATTGTCTGACTGGGTCACCATGGTAACCCGTCCGGCTCACACCGGGTTTCACCGGGTCAGACCGGTTTAACCCTAAACCGGACCGGTTTCACGGCCGGTTGGCCGGTTCCCGGTCTAAACCGGCCGGTCCGGTCCGGTTTCACAAACCACGGCACACAATCAGGATCATTTTTTTTCACCACCACCGATTCGTACACCAAACAATCGTCTTCTTCTTCCCCGCCATGTTCCAGATCTCGTCGTTGATTTTGCCGGTGGACGCCCTTGCGCCCCCGCCGGTGAAATCCAATTACATACAGAATGCCTTGTCGGACCCTTATCCGCAGAAAACGACGGACGAAGCGTAGGTTGTCTGGTGGTGACTCAGGTGATGCCGGAGATGAGGGGTTCTTCTTTGGTGGTGATGGCGGCAATCCTCCTTTTGGTGGTGGCGGCGGTTTTGGGAGTTGGAATTTCAATCAATTCGGAGAAGGACATAATTGGGGTGATTCATCGTCTTCGTATTCGGACCCTGCGTTCGATTTCGTCTATCAGGTTCTCTCCTAGATCATGCTTTTCAATTGTCTGCACTTTGCTTTCAAAAAGATTGTTCGAGATTTTACCGATGGAATTATGGATGCCGATAAAGAAAAAGTTCCCAGGAGATTGGTGCCAATTTGCTGATTTGGTGCCTTTTTATTACATGTAAATCAATGCTGGTGGAACCTAAAATAATTGGGATTTACTTCTGTGTTTGAATAGGATTTTAGATCTTCATTTTTCGTTCCTGTAAATAACTAAATAAGTAAATACTGTATATAGTTTTCATTCAATCTATTATATGATTGTAGATTCTTTGTTCTAATAAGCTATTAATGTACTGCACTTAATGAAGGGAAGAATTGGGGTTTGGTGGTTCAAATAGTTGTAGTCTTCACTCTCCTCCTCATGCTGATTCTGCTTCACAGTGCTCAATTACTCTGAACTTTTTCTCAAGCATGGCGTGAACTGGTGATGTCTTTTTTATGAAACATATATTTAATGCTCTGAAACTGAAACTAGTATGGGAAATTATGCAGGTTAAAACTCTGAACAGTGAGTAGTTTATTTGTGCGTTTTTGAAGCTTCTTATCAATGAGAAACTGAAGTCTTTTGAAAAATTTCCAGGTACTTTGAGAGATGGTGGGCATGCTTCTGCTTCTGAGAATCAATCAGCTTCAAATGACCTTCCTGCAGATGGAGCAGAATGGGTTGACTTGTTTGTGAGGGAAATGATGAGTGCTATTGGTGTTGACGATGCTAGAATCCGTGCTTCTAGAATATTGGAGTTTTTAGAGGCATCAATCGGTGCCTCTGAGATTAATGTTAATTGTATTTGTTGATTTGATTTTTGTTGTTGAAATTGGATTTTATAGTATGAAAAAAAAAAATATGTATTAACAAACGTAATTCTGATTCTCGGAATAAAAATAAAATGGGTTAACAAACATAATTATGATTCTTTTCAGAACTCTTTTAAGGCACAGAATAAATAATAAATAAAAAAAACTGTTTCATCTCAAAAACAGTGTTGGGGATCAGAATGGTTGTCATACACACCCTTAAAATTAGTGGCCATCAGGTTTCATGACAAATAAATAAGGGTAAAGGAGTAAAAATACACATGTGCTTTACCCCCAGGAGCGCCCAACACCATATGCTTTTTTTGGGAGCAAAAATACACACGTGGTTATCATTTTGGAGCAAAAGTCACATCCCACCGTTATGTTACTGTTCACGTGATCTTTCTCTCTCATCACGGTGAACAGTAACATAACGGTGAGATGTGACTTTTGCTCCAAAATGGTAACCACGTGTGTATTTTTGCTCCCAAAAAAAGCATATGGTGCTGGGCGCTCCCGGGGGTAAAGCACATGTGTATTTTTGCTCCTTTACCCAATAAATAATCACTTTTATAATGATAAAACACCCCTCAAATATTTATTTTTTGTAACAAAAAATCATTTAAAGTTAACTAATCTAAAGTGACACTAAATCATTTTCCTTTTGGTTCTATATTTAAAGTTGGTTCAAACTAAGTATATTTAAAGTTGATTCAAACTAAGTAGTACCGTGAGTCTAGAGCTACTAATATGGGTTTGACCATGCCAATCCTCAGGTTATAGCCAACCAAAATGTGGGTTGTCACAATCCACACTTGTAGGAGAAATTGTAATGACATGGCATGGAGATGAATGTGCATTATGTCCACCACATAATTGGATTAATGTTATGATGTAAGTGTATGAACTGTGAGGATGGGGACTTGGATCCCTTCTAGTGTCAACAGAGGCTACTAAAGATAGTAAAAGAAAGAGGTTTTGGAATCCATCTTTCAATCAGGATTTCTCACTTTATATCTGCTTTTCATCATGATCCACATTTAAAAAATTTAAAAAGAAAAAGAGGGGGTGTTGGTGGGCCTCAAGTGAGCTCAGGTTGACTTTCACTTGGAGGTGGGCTTCTTCAGCAGGCCTAACGTGGCAAACCGGGTGAGTTGGCCCGCATTACAACCTCTAACGTTAACTATTCAATGATTTGCTCAAATCTATCATTTGAATAAAGAATTTGACTAAAATCACCTATTAGGAGCCAAGCTTTTATTTATATCTTGTGCCTCAGCCTCTATCCAATTCCAAAGGATGTGTAAACCATGAGCACACTTGACATACATTAAACAACCATTAGCATCAACCATAAGTAGGTGCAACCATCTAGGTTATTAAACTCGAACCGGCATCTGAATTGATCAAGGTAGTAGGTCAAGGGTCATTAGGTCAAAACAGAGTTAACCCGGGGCTAAATTAGAGAGGAAGTAGAGATTTTAAAGTTATTAATATGAAATTTCGAATATAATAAAAAAGTGAATTAAGTTATTTTTAAAAAAAATATTGAACCAGTTATGTGGCAAGACCGGAATGGTTAGGTGACTGATTGGCCAGTTTTCAACTCGAACCAGCCGATCTAGTCCGGATTTAATAACTATAGCAACCAATTGGGCAAAGAGAGGGGCCTACTTTAAATACTCTCCATTGATTACTTAATACGTTCAAAAAGAAAATGATTTAAAAGAATAGATTGTGTATTAGGTAATTCACATATAATAATTATACACATCCCACCATTTTTTGTGTCACCCTCCAAATGCTTACTCCCCAATTCTTATTGTAAAGACCCATAAACAACTTTAAATGAATTAATAAATTCAATCAAAATTATTTAGGGAAAATTGGTGGGAAGATCCATATTTAGAAATTTTATTATCCAAAAACACTATGTTTTTATACGTAAAAAGTACGGATACTCCATAGGATTTCATACAAATAAAGTAAGGGCTTGTCTTATTTGCCACGAAAGTTTTCACTCAGGAGCACTCAGCACCCGGAAGTTTTTTTTGGGAGCAAAAATGCCCCGGAAGTTTAAAAACGTAGCAATCTTACTCTTCTGTTAATCTTGACCGTTAAATTGTTGCTCCAATTTGTATACTTCCAAGGTAAAATTGCTCATAAAAAAAACTTTCAGGGCAAAATTGCTCCATTTTGTTAACTTCCTGGGCATTTTTGCTCTAAAAAAAACTTTCGGGTGTTGAGTGCTCCTGAGCGAAAACTTCCATGACAAATAAGACCCTTATCCCAATAAAGTAATGATGAATCATCACGCATGCCTTCGACATTTTTGCCGAATCTCACTTTTGTCAGTAAGAAGACTTTTCCATGCTCTAAACATCACAAGACAAGGTGGCCAAAATTCACATTCAATTTATACCGATTTCCAAGTGTTGAGCTCTTGAAATTTTATTATCCTGCTCTACCTGATGGATATAAATCGTGATGGGTTAAGCATAAGTTGCAATTTTTTAACCTTATCAGTCATGCAGCTGATCAGTGTATCTATTCTGTTCTACGAATAAAGTTGATAACTTTATCACACAAAATGAAACAGAAAAAGAAAAAACAGAGTAATGAATTTTGAACCATATGGTGCTTTCCACCTTATAAACAATCAGGAATAAGAAATGACATAAGTTAATAACTCCAAGTGTTGGCTTGAGCTCTTCCTCGCACTATTATCAGTAAACCCCACACTACAAAGTGCTACAACCCTATAATCCTTAGATCCTATCTGCATATTCAAGGCATCACTAAAACAATCTTTAGCCCAAATCACTGTTGCTCGTAATGGAACTTCATTATTCTACCTCTGCACATGCTTGAACTGCCCTTCTGAAGCCATCTCTAGGAGCTTCATCTTCCACCTACACCACCAGAAAATCAACCAAATCAGTATGCAGAGATGTGCCTTGCCAGAAGATGGAGAATGAATCACCTGGATCAAGGATTTATAAAGTTTTCTGAAGTTTGATTAATTGTGTTCTTGATTAGGCAAAGTTCAGAAAAGTTCACAGATCTTCCCTTTAGATACTTCGAGCTACTAGAATGTCAACTCCAAAAAGTATGTCTATACCATTCCATGGTCAAAAACAAAAATATTATACTGGCTAAAATGAAATGATAGCTTTCTATAGGATAGAGTTTGTATGATTTCTTGGTGACTCCATAGAATACATCATTATTTTTAGGGTTAAGGGGAAATTTTATCCTAGAAGTTTTCCCCCCGGGGGGCCAATTTTACCTTGCCCGTTATCCCAATTAATTTTGACTTATTCATGTCATTTTGTTAAGGTGCAAATTTACTTTGGAAATCTATGAATCATCTACTTCATTTTTTCAAAGTTATATTTAAAACTTCTGGGACAAATTTGCACTTTAACGGGCAAAATTGCTTCCTTTTCAACACTTCCCGTGCAAAATTGCTTCTTAACCCTTATTTTAAACAAGCATGATCCAAGACAACTAACAATAATATTCAGCATTTTCCCTTAAAATGTACATGATATCATATCAATTTGATACACTTCACTTATAAACAGCTCACGAATACATAATAAATATCTATGCTAATTACTTTACAGAAGCAAAAAGATTTTCAAATCCAAAACATTCATTGATAGCACAGAAAAGGAAATAGAAGAGAAACAAGTATATTTCATTCACACTTTTGGTAATTGATCAGTACAGCAGCTATATTCTATTCAGCCTAGCCACGTCAGTGCTCTCTTTCTCTCTCTTCTAACTAATTCTGGTTCCATTCCCTACTATTATTTACTATAAGGCCCTTAAGTAGAGAATACATATATCAATTACTCCCCCCTAAAAAGAATCCTTGTCCACAAGGATTTCATGAGTAGGCTCAGCAGTGGTAGGAAAATTGGGAAATTGGCCCTGTATAGCAGAAAGGTCTTCCCAGGTGGCATCCTCTGGTTGTGTCAGTTTCCAGTGGATAAGTACTTGAGTAACCGGGAGATTGTTGCGGCGTACCAGCTTGCGGCCCAAAATTATTTCAGGTTCAAGGGCAAATTGGCCTTGGTCATCCACTGGAGGAAGGGACTATGAAATAGGAACAGCAGGACCAACATGCTTCTTGAGAAGGGAGACATGGAAGACAGGGTGCACACGAGTGGTGGAAGGAAGGTCAAGCTCATAAGCCACAGCACCAACCTTTTTCAAGACTCTAGAGGGCCCAAAATAGCGTGCAGCCAATTTGTGAAGAGAAGAGTTGTTCAGCAAGTTCCTTCTGAAAGGATGGAGTTTGAGATAAACCATGTCCCCAATATGCAGTTGCCTTTCAGTTCTGTGTTTGTTGGCTTGTTGCACCATGCGGTGTTGTGCTCGCAATAAATGATCCTTAAGACTATGCAAAACCAACTCACGAGACAAGCAAGTTCGGTCCACCAAGTCATTGGAGGAATCCCCAGCAATATAAGGAAGATGAGTGGGTGGAGAGACACCATAGACAGCTTCAAAAGGGGTCATACCAATGGCTGAATGATAGGTGGTATTATACCATAATTCAGCGAGGGTTAACCACTTAGTCCATTGCTCACCAGTCATGCAACGGAGGTAGCACTCCAAACAACGATTAAAGACTTCCGTTTGCCCATCCGTTCGAGGATGAAGGCTGAAGAATAGTGGAGGTTTACACCATATAAGCGGAACAATTCCTTCCAAAATTTGCCACAAAAAATTGGATCTCTTTCGGACACGATAGACTTAGGGAAACCATGTAACTTGACAACATTATCCATGAAAATATGAGCGACATCCACCGCTGTAAAAGGATGTTTGAGGGCCATAAAATGAGCAGCCTTAGAAAGACGATCCACCACAATGAGATTGTGGTTTTAGAATATGATTTCGACAGCCCACTAATAAAGTCCATAAACAATTCAGACCAGACATGTTCAGGAATAGGAAGTGGTTGGAGGAGACCCGGAGAAGCAACCAATTCAGGCTTAAAACGTTGACAAGTAGTGCACTCACGAACAAAGTTACGAATATCCTTTTCCATGCCTTTCCAATAAAAAACTGAGGCAAGACGCTTAAAGGGGGAGTGTATACCTGAATGTCCGCTAACACCTTCGGCATGAAAATAAGTAAGAAGATCATGGCGAAGAGTGCGATCAGCTGCCAGCCTGCCACAACTAATTTCCCTTGGCATTTCAGCAGTTGATGTTGCCAAGTATATTTGGAATGAGAATCAGGATTCTGTTCTAAATCCTTAATTAACTGCTGTAAAGAGGTATCAAGAAGCCAAGAATCACAAACACGGTCATAGAGAGGAGAGACCGGAGAAGAGATGGCAAAACATGAACCGTTAGGCCTGCGGGACAAGGTATCAGCTACCACATTGTCACTACCCTTCCGGTATAAAATCTCATAGTGCAGAACCCACAGTTTATGTAACCACTTAAATTGTTGTTCATTCAAATCCCTTTGCTCCAATAAGTGTTTTAAGGGAAGGTGATCTGTACGAATGAAAAATTTCTGACCTCCCAAGTAAGAACGCCATTGCTTAATAGCAAACAGAATAGCAAGGATCTCCCTCTCATAGGTAGATAAATGTCTCTTAGTCGGAGCCAATACTTTACTAGCGTAAGCCAAGGGGTGGCCATTTTGAGATAACACTGCCCCTAATCCAGAACCTGATGCATCAGTCTCTATAACAAAAGGGTCGTTGAATTGAGGCAAAGCAAGAACAGGAGGAGACATCATGACATTCTTGAGTGTCTGAAACGCATGGGCAGCAGCTGGAGTCCATATAAATTTCTCAGTTTTGCGTAACAGGTCAGTCAAGGGTTTACTGAGGGAACCAAAATGTCTAATGAAGCGGCGGTAATATCCTGTAAGGCCGAGAAATCCCCTCAATTCACGGAGAGACGATGGTGCGGGCCAAGAAGAGATGGCTTCAAGTTTGCGAGGGTCAGCTTGAACCCCTTGAGTAGAGATTAAATGGCCCAGATAGTCAACTTGGGTAGAACCGAAGATACATTTAGTGTGTTTAGCAAATAATTGGTGCTTCCTCAAAACAGAATGTAAGGTCCAGATGTTGTAAATGAGAGGACCAATCTTTGTTGTAGACTAAGATGCCATCAAAGAAGACTAAAATAAATTTGCGTAAATAGGGCTTGAAAACAGAATTCATAAGACCTTGAAATGTAGCTGGAGCATTGGTGAGGCCAAATGGCATGACCAAAAATTCATATAACCCTTCATGCGTCCGGAAGGCCGTTTTAGCTATGTCATCAACCCTCATTCTGACCTGGTGGTACCCAGCCCGCAAATCCAGCTCAGAGAAAAATGAAGAACCCGTTAGCTTGTCAAGCAGCTCATCAATCATTGGAATTGGGAATTTGTTCTTGATAGTGGCTTCGTTTAACTTACGGTAATCAACACAAAACCGCCAAGTTCCTTCCTTCTTCTAAACCAATACCACCGGGGCAGCAAAGGCACTTGAACTCTCACGAATAATGCCACTCATAAGCATTTGGTGAATCTGATACTCAATTTCAGTTTTCTGAACAAGACCATATCTTTATGGTCGACAACTGATAGGGGTGGAGTCCTTGAGAGGAATGGAATGATCACAGGCCCTAGGTGCGGGTAACGCAATTGGCTCATTGAAAACAACAATAAAGGTGTCTAAGAGAGTCTGCAACTCCACTTGTTATTCATGGGAAAGATGGGCAATAGTGGCTAGCCGTATTTGTAACTGAGAAGGTGAGCCTATGAGGTATAACTCATTGGCTACCACAAGTTCACGGAGAGTCAAGAGCTCCTCATAATGGAATCTCGCATTTGCATTCAACCCTTGTACAACAACAGGGCAGCCAGCACTCTGAAACTCAAACAGCTTGGACTCCATGTCCATTGAGAAACGACCCAGAGTTGTGAGCCAATCAACACCCAAAATGGCATCATACCCACCTATCTTCATAACCAGGAAGTTTGAACAGAAATTCAAGCCACCCATTTCCCAACTCAGATCAAGGCAATATTTAGAAAGACTCACCTGACGGCTATCAGCAACTGACAAGCGAATAGGGTCCCACTCCTTCATTTTCAGTCTCAGTCGGCGAACTACGGCGGCATCAAGAATGTTGTGCGTGCTCCCAGTGTCAACTAAGACAATGATTGTTTGGTTCTTGATTCGTGCACGAAGTTTTAATGTGGAAGTATGGAGACGCCCTTCAATGGCATTAATACTGCCCTCAGCCGTGCCTTGAGCATCACCCAGAGCATCTTCAAATTCCTCATCCTCATCGTCAATGATTAGCATATAGAGATGAGATTCCTTACACCGGTGAGTGGAGGAGTATTTCTCAGGACACCAATAGCACAAGCCTTGGCGGCGCCGGTCGTCCATTTCGCGCTTGGAGAGGTGCCAAGTAGGTCTCGAGACTAACCCTAGAGATGGAGTCGAGGACGAGTTCACAGCAGAGCCAGAGGGAGACACGGTGGTGGTGGACTTAGGGTATGTTTGGTTTGAGGGAAGGGGAGGGGAGGGGAGGGAAGGGAGAAAAAAAAAGGAGGGGAGAGGAAAATTGGTGGGCCCCACTACACTCAATTTTGAATTTTTTTCTCTCCTCTCCTTTTTTTCTCTCCCCTTCCCTCCCTCCCTCCTCCCCCTCAAACCAAACATACCCTTAGAGAGAGGGCTCTGAGATTTTAGAGGGTCTGCATAATTGGAAGAAAATGGCCCAGACTTAGAGCCCATTACTGTTGAGTATTTGGAGCCTGAATCCAACGCACGACCATAAGAGCCTGAGGATGAAACTCTATGATCACAACCTGGTGAGTTCTCATGGAGTGTGCGGATTGTAGCTTCCTGCAATCTGGCGGAGCAAGTGGCGCTGGCTAACGATGGCGGCGAGAAGTTCAAGACGAACTGGTGGATGTCTGATCGGAGACCGCCGATGAACAGCTTCACCGCAATAGGCTCTGGAATGTCGACCTCCGATAGAAGCTCGTCAAACTGGCATTCATAGTCAGCGACTAAACCATCGCCTTGTTGGAGCTTTTTCAGGGCAATCAACGGATGTTCTTCCTTAATATCGGTAAACTTCTCCTCCATCTGCTTGAAATAATCCACCCAGCTGATTTCAGTAAAGGTGCGATGACGCATAAAAGTTTGATGCCAACGTAAAGCATGCCCCTCCAAATGAATGTTGAGAAGTCAAATCCGATGCTCCGGTGGGGTCCTGTCAACCTCAAAGAACTGCCGGCAGCGATAAGCCTAGCCTCGAAAATCAGAACCGTCGAACCTCGGGAATTCCACACGACTCTGTTTTGTGGGAATGAAGTAAGAGGAAGGTTGTTGTGGGTGCTGTGGATGTTGGGGGTGCTGCGGTTGTTGGGTGTGCTGCAACTTGTGGAAGGATCCGAATGGTGGAATACGGGAGTGCACGATAGAGCCAGAGCTACCATCTTCGTTTCCATTAGAGCCAGCAGGTTGCTTCCCATTTGTGGAATTGGGAGGAGAAGAGAATCGTGTTTCAAGCTTTTGCATCAGGTCTTCAAGACGATTGGCAGTCTGTTTAAGGTCAGCGATCTCTTGTGTACTCTGTTCAAGAGGTGTGGAGCGTGTCGATACAATGCTCCAACTCACCCAGGCGGTCCTGGGATCTCGTGTCCGGCGGCGGCGGCGCCATGGCCAGACAGAAGGCTTTGATACCTTGATAGAACAGAAAAGGAAATAGAAGAGAAACAAGTATATTTCATTCACACTTTTGGTAATTGATCAGTACAGCAGCTATATTCTATTCAGCCTAGCCACGTCAGTGCTCTCTTTCTCTCCTAACTAATTCTGGTTCCACTCCCTACTATTATTTACTATAAGGCCCTTAAGTAGAGAATACATATATCATTCATCCTCCTATAGAAAAGATGACTTTCTTATCATGTACAACTAAGGTTGATAAACTTTCCCAAGTATTATGGCATGATCAAGAGTTAAGTTAGATAACTAGAGAGGGGCTCAACCACAGGGCCGAGAAATGATGAAGCTCAAATATAGGAGATTAAACTAATTCTAGATTGACCAATTCAAATCAAATGTCCAGTCCTGCCAATATGAGGCTTCACATATACTTCGCATGGGTCTTTCAACCACACAAAGTCATATAAAATTCAAGAAGTACAGAAATCTGCAATGCTCACAAGTATTGAGTAGTGAGAACTCATTGCAAATTCCATATAAATTTATATAGCTTGCTTTAATTATATATAAAGAGCAAGCAGAAGAATACAACTAAGTTTTTTGCCCATATACGTCGATAAAGATCATAACCACTTGAGATTGACTATTGCAGATAGTTTATATATTTCAAATTCTCTTAATTTGTTGAAAATAATGCAATAAAAGTGCTCATATTTAGCATTTCTTCCTTTTCCTCCATCTCTGAGACCAAGACCAATGTAATTCATGGAAAAGAATCAAAGCACTTATTAATACTTAAGCATACTGTATCCTCCTCCAATCCAGAAGGTCTCCCCTTTAACAAAAGAATGGTTTGCTACTATATGTCACTAAACCTAGTCCATTTTTTTTCAATTAAGAAATTTTTTTACCCAAACAAGGATCTATGCCCCTTTGTTCTGCCAAAAACTTTGAACCTTATATGGAGAAGATGCTCTAAATCTAGTGGCTGAACTGAATTCTAATATGAGATCCAACCAATTTTTTTCTTCAGTGTTCTCTACAACAATGTAATCATGCCCGCACAATGTGCACATAATACAATCGGTAGGAGACAATGCTGCGTAAAGTTACAAGGTGGCAGTATGTCATTTGTGTAAATTATATTAAATATTGCCCCTCAATGAAATTAGGGCCCATTTGGTTGCAAAAAGAATACACACACACACCCACCCACCCACCAAGAAAAAGGAACAGAAACGAATGTAATGATTCTAAAATTTATTTGATATGATATGAGAAAGAATAGGAATCTTTTTATTTTTATATATTTAATTAAATAAAAAAGAACAAAATGCCAAAACACCCCTAATAAAATTTGTACAAACCTTTTACATTTTCTTCTCCTCTAATTGCTTAATACAAACTCGCTCCCAAAGTGGAAAGTAAATCCCTACCAGTTATGGGTGAAGATACCCAAGTTCTACTTGCTGGTCAGAAATAAATTGTCATTCTTGAAGTGAAAATTAGATCCCCATCTGCTGCAGAGGAAACTATGCAAGTGGCTCTGTTGGGAATGCCTGTTTCTGAGACTCAAATTCCAGTTCTAGTGGGAGAAAGAAAAACCCAAACGCCCATCATTCAACCTCAAGATGAGAGATTCAAGTTAAAGAGGTTTTCTCCAGACCTCAAGTACCATTTTTGGTAGAATAAAACCGTTTTTTTTTTTTTTTGCCTTCAGAAAAAACCGTTTTTGGTTACTAGGTGTCCCTACAAATGAATCTGGCTGGCAGCAGAGTTTGAATCCTGCCAGAAGGAGCAAAGGCATTTGAATCTCGCTAAAGCATAGGAATCCATGAGGAAGGAGATGGAGGAGATGCCAAAACAGACATATTGCATCCCACTAATTCCATAGTGGAAATGCTCATTCCTCCATTAGCATATTAATGGTAATGAGCTTTCTATAAGAGATGACAATCTAAAGACCAAACTTTTCAAACTTATGGAATCTCTCTTATTTACATTTGTTGACGGCCCGTCTCTTGCAACTGAAAATTCCTGTATTTCTCTCTAAGAGACTTTAAATAATTGAATGGGTTTCCCTGGAAGGAGAACTTCTGACATATGAGATAATATAAACTTCGGTCATAGGACATCACTATGGCCTCAACAACATCTCAAGATAGTTGTAATTTCGTGTTCCATATGTAAAATTTCATCTGACCAGCTCAAGAAATGGAAGAGAACCCAGTCTTCACTAGCATTGACACAACAAAAATCGTTTTTGCGGACTTCAATAGGTTGTCAGCATCTTAAACAAACCCTTCCTTTCATATTTGCTCTCAAAAAGCCTTCTCTTCATTCAACACACTTGAACCTTAAAAGTCAAAACATTGTTCAACATCATCACCTGTATTGTCACTGTTGAACATTGGCTTCTACCTGTATTGTCATTATTCTCTTCACCCACTTCTTCCAGCTCCCCTTTTTATCATTCTTACTGTAGAGAATATCAAGTTTAGAAATATTAATTAATTATTATTATTAGGAATATCATTTAGTATTTATTAGGATTAGATATGAATATCATATTTTAGGAATATATCTTTTAAGATATTATGAGTTGATTTGATCTAATTAGATTTGATTAGATTAGTTTCTAGGTTTAGGGATAGTCTATTACTTTGCCTATATAAAGGCCTCATTGTACTCTCTTTTATTCTTAAGGATCAATAATATTTAGAGTATTTCTCATGTGCTTCAATGTGATCCTTCAATCTCAACACTTACCAAGTGGGTTCAAAGACAAACACACCATGGTGACTAGAATGGTTGTGTATTTATATGAGCATAAAAATAAGCATGTTGGAATCAGGGCATAAAGCATCTTTTTTTACAACAATATTGATTATTTGTGAGCAAAACTAAACCTCTAATCATCAAGCTGGTTATTATGCTGCCCACTTTCTTACTCTACATAGATTGATTATCTTCAAAGGTAACGAGAGGGAAAGAGAGGGAGAAGACAGAGGGAAACGAGAGAAACCAGGGATTAAAGGGAGAGAAGAACAAAAAGGCAATACGAGAGAGACTGGAGGAAACTGTATATTACTCAAATCATAGGAGACACACACACATTTAATGATCCGTACATGTATATATTATAAGGCAGGGGAATAGGAGAATTAATCTTACCAGCTAGTGTGTTCTAACTAACTAACAGCTAGTGTCAACTAATCTTACGTACCCCATTTCCATATTACAAACATGTAACAGAGAGGGAAAGAGAGAAAGAGTCATCAAATGCCTCTGCTGTGCACTCCTCTAGCGGAGTTGAGTGCTATTGGTCATTTTGACCACTTTTCTTTCCTGTCCTATTTTGACCTCTCTTTTCATACCAAACAAGTTTATGTGCCCAGAAAATCCATTACAAGCAAAGCCTATTTATTACCTTTCCCTTTCCACTTCCCATTTCCATAAACTTTATATCAGATGCTACATTATCCTTAGTACCTTGATTTCCCAATGAAGATCTCCACCAAGCATCATGTTATGTAAATCATATATATAATTAGGTTAGATAATTTGGGGATTTTATTATTGGCACAAGATTAATCCTACAAGGCCAAATGGCACACAACAAATCGTATGAGGCCGTGACTAGGGGGGTTAGGTAGTTAGTTAGTAAGTCTGTTATTACTTTTGTGTCTGTGATTACTGTTATTCTGTGAAGGGTTAGCGAAATGGGTCTAAGGCAGTACCCATGTAAGGGGAAGTCTAGGCTACTGGATTATTGTTGTATTGTGTATGAATTAAAGTACAATACAGCAATACTGTTTCTCCTCCCAATCCCTCTGTTCCTCTCCTCGCTCTCTTACCTTCTCTTCCAATTCCTCTAATTCTCTACAACATCCACATCAGTGGTATTAGAGCATTGCCATCCTCGGCTTGCTTCTGTTTGCTCTCTAAACATCCTGAGTCCAAGTTTGAACCATTCTCCCTCCTCATGGTTCGGCCCTGTTTTCAAGAACACCAGCCAAGAAACTGAAAAAGACATCAAGACCAGACAAGAAGCCCAAGAACGTTCAAGATCGTCTCATCAACTTGGGCATTCCTTCAGTTGCATCGACTGGTTCACAGTATCACTCTGTTCGACCGGTTCGGGAATTTGTGTGTTGTGTCATCAGAATTACACCAAGTTCTGGGCATCGTTTTTCTTCACCAGAATTGACTGCTTCGTCAATTTTGAATGGTGGTGACTCGTTCGCAATCTTCAACCGCTGCCATGACCGATCCTATGGAAGCTCGAGTCCAAGCCATCGAAGAGACGATACACCGGATTGCAGACCTCCCAGCAGCGATGCAAGCACTCACTGACCGAGTGGCATTGCTAACAAGAGACCACGAACCAGTCGACCATGGCCCCCATGAACATTGTGGGTATCATCGTCACCGTGATGAATATACTCCTCTGACCAGGTTGACGAAGCTTGAATTTCCTAGATTTTAGAGACACGACATCCTCGGGTGGATTTATAACTACAAGCGATACTTCGACCTTGATGGTACTCCCGATAATTGGAAAGTCTGACTAGCCAATGTAAATCTTAATGAAAAGGGATATATTTGGGATCAAGCCTACATGGAAGAAGAGAAAGGTTAGGCGATACCATGAGTCGAGTATAAACATGCCTTGAGAACACATTTTGGATCTCCATTTGAGTTGCCAATGGGAGATTTCAAGAAACTCTATCAGACAGGGTCCCTAGACTATTACAATGATGAATTTGATATTTTGCGTTGCAAGCTACGACTCCGTGAAGACCATGTCGTCTAAGCCTACATAGAGGGTCTACGTATGATTGCGCTCGTCAGGTCTAGCTTCAATGTCCTCAAACATTATCAGAAGCCAGAAGCATTGCCAAGATCTATGAATACAATTCTGATGGCAATAAATCCTTGTCTCGACGTAATAATAGTGAAGCACTGAACACTCAGTCACAATGAAAGAGTTACAGGAACCCTATTTTTTCCACTAAATCCTAGATTAATGACTCGGACCCCAATTGGCAGACCAGAACCAATGGACCTAGAGCAAAAACAACTGCCACCACCACCACTGGTTCATCAACACCATCTATAGCATGAACAGGGTAGTCCAATACGCAGCGAGCGTCTGCCTTCAACAGGGATGACCTGGATGAACTACGGGCTAAAAATATGTTTCTATTGCCGGAAACCATTTTCTCGTGACCACAATGCAGATTCAATTAATTGAGCTCAACCCAGATGAAACAGAGGAAGTGTCAACACCACCCACAGCCAACGATGAAGCACTTCAGGATGAATATGTGGTTGAGGCGAGTGAGTGCCTTCAAATTTCCCTCCATGCAATGCAAGGGAGCGTGGGTATCATTTCTACGCAAATTCAAGGTTATGTGGGTAGACGTCCAGTGCAGGATTTAATTGATAATGGAGCTTCCCATGGCTATTTGGATTATGAGCTCGAGTGCAAGCTTGGTTGGAAGGGGACTCCGACTGTCAAGGGCAAAGTAGAAGTGGCAAGGGGTGCGAAATTGAAACTCTTTGGTGTTTGGAAGGGTTTTAAATGGAAAATGCAGGGCCAGGACTTTTTTATTATTTAAGAGTCATGGAGATCAAGACGTACGACATTGTTTTGGGTTTCCATTGGCTGCAAGAGGTAGTTCATCATGCCTATTGGAATTATGACAACTTATCTATGACTTTCTGGTATAATGGGTCCATGTGCACCTTGAAACTATTATTTCAGAGGCATAAGAACACTCTGTATTTTGTAGTATATTATTCAGCGGAAGACATTACAATATATAGATGAAGCAAAGGAGAAGAATCAGGGCAGAGGAGTAGGATCAGGGATTACATTTAAAGGCTAATTAAAACTAATGAAGTTGATATCTTGATCCTATAATTAAGGCAAGGATCAAGGGATACTAATAACCACAATTGATTCCCTAATATTCTAACACTCCCCCTCAAGCTGGAGAGTATATGTCGATCAATCCCAACTTGCCACGAAATCCTTCAAACTTTGTTCTGCCTAGTGGTTTAGTCAAAATATCTGCAATTTGATCTGCAGATCTTATGTGAGACAATGTCATAATGCCTGCTTCAATCTTCTCTTTAATGAAGTGTCTGTCTATCTCAACATGTTTGGTTCTATCATGATATACTGGGTTCTTGACCATTACTGCCGCCATGTGTTCTTCTTGGGGTTGATGCATAAACTGACTTACTATTCCAACTGCATAGCTGATGTCAGGACGTGTGTGGGTTAAGTATATCAATTTTCCCACAAGTCTTCTGTATCTCTCTGCATTAGCTGGAATACCTTGTGGTTTGATCTCTAAGTGGCATCCCTCTTCCATTGGTATCCCTTCTGGCTGAGTGCCCAACATTCCAGTCTCATGTAACAAGTCTAATGTATACTTGCGTTGAGAGACATTGATGCCCTTCTTGGTTCTTGCTACTTCCATGCCTAAGAAATACCTTATTTGTCCAAGGTCTCTTACCTGGAATTCGGTTGACAAGTCTTGTTTTAGTTGAGCCATGGATTCTTCATCATCCCCTGTAATGATTATGTCATCAACATAGACGATCAATATGGTGACTTTGCCATTAACACGTTTGGTAAACAATGTGTCATCAATAACGGTACTTGAATGGTATTGAACTTGACCACTGGAGCAAATGTCTCCTGGTAGTCGATCCCGTATGTCTGGGTATATCCTTTTGCAACAAGTCTCGCCTTGTATTTGTTGATACTGCCATCGGGATTGAATTTCGGAGTGAAGATCCACCTGCATCCCACTGGTTTTTTTCCTTTAGGAAGAGTCGTGATCTCCCATGTTCTGTTCTCCTTGAGTGCCCTCAATTCCTCTTCTGCAGCTTGCTTCCAATTTGGATCAGCCATAGCTTGTTGAAATGTATTTGGAACGGTTATCTGTGCCTTGTTAACAACAAAACTTTGCATTCTTGCAGACAGATTACCATATGAGACAAATCTTTGAATAGGATGTTGAGTACACGATCTTACCCCTTTTCTCAAGGCAATAGGCCAACCCGATTCTTTAGGATTTAATCCCGGGTTGAATTCATGATCGTTCCTTTGAATGGGAGAGATAGTTCTACCAGTGTGCAGTTCGATTTCTATCTCTTGTCGTGATCTGCATCCATCCCCGAATTGATCTCAACATGTGTTTCCGGTTCATTGGGTTCAGGTTGGGGTGGAATGTATGTGTTAGGCTGGTTTGTGGGAGCAAGTGAATCAAGAGAGGCTATAAGGTTAGGTGGTTCAGATGATGTATCAGGTGAGTTTGAGGTGTTGGAATTAGATGTTTCCAAGATTAGCCATTCAATATCAGAATACTCCCCCTGAATGGGTAATTTAGGATAATAGGCTTCGTCTTCCGAGAAAACGGTGTCCCGGGAGACAATGAGTTTCTTGGAAGATGGACAATAGCATTTGTACCCTTTTTGAGTGGAGGAGTAGCCAAGGAATATACACTTGTCAGAGCGAGCACCAAATTTGTTGCCCTCCTTTTTGTGAACAAAGACAACACACCCAAATACCTTGGAAGGTAATGAATTAATGTGGGGGCAATTTGGAAAGAATTTCAGGAGGGTTTGGATTGGGGTGTCGTATTTGAGAACTTTAGAAGGCATGCGGTTAATGAGATAAGCCGCGGTGAGGATGGCATCACCCCAGAATATGGTGGGAACGTTCCGTTCCATGAGCAAGGCACGGGTTACTTCCAATAGGTGACGGTTTTTTCGTTCGGCTACCCCATTTTGTTGGGGGGTGTAAGGACAAGATGTTTGGTGATGAATTCCCTGACGATCAAGAAACTCTTTAAAGGCTGTGCTCATGTATTCCTTGGCATTATCACTTCGAAGCACCTTAATGGATGTATTGAATTGGGTTCGGACAAAGGTATAGAAGTTTTGAAAGACTTTGGCGATATCAGATTTGTCCTTCATTAGGTAAACCCATATGGTGCGAGTGTGATCATCGATAAAAGTAACAAACCACCTGGTATGAGTGATAGTAGCTATTCGGGCAGGGCCCCAAATATCACTGTGAATCAATGTGAATGGGGAGATGGGAGTATAGGGTTGTTTGGGATATGAAGATCGGGTCTGTTTTGCAAATTGGCAAGTTTCACAATGAAAAAGAACAGAATTTTTATTGAATAAGTTTGGAAACACATGCTTCATATAATCAAAACTAGGGTGGCCTGATCGACAGTGCCACAACAATATATCATTATGCTTGGAGTTTGAGCTAACCAGCACTCGCCTTGCCTTCCACGTTTCTTTATTCTTTGAGGTTGACCCTTCAAGGTAGAACAATCCATCCCATTCTCTAGAAGTCCCAATCATCCTCCTCGTTCTTAAATCCTGAAACACACATAAACCATCATCAAAGATCACTCGACATATTTTACCTCTAGTCAACTTACTTACAGAGATCAGATTACAGGTAAGTTCCGGTACAAACAAAACGTTATGTATTGCCAAGTGGTCAGATAATGTAACAGTACCAATACCCTCAACTCGTGTGAACACCCCATTAGCTACTTTTACTTTGAGATGTTCATGACAGAGGTTAAGGTTACGGAATAGAGTTTTGTTACCGGTCATGTGATCCGTAGCTCCTGAGTCAACAATCCAGGTATCGTCATTGGTCATCACAGCGTTGAGGGCAATAATAGAATTACCTGATTGTACAAGATTCACGCTGGGAACAGAATTAGACTTATTCTATTGTTCGAGCATTCTACGGAACATCTGTAATTCTTCTTGACTAAGGTGATTGTCACTCTCCACCTTTGGTCCAGCTGTAGTTAGGTGACTTTGGAAGTTTGATTTCCCCCCGGAGGGTTTTCCATGGAGTTTCCAGCATTCTTCCTTAGTATGGCCCTTTTTCTTACAATAGTTGCACCATTTATTGGTTTTGCGGTCTCCAGATGGTCCCTGGATTGCAAGAGCTGAGCTTTCAATGTTGCTTGGTCCACTCCGGTTCAAGAGTTTCCTACTTTCCTCGAATTGCACAAAGTTAACCACGTCAAAGAGTTGTGGGAGTGGCTTTAGCCCCATGATTCTGCCCCTTACCTCCTCGAAAACATCATTTAGGCCTAAGAGGAAGTCGTGTATCCTTCCTTCTTCCACAATTCGTTTGTATAATTGTACATCTTTGAGAGTTTCCCAAGGGTGGACCTCAAACAAGTCTTGTTGTTGCCACAATTTCAGCAATGCATTATAATATTCGATTCTTGGTGATTACCTTGTCGTAGATCCGGAGCTGCTCTTGGATGAATCGGGGCAGCAGTGTTTTCAAGAGAGGAGTAGGTCCTCCTAGCGGCATCCCATATTTCCTTTGCCGTGTGTGCAAGCAGATATCCCTCACTGATCTCCAAGGTCATTGAATTACACAACCATGTCATGACTTGGTTGTTTTCAGCAAACCATGTGTCAAAATTAGGGTCATCAGGGGCTGGTTGAGGGGCTGCCCCAGTAATGTATTTCTCCTTTCTCTTACCTCGAATATACCTCAGCACGCTTTGTGACCACTGGAGATAGTTTCTACCATTAAACTTATGGCTAATAGCCATAATGTGATGGTCTGTAAATTCTGAAGCCATCTCTGAGGTTCTGTTTGGTACTGGGTTGATGGGCATAGAAGAAGAGGAAGAGGAGGTTCTGTTTGGTACTGGGTTGATGGGCATAGAAGAAGGGGAAGAGGAATTTTGAGTCTGAGAATCGGTACCGGTCATAAAACCCATGGGATATGTTCCGGGAATTGTTCCGAACACAGGAGGACTCTGAGAGGAATCCATGTTTCTAGAAGAAGGAAATAGTAGCCGGAATCTGGATTTTTCGCCGGAGAGTTCGCCGGAAAATTCAAAAAAGTCACCGGAGGGTGTACTGACCACTGGGTCTCACTGGAAATCAGAGGAGGAGGCTGAAACAAGAAGTCGCCGTTGAAAAACCTCCGTCACGCGCCATCGAAGCTCCGCTGTCCGTCATGCGCGTGTACTCCACGCGCCGTCGTGGAGTCGTCGGATTCCGGGGTTCCGCCGATCGGAGCTCTCCCGTCCTTCTGGGCTAGGCGGTGTAGTCTAACTTGCCGCCTACAGTGGACCCTAAACTCGCCGGAAAACTCTCTTCACTGTTTCTCTCTCCCGCACGTCACTCACTGTTTCTCTCGCTTTCTCTGGCCTTGGACGGGTGTCCTCGGCTCTGATACCATAATATTTCAGAGGCATAAGAACACTCTGTATTTTGTAGTATATTATTCAACGGAAGACATTACAATATATAGATGAAGCAAAGGAGAAGAATCAGGGCAGAGGAGTAGGATCAGGGATTACATTTAAAGGCTAATTAAAACTAATGAAGTTGATATCTTGATCCTATAATTAAGGCAAGGATCAAGGGATACTAATAACCACAATTGATTCCCTAATATTCTAACAGAAACCAACCCCTCCATCCAACTACAAGGTGGTGAACAGAATCAGTGACTCTATGACTGAAGGTGGTCAACTCTTCCTCTTACACTCTCTAGAGGGGCATGATGCTTCGGCTTATTCTCTCACTAATGGTAATGAGGAAGCTTATGGTTGTGTTAATAATTTATTGAAGGAGTTTGGGGATGTTTTCTCAGAACCCAAATCATTGCCACCTCTTCGTGAGAACCATAATCATCCAGTAATTTTAAAAGAAGGTGCTGACCCGGTCAACATCCGTCCCTACCGTTATCCATCAATACAAAAAGATGAAATCGAAAGGCAAGTGAAGGGTCTCTTGGAGACAGGAGTAATATAGGAAAGCTCTTCTCCATTTGCTTCACCCATAGTACTAGTTAAGAAGAAGAATGGTACTCGGCGCATGTGTATTGATTATAGGGAGTTCAACAAGCTCACGGTTAAGAACAAGTACCCAATTCCACTAGTAGAGGAATTATTGGAAGAATTAATAAGTGCACTAAGTTGGATCTTCGAGCAGGGCACCGTCAAATCAGAATGGAACCAGAGGCCACTTATAAAACCACTTTCAGAACTCATTCAGGTCATTATGAGTGGTTGGTTATGTATGCCCTTTGGTCTCACAAATGCACCAGCAACATTCAAGGGGCTATGAACAGCATTTTTAGAAAACATTTGCAGAGGTTTGTCTTGGTTTTCTTTGATGATATTTTGTATATAGTTCCATCATGACATTACATCTAGAGCACTTGAGGATAGTCCTTGAAATTCTTAGGCAGCATCATTATTTCATCAAGGAATCTAAATGTACCTTTGCTGCAACTAAGGTGGAATATTAGGCCATGTTATACAGAATGTAATTGTGTCTACTGACCATCAAAAGATTAAAGCAATAGCTGAATGGCCTGAACCTTCTAAGGTAAAACAACTCTGCTCCTTCCTTGGTTTAGCAGGGTACTACAAGAAGTTTATTAGGGGTTATGGAATTTCGGCAAAACCTCTAACGAATCTACTTCGTAAAGATCAGTTCAAATGGTCCCAAGAAGCTGCAGAAGCTTTTAGGAAATTGCAGCAAACTCTTGGTTCAGCACTGGTGTTGGCATTACCTGATTTTTCCAAGCCATTTGTGGTAGAAACAGATGCATGCTCTACTGATATAGGTGCTGTTTTAATGCAGGGAGGTCAGCCATTGGCATTTTTTAGCAAGGGTTTGGCCCCAAGGCACCATAGTTTATCAATCTATGAAAAGGAACTGCTTGTTGTGGTACAAGGGGTTGAACATTGGCACCAATATTTGGAAGGAAGACATTTTGTGATCAGAACTGACTAACAAAGCTTGAAATACTTGCTGGATCAGAAGTTAAAAACCTCTTTCCAAATGTATTGGATCTCGAAACTCATGGGGTATGACTATGAAATACATTACAAAAAGGGTTCCAATAATAATGTGGTTGATGCTTTCTCTAGGGTGCCTAAAATGCAACTTTTTCAAATTACTTTCTCCACTTGTTCAGAAGATTTATTGCTGGAAATTAAGAAGAGTTGGGAGGATGATTCTGAAATTCAAGCTCTTATGGGTCGTCTCAAGCAAGGAAGTGGTATAGAAGGTAAATTTACTTGGGATGGTGACTTGTTACGCAAAGGCACTCGTTTGGTAGTAGGAAATGCACCTACCGTTAGACAGAAAGTTCTAGAGTGGCTCCATTCTTCTTATCTAGGGGGTCATTCGGGTATACATGCCACATATCAACGGGTGAAGGCATTATTCTGGTGGAAGCATATGTTTGACAAAATCAGAGACTTTAAAAGCATTGCGATGTGTGTGCACGTTGTAAGTATGAGACGGTGGCTTATTCAGGTTTGCTTCAACCTTTACCTATTCCTAGTAAGGTTTGGGAAAGTATGACCATGGATTTTATTGAGGGACTTCCCAAATCTAATGGAAAGGATACAATATGGGTGGTGGTTGATAGATTAAGCAAGTATGGACACTTTATTGCTTTATCTCATCCATTTTCAGCTTCCACCCTTGTTCAACAATTTTTAGATGGGGTCTATAAGATACATGGGGCACCTATGGAGATCATATCTGATCAGGATCCTATTTTCATCAGTAGTTTTTGGCAGGAACTTTTGAAGGTTTTAAGGATAGAGCAGAAATTGACCTCCTCTTATCATCCACAAACGGATGGTCAATCGGAGGTTCTCAATCGATGTTTAGAAACCTACTTGCGGTGGATGTGTTGGGAGTTTCCCAAGGATTGGTCTAAATGGTTACCTCTTGCAGAAGGGTGGTACAACACCACTTACCATTCATCTAATAAGGTTACCCCTCATAAACTTTTATATGGCCAAAAACCAACGTTGTATAGTCCGTATTTGCCACGCACAACAATGGTGGATGCAGTTGATAGGTCCTTTGTAGCACGTAAAGGTGCCTTGTTAGTGGCTAAACACCATTTGAGTCATGCAATTAACATCATGAAGCAATGGGCCGACTCTCACAGAACTGATAGAGAATTTCAGGAAGGTCAGTGGGTTTTCCTCAAGCTTCAGCCCTATAGACAAATCTCAGCAGCCTCTAGGAGCAATCAAAAATTAGCTCCTAGGTTTTTTGGCCCTTATCAAATTAAGGGGAAGATAGGTCTAGTGGCGTATACGCTTGAGTTGACAAAGGAGACTAGAATCCATGACGCCTTCCATATTTCCTTGCTTAAGCTTTGCCCTGATCCAGCCGTTAAGCCTAGACATCCACCGGTTGATTGGCCAAAACCTCCGGCTATGAAAGAGCCAGAACAGATTCTGCAGAAACGAGTTGGCAGGAAACAGGGGCGCATTGTTGCTAAAGTCTTGGTCAAATGGAGACAGTTGCCTGAGGAGGAAGCAACTTGGGTACTGCTGTATCATTTCCAGCAGCAGTTTCCAAATTTTGTCATTGCTGACCCTTAAGGACAAGGGTTCTTTTTTTTTTTTTTTGGGGGGCATTGTTATGTAAATCATATATATAATTAGGTTAGATAATTTGGGGATTTTATTATTGGACAAGATTAATCCTATGAGGCCAAATGGCACAACTAATCCTATGAGGCCATGACTAAGGGGGTTAGGTAGTTAGTCAATAAGTCTGTTATTACTGTTGTGTCTGTGATTACTGTTATTCTGTGAAGGATTAGCAAAATGGGTCTAAGGCAGTACCCATATAAGGGGAAGCCTAGGCTACTGGATTATTGTTGTATTGCGTATGAATGAAAGTACAGTGCAGCAATACTGTTTCTCCTCCCAATCCCTCTGTTCTTCTCATCTCTCTCTTACCTTCTCTTCCCAATTCCTCTAATTCTCTACAACATCCACATCACATCAACTGCCACATAGTCATAGTACATGCAGCATTAAGGACAGGTTGACAGAGATAAAGAGCGCCTTTGCCAAACTCCTTGCCCATGAATCCATAACAAAGTAAGCTTCCTTAAACTAGCCATTCTCCATACTTATGCAAATTGGCCCAGGTATCATGAATTTATTGGCATAATCAATTTGAGATTTTGGTATAGATATTCATTTCAAAGTAGTGAACACTAAAGAAATGAATCTATATTTACTGCATGAGGTATTTACAGAGAACCATACAAGCAAAGTAGGCTATATAAATATCTTCAACCTTCATTCTACAAAAGTTTTCAAATTTTAGGAGGGTCTTTGCCACCATATCGATTTCATTGGCATAATTGGAGTCACAGCCATATATAGACTTATCATGTTAACGCATCCAAACTGGGAGTCTAGAAAGTGGTTAGCCAATAATGGATCCTTAGATTTAACAAGTTGATTTTATCAACAAGGAATTTACCTACAAATAAAAATTCCATGAAACAAATGTTAAGACTATAGACAGCTACGTACCTTATAAATTCACCGAAATCAGATATTTAACCTCTCTGGTACTCTTCATTGTTGCTTCTGTCACAAAGGCACAAACTGTGCATGAGATTGAATTTGCCATCGCATTTCCAAGAATAACGATGTCAATGGTAAAACATGATCAATGCCACAGCTTTACTTTCTACAAATACGCTTCAATATGTTCATAATAATGATTTTTTTTTTTTTTTGGGGGAGATATGGTTCAACAAATACCTTACAAATTCCACCTCGAAATCTTTAATTGGAGATCCACTGAAAAATAAGTTCATGACCTCTTTAGGAATGCTGAAGGAGCTGGGTCCACGTGGCACTTTAACTTTTAAAACTTTCATCCTACTAAAAGGGGAAGGGCGGTGCAGAACATCAGGAAACTTGGAAAGCATCTGCACAACCAAAGAGCGAGAATTCCACCATACCACAACCAAAGAATACTCAGACCATTATAAAGAAAAAGGGGGGGAAATAAGAACGTGTGCAAAGTATATTACACTCACAGTTAAAGTTTCAATAGATAACGCCACAATCTCTGCACCACCAATTGCCCGAAGCATTTCAATCAAATAAGAAATGAACTTTATATTTGCCAATTGTAAGGTACCAAATAGATAATCAGCTAGTACAGCATCAACATCTACACTCTCAATCAATGGAAGTGCAGGAATGGAGAACTCAAGAATATGGGACTCAACAAATTTGAAAGATGTTATTTTTGTTGAAGTAATAACAATCTTACAGTTAGTATTAAGATTTCGAACATGTTCCATCCTTGATATTGTCAAGTTGGTGAGCTGAGGGGCAGAAATTTCAAAACTCATAACTCTAGACGGAATTCGACAATCACTTATCACCAATTTTTTCAAATTGAGACAACATTGGAAAGGATCCAGGGTGCCTTCCCCATCCAGTACAAAAGAGCATTTGACAAGATGCAAACTAGTCAAGGTAAGAAAATCCAAGTTTGTGTTGGGCAGAATAATAATTTCAAACAACTCAAGGGTTTTCAAGGATTGGCAATGGAAAAGCTGGGGCAATTCATCCACAATGCGAGGAAAATGGAAGCTCAAATGTTGAACCCTATGGTCGACAACATGATCGATGACCCTCTTCACAAGAGGCTCAAACAAATCATGGCTATCAATGCACATTTGAATTGAAGAGTAAATGGGGTTAGATATATCGAACCAGAACTTGCAAATTTTGATAGGGCCATCTTTGCGAGAAAGAAGAGAGACCACGAAATTGGAGAAGGAAGAGTAATAACGGAAAGAGTCACTATCGATGGTGAGAACGGGAAGGGAAATCCATAGATACCTCAATCTCTTGCACACAAGACTGGTTTGAACTGCCATCTTAGTATCGAGAAACGAGAAAATGTATTGAAGAATTTCATCGGGGAGGCTAGTGAGCTTGTCCTCCATCATCGTCATCTCTGCTTTGCCCGTCTCTGGGCTCTCAATTAATTCCATCGTCGTCGCCATTTCCCAATTCGGAGGTTTGAATTTTGATGTTACAGGATTTTATACATGAACCTCAATTGTAACTGCAAAGAAATTATTTTATTGGGAGAAACTACACTACAACCCTGAAATTAAATTTTATGGCTGAAAATAAGATGTCCTTCCTTTATTTTATTTTGTAAATATTTATATTTATCTTATTGATTTTTATATTTGTTTTTAAAATGGTTTCAATTCTCAAGTCATTCTTTTGAATCCATTTATTTATCTTGTAAATAATACCCATATTTTTTTTGAGAATTTTCAAAATGTTTTTAATTTCCTAAATTGTTTTGAATCCTTTTATTTTTCTTATAAATATTTTTATTTGTCTTATAAATACTCATATTTGTCTTTTAAAAAATTTCATTTTTATCTTGTAAATGATCATAATGTTTTTAATTCGCTAAATTCTTTTGAATCATTTTATTAAGTTTCACAATCTTTTGAAAGTTGACTGAAATTAAGTTACATCTTCACTGCTAAATGAAATTTTTCCCTATTTTATTAAGTTAGACCCTCAGATCAAAACCTCACCTATATTTTTTTTTAAAAAAAAAATTACAAGGTTAAGATTTTTGGGCTCAAAAGAAGGTTAAGATTTAATACTTTGTAACGCATTATTATAATTTTATATTAAAAATTTAAACCGTTAATAATTTTATATAAGTAAATAATTTATAATATCTTATAATAATATATTTATACAATAGTAAATAACTATCCATTTTTTTTATTTGAGAGTGGAAGTGAGATTTTGAAAAAACAAAAACAAAAAAACAAAAGAAAGGATCCTGGGAAGATATAACATCCGTTTTGAGCCTTACCTGAGCTGGAGTTTACTATATAATTTGATTTTAGATACCTTTTTGGCTTAAAATTTAAGGTGATTTTGTTTATTTTTTCAAACCTGGTGAATATAGAAAATCTCCGCTGGGAGACTCACCCACCACAGCTAGGTGTGCTACCCGGGTCGGATCCAAACTAGTCAAAGCAAAGCTGGTGAATCGGGTAGACAAAAAAAAAATTTAAGGTGATTTTATTTTGGACTAAACTTAGGTCAAGTTGGTCCAAGTAGCCTATTAATTTCTGCCACGTGTATATGGAGATAAATCACTTTAGGTTTGTTTGCTTTAAATTTCTTGATCCTTGAATGCTTTTCACATTATTCTCCTTTTTTTTTTCTAGACTAAGATGGAAGATCCGACATTTCAAAATTGATATTTAATTAGAAAATTGAAATTGTTTGATGAAATATAAGCTAATAGTCATTTTTTTAAGAGGAAATGAGGAAGTTATGTGAGAGAGAGAATAAGAATGAAGCAAAATCGGTGAGGGAGGGATGAAGAAAGAGTAAACTTTGAAGCAAAACCATAATTAAGGAGGAAAAGAGAATAGCATAGCAAAGAGATCATTGATGAATGATAAAAAGAAATTGATCATCCACGGTAAAACGCGAATCCGCAAAAAACAAATGTCATTTACGGTCAGGGGCGAACCCAGAAAATTACAGAAGGGGTACAATTGGTGAGCGTCTAAGGAAAGTTTTAAATGCATTAAAAAAATAAAAGAACATAAACAAGAAAAGAAAAGAATATCAAAAAAATATTCATAAAATCAAGTGAATATTGATGATGTGATAAAAGAGGTAATTATTTTACAAACCTGTCATTTAGAAAAATAATGCTAAATGTTGTTAGAAATGCAGCTACATAAATTACAATGAAGGGTGGGCACTCAATAAGTTCAAGTACATATATTTTAATAACAAAAGTATATTATAATAAAAATAATTACAATGTTATCATTCTAGGCCTTATTTGTCTTATTATCAATGCTATCAAATACATCTTTTTCAATATAAGGCACTAAACAATCATTCAACCATTCATCCTCATCCGATTATGAAGTGCAATCTTGATGTATTAAAGATAGATACTTAATTTAAGGGTGAACAATCATTCATATATTAATTTTTTTTTTTTAAAAAAAAAAAAAATCTCCAAATCAAGGGGGGCACTTGCCCCCCTTGTCTAATAGGTGGATCTGCCTATGTCCACGGTGCATGTTTGAGTTGCATTAGAAAATCACGTTCACGTATATCGAGAAACTCACACTTACCTTGTAAACCGTACATCATGTTGAAAAAGTAATTTCTACCGCTAATTCAAACGAACACAATTCTTCAACAACAAGTGTGTTTGGAACCGCAATTACAAAAATGACTTTTTTTAATCTGACATTTTTGGTAAAAGTCAGATTGTGTAAAGTGATTTTTGTTTGGATTGATGGTTGTATAAGTGACTCTTGCAAAAGCTTGTTTGGATTGACCATAGCATAAGTGGCTTTTATGATAATGATAAGAAAGAAATAAATTATAAATTATAAATTTTTTATAAGAGTTAATGTTGGGAAATTTGACAATTAAAAAATACATAATTTGATGAAATAACATTACATAAATAATTGGATCACATGTCCTGTACAATTTAGTCTCTAATTGAGTCACGAATATGATTCATTTAGGAAGAAGATCGCCTACCATAATTTGTTATGGAAGACTGTTCATTTACACTATTATTATCTACATGACCTATATTTTCAACTTCAACTGACCCAAAAAATACATAATTTAATGAAATAATATTACATAACTCAGTGCTCGTCCTAGCCTTCTTGTCCATGAACAGTTTTCTTTGCCTCAAGTTTTGAGTCATAGTTTCACCGTTAGCTCACGCGATGGGCTGGCCTCACTGAGGCTATCTGGCTTGAGCGTTTGGACAACGTTTTCAGCAAAAAAAAAAAAAAAAAACCCAGTGGGAAGAGCGGTAGAGAAAAAGTCCAGTCTGCGGTGTTTGAGGTGGGTTTTTCTTAGCTAGGCTTTTACAAAAAAAAAGGCTCCATTTTTCCAAAAGTTCACTCCTGAAGCGGCCAGCAACGCATTTTCATGACTGGAGCATTTTCCTGACTGGACTTGCAACTGCCCACTTTTAAATGGTGTGGGGTCGGCACATCCCCCACCATTTAATGATTTTTTTAATAAAAACAACAATTTTCCTTTTCTCTTTTTTTTCATTTTTATTTTTTATAACTTTTTTAAATAATTTTTTTATCATATAGATATAGTATTCAATCAAATTCATGTCATTTTCAATCGTTTTCTATCTCAACTGACTTTCAAAATAATAATCCAAACACTCATCAGTTTAGAAAAAAGTCACTTTTACAAAAGTCAAACGGGCAATCCAAACACATATCACATTTACAACCTGACTTTTTTCCTATCTTACTTCTGCAAAAGTCAGATAAAAAATAAGTCACCACTCCCACCGCTCACTAGTACTTGTGGCAGAAGTTAATGGGCTATTTGGACCTACTTAACCTAAGTTTGGTCCCTCTATTTTGTGATTAGTTATAGATAGAGAAATTGGGAAAAAGTCTACCATTAGAAAATTTTATAACTATAGAATAGAAGAAGACAACATTGCTATATATGTACAAGTCTCACAAAACAATGTTGCTTTCTATATTTTTTTTTTTAAGTATTTCTCACTAATAAAATTTTTGATAGGACACTTGACCCGTTCTCTCATGTAAATTTTATATTGAGGATGATACTTCCCCAACTTTTTTTTATAATTTTTTGATAAAATTACATAGGAGGAGTGTTCAGGTTTGTACCGTCCCATCCAGGAAATTTTTATTCAATACTTTTCATTTGACAATCCTTCAAACTGTTTCTGTGCAGAGAGAAGTTAACATAAGAAGGATCATTAGCGGAGGTTTTTTTTTGTTGCCCATCCGGTATCCAGAGCTTTGCCCTGACTAATCCAAATCAGACCTGCGTCGCGCACCTGGTTATGATGGGAGAGTCTCCCAATAGGGCTTTTCTATATTCACAAGGTTCGAACTTGAGACCTGGTTATGGTAGGAGAGTCTCTCAACAAGGCTTTTCTATATTCACAAGGTTCGAACTTGAGACCTTACTTAAACGACACAAGTCGCTTATCATTTGTGCCAACCCCATTGCTATCATTAGCGGAGGTTGGATATGAAATAGGTTATGTGTTTTAACAATGTGTATGTCAACATGTTAGTCTATACAATAATTTCGGACTTTAATGAGCCCAACTATTTAGTTTTCCACACACACACAAAATCAAATGGGACGAGATGTCTCGGTCACGGCTCATTCACCTGGGGACAAGTAAATCACACATATCAATGAAATAAATCAAAATGGTAATACGGTATATTGACCAGCTTTGTGGGCTATATGAAGATCTTTGAATCTCGTACCCCTGGAAAGAAATTAGAACAATGCTAGTACATAATTGAGACTCGGCCGATAGTTCTCTCCTTGTGAGTGTATTCTCTCTCCTTGTAAGTGAAGGGGGTTTCCTGGTGAGCCTATTTTTGTTTTCGTCTCGTTGTTATTTGAAAGGCAAACAGATCCCCTTGTTCTTTCCTTTCTGAGTGTATTTCTGCTGGAGGTGATTAGTGTGGATTCTTCTTACGGTGGTGGAGGTATGGAGGTCAGGCAGAGTAGTTGTGTTAGGAAGATGAAGTAGGTGATCCTGAAAATGGATAGGGAGGTAGAAAAGTTTGGCAGTATGCTAGTGGGGAAAATCCTTACTGGTAAAAACTTGAATGTTCCTACTATTATATCAATGATAAAAAAGGGTTGGCAACTGGATTATAATATGGAAGTTCATGACCTTGACAAAGGTCAACTAATCTTTCTATTCCGATTTTATGATTTTAAATATTATACCTGTATTTTGAAAGGGAGACCGTGGTCGATTCAAGGTTTCCTTCTAAATCTCTAGGTTTTGGAGGATTGCATGGTTCTGAAGGATGTCCATTTTGATGTAGCGCCATTTTGGGTCTAGTTCCATGGCCTCCCCTTAGAAACCTTCGACAACACAAATGCTAGAATTCTTTGTGATTCTATTGGAGAAGCGGTCATGTTTGAAAGCCCAATGGTTGGTGGCAGGCTGGAAAGAAGCTTCATCAGAGTAAGAGCACTGGTTAATCTAAATGAACCCCTGCTCACTGGATTATGGGTTCCGAGAGATAAAAAGGAGCCAGCTTGGGTGTCTGTGAAGTATGAAAGACTTCAATATTTATGTTTCAATTGTGGTCGGATAGGGCACGAGGGTCGTTCATGTAAAGATCCTATAGTAAGAAGGAAAGGTGAGGAAAATGAGAAGGATTTCGGTAGCTGGTTAAGCACGTCAAGTATGCGGACAACGGAAGAAATTCTAGTAGTGTGTTAGCAAAACTAGTGTGAAGCGAGGCTCATTGAGATTAAGGATCCGTCTTATACTGCCCGCCAGAGTTGGTCGCCGGGAAAGATGAAGCATCTTGAAGGTTCGCCAGAGTCATCGAATTCGTCGGAGGATGGAGGCAAGACGGATCCAAGGAACGATGTGTGTCAGGATCAAAGTCAACCTGGTATGGTGATCCCCTGCCATAGAGCAAACCTGATGGGACTTAACGAAGAGAAGAACAACTTAAACCCTCAAGCGACATTGACATCTAGAAAAGAATAAGCAACTTTTGAAATGGTCGTTAGTACATCACGTGAGATACCTTTCTCCTTACATGGATCGAGTGGGCCGGCGATTTTTAATAATTCTTTGTCTTTGGATATAATCACTGGGCCCATGACAGATCAAGCCCAATCTCTCGGCGAGCCTTGTTCCTTCGATGGTGTGTATGATGTTAATGAGACTGGGGCAATAACTGATCAGGTTGTGGGCCTCGATTACACGGTGGAATTTCCCCATGAAAATGAGCCTTTTAGTAAACCTCTTATCCCCTCATGTGGGCTTTCTCCTATCTCATCGGTGGCTAAGTCCCTAGGAAGGATTCAATTAAAAAGGCCCTATGATACTGAATTGGATTCGGTCCCAGTTAAAAGGTGCAGGAAACTTGAATTCAGTGACTCTGAGTCTTCATCTTCAGCACGTCCTCCTGGGGGATCAAAATAGAAGAATCGACGAAGGAACTACAGGACTTTAAAATCCTTCATCTGGAGCAAAGACGATACACTACCTTTTTATTTGCACCGTTACTCTCAAAGTACAGGTGAAATTGATTTTTCGTTGAGTTGGCTTGAAGGTACTAAGGATAAGGATAAAGCTCAAATTTTTTCTTCTTCTCCTAATGTGGGTGGCTGGGTGGGACCAGTCACCAGTTCACTATGAATATCTTAGCCTAGAATTGTCAAGTTCTTGGGGTTGCCTTGATAGCCAGGAATTTAAAGAAAGAATGCTTCCACCGAAAACTTCATATTGTGTTCTTAATGGAAACTAAGCAGAAGGCCAGATACTTGAGAAAACTGAGAAGGCGGTGCGGTCTTGAGGAAGAGTGGCTTGTTAATCTGACGGGATGTAGTGGGAGGCTGGCTATCTGGTGGTCTTCTGCAATCACAGTAAATATTCTATACTCTTCGCCTAATATTATTCATGCTCAAGTTATGTCTACTGATTTTGATACTCCCACCTACATCTCCTTTATTTATGGCCCCCTATTGAAGAGGAAAGGATCTTATGTTGGCAAGAGGTCAAAAGAATAGGTAGAAATATCAATGAACCTTGGCTACGTCTAGGGGATTTTAATTACATTTTATCCCAATCTGAAAAGAGTGGGGGGAGGCCTAGAGTGTGGAGGAAGATTTTGAATTTTCAGTGTCTAATGGCTGATTGTAAATTGGATGATTTGGGTTTCAATGGAGACCTATTCACTTGGTGTAATAATAAGGATGAACTTGACACTATTAGAGAACGTCTGGATAGAGCTTTGGGCAACCTTCAACTGAAGGAAAAATTCCCTAATCTACAAGTTTTTACTGTCAATCCCGCAGGCTCAAATCACTACTTATTGTTTATTAAATGCCAACCTAGGAATAGAAGCAAAAAAAGGCCTTTTCATTTTAAGGCTTCCTGGACCACTCATAAGGATTATTTTCAGGTTGTGGCAAATAGCTGGAAATTGGTAACTAGTGCTACCCAATCGGCTTGTGTGGATTTTATTTGTAAATTGTGTAAGTGCAAGGATGATCTAGTAAGATGGAGCAATAAGGCCTTACCTAACAATGCAAAAGGGATTCATCTTCTGAAATCTAAGCTAGCTACACTATCTTCGGGAGAGCTAAACCCTGATACTACTCAAGCTATAGTGGCAGTTAAACATGATCTGAACCGTCTATTTGATTTGGAGGAGAAATTTTGGTGGCAACACTCTCGTGTTAACGGGTTAACGTTAGGTGACAAGAACTCCCATTTTTTTCATATGGCAACAATTAAAAGGAGGCAACGTAACAGTATCTTGAGTATCAAGGATGATAGGGCTAATTGGTTGCTAGAGAAGAATGATATTGCTGGTAACATTGTTGATTTCTTCCAGAATCTTTTCTCTACCTCTAATCCGAGCGACATGGATTCGGTTGTTGATTTTATCGATTGCAAAATTACACCTAAGATGAATAAGAATCTCTTGATGCCTATTACTAGGGAAGAGATTAAGCAGGCAGCCTTTAGCCTTGGCGGTTCGAAAGCACCTGGACCGGATGGTTTTTCTGGTATGTTCTATCACAACACTTGGTCTGAAATTGGTGAGACTATTTGTACCATGGTCCAGGAATTCTTTGCAAGTAACTCTTCTTTGTATGCTATTAACGAGACGAATATTACACTAATTCCTAAACTTGATAGGCCGGAACATGTGTCTCACTTTCGCCCCATTGGTTTGTGAAACTTTTCTTATAAGATTATATCCAAGCTGATGACCAACAGATTAAGACCCTTGATTGACCTTTGTATCTCCCAAAATCAAGGTGCCTTTGTCCCGGGCCGTTGCTTTCAAGACAACATTATTATTGCTCATGAAGTGTATCACTATCTGAGGAGGAAGAAGGAGGGGCTAAATATGAATTTTCTCTCAAGATGACATGAGTAAGGCTTATGATCGGATTAAATGGGCTTTCTTAGAGAAGGTGTTGTTACGTTTCGGCTTCTGCGTAGAGTGGGTCTCTCTCTTTATGAAGTGTGTGCAATCGGTCAAGTTAAGTATTTGTCTATCTGGGGAGAGTATAAGATCTTTCTCTCCAAGTAGGGGATTACGCCAAGGGGATCCGCTCTCGCCATACTTATTCATTCTTGTTGCAGAAGTTTTCTCGCCCATGATTAGCAAAAGCCAGGATGCTAGACTTATAAAGGGGATTAAATTGAGCCATGGTTGTCCAGTGTTGACCCATAGTTTTTTTACAGATGATGCTCTCATATACATGAATACCAGTCGTGCGGATTGCAACCAATTGGTCAAGATCATGAGTTTGTACTGTGGGGCTTAGGTCAGAGTATCAATCTTGACAAGTCAAGTATCTTTTTTTCAACCAATACATCGGAGGTTATTAAGACTATGGTGGGCAGCATATTGAGTATTGAAGCATCTGTGGACTCGGGCAAGTATCTTGGTATTCCAAGTATCTGGGGTAAGACCAAACATCAAGCATTGGCTTACGTTAGAGAATGAGTCACAAGTAAACTTCAGAGTTAGGGGTCATCTCTACTTTCCTTTTATGGGCGAGAGGTTATGATCAAAGCAGTCATTCAGGCTATTCCTATCTATCCCATGAATTGCTTTCGTTTTCCTGTTAAAACCTGTAAAGAGATTCACAGTCTTATAGCTAATTTTTGGTGGGATGGGAGTGCCTTTGGAAGTAAGACACACTGGAAGTCATGGGACTCTCTTACCTTAGGGAAGAATAAAGGTGGCATGGGTTTTCGATACTTGATCATTATGAATGAAGCACTGTTGGTTAAAATGGCTTGGAGACTAATGCTAAGGCCTAATGATTTATGGGCCAAAGTCCTAAAAAGTGTTTATTTTCCTAAGGAAGAGTTTATTGAAGCAAAAAAAAGGCTATAAAGTTTCTTGGTGTTGGTCGAGCATCGTTGATGGTAGGGATTTCTTGAAGAAGGATCTTTGATGGGATATGGGATCGGGTACTGATATAAGGATTTGGGGAGATAAATGGGTTCCGAGAGTTACTTTCCCAGAGAAACCACAAAACAGTAATGATCTGTTTGTAACACATGGAAGAGTTAGTGATCTTATTGTTCAAGGCTCATGGGATCTGGCTCCTATCTTACAGTATTTGTCTGAGGAGGTCACCAACACCATCCTGAGAATTCCTATACCCACCAACGGTTTGAATGATAAACTAGTATGGACCAACGCAAATAATGGTGGATATTCAGTTAAATTGGGCTATCATAGCGGGAAAAATGAGCATCCGGTGGGTATTGACTGAGCATGGTCCTCTATTGTTATGTATTCAACCTGTTGGAAATTAGTTTGGAAAATAAAGACTATCCCGCATGTGCAACAATTCATATGGCGTCTTCTCCACAATGCCTTGGCCACCAATGCAGCCCTCTTTAGTAGGAAGAGATCCCGAATGATGATATGCCCTATTTGTGAAGAGGCTGAGGAGAATCTAGAGCACTTATTCTTCCATTGTCCCTAGACTTGCAGTGTTTGGTTTGGTAGTATGTTGGGAGCCAAATTTGATATTGCTGAGGTGCTCAATTTCACGGCTGGTGGTTGATGATACTAGGTATGTCTTCTCTGACCTCTATGGATGTTTCTCTGATTTGCTGGCTATTGTGGTTCATATGGAAACAAAGGAATGATAAAGTCTTTAATCACATTGACCCTAACCCCCTGGCAGTCCTTGATGTGGCTAGGAGAAATAATCTTGAATTCTGGTTTTGCGTGGATAGTATATAGTCTGAGTCTGATCTGCCTAATGGGTGTATATCTTCTACGGTTTCTTGGCACCCCCAGAACAAGGGAGTGTGAAAATTAATATTGATAGAGCTTACAAGTCTGATGAGGAGATGGCTGCAATTAGCGTGGTGTGTCGAGACAACCTAGGTCATTTTAAATGGGGTTTTGTCAACAAGGTTAAATCCATCTCTTCTTTTATGACTGAGGCCTTGGCTCTTAAAATGGCTTTGATGTTAGCCGTGGACTTAGGACATGACAAATCTGTGTTTGAACCAGACTGCCTTCCCCTGCTCTCATGTGTTGATGCTAGATCTCCTTATTTATTTGATTGGAAATGTAGAGGTATCTTGCATGATATTATTCGTCTTTTGTTTGACAAGGTTGGTTCTCTGTATCATTTACTCCTAGAAGGGGTAATCATGTTACTAATCTTCTTGCAGCAAATACTTATAAGGAGGTGTATCCTATTGGATGCATTTTACAACCAACACCCCCTTTAATGTCTCTTCTAACCTTAGACGTTCAGGAGGCCAATATAGTTGTGGACAATGCCTCTCCTTCTTCTCTTGCTAGGGATGGAGATTGATTTGTATCTTTTGTTATCTTTGTAGGACTTATTTCCCTTCCTAGTTCCTTCATATGTAGTATTTCTGCTGTTTCGCCCTGCTCCTTTTTTTTTTTGCAGTTGTATTTTGCTGCTTGGCGGTGTTTTCTGATGTTTATTTATTGTATCTGCTTATTCGGTCCTGTTATGGTAATATAAGTATCTCTCCTTTGAGCAAAAATAAAATAAAAATTGAGACTCGGCCTCATACATGAGAATCTCAGCATTCAGTTGAGCATTTGCCCAAGAGTTACTAGGTTTTGAGAAGGGATTTGGCTTTGGTGCTTTTTACCATTTGGTCCGTTGCGTCCGCTGCAGTGCCTTCACACATTGATCCTTTTTTAAAAAAAAAAAAATTAGGCAGTATGGATAATAAAAAGATAATTCAGGATACTAAGTGGTACTGAAAAAATCTTTCATGATCTTGAAAAATTATTTTATGATCTTCAAAAAATATTTCAGGATACAGACGGGTACTTAAAGAATACTTCATGATACTGGATGGTAATTAAAACATAATTCATTATCTTAAAAAATTATTTTAGGATTCAGAAAAAATATCCTAAAGCATATTTTTAGTAGCAGTTAGTCCTGAATTATTTTTTGAAGATCCTAAAATAATTTTTTTATGTACCAGTCAGTATTCTGAAAATATCCTTTGAGTACCAATCTGTATCCTGAAATATTTTTTAAAGATCATAAAATAATTTTTCAAGATCATGAAAGATTTTTTCAATACCACTTAGTATCCTGAATTATCTTTTTATTATCCATAGTGCCTAATTTTTTTTTTTTAAAGGATCAGTGTGTGAAGGCGCTGCAGCGGACCAAAGCCAAATCCTTTGAGAAGGCCTTTAATCTTTAGTCCCTTTTATACAGTGACATTTTAATATCTTATTTATGTAGAATGAATTGGTTTTGAATTTCCTATAATTTTTAAAGAAAAAAAAATACTCAAAACTATTGGAGTTTTGATTTTTTATTTATTTATAAAAAACGCAAATTTTTTGAATTATAAGTGCAAACATTAAAGGCTTGAATTATAAGCTAAATCAAACCTACGACCTCTCACTTGTAAGGAGAGGAGAGTCCATACTATTAGGTTACAAGGCATTAGTAATTATAAAAAATTCAAAATTACATCATTTTATACCCATAAAATAATAAAATGTCACTTATTTTAAAATTTTATGTAGAATTTAACCATATAAGAACAAATAGAAAAAGAAAAGGTATTACAAAAGGTAATACACATTAGCGGCCCAAGCCTGGTTTTAACAATAGTATGGATACTTCAATCTGATACGAAACTCATCACTTGGTTTCAACGAGCTTAGTCCCGAAAAGCATTGCATCGGTGAGGCATGATGCATCTTTGTAGAGACAATCATAAAATGGGTTGTATTATGATTGTCTCCTTCAACTTTTGGCTACTCAAAACTTTGTTTGATTTTCACTTTCCTAGTTTCAGTTGTTTGTTTTATTTCTAGTTTTTTTTTTTTGGACTCAATTGTAGTTGGTATTACTTCTCTTATCCTTGATTTAGAGCCTTTAGTCGCCTTGTGTTAAATCAAAATAAACTAAATTAGGCAGTGTAGGGCACAACTCGAGTCATATTCTTTTAAGGAGCCTTTTATTTAATTCTTAGACTAAATTAAGTGATAAAAACATTGAAAGGAGTTTTGAAAATGATTTTTTTTGAAATGATGGAAAACAACCTGAACTACTTTTTTTTTTTGATTTTTCTTAAGAAATAATGAATGAGGAAATTAAATTGGATTTAGGGACTGATATGATTGAATGTTCACTGAAAGTGAACCTATAGCTATCCTAGCTTGTCTAATGATATGGGAGTTAATTAATTCACGAAGTCTAATTAAAAACTCTAAACATGAAATGAGTCAAGTAATTTTTAAGAAATAATTGTCTTAAACGCTAGATAACAACTACTCCCTCCGGTCCTAATTATAAGAGCAAATTTTGGAGTTGGTTTTGGTTCTAATTATAAGAGCAAGTTTTAACTTTTGTCAATTTTTTTCCTATAATACCCCTATTTATACTTATTATTAGGAGCATTTATATATATGTGTGTGTACATATATGTATATATGTGTTTATGTGTGTCAATATATATATGTGTAGATATGTGTGTGTGTGTGTGTGTGTGTGAATACTGAATACACACGCGCACACACGTGTGTGTAGATAGATCTATATGTATACACATATATATGTTTATATAGAAATACCATTATTTCAATTGGAAAGCGTGTGGAAAGGAAATTAGATCTATATGTATACACATGGCTATATAAAAAGCAACTAATATACATATATACTAAACTAATATGTCATGGATGTCTAACGTAAGGCAAATTAGAAACACTTATAATTAGGACAACTTGTGTCATTTTAAATTTATATAAGGACATTTTAGGAAAATGAATAAAATTAACTAATTTAATCCTCTCCTTAATTCTCCCAAAATCGGTTAAATAGCTCTTATAATTAGGACCGGAGGGAGTACTTGCTAAGGCACTTTTAAAAACCACTTGGTGTGTAATTTAAATTAGGTTGATAAAACTTGCTTCCTTAATAATGAATGCTCACTATAGATCAATTAAAATAACTAACAATGTGCTAGATAAAGCAATATCAATGAGTGCAAGAGGAAACATATATAAAACCAAATCTTAAGTCATATAATTCAATTCAAACCACAATAATCTAACTAACAAAGATTATAACGCATAATCTCAGTCTCTAATCCAAATCAAAATAATTTCTAACAACGGAAAATCATTAAGTTCAAGAGAAAATTAATTGGAAAGCAAGCACTCTCCTAATTAAAGCTCTCAAACTTGAGTCATAGCATTCAAATCCAAGGAACATAAGAAAATTAGCCTCTCATGGAATTAGCAGCAACCTCAACTCGTCCAGAACACAAAGACTCCATGGAGCTATGAATAAAGTGCTGAATCAATGGAGGAAGCCAGAGCAAGTTGCTGGTTTAATGGAAGGAGTGAAAAAACGATGGAAGAGAGAGAAGGAGCTGGGAGGCAAATCTGTGTTGGTTTTTGGCAGCGAGGAGGAAGGACGTCGTCCATGGTGGCGGTGTTCTCTGTCTCCTTCCCTCCCCTAGTGCCTTCTTCTGATATTTCTGAGTTATTGAACCCTTAAAATGACAAAATCCTCTCCAAATCTATATCAGCAGGCCAAAAAATCAGGTTCAGCAGGGAAAAAAGCTAGTTTTTGGATTTTGGGTCTTTGTTGAAATTTTTGTAAGTTATGGGTACTTTTTGTAATTTTCTCTGTTTCTTTTCTGTTCTAAAAGTTACAGCTTATATTATAGAAAATTCCTCTTTTCTAATATAATTCCCAACTGGAAAAATGCAGAATTTTTTTCCGTTTCGGTCCTTATGCATGATTACTTTTTGGTCCTTCAGCTCCAACTTTCCTAAAATAACCTACAATGCAACTCAAAATTATATAGCATCATATATTTAAAGAAAATCAACCCAATTAATATCAATTGCAATATTTGTGGAAATATTAACTTTTTAAGATCTAGTTTCACATAATCATCATTAATTCAAATTCAATTAAGATCGGGTTGACCCCTTTCGGGGGGAAGCCTCTACCACCCACGCACGCTGCATTCTCACGTCTCGAATTTAAGACCCGTGGTTAAGCTAGAACAGCCCCTTACCAGCTAATCTAAACGTTTGGTGGTATTTATCACCCTCTTTTAACTATCATATTATTTATCGTTCTCTTTTTAATTAAATATCAATAATTGATATTTTATATCCATAAATTATTAGTTGTCTCCCATGATTTAAGGGGTTATCCAAATAATAAGTTAGCCCATAAATGAAGGAGTCATCATAATCATAATTCAAATTATATCTGCAAGAAGCTTAATTTCCAAGAAATATAGTTTGCCCATGATTATAATAATGCTTATATATATTAACGTTCTTAATGTAATCCATTTCATGTTCTCCATTTTGCATTGTTAGTTATCTCAATTCTTTATCTCAATATCATGGCAAGTCGGCCTTATGAACTCATTAGGGATATTGAGGATCACAGGGATACTTGGGCTATCACTGCTCAGGTTATGGACGATAACTAAAAAGACATCAATCTTTGATGAAAAGTTTGTGGTTGCAATTATCTTAAATCATTTATTTTCCTCCTTTTGTTTATCTTTTGTGCCTTGTAGTATAATAATTTTTTAATTCACATTTCTCTTTTCTATATTCCTCCATACTTGACTTTGTTAAAATCCACCTTAAACTGTAGAAAGTAGAGCTTGAACTTTCCCCAAAACAATTAGATTGTTGTGTTGAAAGAGAAATTATTGTTAAGCTTAGAGTCAAGCGAAGCAACATCAAATACTCATCCAGTAGTTTGGCACGTTTTGCAAGTTTATGAAGAGGGGGAAATTTCACAACGGTTTACATACTCAAAATTAACGATAAGAAAAGAATTTAGTTGATAGTGACACATATTGTTACTGAGTATTTAATTATATATTCATCTGTTTGTTGTTCCATTTATTCCTTGGGTCTTTTTTCCAGCCCTCCAAAGTCAAAACACATGCCTCAAGCTCCTTGATGACATTGATGTTAGTAGAAAAAGTTCAAAACGATGATAACCTTCTAATAGTTCAATTGTCAAGATCTTTAACCACTTCTTCAAAGAGAAATAAGAGAGACAACATTCTATTGGCTAATAATGGGGATGTGTGATTTTCTGATATGTCTACAACTACCTTGAGGGCTAACAAATCAATCATCAAGAACATAAAAATAGAAAAATGAGGTTTCACGTGTTGTTTTGAGTTTTTGAATGCATCATTTTAGCATTATATGTTTCAAGTCTACTTTACTTTTAATTGTATTTGGCAATTTCATGTTTTATTAAGCTATACTAATACTCCTATAGCTTGATATATGCCTTTTGGACCTGTCTATTTAAGCTTGATTTTATAATTTTGTACAACTTATTAATACCCTTTGGTTAGAATATATACACGAATCGTTAGTTATATTATATTGATGAATCATTCTTTTTTTTTTTAGTAGAAGTTATATTGATTGATAATCTATGTGTATACAATGTCTTTATTAAAATGAAATTATGTGAATATTTAATAAAAATTCATTTAGGTCAAATACGAGAACGTGTGTGGGGCACAATTCTTGACTTTTGAAATGAAAAATCGGATGCTTTAAACAAAAGGAAAGAATCACCAAAATCAACCTAAAAAAATGTAATGTGAAAACAAAAGCTAACTACAATCAAAATGTTAAAGTTAGCACTTCAAAGTAGAGCCGAGAAATCAGGTCGGCCCTTTTAGGCCCTGACCCTTCAAGGCTGGGCTTGAAAATTAGAGGAGTTTAATGAAATTGGCCCTGTAGGGCCGGCCCGTTAGGCCCTGCTAATTTTTTTAAAAAAAAATTAATAAGGAGTTGGAAGAGATGTCCCCCATTCAAATATTCATTAAAAATGAAAGTCAGCTTGCTTCTTATATTGACAACCTTCTCATCACAGGTCATAGGGTTAATCTTGTCATAGAAATATTGTATAATAGTTTAAATTTAAAACCTAGATATGCTTCTTAGGTTTTATGTGAGTTATTTGTGGACAATAGTTTGCTTTTGATTACGAATTAGTGAATGCGTTTATTTGTTGGATGATTCGTGTTGTTTGGATATTAAAAAGTCCATAGGGACCTTAGTGATATATATTCCAAACGTGAACTTACCTTATTGACAAGTGTATGTGACTATATTAATAAGTTATATAGTGGCTGTTGACAAGCTCATGTGTATTAACTAAAGTAGCTACCGTTGACAAGTGCATGTCACTTTATTGAAAAGTCATAAAGTGGTCATTGAAGAGCTCATCTATGTTAACTAAACTAACTCCTGTTGACAAGTGTATTTCACTATATTGACAAATCATAGAGTGATCATTCACAAATTGATCTATGTTAACTTAAACAACTTATGTTGACAAGTTTATATAACTATATTGCCAAGTCATAAGTGATCATTGACAAGCCCATATATATCATTGAGGTCCTTAGGGACTTTTTTTATAAAAGAATCTATACTAAAACTTTTTAATAGAGGAATTTATGCTGAGACTTTTTTGATATTTTTTTCTTGTCCTTTAGACCTAAGTGAGATTTTCCCAAAAATTAGATAGTGTGACTTATAAATAGGATTAAAAAAAAATACTACATTCAGTCCTAAATATATTATCTAGTTGATTTTTTCAGAGAGATTAAGGAAGCTAAATAAATTATTTTGTAGTATTTATATATATCGTTTTTTCTCCAAACCAATTAGTCTGAATTATAAATTGATATATAATACAATGATACTCAATATTTACTATAATTAAGTAATATATTTACTTCCTTAACCTTTAAAAAAAATTAATTGAGTCTTATATTTGGACTGAAGGAAGTATCCTTCTCTCCTTGCCTTATAAAAGGAGTATATGGCAAAAGAATAAGTTCTTCACTAGCTTTTAAGCCATTTTCTTTAGCACAAGATATTATTTCTGTTGGAGAGTTAGAATGCATTGGTTAGTTAAAACTCTATAAATAGAGAATTTGGTGTGAGATTTAGAGGTATGAAGGAGAGTCAAGTCCTCACCCAAAGAAAGAGGGTTAACATAAGTCCTTACCTCATGAACCATCAAAGGAGAAGGGTTAACATATGTCCCTACCTCATAAACTACCAAGAAATCTTGGGGTTTTAGTCATTACTTCTAAAAAATGAAGAATTCAATGTATTCATTGATAATATTTGTAAATAAGATCAGCTTATCTGCATTTTGGTTTAGCAACTTAACAATTTCCCAACAAATTATGTGTCCTTCTAGAATGGTGTGCATTTTTGTCACAACACCATTTGTAGTACCAAGTTTTTTCTTGAATCCTCACTAGTGCAAAAAAGGGCTTTAAGACCGCCTCATTTGGACCGCATCACTGACGCACCGGTCTTAAAGGTATGACCGGTGACAGTTTTGTAAATATAAAGAACTTCTTATACGAAAAAGGCTTTTAAGACCGCCTTATTTAGACTGGACTATCGATGGCCCGGTCTTAAAGGTATGACCGGTGGCACTTTTGTAAATATAAAGAACTTCTTATACCGAATCATTTTTTCATAGGTCTTATCCAGACCTGTTAAAAAAAACAACCGGTCTTAAAAATATTATTAAAAAAATTGAAATATCAATTACTTTACGGAGAAATCTTATACAGCCAGACTTATATTTTCTACACTCAAAAATAATACGGAAAAATTTAAATATAAATGTATTAAATTTTTAAGACCGAACATATATAATAGCCAGTCTTAAAAGTTAGACTTTTAAGACCGGACTTAAAATACTACGGTACTAAAGTTTAAATAAAAAATTAATTAATTTTAAGACCGGAGATACAGAAAGACAAGTCTTAAAAGTTAGACTTTTAAGACCGGACATAAAATCAGTAGGTACTAAAGTTTAAATAAAAATTAATTAATTTTAAGACCGGAGTTATAGAAAGACCGGTCTTAAAGGTTAACTTTTAAGACCGTGTATACTAATTTGTCCGGTCTTAAAAATGAGGCGCCAAATATATGTTTCTTCGCGCGGAAGCTTTTTTCACTCTCACTGAAGAACGCCTGTTCACGTTGCGAAACCCTTCCTGTTGCATTACCTCTCTTCCTCGCCCACGTACCATTAGCCTCTGTTACTCCCTCATTTGCTCAGGTATTCCTCTCTTACTGTCTTGAAAATGGACGGTGAAAACGATTCCAGTCGTGTTCTTGGAACGCTAGGTACTAGTGTGACTGATGTGGGTCAGAATGAAGCGGCACACGAATGATGGATGTATCCCTTAGTCGGAATTCTGAGACGAAGCTCGAGATTCAGTTTGATGAAAATTTGCAACCTGTCGGTCCTAATAAAAGCACATATACTAGTTTTTTCGACTGTCTAGTACGTAGCAAGGTTAGCATCTTGACAGCTGAGTGGAAAAATGTGGACCAAACCACAGTAAAGGATCCTATTTGGGACACTATCCGGCTTACATACACCGTCCCTGACTTTGAGAAGTTGAAAGACTCAACATTGTCTTATTGAGCTTATCGGTGGAGGAAGTTTAAGACCTTTCTCGCTAACACGTATATTTTTGCCGAGGTTCTTCCTAACCATAAACCCTGGGACAAGTACAAATTTATTGATGAACAAACTTGGCAACAATTTGTTCAGCTGCGGACCATTCCTGAAGCTCTGGTGAGTTTATATTTAGTTTTGTTTGCCCTTTTGTTTGCTTATTAACTTTGTGCGGATATGTGAATGTTATTGTGTTCATCTAATCCTGTTAGTTAAATGGTTTGGTGTGTGAATAGAAGTATACATTTCCTGCCTTTGTCTTGCATCAGAGGAGCATGTCATAGTTCCATGCAAGTCTGATATGTAAACTGTGTAATGGTTAGACGTTGCTGTTAGTTAATTAGTTTGTTAACTGTGTAATGGTTTCGGTGCAAGTAGTTAGTTAGTTAGTTAGTTAGTTAGTTATTCTAATATGTGTAGGAACCAGTTATGATGAATGAATGAATTGACTGAGTTGGCAGCAATTCTGCAACTCCCTTTCCTTTGTTTCTCTCAATTTCTTCTACAATGCTACATCTTCCTTAAATAAAATGTTGAAACTTGATGAAGTGAATTTGACTAATGTTTGACGTTCATATCAAGCAGAAGTTCTCTAATTTCTGTTAGTGACATGGCTGAAATTCTTAATTGATAGTTGTTTTCAATCCTGATTCACAGAAAAGAAGGGAAATAGCACAGGAGATCGGGAGAAAAAATGATTGCCCACACAGGGCTTCTCGCGGCAGATATGAAAAGGTCGAAAAAGATTTGATGGTAGCCAAGCGGAAGAGATTGGAAGATGAAGCTAAATCCAATCCTTCTACGGTAGTTGACCAACCATCTCCATTACGTCGCGAGGAGTTGTGGTTGTATATTCGGCAAAAGCCAAGCGGCGCCTACACGAGTGAACAAACTCGTGTAGTTGCTGAACGAATTGTAAGTATCGATATTGTTATGTTTTACTTACTAAACATGTTTCATTACTAAGCTTCTCGTTATCTGTATCTTACAGGAAGATCTTAAAAAGAAAGAAGCAGAGGGATCTTTTGCGTCGGACGGGAGGAATGATGTTCTGACCGTTGCGACCGGAAAACCAGATCACTCGGGGCGTGTAAGGGGGATTGGAGGACGGGTAGGCCTAAAGCAATACTTTGGTAAATCCAAACGCCACAGACAAAGTATGGTTACCCGGGAGGAGATGGATCAGACGCTTACGGCCAGAGAAGCTACATTGAGGGCAATGTTTCAAGTTGAGATGAGCAAGATGAAGGAGGAGATGGATTAGAAAATGAAGTGTCTCCTGAGCTCTTTGCCAGAGACCAATGTTCCCTTGACACCTTCAGCTGCACATATGCAGCAGAGCACTAGAGGGAGCTGCATTGTTGGACAGAGGATCGTGATAGTCATAGACGATTAGTTGCAAAAGGGACTGTCCACAACTTGGGATCAACTGTACACCACCAACAAATGGCTGATGATGAAGTCAGAGTGTCAGTTGAAGAGGTGATCATTGATGCACTTGTCCCTCTCCCAACTGATCAGCTGAAGCTTGTGAGTGATGTCAAGGGAACCTTCATCTCTTGGCCAGTGAAGCTTGTAGATGTCTCTACTCCTCCTCAAGCTCCACCACTTCCTCAAGCTCCATCCCCTCCTCAAGCTCCATCCCCTACTGCTAACTTGACGGCCAAGGAAAAAATATTCGATATGGTAGCCAACGGATATTTTAAAGATAAATTGTGGCCTATCAATGAAGTAGTAGGCCTCCCTCAGCCTGAACCGGTTTACATTGATAATGTCGATGTAAAGTTCATGCTGCTTCCTGGACATGAGGTTACTAGTCCAATTGTTTATAAGGTAAGTATCTTCTTCCTTGATTACATAATTTAAATGCATCGCTTAGCCACACATACATATATATTAATTCCCTGATTGATGTCATTCTTGTAGGTGCATGCATGATAAACTGGTTCAAGAGGGCAGAATCGATGATTTTGGATTCTTGTGCCCAGTCTATGCAAGTTCAACACCTTTGGAATTGAGACAACAGTACATATCAAAGAGGTTGTGTGAAGTGAGAAGAAAGGTGTACTTGTTTCCATACTACCAAGGGTACATATCACAATTCTTGTCGCAATTCACTTAATTCTCGCTACATATATATATCACCGAGTACTTTCTGCTTTGTGAATTTTCAGCTGCCTTGTGAACTTGGTCAGTAAGCTATATATGCTCTTATATATATTTATTGTTATTTTTAGACCCGTCGACAACCAAAACAATCGAACTTATGTGGCCTGTACGTCATGAAACACATATATGATATTGTGACAAAAGGAAAGACTAAATTCGGTGCAAAGGTAAATGTTATGGCTGAATTCGGTCTACGGTTTAATGTTACATATGAAATATGCACGTAAGTTAATTATGTTTTTGTCTTTGATGTTACAGAAGTTTGTCTGTCCTAATCCCTTTTCTGATGATGAAGTGGAGCACATATGCAATGTGTTTTGTGAATATCTAATGTAATTCAATAATAAATTTGTTTATTTTTTTGAACAATTTTTGTGCGTCCATTTTGGGTTTCTGAATGAATGGGATGGTGGATAAAGTTATTTAGTGCTTGAAATTTGAGGTACAGGCGGATGTTGTAAATGAGCCATAAGAGACTCTGAAAAGTATTCGCGACTTTTAGGAACGTATATTTGTTAAAAGTACGGTCCTAAATGTCTTCATCTATTCTAAAAAATATGTCTAGACTTTTAGGACCGTATATTTGTTAAATATCTGGTCCTAAAAGTCTTCGTCTATTCCAAAAAATATGGCTAGACTTTTAGGGCTGTATATTTGTTAAATATCCGGTCCTTTGTCTCTAAAAAATGTGGCTAGAATTTTAGGACCGTGTCTTTATTAAATAGCCGGTCCTAAAAGTCTTCGTCTAATTCTAAAGAATATGGCTAGACTTTTAGGACCGTATATTTGTTAGGAGTCAGGTCTTAAAAGTCTTCGTTTATTTTAAAAGTTTGCCGAGACTTTTAGGACCGTATATTTGTTAATTGTCCGCTCCTAAATTCAAATTTTCGTTTATTTTTAAAAATATGGCTTAACTTTTAGGACCGTTCATTTGATATATGTCCGGTCCTAATAGTCTTCCTTTAAATAGAATTGGTGACTCGGTTTCAGACAAATCATTAGGGTTCAAGACAACCGAGTTTCTGGCGTTCTTCTCAAGCTTTGTGCTTCGTTGTCCTCGTTTTTACCTCTCCTTTTTCTGAAGATCATCATCGGTGTCCCTTTTCTTTGTCCTTCTTCTTTTTGTCGGAAAAGAAGGTGATAATGAAAAGGACACTGAAAATGTTCAAAGAAGGGGAGGTCAAATCGACGACAACGATGGTTTAACCTTGAGAAGAATCGTCACTCTGTTTATTTTTAATCGAATAAGGAAAACAATATTTTTGTTTTGTTTTGTATGGTCTTAATTGTTAACTGTATTCTACAAATTTTTAATGTTGATCACCACGAAGAGGACAATGTTTTGTTTGTTTCCTTTTTGTCGGAAAAAAGAAAAGAACATAAAGACAAGTACAAGGCGATTGGGAACTAAAAATTTTATTTTATTTTTTTTTCTGCTGCCTTATGAGGCAGAAATAGTACAAAAAAAACATAAAAATATCTAATCCTCCCCATCGTTGTCGGAGGGGAGGGAAGTGTCAGAGACATCGTCATCAGAGGTATGGTATTCAACGTCATTGGCATCGAGTACCGCGTTCAGCTTGTTGTTGACGGCGTGATACACCTGAAACAGTTGGCCCAAGCGTTGGTCTATATGATCGACGCGGGCTATCAGGTGCTCCATCATCTGGTAGAATGATGGGTTGTGAGGCAACGGAGGAGGGTACGGAGGTGGTTGAGGATTTCGTCGAGAAGGAGGACCTCGTGGTGGTGGAGGAGCCATTACGGTGGAGGTTGTAGGAGGAGATGGAGATGAATGTGAAGAAAGTAAAGTAACAACGGGTTTAAATAGAGAACCCATCCTGAACAATGTGAAACGCCGGAAACATTAACGAGGAGACGCATAGTTCCTCAGAATACGAGGAGACGCCTAGTTGGGAAGTTTGTGTGGAAGCCGAAGAGACTCTCTGAATCATTCATTTCAACATAGGGTAAGGATAGACTCTACTATCTGAGTATTTTGAAAAGAATGAACTTTTAATACCGGATACTGTAAAAGATCCGTTCTTAAAAGTAATATTTTTTAACCAAAAATTCTTACTTGAATGAAAAATTGAATTGAAAAAGAAATGAGTTTTAGGACCGGATAAAAGATAAAAGCTCGGTCTTAAAAGTAATTGAATTGAAAAAAATGAGTTTTAGGACCGGATACAAGATAAAAGGTCGGTCTTAAAAGTAATTGAATTGATTTGAAAAAAATAAATGACTTTTAGGACCGGATACAATATAAAATGTCGGTCTTAAAAGTAATTGAATTGATTTGAAAAAAATAAATGACTTTTAGGATCGGATATTTATATAAATACGCTCTTAAAGTAGAAACACTAAATTCATTTGTACCAATTGACTTTATCATCACCAGATGCGTATCTCTCCTGCTCTCTGTCCTTATTAACTCCTCACACGAACTCTCTGTCCTTATTAACTCCTCACTACCTCATAACTCCTCACTACCTAGCTCTCTGCCCAACTGCTCAAAGTCTGAAACCATGGTTAGATACAAGAGAACTGCTCGTAGGGGTACTCTTACACCGAAGCTCGTGCCATGGTTAGATCGTTATACGGTGTGCCTCCTCCAGCGAGAGTGCGTCCTATTGTCGCCGAAGGGTCTCGGGTCGTTGGACCCATTATTATTTCGGATGATGAAGAGATTGCCAGCCCCCTCCAACCTTCAGACCATGCAGAGGTTCGTGCTCCCCCACTCCAACCTGTTGGCCCTAGCGCGCCTACCTCTGACCCCTCTTCGCTTTCCTCTAATGATGCATTTATTTTAAGGCTGAAGCAACTAAGACAGGAACTTGCTGATATCCGGCGGGAAATTAATACTCTTCACGCCGATATCGCCAAGCATGTTCAGTCAGATTCTTGTGGATGATAATTTTCAGCTTTTTTTTTTCTTTTATTTTTTTTTCTTGTGTACGTGCATTCTCCAGTAATGTAAGACCACATTAAGAACATAAGCTTCTGTATTTTTTTTGGCTATTCTCCAGTAATTAATTAAAGAAGCTTATTCTCCAATTTTCCTTTATTTTTTGTCCCAAAAAAATTTTTCCTTTATTTTATTCATTCACCAAGGCCGTTAAGACCGGACATTTTATAAGTAACGGGTCTAAAAAGTATTTGAATTTTAGGACCGGATGTTTTATAAAACTCCGGTCTTAAACTTAAATGACTAATAAAACTTTAGGACCGGATACTCTTAGAACTCCGGTCTTAAAAAGTTAGTTATATCTTTAGGACCGGACATTTAATAATTAACCGGTATTAATAAAATCCAAAAAGCTAAATAAGGTGTCGATGTCGCGCGAAAAATTAAATTTCCCTCTCTGAATATCTCTTGTCGCGCCGAAAGTGATTACTCAGGTTCCGACTCCGGTGTTTGTGTGTTGCTTCGTCGCTGCTTCGCGTACCTCTCTCGACAATCACTCTTTGGTTCCTTAGCTAAACGTCTATAGACGAAGCTGTAAGAGGTGTTTCGGTTATATAACTTTATTATTTTCCAGTTTATCGTTCTGGGTTTTTCATGGGTTTAACGAAATCAATGAAATGTTCTTGTGGGTATTATCTATTGTTAATGAATATTGTTTTTTGAAGATTATATTTGCACTTTAGACCTACCCAACTGACCAACAAGTGTTTTTAGATTACTCTTGCTGTCTTGCCTGCAACATCACCGTTCGTTGCCGGAGAAGTAAGACTCAGCAAACGCATTTGAATTTATATGCTACAGGTGAGTCCACAAGACCTTCATCCGTCCCATGCATTTAATTTCCTCGTCATGCATTTATTTTGGTTCTTGGATTCACTGTGATGCATTTATGACCAAAAGTGATTCTTTGTTATGCATTTAATGGGCAAGTTCCTCCGTAAAAGTGATTATTTGAGCATATACATTTGGAGTTGGCTTATTTTATATGCAAGTTTCAATTTTTTCGGATTATGTATGATCAATGATTTCCGTCTATATATAGGAATTCTACTATGGATCACAGTTGGATAAATGCTTTACGAACGAGTGTTGAATATCAGAATGGGGTGAGGGAATTTATAGAATTTGCTAAACAAAATGCCCATGATGATAGGGGAAGTTTTATTGCCCTTGTGTAGAATGTTTGACTGAGAATTGACTAAGTCACGAAGTTATACACACACATTTAATTTGTCACGGATTTTGTAAGACCTATACAGTATGGGTATGGCATGGTGAAAAAGTGCCAAGTGGGTCTCAACATGGGGAAGTGGCCTTTGATGATAATGACACGGATATGGATGATCGCATAGAGGACATTATCCGTGATGTAGGAGAAGAGGCTTTTGAGCGATCACATGCATATGGTAATATGTGCAGTGATGCAGAGACGCCGCTATACCCTGGGTGTAAAAAATACCAATTGTTGAACGTTGTATTGAAATTGGTAAGCTTGAAGGCACGTCATGGATGGAGCGACAAGAGTTTTTCAGAATTGCTTGAGGCTTTTAAGGACATGCTTCCGGATGATAAAGTGTTGCCGCATTGCTACTATGATGCTAAGAAAATACTTTGTCCACTGGGGATGGAGTACAAAAAGATCCATGCATGCCCGAATGATTGCGTACTGTATAGAAAAGAGTTTGAAGAGAAGCAGAGTTGTCCGATATGTGAAACCCCACGGTACAAGTCAGATAAGGGGCCTGCAAAAGTGTTGTGGTATCTTCCAATCATACCAAGGTTCAAGCGGTTGTTTGCGAATGAAATTGATGCAAAAAATCTGAGGTGGCATGCAGATGAGAGGATTTCGGATGGACAGCTTCGACATCCGGCCGATTCTTCTCAATGGAAGAAAATCGATCAATTATTTCCGAACTTCGGCGAAGAACCTAGGAACCTTAGGCTTGCCCTTAGCACGGATGGCATGAATCCCTATGGAAGCCTTAGCAACATACATAGTTCATGGCCTGTACTCCTGATTATTTACAACTTATCTCCTATGTTATGCATGAAATGAAAGTACATCATGTTGTCTATGTTGATTTCGGGACCAAAACAACCCGGAAATGACATAGATGTTTACCTTGAGCCCTTGATCGAAGACTTGAAGGAGTTGTGGGAAGAAGGTGTCGATGTTTTTGACTCTTTCAAGAAGGAGGTCTTTAAAATGAGAGCCATGATATTTTGTACTATAAACGACTTCCCAGCATATGGGAACTTGTCAGGGTATAGTGTTAAAGGCCATAAAGCATGTTCGGTTTGTGAAGAAGGCACACGCTACCATCAACTTCAACATGGAAGAAAGACGGTGTATCTTAGACATAGGAGATTTATAAGACGGGGCCACCCATATCGTCGATTAAAGAAGGCCTTTTTTGGTGGCCAAGAGTATGACGAAGCTCCGATGGCATTGACTGGGGAGCAAGTGTATGAAAAGGTTAAAAATATCAGTGTTATCTTCGGTAAGACTGGAAAAAGTAGAAAAGGAACAAATATATGGAAGAAGAGATCTGTATTCTTCGATCTTCCATATTGGCGCAATCTTGATGTGAGACACTGTATTGATGTCATGCATGTGGAGAAAAACGTATGTGATAGTATTGTTGGCACGCTTCTCAACATACAAGGTAGTTCGAAGGATGGTGTGAAGGCAAGATTGGATTTTCAAGCAATGGGAATACGCGAAGACTTACATCCAAGGCCATACGGGAAGAGAACTTATTGTCCCCGAGTGTTTACATGGCACAAAAGTTCCCTCGGGGTATTCTTCAAATTTTAAGAGGCTTGTCTCGATGAAGGACTTGAAATTAGTAGGCCAAAAGTCTCATGATTGTCATGTCTTGATGCAACAGCTACTCCCAGTAGCTATTCGAGGCATCGCCGAATATGATCTTCGGGTCATTTTGACTAGACTTTGTTTCTTCTTCAATGCGGTTTGTAGTAAAATTTTTGAGATTGAAAAGTTGGATGAATTGGAGAATGAAGGATATCTTATCTTGTGCCACCTTGAGAAGCTTTTTTTTCCCTTCATTTTTGACATCATGGTTCATCTAATTGTTCATCTAGTGAGGAGATAAAGTTGTGCGGCCCTATCCATTTACGGTGGATGTACCCTATTGAAAGATCTATGAAATTCCTAAAAGGGTACGTGAAAAACGCATACCGGCCGAAGCATCAATTGTTCGAAATATGTTTCGAAGAGGCCATGGAATTCTGTCAAAATTATTTGGCCAAAGTAAGACATATTGGGCTTCCAAAACGTCGCATTTGAAGGGGGTAGACGAGGGGCTTCGGTAAAGAGTGTGGATCTGATGAATTGTCACAAGTCCACTTATACATCTTGAATAATGTTGATGAAGTTCAAGCCGGCATATCTGCACATAAAGAAGGCTGTAAGGAAAGAAAACCATCGAATGACCAAACAAAGGTTGATTAGGGAGCATAACGAGAACTTTTGCAAACTGGTTCAAACAAAAGGTCGAGGGATCGAATGTGTTTCGATACAATGAAATGGTTAGCACGTGGTCCCGAGGTTGATGTCATAAGTTGGAATTCGTATGTGATCAATGGTTATACATTTTACACGAAGTCCCTAGATGATAGGAGCACAGTCCGAACGGTGGTGTTATGTTAGAGGTGAATCTATGCACTTCTCCAATTCGAAAGACAAGAGGCCTAAATTGGCGGTCATGCCATATTATGGGGTTATTGAAGAGATTTGGGAGGTGGACTATGTCAAAATTAGATTTCTCATCTTCAAATGCAAGTGGGTTAATGTCAATAATGGTGTTCGGATCGATCGGCTAGGATTTACTTTAGTCGATGTCAATAGTAGAAGTTTTGGAGATGAACCTTTTATTATGGCGAGACCATGCGAAACAAGTGTTCTATATCACCGATCAAGAAAATAAAATGTGGTCTGTAGCTCTCCAAGGAAAGAGGGTCATTGATATTGATGAGGAAAGTCATTCAAATTATGGTCTTCCGAGAGTACTCCTTTTCAAGGGGTCTACCGGACATGAACGAAGAAGATGAAGCGGATAATGAACCCGGCATAAGAAATGATCATCAAGAAAGGATATGGGAGGATATCACTTTATAAAAGAGTCAATTCATAAGGTAATATTCATATGCATAATTTTTTGAAAACTTTAAGGTTTTAACTACTATATTATATTCCTTCTATGTTCTTAATTAAACAATGTCACGCAGTCATGAATTTGTTCTTGTTTTGTTTTTGTGGCAGGATCCGATTCAAAGGGGCATATTTATAAAAGAGGATGCATGTTACGTTGTTGGGTGGGAATCAGATGAAGGCATGGTGAATAATATATTGGACATGTATGTTGATTTACGTCTTTGTATTTGTAACTCATTGTGATTGTAAGTTATCTTAGCTTATTGTATAAATTACTTTAGTTGTTGTAGTCTTAAGAGGCCACATAACTCATGGTGGATAATATTTGTATTCTTTTTCCCAATTCAATTTATTCATAATTGTTCATAGCTTGTAGCTTAAAGTATCGACTTTTATGTGTTGTTTTGGGTGGTGGATTTGTGTATATATATATGATCAGGAAGAACAGAACAGGGAAAAAATTCGGGAAAATTTAGACCGCAAATAAATAAGCCGGTCTTAAATGTTCAACTGTTAAGACCGGATGTATTTCTATGACCGGTCTTAAAGGTATTAAGCCGGTCTTAAAAGTTGGTCTTTTAAGACCGGTCTAATTATAAGTCCGGTCTAAAAGTTCAATTTTTAAGACCGGATGTATATAACATCCGGTCTTGAAAGTCGATCTTTTAACCGGGTAATTAGTCGTCAGGTCTTAGAATCCGCTATTTTTTGAACCGGATTGATCTTTGTCCGGTCTTAATATTCGGATCTTTTAAGAGCGGTCGAGTTTTTGTTCGATCTTAAAGGTTGAGTTTTAGGACCGAACAAAAAATATTTCAGATCTATTTAGTACGACTTTTAAGACCGAAGGTTTAAAATGTCCGGTCTAAAAGAAACTCTTTAAGACCGGTTTCAAGTCCGATCTTAATAGGGAGACTTTTAATACCGCCTGGAATAAGACTTGACGTGGGTCCGATCTTACGGTACCTCTTTTGTCCGGTCTTAAAAGCCTTTTTTTCCATCCAGCGTTTTGCTTACAAATCCATTTTTAAAGAACCAATGATCATACTCGTTTGACTCGTGAGACACATGATCAAAATATAATATTTTTATGGTCCTTGTATTACATTACAATAATAATAAATTCAATTTAAGCGTGCCCCGATTTTTAGTCTTCTAAGTTATTATTGTAAAAGATATTTATGACTTTTTTTTTTTTGCAAAAAAAAAAAAAAAAGAAAAGAAAATCATATACTTGTTTAGTTATATTCTCCTTCGAATCTATGGTTTCAACTTTCACATTTCTATTGTAGTTTGTAGATGTCTAAAATTTTACTCACAAATTCTTATTATAATGTGTTTCTAATTAGTGGCCTTGGGATAAATATTTGGGGGAGCCAAATGTATACATTTTTGGGTCAATTGTATAAAAAAAATCTAATTTACATAAAAAATTTATGACATATTTTTGTCTCCATGAAGGTCCGCCATTGTTTCTAATAACCTCACTCATCTTTTTAAAAAAAAGTCTATTATATTATCACCTTTTTTATCCTTATTGATCCAAAAAAAAAAACCATTATTAATTAAATAAAATTACATAATAAGATCACATTGTATTGTGTATCCATAAAATATTCTGAAAGACACACCTTATCCAATCCAACTACCAAACATTTTTTTGTTTTTATGCAACCGTCAAACCTTTTTTTTTGCTAAATATAGGTATTCTCCTATTGGAGGCAATCGTATTCAAAATACTGTCGGGCACTAAATATGAGCATATTTCCAACAATGATTCAAATCTTAATTCATCATATTGTGAGAGATTAGCCCATTTTGCTAGATTCAACCCCCGGTTGGACAACTACCAAACTTTTTTTTTTGGTTGCCCATCCGGTATCCAGAGCTTCGCCCTAACTAATCCGGATCCGACCCGCGTCGTACACCTGGCTATGGTAGGAGAGTCTCTCAGCAGGGCTTTTATGCATTCACAAGGCTCGAACTCGAGACCTTGTTTAAGTGATACAAGCCGCTTACCACTTGTGTCAACCCCTGTTAACTACCAAACTTTTTTTTTATATAACTTTTAAATCATAAAAAAATATATCTAATTAACCCTATGAGGCCAGCCAAAATCCAGCCGGCCCATTAGCCCAATTTTTATTGCAAGTTGGACCGAACCACTTAAAAGAAAAACAATGGAATTCTTTTTTTGATAACAAAATCAACTGAATTCTCTTATGAAGACTTAAAATATATCGGGCTGGGTTCCACGAATGGGTTACTCCCTCACAACATAGTAAATCAATGTTTGAATATCCATTAAGAGAAATGTTCATATTTAGTACTTGAAAATTTCCTTAACATGATTATTTTCAATAGAAGGATGCTTCTGCCTAACCTAATTCTTTTTTGATTAAAAAAACAACTTAATTGAAGCTGAAAGGGTACTATAGGTTATAGAGACTTTATTGAGACTAAGAAAGGTGAAAGCGTACTATAGGTTATAGAGACTTTATTGAAGCTGGCTATTGTCCATTGCTTTCTTGTTTACAACCTCTTTGCTGGAGGTTACTGGGCCAATACAGCTACGTTCACTCAAATGAACATTATGTAGTGAAAGTTTTGATGTTTACGTTCACTCAAATGAACATTATGTAGTGAAAGTTTTGATGTTGTCCTCTTTGGCATTTTCCTCTAATTCTATGGCCATGTCAAAGTCTACTTTTCCTTTCTTCTTCTCTGTCATTTTCATCTTTTTTCCCCCTATTTTGTTGTAAAGTAGTGTTGATATTATTTTTTTACTTTAGAAAATATACAGAATAACTCCCTTAAATCTCAATTGAAGTCTTCAAAGATTAATATGAGATTTAATTTTATTATGAAATCACCTAAATGCTCAAAATTTGAAAAATAAAATAAAATGATAACAATAGTTTAACAAGTAATAACTTTAACTTATTATATAACAACTCTCCTTAGTTTTTTTTTTTTTTTGATACAAAACGGGATGTCTCAGTTAACACCTATGGGAATATGGCACCCATTACAATCCTGACATAAGATATTGCTCTGCTCGGTAGGAGCCTGATAAATCTCATAATATCCCAAGTCCTTCTCAACGCTTTAAGAATGAATCAATATCAAAATCTCGTAGTTCAAAATATTAGTTAAAACTTAAAAGTAATAAATATGTACTATATGTATTTTTCTTTTAATTTATATCATTTTTTATAAAGAGAGTACATAAGAGATAATGAGTTAACATATATATGTTATAGAGAAATAATGAGTGACATATATTTAATGGAGGTAAAAATAAATAGAAGCAGTTTAAAATTTTAGACAAAAAGAATTTGTTCCTTATATTAAGGATCAAATTTATAAAAGATGTTGTTTATAAAAAGCACAAGAGAGGGAGTAACAATTAAGGTAGTGACAACTAATTTCAGTGAAATTTCCAAATGAATATTAATAATAAGAAAGTTTAACAAATAACAACTTTAATTTATCTAATATCAACAATAAATAATAATGATAAATAATTTCACTAAGGGCAATCAAGTCATTTCACAATTTTTTCTTCTTCAAAATATAGTCTTTAAGGATTCAAAGGAATTAAGTCATTTAGAAAGACCATATTCATACTCTCTGTTCTGGTGTAGAACACAGATTGTCTAGCCCTAAGGGGCTAGGATGTTGATGTTGATTGGGACTTGACCTAGGAGAGATTCCTAGGGCCTACGTACCCTGAAGAGGGATCAAAGTCCACGTAGTTCGAGGATTAGATGAGGCGTTTAGCCAAAGGGGTGGTCGTATGCTCGTGATGGCCGTATGTGAATAGCCTGAGCGTAGACCGTGTAGAAGATGATGTACCTTTAGGGTTAACTCGCTATATATAGAGGCTACCTTAGGTTTAGGGTTTGAACTGTGGGCTTCTATGCCTCAAAGCCCAAGTGATGTGGCGTCATATCTGTGCCATGTGGATTGCTCCTTGTTGGGCCATACAGAGAATATGGGCCTTATATAAATCCGTAATGATTGCCCCCACCGGTAGTTCAAAGTTTTGGACTGGCGGGGTGCATAATGTCCTGGATAAGTCATCCGAGGTGTTGCCCATCTCCTGACGTCTACATCGGGCTAGGACTTGTTGAGCCCATTTCCCTGTGTACGTGGTAACGTTGCAAGGTCCGATGAGTCTGGGTGACATCCTCGCGTCTCGTGACGTGCCATGTTGGCGTCCTATGGTTTGAGGACTCGTGGTGAATACCGATGTCCAAAAGGGCGACCGAGGTAATAACCTCCGAGCCCTAAGAGTGCCGCGTAAGAACCGACGACATAAGGGTCCGAGGTGGTAACCTCCGCCCTAGGAATGTCGTGGTGGGGACCGACGACATAAGGGTCCGAGGTGGTAACCTCCGGCCCTAGGAATGCCGTGGTGCTGCTTAGGGGTTGGCTCAGGGTGGCGGGGCGCCTGTGGACGAGGCAGCCCCTTCAAGCTAGAAGTTCTTTTCTTTTATTCTTCCTTTTCCTTTTGTTTCGGCGTAGGATGCCGGTTTTGTGTGTACTTTTGAACGCTTAGCCTTACGAATGGAAATTCAAGTAGCTAGTCCATTATGTACTTTTAACTTTCATGCATAGACTGCACGTAGTTAAGTTCTAGACCGGGCCAAGGTCTTTAAATAATTAGAATCCGCTTAGTACTCTTCTGGTGTCAGAAACCAGGTGTCATGAATAGGGGTGTCTAAGTATACCACGCTACGAGGTTCGGAGTCGTTATCCGGGATTTTAACCAGGGTAAGGGCAAATTGTCACATGCTCAGCCGTGGTAGTTAGGACACACTTTTGACCATGTGGACTTGATCAAGTTCCGGTATGACTATTCGCCTTCTTACTTAGGTGTCAATTTCGATGCATCAAAATATACACCACAGCTGACAATCGCAGCCTTGCGTGGTTGGTAGAGGTTACCAGGCTTGTGAGCCTCGGTGTCGGTCTACCTACTTAGCGTCATTGCCAAGCATTCTAAGTATACACCACGACTGACAATCGCAGCCTTGCGTGGTTTGTAGAATTTACCGGGCTTATGGACCTCGGTGTCAATACAAGGGCTGGTGACAGCCTCGTGTCATTTAAGGAAGTCTTGGAAGCGACCGAGTTGCAAAGCTTACGGTGGATGCTTCGCTTGATCGAAAAGCCGGTTCGATGACCCTCACACTGAGCCCTGACTTTAACTATATTAAGTGTAGCCGGGTCCGCCTTCTTTTTCTTTTGGAGGTGGACTCTATGCAGAAATTTACTCGGAGCCGGATGCTAACTATACTAGGTGTAACCTGGCTGCTTTGACTGGAGTTGGTGTAACCAGGTTTGATCCGTTCTGGGTGTCGTAACCCGAGATTCATTTGTCAAATATGGGTGTCGTAACCCTGAATTTGATCATTCAACTAGATTTGGTGGCCGTAGCCGTCTTTACCCGAGCCCGGATTTTAACCATATTTGGTGTAACCGGGTCGGGAACACGTGATGTGTGGACTTGAAGAAATCTCGCAATTAACAATCACATATAAAGAAACAAGATTTGAAAGAAAAATGGTACCTGACCTCCACGAATAAGATCTTGTATCCCGCAATTTATGCAAACTTTAGCATTGACGATGACAGTTGTCATATCAAGACAATCCAAGTTGATGCACGTATTAAGAGTAACCAAGGTCCGTTGTGTCATGACTCGGAATTCGTTTCTCCAGTTGTAGGTGTTGTAACCCTTAACTTGTTTGTCCATTATGGGTGTCGTAACCCTGGACTTGTTTATCCATTATGGTTGCCACCAAGCTCGGTAGTTTGGGTCTTCGAGCTGTCGAGATTCATTCACCGCTTCCGAGATCCCTTGAATCCGAACTTGCTTTCGTAGCAATTCGCCCGAGCTCTTGTCCAAGCTTGCATTAAACTTTCTGGTTTGCATTCATACCGGTTATTGATAACACGTTTTTCACTCAACAAATCGTTGTCCACTCTGTTGCCCCCAGCCTGGTAGTTCAGGCTTCTGAGCTGCCAGGATGTGTTACTTTCCAACTCCGGACGAGGTGCTCGCGATTGTTGGGATTCCGTGCTTGCTGACCCGAGATTCCGGGTTTATATACTTTAGACCGATATTTCAGTTTATAAACTTTAACTCCGAGATTCGGGTTGATATACTCTATCATCGAGATTAGGGTTAGATACTTTAACACCGAGATTCGGGTTATTGACTTTAACTCCGAATTTCCGGTTTATGATTTCGAAAACGGGTTTGTTTACCTCGGTTTCCCATATGTAAATGGACTTGGCAGGATTGCCGCCGCAACACGGAGCCCGAGTTTTAACCAGATTCGGTGTAATCGCGGTCCGTCTTCAAAACATTGGCAGAGCCGGGATTTTAACCGGATTCGGTGTAACCGGGGAATGCCTTTAAACCTTTTCATGGAACCGGGGTCTTAACCAGATTCGGTGTAACCGGGGTCCGTCTTCAAATTTACAGGGAGCCGGGATTTCAACCAGATTCAGTTTAACCGGGGTCCGCCTTCAAATTTACACGGAGTTGGCATCTTAACCCGATTCTACCAGATTCGGTGTACCAGGGTCCGTCTTCAAATAATTTATGCGGAGCCGGGGTTTTAACCAGATTCGGTGTAACCGGGGTCCGCCCCTTAAAATTCATGCGGAGCTGGGGTTTTAACCAAATTTGGTGTAACCGGGGTCCGCCCCTTAAAATTCATGCGGAGCCGGGGTTTTAACTAGATTTGGTATAACCAGGGTCCGCATTCTACGGCAGGGTAGCAATGACTCGAAGGAAACACATATGATGTGTGGACTCGAGGAAATATGTAATGAATAATTACATATAAAGAAATAAGATTTGAAAGAGAAAAGTACCTGCTTCCAAACTTTTTGACGTTGCAGAAATAAAATTCGCTTTTCAGTCCTCGCAAAACTTTTAGGAGTTCCACTTAGGTCCCTGTGAGAAACTTTTTAAGAGTTTCGAAAGGTCCCTGGTCAAACTTGCGTTTTGACCAGGTTTTTAGGTCAACTATAGGAGCCACAACGAGAGACAAGGAGCTGAGGTATACCCACGCCGCGAACTGGAAGAGGAGCGAGGTACTTCGGGACCTTCAACCTCCCCATTCCTCCGTCGAATGATTTGCACAAATTGTTCAAATAAATTCCTGGGCAAGGAGGTGATGATGGAAAGTTTCACTATACCCATCAAATTTCCTGAGGATCAAACCCTTAAAACTGCAGATTCGTCGCCATAATCAATGAAGCCCGCATCGAAGAACAGGTGGAACTCCGCTTCTCCCTTTTCTGGTTGCTTGTTATAAAAAAAATACGAAAGTGATTCTCGATGTTGTGGGTCTCCACCACCCTGATCAACGTTAGTCTTCAAGTTTGAGTCTCGAGACTAATGGTGACTTGGGCGATTTCAAACAGACCGACCATGAACTTCAAGCATTTGTGAGTGCTGGATCGACGAATTCATTATCTATGATCGTGATTGCCGGAGGTCTCTGTCTTGGTAGCGATCTCCTCAAATCTCCAAAAAGCCACTTTCGTCTGGACAGTAATTGTCTGGCCCTCCGTAGACGTCCGTGCTGAGACGGAGAGAACAAGTTCCAGCCATTAAAAACAGTACAGTGCTAATAATAATTGAAGGGGTTTCTAGAGTAAAGTAATTCAAACGATTTCCAATTGAAATCTAAATAGGAATAAGAAGTAACGGTGTCATTCCTTCTTCGTAGCTTTTTGATTCTCCTTCTCGATTTCCCCTGTTCACAATCTCTGATTTAGATTCAGATGCTGCGATTTCAGATCAGGATTGGTGCCGTATGAATTTAGTTCATGATTCTAGGTCACGATTGTTGCAGCACAGATCTCAGATCGCGGTTCAGGTTTCAGCCAAGAATAATAGGGGCCGTAGTCGGAGAGCCAAATCAAATCCAATTTTGTTCACAAAGCGCGTGGATGCGTCATCTTCTTGAACAAAACACCAAGTTATGGCTTCTTTGCGATAAGGATATTCGTTGAACAATTGGGCAGGAGTGAATAATCTTGGACGGAGTGAAGCGTGAAGGGGAAGAAAGTTGTGTTTTTTGGTAATGACCATCTTTGGTCGTAGGAATCGAAATTTATGGTTCCCCACGGTCGGCGCCACTGTTCTGGTGTAGAACACAGATTGTCTAGCCCTAAGGGGCTAGGATGTTGATGTTGATTGGGACTTGACCTAGGAGAGATTCCTAGGGCCTACGTACCCTGAAGAGGGATCAAAGTCCACGTAGTTCGAGGATTAGATGAGGCGTTTAGCCAAAGGGGGTGGTCGTATGCTCTGTGACGTTTGTATGTGAATAGCCGGAGCGTAGGCCGTGTAGAAGATGATGTACCTTTAGGGTTAACCCGCTATATATAGAGGCTACCTTAGGTTTAGGGTTTGAACTGTGGGCTTCTATGCCTCAAAGCCCAAGTGATGTGGCGTCATATCTGTGCCATGTGGATTGCTCCTTGTTGGGCCATACAGCAGAATATGGGCCTTATATAAATCCGTAACACTCTCATATTTTGATAGTACTTTTCTATCTTTCCTCATACCCTTATTTTGGGACAAATACACATAGGGAAACATTGTTTTATTCTGTGCTCCTATAGTCCTTATTATAAGGTATTTAGTTATTTTTAAAGAGCATTAATTATTTTTTTTCATGTATATTAAGGGTAGTGGATGAAAGTAATAATTAATATGATATTAGAGTTTAATATAATTAGTAGAGGTAATAGTAAAAATTACATAAATTTTAAAATAATTTACTAAATTAACTATTTTTATTAGTTTGTGAGAATTATTAAAGGAGTATTAAGTTATTTACATAAAGCGCCTTGATCTTGAATGGTTTCTTGGTACTTAAGTAGCTCGTACCTCAAATTTAACGCTCAAGTCAAACAATTTGCTGTCATGCTTCGTGTTGGCAGCTGGCCTCAAGGTAAATAATTATGACACGTGGAGAAACAATTACACGTGTCATGAAGAAAAGAAAAATAATAAACAAATCAAAGACACTTAAAGGTGTTGGGTTTTGGACATAATAGATAGCCTTGATGAATTAATGTCCATGTTATTTAATATCAATTTAAATAATAATAAAGTAATTATGAAATGGAGCGTTACACGTTCAGAATTTGAGAAAGTTAACCAAAGCAACTTGGTTCAGTTGGCTCATAACCAGGTACCCTTAAGTATCTAATCAGGGGTTTGATCCTTGGCGGTGTGTATGGAGAAGATTATTTGGCCAGCACCAATGCCCTTTTAAGACGACTACAGTACGAAGGAGAATTAGTCTTTGTTATCAGCGGAGGATACCTCGATTTCTAAAAAAAAAAAAAAGAATTTGAGTGCCCTTTGTAAATTTGGAGTCAGGTCTAAAGTTTTGGTGCTCATCAGATGAAATTCATGAGGATTTGGATATTTCCCTCATCCTCTTTATTTTTTTTTTTCTCCTCTTCTCATAGATATAGCTACCATTTGATTAACAAATGAATTAAGATTTTAATATTGCATTAAAATAAATAAATTTTGTATATTAAAATTCAATCTAGATAATTCACAATTGCATATTATCCAAAGATATATAAAAAATACACATCAGTCCTTAATATAAGACATATCTACGATATTTAATTAGATTAAGAAAGTTAATGAAGACATATCTACGTTGATAGAGCATCAATATGTGGTAGATTTGGAAAAGATGACAAATATAAAAAATATTATTATATTTACAACCAAGTTCCACTTGTTAAATATGTCATATAGACATCTGATAAAAAAAGATAAGAGCAAAGGGATCGAGTAATATTTTTATAATATATTAAATCTCAACCATTTATATTTTATGAAAGGATACCAATTGGATGAGTAGAGGATCCAAATCCAATCTACAGTGTCCAACTGCAGTTTTAGAAGTTCAATTTAAAATTTTAAGCTAGTTATGCATAAATAAAAAACTATTATTTCAAAAACTCACAATAAAAAACCATCTTTATTTTAGATTCTATATGTGTGAAAATAATTTTTTTATAAAATAAAAAATAAATCTACAACGTCCAAATCTAACCTAATTGATTACTACCTCCGGTCCTAATTATAAGACCTAGTTGACTTTTTTTTTTTTTTTGAGAGATTAAGGAAACTAAATAAGTTACTTAATCATTTCATATGTCGTGTATCTTTAAATTATATATTAGTTTATTAGTCAAATTAATTAGTTTGAAGGAAAAAAATAAAAATACTCTAAAATAATTTAATTAGCTTTCTTAATCTCTTCAAAAAAGTCAACTTGATCTTATAATTAGTACCAGATCAGAGGAAGTATCTTATAAAAATCTACAATTGTCCATTAAGGAAATGATAGATATGTACATGATTGAAAGCATGTTGGGATATGAATAGAAAAAGATTTGGATGAATATGGTAGGTAAGGACAAGTGTTCCAAGCAATTCATATGACAACACACCACGCACTTATAGGTTATATTGGAGCACACGTCAACACCTAAAATAAAAGGCAAAGGAATATCATAAGGGGATCATAAAAAAAATAAATTTAATCATATCTTGTGAAGCTTAAAAGTGTTTTGGCCAAAAGTATGAAAATAAGATCTTACAAAGTGGAATGCATTTGCATGCAAGCACAAGTGGCAACATATCACAATGCGACAAAAAGGAGAAAAAGACTCTGGCTGGTGATCAAGAATGAAGCCATTATTATGCACATAACTTTGAAAATATTTTTGGGTAATAGCTAATGCTTGCTAATAAGTTGTTCATGTGATTAAGATCCTAAATCAGGATTACATTGCTAGGAATGATAAGTAGGGATGCAGACATATTGTAATCAAGTGAAAAAGACATTATTGTCATTATAATTTTTAAATTGACCAAAGTGCCCACACATAAACATGGTTAAATATTAAATAATTACCCCCATTAAATAGTAAAAAATTAATTAATAATATTAAAATTGAAAAAAAAAATATTCCCTATTAAAAAATTATAGAGTAAATACCCTTTCTGGTCACTGAAAAAAAAACGTGATCCCCATTTTGGTCCCTTACAAAAAAATGTCCTTTTTAGTCCATAAAAAGGACGAATAAGGGTCGATTGGTTGACATTTTTATCCCTCACAAATTTCCAAAAGGTCCTTTTTAGTCCCTAAAAAAGAACGAATACGGGACTTTTTTTTTTATAAGGGACCAAAATGGGGTCCGTGTTTTTTGTCAGGGACCAGAAATGGTATTTACTCAAAATTATATTCCGCAGTTAAAAATATTAAAATATCCCATTAAATAATATTCCCACCATTAAATATTAAAAAATTTCCATGAACCAAACATGTATATTGCATAATATTTCCACATTAAATATTTAAAAAAATATTATGAATCCAACATTTACACTACACAAATTGAAAAAATTACTATAAACCCAACATGTACATGTGTAGTAGGGGTAATTTTGTCTCTAGCTTTATTATTCTCATATATTCTTATGTACGATGTAATCCAACCAAACGTTTTTATGTACATGCATAATCTTTTCTTAATGACAAATCATTGCAAAATTCGGAATAAAAAAATTCTAATGAGATTTTCTTTGCTTCTTTCATATTTGGTTGATGTGGTTTCTTCTTTTCTTTGATCCTGTATAATTTGCAAGTGCGCTCTCCCTCTGACCTAATACCTGAATATCTTTATTAACATTAACAATTGTAGAAATAGAGGATGAATCAACTGAGAGGGGGAGAGCTTTTTTAGTTGAAGGGCATTTTAGTATTTTTCACATTATAAGTAAAGTCAGTTCAAGCAATCTAATGGTCATGGTATTTTTGCTCTATTTTTGAAAGTTCATGGGCACTTTTACCCCTCAAAAAGGTATTTGGTGTTGGTTGCACTTTGAGAAAAAATTTATGTGTATTTTTACATCTTAACCCTTCTTTTAATGACTTCTAAGAAGTAATTTACTACCAACGAGGATTGTTTAGTGGAAGGAGTTAATTTCTTATAAAGTGGCGAACCAATGTTCAAATTCCTATCACACCGGGTTAAACTCCAAAATTCAAGGTATAACCATGTTAAGACTTCAAGGACAAAATGATTAATTTTCTCATTATATTTATTTATTTATTCAAACTCAGCCAAACTCTAATTAATAATTGTATATATGTTGAATTAAATTATTCTATCTAGATCCAAATTAATGAGGTTGAAGCAGGTGGGCTGCCTCCCCAAAAAAACTTAATTTCGTATTTGAGAGATTTAGCTGTTTGTTTAGTCTAGTTGGGCACCTTGGACAAAATTTTCAATGTGCATTTATCATTTGTCAAACTTCACTTTATAGCCAAAATAAATTCAATTTTTACACTTTAGCTTCAGGATTAAATTTTTTGTTTGCAATTTAATGAGTAATGAGTCACCGTTCCAACAAATGAAATTGAAATCCGAATAACAACGTCAAAATCATTTAATCTAAACCACCCACTAAAGATAAACTTTAAACATCATTAATTCTTTTTTCTTCTTTTTTTTTATGAGAGAACAAGGACGTGAAGAAAACTAGTGATGTACAAACAAAACGTCATTAACTTTATTATGAAATTTAATGACCTGTAGTATAACTTTTTTTTAGTTGCCTATCCGGTATCTAGAACTTCGCTCTGACTAATCCGGATCCAACCCACATCGCACACCTGGCTATGGTGGAAGAGTCTCCCAGAGGGACTTTTCTGCATTCACAATGCTCGAACTCGAGACCTTACTTAAGCGACACAAGCCGCTTACCATTTGTGCCAACCCCCGTTAGTTCCTGTAGTATAACTTTAACCCAATTGTATATACCCCATGAGAAGCTGAGAACAAATTCCATATAAGGATAAATAAAGGGTAATAAAAATATATATTCATATAAAAAATTTAAGAGAAAATTGGGAGGGAAGGTCCTCGAAAATCTCAAAATTGTATTTAAGTCTTGGGAGACTTTTTTTACAATAAATTCTAATTCCGCTGACAAGCTTAGGAGTGTCTATTGACAAGTCCAGGTGCAATCAATTGACAAGTCCATGAGCGTCTACTGACAAGTTCAAGGGTGTCCACTGACAAGTTCATAAGCGTCTATTGATAAGTCGACAATTGAAATTTATTGCAAAAAAGTCTCACAGGACTTAATTGCAATTTTGGGATTTTCAGGGACCATTTTTTTGTTTTTTTATTGTTGCTTGGGACCTAAATACAACTTTTTTCAAAAATTAATAATATGACTTAATTAGATATAAGGTAAAAAAAAAAAAATCTCTTTTTACTTTATAAATACGATGATAGGAGTATTTGTTTTGCAAAGGAAAAGCGATATATATTAATTAGGGGAAATAATATTTGAGGACCAAAATATTGAACTAATTTAATATTAGGACCAAAAGTTTGATAATATCAAAATAAGGACCAAATGTCTTTTTGAGAATTTGATACTCTTATATTCCTTGATTTGCAACTCCCTAATTTGTGAATGAGATTCGTCTATTTGTAAAAGAAAATGAAATTTTTACTTGTTAAAGATACCATTTTTCTTTAATAAAAAAATACGATAACTTCTAATGATTTGATACTCATATCTCCTAATTTGCCAATTAATGACTAATAATTTCTAAGTGAGATTCAGTTATTTATAGTATTCATGCTCCTTTATTTGCAACTTTGTTACCATTAACTTGCAGGTAAGATTCGTCTATTTATAATTAAAAAAAATAGGCAAATCAACTTATCAAAAATATTATAACTCTTAGAGCTTTGATACTCTTATTTCCTGTTTTTCAATTTTAAATCATGCATTAAGTTGTGAATCCGCCCTGGAAGTCTAGAGGGCTTTAGAAGTTTTTTCTGGTTCAATGTCACCCCAGAAATTTTTAAAATGTAGCAATATTGCCCTTTTACGGTTAAAAAGTTAACGGTCAACGTTAATTTTTTAACGGTTAAAGTCTAGTTTTTAACCGTCAATATCAATTGTTTTTAACATATTAAGTCACATTACTACATTTTAAAACTTTCAGGGTGATATTGAACTTAAAAAAACTTTTAGGGCAAAATTGCTCTAGGCCATTTAACCCTATAATCATTAATGTGTAAGCTTTGATCATGGCTGCACATGGTTTCTTCGATAAGGGCCGGGTGAATTGATTGATTCTTTGAACATTACGAATATGATCCTTATCCCAAAAATTGACCATCCAGAATCGGTTAGTCATTACCGTCCGATATTGTCAAGATCCTAGCTAACCGTTTGCGAAGTGTTTTGGATAGTTGCATATCAGAAGAGCAGAGAGCATTTATCCCCAGCCGTCTTATACAGGATAATAGCATTATTGTTCATGAGACTTTCCACTACCTCAAGAACAAAAGATTGGGGAATAAATATGAGTTAGCACTAAAGATGGATATGAACAAGGCTTATGATAGGTTAAAATGGAACTTTCTAGAGGGAATGTTGTTGAAGCTTATGTGAGAAATGGGTGCAAAGGATCATGATGAATTGTGTTTGTAGTGTCACCTTTAATGTGCAATTTTTAGGCAGGACGATCACCAGTATTATTCCGCAAGAGTGGTTTATGCCAGGGAGATCCATTATCTTCATATCTCTTTATTTCTGCCTCTGAAGCCTTATCTTCTATGATCTCCTTCCATGCTACTTGGTAATCTAATAGGTATCCACTTGGCACGCAGCAGTCCAATGTTGACCCATTGTATGTTTGCCGACGATACTATCATTCTTTTAAATGCTAATGTTAATAATTGCAATTTATTTACTGTTGTAAATCACAAGCAATTTGGAAGAATGAAGAATTGGATGATCTGAATCGTGTTTATGAACACTATTCTATAGAGTTATTCCATGACCATTAGCAAAGAGGAAGTGGTACGATCCCCAAGATTAAACAGCCCTTTTTTAGCAAGTCATGGCAACAAAACTGACAAAACTGGCCCGTACCCGTGACCCGCCCGTATAATACAAACGGGGTACGGGGCAGCCCGTACCCGTGACGGGCCCAATCTGGGCGGGTTTAATCCGGGGAAATTTTCGCGGGGCGCGGGCGGTTGGGCGGGGCGCGGGTTACTTGCTCACCCCTACTGTTAATTGTAGGCATTAAGGACCAGATTCAGAATTCTCAGATCCCCAAGTTCTACAAGGGGGAAAAAAGCAAGCAAATGATGATCTTCCACGGGAGGATTGTAGGAACAGAATTATGCCATCTGCCTTGACAATGTAAAATCTACATCAATCAAACATCCAGAAAACAGAGCTATGGACTACCTTGACAGAGAAGGCGATCTAATCGCTGTCGCTGCCTCTGAATTTGAAGTGTTTTAAAAAAAAAAAATCATGTATACGGGTAACGGGCGGGCACGGGTGCCCCGTGCCTCAACCCGTGACCCGCTCGTATAATACAAACGGGGTATGGGGCAGCCCGTACCCGTGACGGGCCCAATCTGGGCGGGTTTAATCCGGGGAAATTTTCGCGGGGCGCGGGCGGTTGGGCGGGGCGCGGGTTACTTGCTCACCCCTAATGGCAACTCTAAGAATATTCACTGGACAGCTTGGAGATCCCTCACTAGATCCAAAAAAGATGGAGGTATGGATTTCAAAGATTTTATGCACTTTAATAATGACGCCCTTTTGGATAAAACGACGTGGCGTATTTTGCAATTTCGTAACAGTTTATGGGCACGCATACTTAAGAGTGTCTATTTTCCATCTTCATCTTTTATGAATGCAGAAAAAGGCCATAAAGCGTCGTGGATCTGAGATAGTATCCTGTTAGGCCATGAATTTTTAAAGAATAATCTATGCTGGCAAGTGGGCACTATATCGAGGTTTGGAAGGATTCGCGGTTACCTGAGGCAGAGAAATTCTTGCTGCCCAAACTTTTTATTTTGATAAATAAATTTTAGGAGAGGGGTTGGGTTCACCCACGATCTAAGGGCAGGGCGAAATCTCCCTTCCTCCTAGGTGATACCGATGTTGGGTAGGGCGAGCCGTCTATTACCCTCAGGCGTTTACCTAGGCACCCAGGAGCTAGGATGTCTCCCCCAACGCCTTGACCAACTCCAGGATCGAACCCTCTCCCTTTGGTGAGAGTGTCCAACCCCTTTACCAGTTGAGCCGAGGGGTTTGCTGCCCAAACTTGATAGAGAGAAAGTGAATAGAAGTGTAGAACTGATGGGAGAGGCCTTCTATTTATAGTAGTGGGCCAATGTATTTTGGGAACTCAAAATACCCATGACAACTATCATGAGAGATCTCTCAACTTCTCTCTTGACTTTGTAAAATGAATATAAAATCAATAATTTTGATTCATTTTATAACTAACGTTGGATTATTTAAATATTATAAATTAAATTCCATATTTAATTTATATATTTAAATATGTATGTATGTGTAAAACTGATCTCATTAAGTTATTTAGTTAGTTCACGATTTAGTCAACAATCCACAATTTTCTCATCCCATTTATTAATTAACCAATTAATTAGGATTTACACTAATTTTTTAATTAATTAATCCGGCTGATCATGGGCGTATTCGGATTCAAAAATTAAACACTTTATTTGGGCTATTGCTTCTAAGGAATTGTTGTTTAGAAGCAAGTGTGTCCCAAATTCGTTCTGCCCATTATGTGTATCAGTGGTTGGAGCAGATTTTATTGCTAAAAAATGACCAGGCAATGCATGTTCAGGCTTATGTTCCTCGTGATGCTGATCAGTTCTTGCCAAATGCAGATAGGGATGGCATTGGTTGAAAACGCATAACTATGATTCTAGTATTTGCTTTTGCTTTGCTTTTAGTTCTTCTCTTATTTTTAGATTTCAGACATTTATGTTCTGTTTTGCTCATTATTATGAGGAAAATTTAAGGACGGAAAGGAATTTAGAGGACAGAAAGGAAGGGAAGGGAAGATTTTGAAAAATGAGAGAACATGGTTCGAGGGAAGATGAGTTGTTTGGTGGGAAAAAAATGGAGGGGTAGTAGTTGGTAAAGAATGAAGAAATGTCTATTTTACTCTCAAAAGTAATTAATTCAAAATAAAAAAGAATTTTTTTTTTTTGCTAAAATATATTTTTTAAAAAATATATATCAAGTTTGAACTTGTGTAAAAAAAATTCCCGCCAAGTTCGAACTTAAATTCGAACGTTCTCGCAAAGTTCGAACGTCCCGCCAAGTTTGAATTTGAGGGGTAAATTTGTCAAAAAGTGTTAACAGTGACGTGGGAAGTTGAGATCCCACTAATTTTCGTGGGATTTGATCTTCCCACATATGAGAGAAGATTGGTGGGTTCGGGGTGGCCTCAAGAAGATTGGTCTAAAATGTATACCAAACGAATGAACTTTCTAATTTTCCTTTTCCTTCTCACCGATTTCATGTACCAAACGGGCCCTAAGTTTAATTTTGAACAAAAATCAACATATGTCTAACCCATGGATTTGGCAAATCATAATCATGTGTTAACAGCGGTTAATGAAATGCTTGAGACAATAGTCTAAACTGGTTTTAATGAGGATTAACTCAAAATTACATAGGTCATAATTAAAATAATATTTAAATAAAACAGGCTTTAATCCACAAATAAATAAAATATTCAAGTAGATGGCAAACAAGCATTGAGAAGAAGATGAGGTAGAAGTGGGTGGTAAACAACTCTCCTTCTCTCTTTATCACATGCAAGATTTCGTAGTATATCAACCACACAAAATTTAGAAATAAGAAATGAGAAAAGTGAAGGTCAAATACTTAGTTGTTGTTATTTAAACTTTTGTTGTATGATTAAAGTTGTTATTTCTTAAAGAGGATTTTTTAAAACATGACGAGAGAGCTCTGCTAGGGCTTGGAGAGAGGAAAATGAGATCCGTCGCCCACTGCGGCGGAATTGTCGGAGATAGAGAGGAAGGCTTCGTCGCCCATTGCGACGAAGAATTCGAGTATCCCCTCACCTCGTGTACTGCGAGGAAGGGAGAGTGAGGACTTAATGGAGGAGGATCTGGATGTAGGGAATCGACAAAAGAGGAAAGTTAGTGGTGCGGGGGAAGATTTCACTGGCAGTGGGTCGCTGAAATCTCGAGAGGAAACCTGGATGTCCGTTGATGAGAAGGGAACTCCGACTAAATCGTATCGAGAATCGCTCTTGCAAAATGTGAGTGTGAAGACGTGCTGGTGGGAATGGGTTAGAACTGATGAAGATGACAATCTGGAGGATTATGGAGCAGATACTGATTTTGCTAAGGTGCTTAATCCAGTTGATGGTATACGATGGATTTTTTCAGATCCCCTATGTCCGGGTTTTGAATTTGAAGAAAAGGAACGAGAACGATTAATGAAGCCATTTAGCAGGACACTGGTGGTAAAGTTCCTAGGGAGACAATTATCCTATGGATTCATGCTAAAGAAACTGAGACAGCTCTAGGAACGCAAAGGAAGCATCGAGGTATTTGATTGTGAGAATCACTTTTATCTAGTTAATTTTCAGCACATGGATGATTACATGGAGGCCTTAGTTGGTGGTCCATGGGTGATAGCGGATGCCTACCTAAACGTAGCCCGCTAGAGGCCTGAGTTTAAGCCGAAAAATGAGCAAATTGAATCTGTTGTGGCCTGGGTAAGACTTCCTGATCTACCTGCTCCTTTGTTTGATAAGAAGTTCTTGCTGAACCTTGGGAATTCAATAGGTAAAGCTATTCGTTTAGATATCCATACGGCGCAAAGGCTAGGGGAAAATTCGCATGTTTGTGTGTGGAGTTGGACCTTACAAAGCCTCTGGTCCCTGAATTTAATGTAGAGGGACATATATTGAGTGTGGAGTATGAAAGCTTGGGGACATTATGTAGTAAATGTGGGCGGGTTAGGCATAATTAGAAGGACTATGAGGATTTCCACAAGAAAAGCAACGAGGGTGGTATGGATATTGAAGAAAAGGGTGATCAAATGGTAAAAGGAGATGATAATGGTGGTGATGGGGGAAAGTGGAAGATTGTACAATGGGGGAGACGACCGAGGAAAGGAGTAGCTGTAAGCAAAGAAGTACAGGGAGGATCCCAATTTGTTGTGCTTAACGGCAAACCAGAGGATGTGGATCAGCCACTAGGTGAGAAAGATATGCAAAAAGAAATAAGTCATGAAGCAAGAACAGGATGGGGACAACATGAGGTATCGCCTAAATTGCAAAGGAAACCAGAAAAGGCTGGTAGCAGAGGTAGTAGTAAGAAGGGGGTGGAACGAGCAGGATCTAGTGGTATGGAAAGAAGCTCACAAGAGGGACGGAAGGAGTGGGTTGTAAAGGTCAAAAAGGGCAAGTTAGGGCCCAAAGTGGGCTGGTAACTAGTGGCCGAAAGGAAAAACAGTATGCCTGCTAAAGTGTTGGGACTGATAAAGTGTAGACTAAGAGCTTGGAGGTAAGCATGGAGGAGGAGTACCGTATGCCTGCTCTTGCGGACTAAGGTAGTTTCCTACTATTTTTCATCCTTTAATAGTTTGATAATGATGAAGCTATTAGTATGGAACAGTAGGGGAGCAGCTAGCAAGGGATTTGCAGCTGTTGTAAAAGATATGAAGTTTAGATATAATTTGGACCTAGTTGTAATTTTGGAGCCTCAGGTTAGTGGAAGTCAGGCTAGCAGAATTATTAAGAATTGGGGGTTTAAGCACTATGTTAGATTGGAAGCTGAGGAGTTTTTCGGTGGTATATGGCTAGTATGGTCGAGAGATGATCTAACTGTGAATGTGATTGTGCAAAAAGAGCAGTTTATTCATTGTAGGCTTTATCTGAATGGTGTGGAAATGTTGTTTTCTGCTGTTTAAGACAGCCCCTATGAACAAAAGCGAAGAGGACTATGGGAGGACTTCCACGAGATAGCAAAGAATGTTATGGAACCGTAGCTTATTGCTGGAGACTTCAATGAAATTAAAACGCCTTTGGAGCAAAAAGGTGGTGGTAGAGTGAGTGAAACAAGATGTAGATGTTTTAATGAATGGATCCCAAGAGTGTGATCTCATTGATATTGATGCAAAGGGACCTTTTTATACATGGAAAGGACCAAAATGGGAAGGGCTGGATAGAGTATATAAGAGGCTTGATAGATGTTTGTGTAATATACAGTGGATTGAAAAATTTGAAAATGCTGAAGTGCAAGTTAGTCCGAGACTGTGCTCTGATCATCACCCTCTTCTTATCAAGTTGGAGGTTGAGAATCAGGTGTATAAAAAGAGGAGTTTCCACTATGAAGCCATGTGGCAATTGCATGAGAATTTTGAGGAAGTAATGAGGCAAGGTTGGAGTGGGAATGATGAAGCACATGTCAAGTTAGCCACCTTACAACAAGACCTTACAAAATGGAACAAGGATGTTTTCGGGCATGTTGCTGGTAGGAAACATAGATTATTGAACTGGCTGAATGGAATTCAATGTTCTATAGAGCACGGAAATAATCCTTTTTTAATCAGACTAGAAGCTGAATTAGAAGAGGAACTAATGAGTACTCTAAGACAAGAAGAAATCCTTTGGTTTCAAAAATCAAGGGGTAGATGGTTGGAGGAGGGAGACCGAAACACAAGGTTCTACCACACCAAAACTCTGGTTCGAAGAAGACGAAACAAAATTAAAATGCTACAAAACAACAACTGTGAGTGGGTTGAGAATGAAGAAACCATTGCAAATATGTTTTAAAACTTCGATTATAACTTGTTCAGTGAAGAGAATGAAAGCAGAGAGTGGTTCTGTACAAATCAACAATGGGGGGAAGTAGATATAGAAACGAAAAGACGAGTTGGCAGGGATGTGCATGATGAGGAGGTGAGGAGAGTTTTTTTCCAAATGAAAGGATTCAAAGCACCAGGAGGAGATGGCTTCCCTGTAATCTTCTATCAACAAAATTGGAAGGTTGTAGGGCTGGAGGTAACTAAATTCATAAAGGAGCTGTGGTGGTGCCCGGAGAGGATAGGGGAAGTTAACGACACATTGTTGGTGCTCATCCCTAAAGTAGATCAACCAGAATTGGTAAGTCAATTCAGACCTATAGCCTTGTGTAATGTCATATATAAAGGGTTATCTAAGTTGCTTGTTAATAGATTAAAGCCCTTAATGGATAGATTGGTATCTCCACACCAAACTAGCTTTGTGCCTAGGAGAAGTATACATGACAATATCATAATTGCGAAAGAAGTGGTGCACTCTATGAATAGACTAAAAAGTAAAAAAGGCTATATGGTTGTAAAGATAGATTTGGAAAAAGCCTATGATAGGATGTCTTGGGAATTTATTGGTAAGGTGTTAGATAAAGTTGGGCTAGCTGCCCAGTTGAAAAATGTTGTTATGGGTTGTATGCGATCGGCTAGCATGTCGATTTTATGGAATGGATGCAAAAGAGAGGGGTTTGAGCCGACTAGGAGCTTGAGGCAAGGTGACCCTCTCTCTCCATATTTGTTTGTATCGGGAATGGAAAACTATCCCACCTTATCTCTGATTCTGTTAGTAGTGGAAAATGGCAAACTTTGAGGTTAGGGAGAAATGGAACTGAAGTATCCCATCTTTTATTTGCTGATGACTTGTTGTTGACCTGTGAAGTGAATATGGACCAAATATGTTCTGTTATGGAGGTCTTAGATAAGTTTGGGGCTGCATCTAGTCAGAAAGTTAATAATAATAAAACTAGTATTTTTTTTCTCACCAAATGTTGAGTGAAGGCTGCAGAGTGAAATATGTACATACTCAGGGTTTAAGAAGTTAGACGACTTGGGGAAATACCTTGGAGCTTACATGTTTAGGGGAGAAGTAGTAGAAGTCATTTTCAGCACTTATTAGACAAAATGCAAAATAAATTGAGTAGCTGGAAAAGACAAACACTGCCCTTAGCTGGGAGATTACCGTTGGTTCAGGCAGTTACGAATCAACTGGCAGTATTCACTATGCAACATGCTCGGCTTCCTCCTGGAGTTAGACTGCAAATGGTGAAGTTACAAAGGGATTTCGTATGGCAGCGGGAAGAGGCGAAAAGACCAATTCATGCTGTAAGTTGGGATACGATTTGTACAGAAAAAATGAATGGTGGTTTGGGTTTGAGAGAGCTGGAGACGATGAATGAAGCCTTGTTGGGTAGAGTAGCGTGGAATATCATATCTAAGCCATTAAGTCTATGTTCTAACGTGCTGATTGGGAAGTATGGTAGACAATGTGTGCTTAACAAGGAATGTATAGCAAAGAACGCTGACTCTGAAATATAGAGAAGCATAAATAGATTATGGCCAAAACTTATAACTAATATGGAACGATAAATGGCGAAAAGGTTAGTTTATGGAACGATAAATGGATTGAGGGAGGAAGAAGGTTGGGTGATATGTGCTCTAAAATTTTATCAGAGAATGAAGGGCTGATCACGGTGAAGGAGATGGTAGGGGCTGACGGTGGATGGAATTTAGGGAGGATTGGAGGAAAATTAAATGAGGAAGGCAGCAAGCTCCTGATGGCTACCTTGCCTCCAGTAACTCGTGGTAAAGAGGATAGTGTTAGGTGGGGGGAAATCTGAAAAGCATTTATGTGGGATCCGAAATGTACCATAATCTGAGAAAGGAGGTAGATAAGGGAGAAAGGGAGTGGAATGTATTGTGGAGATGGCGGGGACCGAAGCGAATACAAATTTTTCTTTGGCTAGCAATGCATGGTTAGCTCCTAACCAGTGAAAGAAAATGCAAGCTAATGGGGGGTGCACCTGGCTGATATAAGTGTCGGGATCAATGTGAAAGTTTAATGTATGTCATGAGGGACTCTGGTGTGGTACGAGAGCTGTGGTTAGAATTATGGGATGGTAGAGTGGCGCCTGAGTTTATGAACAAACAAGGACTAGAATGGTTTAGGTGGAATTTGAATTATCCACGAAAGGAGTGGAGGCTCATCTTTGGTGTGACTTGCTAGCTTTTGTGGTCTTGGAGGAATAAATCCTGTTTTGAAGAGGGCTTTGAAATGCCAATGAACAGAGGTTGGATAGTGGCATGGCACGTTCGTGAGATTAAAAGAGCAAGGTTTGAGTTCGGAAAAGTGTGTTGGGCAAGAGAGGGAATGATGGGTGCCACCGCTGGAAGGATGGATTAAAATCAATGAGCTTCTAGGGGGAAGGAAGGTTTGGCTGAATGTGGGGGTGTATTGCGAGGGAATGATGGACGCTGGATTGAAGGCTTCTCACGGAAATTGGGATCTTGTTCAACCTTTAATGCTGAGCTATGGGCTGTATTATTAGGTTTAGAGCTAGCATAGAGCAGAAAAATAGATAACATTGTGCTGGAGAGTGACTCAACTTCTGTGGTGTTGAAGCTATAACAGATGCAGATTGATGAGGATGCTGAATCGAGGATGCTAGTGGCAGTCCGTGATGCGATGAAAAAGTTCTCTAGGTTGATAGTTTCACATGTGCATAGAGAAGGTAACATTTGTGCAGATGCGCTTGCTGGTTCTAGTTTTCTGCAGGAGGATGAACATGTTATATTTGATAGTCCTCCGATGATAGTTAGAAAGTTTTTGTACAGAGATTTTGTGGGTGTGTCATACCCACGTTTGTGTCTTAATCCAGGAATGAGCATGGGCTGAATGCCCCGTTTATTACCAAAACAAAAAAAGTTGTTATTTCTTAAAGAGGAAGTAGTTACTCATCTTCAAGCCACTACTAACATCTAAAACCAAAACTTTACCTTCTAGAATACTAGTTGTCCCATTCTAAGTTTTTGTTGCGGTTTCATATAATTAAAAGTTGCTCACTCCGATCCTAATTATGGCAACATTTTTGTAATATAAATTATACTGCAAAAGTGCTTTTATAATTAGGACCGGGGTAGTATTATTTTTGAAGTAGAGTAATCATTAACATCAATATAACGTCTTTTCAATAATTCTCCTAGGATATTAAGAGAATTATGCCATTTCGTGGTCAAATATGATATTAGCATACTTTGGAGTTATTTTTGCATCATTTTTCCTATTTTAAATTGTTAAAACTATACAAACTTCAAATTTAAAGATGGGAAAGTTCCAGAAAAATACAATTAAAAATGGAAAAAGATAAATTGTTGCTGCGAATTTATCAAATTTTAAGTCAAAACTGAATTAGGTATCTAGGATTTCCAATTTTGAATAAATGACCAAAATGCCCAAAATTGAGGGCACAAGTTTCAAGGGTCAATAACAACATCTGTATTTATGTTAACATCATATTTTACATTAATGACTTTACTTTTATGTTTGACAACGTCATATCCCAAAAACCAGAGATAATTTTGAGGGCACAAGTTTCAAGGGTCAATAAAAACATCTGTATCTATATTAACAACATCATACTTTACATTAATGACTTTACTTTCATGTTTGACAACTTCATATCTCAAAAACCAAGGATAACTTTGGGGGAACAAGTTTCAAGTGTTAATAAAAATATATGTATCTATATTAACAACATCATATTTTACATTAACGACTTTACTTTGATGTTTGACAATTTCATATTCTAAAAATCAGGAGTAATTTTGAGGGCACAAGTTTCAGGGGTCAATAACAATATCTATATTTGTTGGTCAAAATCCTTTTATGGCAAGTTAACCAGTCGAACAAGTAATAAAGTAAAGAGTAGAGTATCGTCCTACAGAGATTAAGATACCAATTTATTCTGCTAGTTAATGATCGAAAGTTGCGTGATGGTATAATATGAATGGTTGGTTTGACTATTAATTCTAATAAACTAAATAAAACAGTTGATCGAGAATACAAATGAGATGACCAGATTTTAAAACAGGCAAAGCTTAGACTTCCTCTTAAGTTGCATTAATCCCTCATATTGCACCTATCGCATTGCTACAACTATCAGCTGCACAGCTTCTGCAATGCTACAACAAACTACCTATCGCAATGTTATTCAGTTCACCCACTACTTATTTATATAGAAGCTTCTGCAATCCTGTAAATATGCTCCTTACTCTACTTCTCCCATATTCCTATGCAGATTTTCATGCTTAGAACGTTGGTAAAACCTTAATGTATTGGCTATATGAGGTAAACATATTCTTGCAACTTACAATTTAGATTGAGCTCTGCACAAGCTCGCCTAGCACATACTACTTAACAGAAGTCTAACCTTAACTTCCCTCCAGTAAGCTAAGGTCATTACTCTTGCCTGTTAGTGGCCAACTAACAAACAAGACCAACATTAATATCACAATTAAGAAAACTGAATTTATTGAATTAAAACTAACAATATGGGTTCATATTACAACTTAAGGATCTGTCCTTGCTCAGCCAACAAAGTTTGGTTCATGATTGACAAGAAGAACACAATTGAAACAAATGAAATATGATCCATGAAAAATAGAAAAGAAAAGCTAAAACAAAGAAAATCGTCGAAGTGTTCAACAACACAAGGAACGTCTGTCATGCAACGCCTTTGCACCTTCTTCGATTCCGCCTAACTTCTGTCACAATTGGCCTCTTTCTCGAGCTCTCAGCAGAACTCTGATATACTCTCTGTTGATTTGATTCTGCATACCTTTCTAGGTTTATTCGTCTTTCCTTTTATAGTCAGGATCTTCTCACCGTACGTCTAGTGAGTTGGGCTTTCAAATTCTGTTAGGCCTGCCTCCCCAGATTCAGTTGATTGGTTCTCTTTTAATTTTGTGGGATTCTATAGAGCTTTCTTCCAATTCTCTGTGCTCTTTATTTCCGTCTCCATCAAGTTAACCGCCGTTTAGACGTTCAACTCAATTACCTGTAGTTATCTTCTGAAATATTCTCAAGAAAAGATCAGCGTATAGCAGAGTATCACATATTATTACTTATGATACTATAGCATTAACACAACATTGAAATGCTAGTTTAGACTAGACACTTACGATGATGTAGCATCACATCAGCATTAACATGCACTTCCAAAATACATCAAATTAAGTCCATTTTCTGCCTATATGCGAAATAACTTATAAAATGCAAAATTTTAGCTCAACAAATCTCTATTTCCACATGTGTATGGATTTATTCATAATCCATCATATCAAACACATTTAAGCTCATAAACAACATGCAAAACATTCACCACACAGTGGAAACATATAGCAGAAATATGACTTGTCAGTATCTATATTAATAACATCATATTTTACATTAACGACTTGACTTTTATGTTTCACAACTTCATATCCCAAAAATTAGGCATAATTTTGAGGGCACAAGTGTCAGGGGGTTAATAACAACATCTGTATCTATATTAACAATATCAGATTGTACACTAACGACACCACTTTCATGTTTCACAACTTAATTAAGGGCAATTTATTCATTTAGTCCGAATTGAAAATCTCAAATTCCTACTTCAGTTATGACCTGGTATTTGATAAATTTACAACACCAATTTGTGTTTTCCCATTTTTTATTGTATTTTTCTGGAATTTTTCCTTTTATGATTGAGTTAAATTAAATTACAATTATAGGAACTAATTTGTATTAAATCAAAATTTAAGGACTAAATTTTAATTGAATCAAAATTGTAGATACTGTACTAAATTAAAGTTTGAGAACTTAGATTGAATTAAGTCTCTCTTTTTTTTCTTTTCTTTTTTGCCAACGTAACTTTAGTTAAGTCAAAGTTATAGGACCAAATAACAAATTTTTGATTTTTTTTGGAAACTTTATAATAAATCCCTATTTGATTTGATTTGATTTGATTTTTTGCTAAGAAGGACCTAAATTTATTTTAAAGACCCTAGGTCCTTTAGGGCATTATATGAATGAGAATGAAATGACTAAAATGCCTACACCACACTACCATATTACTTAGATGCTCTTGCACTCTTTTCCCTTGCATCACTGATCACCTGTTGCCATTCATCCTCTCTCTCACGTCATCGGTTGCCTCTCACTCAAAAGTCACACCGCCTTCTCCTTACTCATGATTGATATCGATGACAACAACCTCCTCCATAATTGTGGTTCAGCCTCCTTCGAAGACAACAATGGCTTTCAACGAGATAACGATGGTTTCTTCGGCCTTTGATCTAATCTAGAATATATTAACCTTCTCCTCCATTTCTTCTTCTCCTTTGCAATCATCTTTCACTATCCTTAATTTGTAGCTGCCACTCATGAACCCCTATTCGAGCTACTAATTTGCAAATATAGATCACTTTGAGTTCATTTCTAGAGGTATGGGTGCGAGTGGCCATAAATTTTAAGAAATAGGAAACTTGGGGGATAAATTTTTTTTTCTCAAACATAAGGGAGCCCATTTGCATAATAGAGAACCTATTTGCACATTATGGCTTAATTTTGGGACATATGGGAAGATGTTGGTACCTTGGGAAGATGATTTGCATACAACGGAAGTTAAGTTGCACATAGGGAAAATGAATTGTACATAGGGAAAATGTACTGCACATAGAGAATAGAGAAGATTGTTTAAATACAAGGGAAGATCGTTTGCATTAAGGGAAGATTGTTTGCAGAAAGCATAAATTGAACATTATGGGATAATTTTGGGACACAAAGGAAGGCCTTTGCACATAGGAAGATGAATTGCATATAGTGGAAGTTAAGCCGCACATAGGGAAGATAAATTACATGTAGAGAAGATACATTGTATATAGGGAAGATTGTTTGCAAACAAGGGAAGACTATTTGCACTAAAGAAAGATCATTTGCACAAAGCATAATCTACACATTATGGCTTAATTTTGAAACTCAAGGGAAGATGGATGGCATATAATGGAAGTTAAGTTGCAGATAAAGAATATAAATTGCACGTAAGGAAGATTATTTGCACACAAGGAAGATCGTCTACATTAAGGGAATATTGTTTGTACAAAACCTAATTTACATAATATGACTTAAGTTTGAGACACAAGGGAAGACATTTGCACATATGAAAGATGAATTTCATATAACGGAAGTTAAGTTACACATATGGAAAATTTATTACATAATGGAATGTATATTGCACAAAGGGAAGAATGGTAGGTAGGGAATATTGTTTGCACATATAATAATTTGCACATTCTTGCTTAATTTTGTAACACAAAGAAAGATGTTTGTACATAGGAAAGATATACTGCATGGGGTAAATATTTTTATTAAAAGACAATTTAGTCATTTAATATTTATATTTATTCACCCTAAAGGATCAAAATCTTTAAAAAAAACTTTAAGGTACCATTTAGCAATAAACTTCCCTCTCTCTCCCTCTTTTTACTGCCACAAGTAGAGTTGTGAATCAGGATTGGCCCAGCTCTACAGAGCCCGGGGTAAGAAAAACATCTGCTTTTCAAAGCTTGGCCTAAGAGTACAAGGGCTAGGACTGGCCCTACAAGACCTGAAAGTTACTATTCCAAATTGTAACTATTTTTTCTTCACTTTTTTTTGAAGAAATATAATTAGTAAATTACAACAATTAAAGTTCTAATTTATCAAATAAATGTTGTCAACATTAGCATCTAAACAACATGAATCATCCAAAAAATAAACACATTCACTAATTCGCAATCAAAAGCAAACTATTGTCCACAAATAACTCACATAAAACATAAGAAGCATACCACTAAGCAACATTAGTACGGTGACTATTATTGTTATCTTCTTCCCTACTATCATCATTTTTAAAGACATTTGATTATGCTTCACTTTGAGTAGTACGCTCTGCTTCATGAGTAAGAATATCATGAATTTCTTCTCCCGTGTCATGAATACATTCATAATCTTTATCTGTAACAAATAATATACCAAATCATAAAATTAAAGTATAGTTATTATGTATTTGTACTTAAATGAAAAAATAACTCTTTAACAAATGCAATATATATAAAAATTAGTAAATAATTACCATCATATGTGAATCTATACATCCAAAAAATTAAAGACATTTGATTATGCTTCACTTTGAGTAGTACGCTCTGCTTCATGAGTAAGAATATCATGAATTTCTTCTCCCGTGTCATGAATACATTCATAATCTTTATCTGTAACAAATAATATACCAAATCATAAAATTAAAGTATAGTTATTATGTATTTGTACTTAAATGAAAAAATAACTCTTTAACAAATGCAATATATATAAAAATTAGTAAATAATTACCATCATATGTGAATCTATACATCCAAAAAATTAAAAATTAAAAGGGCTTGCAGGGCCGGCCCGAGGCCCTACAAGGTCAATTTAATTTAAATCCTCTAATTTTTAAACCCGGTTCTTAAAGGGTCAGGACTTAAAAGGGCCGATCCGATCGACTCAACCCGATTTCCTGACTCTACCATATATTTTTTTAAGCAATTTCTCCATTTTTTTTATATGGTTCCCATTGGGGCATTGCTGGCCGATCTTGTGGTACCATTTCGAACCGACAAATTTGGACCGATTACATTGTAAGAACCAGATAAATTCAAAATCATGACGACTTTTGATTACTTTTTGCCTGTCATTTCATCTTGTTGTGACATTTCATTAAGTACAAACGCATGATATTTACATTCACAGAGCCTCTGTCCAAAACTTGTCGCCATGAGTCAACCACAAATACAAAATTTATTTATTTATTTTAAGTTAAAATATTTGATTTATCAAAGCATTTTCACCCTCAGCAACAAGCCAATACCTTTTTTTTTTTTGTTTATTTAACTCAGAAAAACAAAATTAAAGAAAAAATTATGAAAGATATTGCAGGTGTTTTTTTTTTCGGAGGAAAAGATATTTATTGATCGACAATTTTGAAGGCTAAATCGAGTAAAGACAGCAAATTTCTTGATCTCTTCAAGGCTTCTCCACTTTGGAAAATGACGGCGCGATTTTATAATAATAGGAAGAAGGTAGATTTGAAGAAGAAAGAGTGTGTGAGAAAGAAGGGGCGAGATTTCGTGTGATCTTCGGTTCACAAAAATATAGAGACAAGAAAGATCCTGATCGGAAAAAAAGGATATATATAGCATCGTAGCTGCAGGCAGGAAGGAGGGGATCACAAAACATGGAGGAGTTGTTGTTTCTGTAGCAGAGTATTCAGCAAGCTTTTTGTACTCGGTGACCCCGAGAGAGAGAGTAAAACCATTTTCTTACCCGATCTTGTAATTTTTTTGCTTTTCATTTCTCTCTTCTTTCTCTCTCTGTGAGTGTGGTGTGCAATACATTTCCAAATCTAAGCAGCCTCTCACATCACAGCTGTATCATCACCAAACTGCACTGGCAGATTTTTTTTCTTTCTTCTTCTTCGTCTTCTTCTTCAGATTTTGGCTTCTCTAGCTGCCAATCCTTTTAACTTGGAAGATCTACTTGGTTTTGTTGACCTGGTTGGAGTAGCCGTTGGGTTGGGTTGATATCTGGGAAATCCAAGCATCGTTCTGCGGTGGTTAGGGCTTGTGCGTTGCCATGACGGGCTGGCGTGAGGGGATGTCCTCTGATAATATTAAGGGCCTTTGGCTTGCTCTCTCGTCTAGCGTCTTTATCGGTGGTAGCTTTATTGTCAAGAAGAAGGGGTTGAAGAAGGCGGGGGCTAGTGGAATCAGGGCAGGTATGTTTTCTCAAATCTTCATTGATTCTAGACCTATGGGCCTTCGTTCTGGAATTTAGCGGATATTGAAGTAAATATGGGTGCAGCTGAGCTATAATGCGATTAGGTCTAGTCGGTTGTGCGTGAATTGGGTTGGCTACTGGAGATTTCTCTCGCTCTTAGGTCTGATCATGGATCAGATGGAAGTAGTGGAGGGATAGTGATCTTGCTATTCGACAAGTGGGTTGTATTGACATTTTTGCGATTATTAGTAGTTTAGTGATTTGATAAGCCTTTTTATATGTGGTTTCAACTGGCTGTTATTTGTAATGGATGGATCATGTGATTAATCTCAGACTCAGAAATTAGGTGCTAAAATTCCTTTATTTGCCAGTTTGCCTCATGTTTGTCGGCTGCTATTGGTATATCTAGTTCATTATGGAAATTTGGTTCATTGGATGTGAGATCTGCGCTGAAATAGTCTAACATCTAAAGGTTTTCATTTCTATTTAATTTCATATGATAGGAGTTTAAAGTGGATGAATTGTTTTGTTGAATTTCTTATGTGCTTCTGCTATCTGAACGCACAAATGCTTCAATCATGCGGATTGGGAGGTGTTACTGTTAAAACTTTTGGCTTTACTAGTTGCAAAACACGTGTATGTCTCTAGGTTTTTTCGCTTGCTGTAAGGATGCATATCATATGATTTGTATCTACGTTAGCACTTTGCTTATGCTTTGTAATATTGGTTGAACATCTTTGCATCGCAATTTTGGTCCGTAGTTACTGACTTGCTAAGTAATCCCATTTGACAGGAAGTGGAGGCTATTCGTACTTATATGAGCCACTTTGGTGGGTGGGCATGATAACAAGTGAGTTTGTACATGATTCTATTTGGTCATGGATTGGCTATTAATTGTGTGCTGGACTTTTTAATTTTGATGTTTTAATGACAATAGTTCATATGATTCTTGTGATCTTTTGGGAACCAAACTATGTTGAGAAAATAGGATCGTGAAATGTTTAGCAAATATATTACCAATTCTCTGGAAAGTTGTTGTAAAATGAGCATAAAAGTTGGGAGGACTCTTTGCACAGTGTCCATATCTACAGACTCCTATATTATTTACCTTGGATGCATTACCAGTAACTACTTACTAATGCCCGAGTACTATCTAATCACTTATTGCTACCCAGATTTCCTCAACATCCATTTGGTTGCTTTGTTTTGTACCCTAAGAAATATTATGGAGCTGCTGCTCTTATATGAACTCATGAGGAAGATAGAAGATTGATTCTTGCTTGATGATTGATTTGGAACCTTTGATAGCTATCAACCTCAGTGAAGCCAAATCTATCATGGCTAAGGGGTATGTCATACTGAAGCTCTGCAAGATGAGAAGATGAGAAGGTGGACTGCTTCAAGATATGGGTGGGAATGGTGGAATAATTTAAAAATAGAGTGATATTGCTACTTGCTAATTATCTTTAAAGTGGATGGAGATGGCAGTGCAGCTACTAGACTTTTGAAATGTTTTGAATTCCTTGAAGAACCTTTAACAAACTCAGATACTGTCAATTTCCGCTGATCAGTTAATTATTTTAATTGGCTGTAGTTAATTATATTAGTTGAAATTTCTATTATAACAGGCGTTTGCAATTTTGACAGTGATTGTTGGAGAAATCGCCAATTTTGCAGCTTATGCATTTGCTCCGGCTATATTGGTGACCCCACTTGGTGCACTCAGCATTATTATCAGGCATGAAAAAAGCTAGCTTCATATGATGCCTCACTTCTAGGTGGTAAATGCTGATTGTTTTGTTTTATTGCAGTGCTGCACTCGCTCATATTATTTTAAGAGAAAAGTTACATGTATTTGGCATTCTTGGTTGTGTCTTGTGCGTTGTGGGTTCTACAACAATTGTCCTCCACGCACCTCAAGAACAACAAATTAACTCGGTGATAGAAGTATGGAATCTTGCTATGGAGCCTGGTAATGGAATTCCTGCCTGAAATAGTAATCTCTTGATCTATAATATCTTACTTATTATTTCATACTGAGAAATCTTTATTTTGGCAGCGTTTCTCATTTATGCAACCATCATTCTAATAGCTGTCTTAATTCTCATTTTCCACTACGTTCCACTATATGGGCAGACACACATTATGGTTTACATCGGTGTTTGTTCCCTTGTAGGTTCTATAACGGTATGTCTCATCCTCTGATTTTCAAAGTTTCTAGTATTCTTTTCTTTCCCCTTGATATATCATTTCTTGGTGTTTTTATTCTTAAGCTATTCTTTGCCAGGTCATGAGTGTTAAGGCGCTTGGAATTGCTATAAAATTAACTCTGTCTGGGATGAATCAACTACTTTTTCCCCAAACTTGGGCGTTCACTCTAGTTGTGGCTGTTTGTATTCTTACCCAAATGAATTATTTAAACATGGTAATTTGAATTTTTTTTTTTCGTGTTAATTTCCAGATTTCATATATAGATTTTGTCATAAATGGTTTCTTCAACTTTCTCTAGAGACTTATCCCTATTATGTACTTTGAATTTGTTCATGCTTTTTTTTATTATTTCTTTCAATGCTTTTTCCACACTTTGCATATGTATCCTTTTCTGTTTTGTTTTGGTTAGAGGAAAAGCCTGTCTCTGGAAGTTGATTTTCTTCTCATCTGCAACCTTGAGGTCTTTGAATGATTTTCTTTGATTGATTTTGAAATTTATTTTTCTCAACTTAACCAGTGAAAGAACTGATTTATGCTACTGCCTAGTGTGTAAGAAATTGAATTTAAAAGAAAAATAGATGGAGTGATAGTTTGTTTCAAGGTGATATAGGAAACTGCAAAAACTTAATAAAACATGGGCAAGTAGGTTTAAATACATGGAAGAAGTTTCTATTTTGTTTCTCACTTGGTTTGGAATCCTTTTTTCTGACTTTATTTGACTAACCACTTAAGCAAATTTCATCCTTTCACCTAGATACCATGCATCAGAGTGTTAAAATGGATTTCAAACTCATCATAAATAGGTGCGGGTTGATTGGTTTTGGCCCAGTGCATAGAAAATTGGGTCAGGGTGAGTCAGAACTTATTGTGTTTCAAACTCTTGATGGAAAAGTAGGTGCTGGATGTTCTTGTTACTACTATTAATATAAATACTGTTAAATACTCCCTCTAGTCTTAAATATAGGACAAAGTTTGTAGTGCAATTTGCACTACAAACTTTGTACTATATTTAAGACTAGAGGGAGTATTTAACAGTATTTATATTGCACTACAAACTTTGTACTATATTTATTTAGGGCCGGAGGGAGTAATTAAATAATGCTATTACTTCTATCTATTATTGTCTCTATTCTCTTTTTTAGTTTTTGAATGCTTGTGCTTTCTGGCTGTTTTCTCTTGTGATAAATTCAATTGGTGAATTCAGGCACTGGATACCTTCAACACCGCAGTGGTATCTCCAATATATTATGTTATGTTCACGTCGTTAACCATTGTGGCTAGTGTTATAATGTTTAAGGTGAGTATTCTCTGCTAACTTGTTATTTTTGGGTTCAATAACTTGATTGACCACTTTTCTATTGAAGGATCTTATCCAATGGTTATGAAAGGGTGAGAATATTAGGTTGGGAAGTATATGTAAATATAAAAATCTTCTTAAAAAACTTTAATATATGCTGTTTACGAAGGCATTGAATACAAATAATTGACAAGTTTGACTTGCTTTGTCTGTTTACTGTCCAGTTGAGATGACTTATACTTTATCTAACTTTTGAATTCACATCAGGACTGGGATGGACAAAGTCCAACACAAGTTGTCACAGAGATGTGTGGATTTGTGACGATACTTTCTGGAACTTTTCTTCTTCACAAAACTAAGGATATGGTTGATGGTATGGTTTGTCAATCTTTTAGCTTTATCTTCGTTTTCTTTTTCTTTTTTCTGGGGTAATCTTTTATCTTCAATCTTTAATCACCAATAAAGTTGTCCTAAGGACAAAAAGACTCGTTGATGTGGATGTGATTTAATTTACACCCTCTTGTTCACGGGTGTACTCAAGTCAAGTCTAACTTGACCTTTTAATCAGGCTGAAATTTATGATCAAGCTCTCAATCCTTTGATAAATAAACCAAATCATACAATTCGCAGACATAATAGCATCTACATATACTGGTTAAATTAATTAAAAAGGGAAAAATACAGAATCCCCTTAATTGCCTGGTCACTTAAAATAGCTCTTGAACCTTCAAAATCGGCAGTTGTTTTTATGAATTTTCACATTCCAACAAATAGGTTGTTCGATCTTCCCTATACTAACAAGAACTCGTTTGGGCATTCCCATAATTTACATGTTAGCATGGGGCAAATGGAAGTTTTCCATATCAGTTATGGCATGTCTGGGGTGGTAATGAGTTAACATTGATATAACAACAAAAGCAAGCCTTATCCTTCTAGATGAAGTCAGCCACATAAATCATATTGATGTCCCTGAGCTCTATCAATTATTGAATTTACACTGATAGGAAGGAAATAGACAAAAGGATCTATGTTTGAATGTGAAACCATGTAAGAGAGATAGCAAGTTATCAAAACCATTCATGTTATATATCATGTATGCTCTATTAAGTTTGACTCATTTACTTCAACAAGTTCAATATGTCACTCAGGTTTATTCTTTTTATAATCTATTTATCTAAAAACAATCATTTTAAGATTTCGATTCAAACAAGTCTAGTTCATATGCATTAACGGTCTGCTTTTTGTATGCATCCTCTCAAACATCTTTAAATAATCCTTTGTTCCTTAATATAAGGTTCATTTATCTAATTTGAATAGATTAAGGAAGCTAAATAAATTACTTAATTATAACATATATGACATACTCTCTCTAAAATACTTTATTTGTAACATTATATTATATGTCAGTTTCTAAGTTATGCAAATTAGCTTGGAGATAAATGATAAATAGAAGATATAATGAAAAAATATCTTACATTTAGGACTAAAATCCACTTCCAAACTAGGTCCTACATTTAGAATTGGAGAGTACACTTAGATGTGGGTTTCACAGTGTTGCATGGAATTTGAAGTGAGGTGTGAATAGTGTGGCTTTTCATAAATCACATATATGTTGATAATGTGCAGGTTCACCACCAACTTTGCCTGTCAAACTTCCCAAGCATTCAGAAGATGACTTTGGTAATGGTGAGGGGATTCCCCTAAGACGGCAGGAATCCTTAAGAGCAACATGATATAAACATATTCTTTTTTGACATGCCATTGCATGCAATTCTCTCGTATACTTTTGTCTCTTGGGGAGGACCTTGTGAAGGTCACTGTATTTGAGCAAGAATTTTCCATCTCCACATCATCATATATTCATTTTCTGATGACAGTTGGGATATGGAGGGATGCGATTAATCCTGTCATTGTTCTTTTGCCTTCCCTAACGATAATTGATGTAGCCTTGTACACCTCTCTCTCTAAGCTCCACACATCAGAAGACAGTCCAATGTAATTTCTTGCTCCCTGATTATTGTTAAAATCCATGTAGCTCTGCAGCAAATATTGGAAATGTTGTTTATATTCTTATATACATACCCTCTTTGCAATCATTTGCGAGGAGTCAATTGAGACACACAAAATAGGTTTGTTAATTGAGTTTTTAGTTGTTCCTTGTATCTCTTATCTATGTATCTAGCTTTTCTATTGTTTTTTGAGATTGTGAGAAGCTTTTCAATTGTTTTCAACTCCAGCATTTGCACTTATGCATATTCATTCATTTAGTGAGTGAGAAAGTACTTTTTATTCCCTGTTAAAACTTAGTTGTTCGCTCCCCTTTTTTTAGGGGGAAAAACAAAAAACAGGTGAATGAAAGTATATCACCAAAATATGCAAAATTTCAAACTGATCTTGTGATAGTGTAAATAGGCATTCAGCACCTAGTGCTATTTCCTGGTGCATTCTACACCTGATATTATTTTCCTGGTGCACCAGCCCCTCCTGTTATTATTTTGTCAGTTACATTTAGCATTTTAATTTTATTAATGGTTTAGGGTGCTAAATGCAATATAAAGTATAGACTATAATGAAGTTAAGTTTTTTTTATTCAACAAAGTTTTTTCATGAAAAAAATCCCTCTGCCATTAGTGCTCTGACCATTAGAGCTTCGACAGTGACAATTAGAGAATTTTTGGGGTTGGGGTCGTTAAGTTAGAATTTGATCCTACCATCTTTTGATTTTGAAAAATTATATCCTTATTAAGTCATTTAATAATATTTTGCAAAATATTAGATAAGAATAACTGTCATGTCATGTATAAAAAAAGAATAACTACCATGTTTCAAAATACATGAAATAACTAGTTTACTTTCGTAATTAACAGCTTTATTTATATGAAATGACAACTAAACTTTTTGTTTAGTGATAACTGACAACTACTAACAATAGTTGTTATCATATTATATAATCAAAGTTACTATTTGTTAAAGAGAATTAATCTTTTATTAAAAAACGTAGAAATTAAATTCCAAGGTAGGAGTTATCACCAATGAAGGTTTTATTGCCATTTTGTTCAAGTTATTAATGGTTAAAGTAAATAAGTCATTTCATACATTTTAAAAGATTAGTAGTTTTTCTTGTATAATATTTTGCATAATATTATTAAAGGGCTTTTGTGAGCCAATGATGATAACATTTTTGTTTTGGGTAAGCGAAAGGTGATTTGATCGTATCCCACCTAATCATCTCAACCTGAAGATTACGAAAAAATTGCATTGAAGTTTCAAATAAAATAAAATATGATTCAAAGGTCTATTGAAATCTCCAATTTACAGTGAAGTTTTATGGAACAGTTAGGTAATATATTTCAATTGTGAAAAGACGGTAATACCCTTAATGAACAAAGAAAAAGGCAAACACAACCCAATTTTTAATTATGTTTTACTAAAACGTGTCCTCACACTTCATCTCTCTCACGTCACTCTTCCCCTTTCTTCCTCACCGCACCACTCTCACTGTTTTACTACCCCTTCATAATTCATAATTCATAATTGGAGCCCTTCATAATTCATAATTGGAGATTTCAAGGGACTTTTTGGGTGTACTTTGTCTTGCTTGAGACTATCTAAGCAGCGTCAAAGCTCCAATGGCCGTGGCTAGTGACCAAAGCTCTAAATCATTGTAAGGATTATGTCATTTTGTAATATACCATTTTGAAGTTTATGTATTTTAGTGGTACACTAGTACAATGATACGTGTAAGTCATTCTCTTGTGGGGAAAGCAGAGAATAAAAGAAAAGGAGCCAGATTTTTAATTTTAAAGTATTTATGCTGAAAATTGCATTAAGGATAAAAATAATTTCTTTCACTTTCAGAAAAATTGTAACTTCTTTCACTTTTACTCTAAGTATTTAGTGCCATTTGTTTAATGAAATCTCGTCAGTACCAAATCATGTTTTGTAGTTTATACATTTCTTGGTTGAGTTTACATTGTCATGTTGAATCATTGCATCTCCAAAACAAGTGAAGATTCCACTCTCTCTCTCTCTCTCTCTCTCTTTTTCCGATTCTCGAATATCTCATCAAGTGTTGACTTTGGTATTGAAAGAATCAAGTTTATAGTTCTGAAGCATTCAAAATACTAAAATAAAAGGATTTCTAGGGTCGGAAGACAATTTTCAATAAAATATTATGGATAAAATACGTGATTAATTTATTTGTTGGCTTCCTAACATTTACTCTATCATTTATAAATTTATAACAAAAAGAAATGGATGCATGAACAAAACATATACCATTTTGGTCCTATTTACAAGTCATTTTTTACCACGAAATTTAGTCCAATTTCAATGTAGTAAATAAGATTGTGACAATTTTATCCATATTAATTGTAACAATGAAAATAGAAAATAGAGAAAGAAAAAATAGTTAAAAAAATACCTATTCATAAATGAGGGCAAAGTTGAAAATAACCTTTTAATCATTGAGTTAACTATCTCATTAATTTATGTAATTTAATTAAAAATGACTTATAAATAGGACCAAAGTGGTATGTTATTATAAATAGAGTTTATAACAATTTATTATCATCTTATAATTTCCTCAATTATATTCCTTTGGACTTTAATATTAATATTTGATGACATAATACGTACAAGTATGTGAAATTTCCTATTGAAAAAATGTCTCACACTTACGAGTGTCTCTTCATAATTTGGTTTGATTTATTTACAAGCATTTGACCAATACAATCTAACTAAAAAACTCTCTGAAGTGAAAGTAATCAATTTCATCTCTCATCAATTATAAGAAATCTTGAAGCAGTACAAAACAGCTATCCTTTAGTCTTTTGCTTCAAAAGTCCGGAAAGGGAACCACAATGTGTTGATTTATAGTCGCATTTCTCACAGCAAGACTCCAACTTTTGAATGACTTGAAGGCATCTGCATAGAATGAAAGCAGCCAGTACTGAGCAGAAGCTAAGTTAATGGAAGTTCAGTATGTCAAAGCCAGAACAAAAGGAATGGGTTGTTGCTTTCATATAGGGAAAATTAATCTTTTGGTTCCTATCATTTTGACTCGGTTATGACCTAGTTCTCAAACTTTGACTTGGTATAACTCAATTTTTATAGTTTTAAGAAACTAAAGTTTTAAATGGTTAAACCTATCGAATTTGAATTGCATCAAATTAAAGTTCAGGAACTGTATTGCATCGAGTCAAAGTTCAGGGTTTGAGTTCCAACCGAATCAAAACTATCAGAATTGAACTGCATTGAGTTCAAATATAGTGATTAAGTTATAACAAAGTCAAAACTACAAAGACAAAGAGATTAATTTTCCTTTAAAATTTCATAAAATGAAACTTGTATTTATATTATGGCGACATAAATAACCTATTAGCACACTGAAGGGTGGATTGATGAACCCTAACTTTCAAAGCTAAATAGAACAATCAGACTGTCCCATAGTTGTAAAGACCTTCATGTGACAGGCTTAGCAAATTATGCAATTCACTCATGACTTGGAGAAGAAAATGAGACCAGCTGTTCCAAACTTCACACTACTGGCAAGTTAAGAAAGCAGCTTAAAGGAATGCTGAATAGTAAAAGAAACTTGCTACTTTATGTATTTGCTATCAGATACTCTAATACAGTAACTTGAACATTTTGTAATTTTAACTCAACACTACATAATTGACCTTTCACAAAAGATTTTCAACTTCCCCTGCTGATAAGTTAAGAAAGCTTCCAAAAGAATGTTGCACAGTGAAAGAAACTTGCTACTTTCAGGCCTTCCATAATCTATTGCACAGAAGATTCAATTACTTCAACATGGCATATACTACTTTTGGCCAAATATAAAGGGCGTATACAAGTCGGAGCCTAAGAGGATTTATTTGGAGAAAAATTTGGTTAAAATCTTTAGGTAATCACATTCTGGTTCTCTAGTTAAAAATAAAACGAGTTCCTTTTACAACTAAGCATTGCATGACTAATTTGCCTTTATCCTGCAAGATGATGCATACTAAAACCTTTAATATCTTCAAAGAACCTCAAGGCCCAAGCAGTCATCAACTCATCATACCGCACACCATCTATGAAGTATGGAAATGCTTAAATTGCATTCCTGGAGCATAAGGAAACATTGAATTGTCGAAATGGAGATCACTCAGAAGGAAAATAGATCTCTCCTGGTATTGTCTGACTTCCTAGTGAACAAAGTCATGCAAGCATGTCCATCCATGGAACAGAACGAAGCTAGCCCTTAAATCGCACCAGAATGCTTTCCCTTGTTATTCTTGGTCCTTGGCAAGATCTCTTTTTCTTCTACATATCATTGAATTTTTTGCCGTTTTATTCTTAACCCTACTGAGATGTGATTTTATTAAGAGTTCAAGCATTTATCCCCAATTAACGAGGGTTCCTGCTCCCCCCAATCCCATCCCTTTTACTGTAAAAGGAAAAATAACAACAGAGACAATTATGTTCCGTCAACATATTCCATTCTTTGTTCTTTATTCATTTTGCACATCGAGTAAGAGACAAACAGCTCAAATAAAAGAGTTATGTTGCAGATTATTTTCCAGGAGGAAGAAAGTTCATTTTTATATGCTTTGAGCAAGTTATTCCATACTGCACACCACTTGGTTTAAAGCAATAAAACTACAACTTTGCATCTTTTAGTGCAATAGGCTATGAAAGTCATGCACCTAACTCATTATGACCAGGAAAAATTGATGAACTTACTGATGTTCTGCCATTATAAGCAAAAGCATAACATAGAGAAAAGACTAGGTGGCATACAAATGTGTCCCAATGCCTTCAAGATAATGTCAACAACTAATAGAGGTCCCAAACCAAGAAAACTAGATAAGCAGGACACGATTATCATTGTAAACAGAGTAAGAAGCCAACAGGAAACTTTCATTTCAAGCATCTAAAACGAAAGAGGCTTCCATGTCAAAACTAAATGACAACCTCAAGCAATCATCATAGTGTCCATCATCTGTATGGGCCAATACAATTAAAATTGGCCACACCAGACATTATAGTGGTAGTGCAAAACGAGAAGGATTGACCTACAAACATATATTATGGGGCACTCTCAGGTTGCAGCAAGAGTGAAATGCAAGAACTACATGCCTTAAAATGTTGTATGGTTAATGTTAAGACTGCTCAAAAGGCTTGCAATCGCTTCTGATAGTCTCCAACTTTCCATTAATCAGAACCCTGTCTTACAAACAAAATACAAGGACCATGCAATCCATGGCACAGGAGATCTCAGGTTTAGTCCTTAACTACTCTTTAAGTGCTATAAATTTCATATGCAGATATCTTAGTGAAAAGATGGTTATGCACATTGAAAACAGGTATAACAACAACAACAACAAACCGCTTCTCACTATGTGGGGTCGGTTGCATGGAACACAAAACACTATTGTGTTATATCAATAACCAAATCTTTGGATAAATGGTTAAAAACAAGCATAAGACTGAAAAAAAAAAAAAAATTGATTATGGTGAAGATCTATTATATTCTGTAAACAAGTTATTGCATTTTACTAATCTGTCTGCAAGTTGCTTCATTTTCTACACCAATCAGAGGCTCAGAGCCCAGACACAGACATATAATGGAAGTAACAATATAAGGTTTTATCATTACACAAGATGGAAGACGAATAACCAGAGTGATGAAAAGGAACTACCACCATTTAGCCCTGTTTTTTATTTTAAAAAAATTAATATTATTAGTCAAATGGCCAGCACTATCATCAACTCCGCCAAGATCATTGTACATTTGTTTCATTAACCCCACAAAATTCAGCATCAAGAGCTAGAACTATATATCACCATCCAAGTACAACAGCAAGAAACTCATTAAATGTAGACAAATATTAACGATGCTAAACGAGCCTCCTTGCTTGATTTATCATCTCCTCAGAGGACTAAAATGTAGAACGAGGATTTCCATACATAGTTCATCAGAGAAAGCTCCACAAAACATCACTAATCTGAGAAATTATTGACATATCCAACTGCAGCTAACAACGGTAAAAGTCGCAGGACAAAGAAATGTCAAAAAAAAAAAAAAACCCCAAAAACGCTCAACAAACAAAACATAGATAATCCAAAACCAAAATGCTAATCAACGAAGGCCAAAAAAGTAAACGAGAAAACCATCTCACGACTTGTAATCAAACATGTTCAAGTAATTTCTGAGGAATCAAACAAAAATTTTAATGGTCGACATTCAATCAGATTTCAAGATTGAAATAAAGAAAAAGAACGGAAAAACAAGGTACCTTTGAGACATGAAGTTGTTCTTGGAGAGACAAGCTTGAATGTCGCAAGCCTCTTTCTTGCAGGGCTCTTTGCTTGGTTGAGGCATGTTTTGGGAATCAGTACAGCTTCAATGTATAACAGCTATGAATGGCGGCCTTCGCTGGCTCCGATGATGCTGTGATTGTAGTCGTCGATGGCGGGGGAAGCCAAAGAAAACGACGTCGTGTAGTGGGAGGCTGGCAGGTATACGAGGGAAAGGAAAGGCGGTGAGTCGTTGTTCTGGTTCTGGAAGTTGGAGACTTTTTCGAGCCATCTCGTGCCGTGGCCAGATTCTCCACGCTATTCACAAGTATCCGGTTCGGGAAGTGGGTTCCACCGATTCTATGGGGGTGGGGTGTAAACCCAAAAAAAAAAACAAAGAACAGAGAACAAAAAAATCCAACCAAAGTAATTTTTTTTTTTAAAAAAAAAAAAAAATCCTCTCATAGCAGGCTCTTGGGGGACCGGTTGGATGCTAGTTATGGACGTCTTTGGCTTCAATTGGCGAAGGGGTCAGACTTTCTCACCTAAAGGAATAAAGGAAGGGGGTTCGATCTTGGAGTTGGTCAAAAAGTTGGGGGATGATCTTAGGCTTCTATAAAGTAGTGGAAACGCTGGGAAGAGGTTGAGGTATGTGTACTCTCTAACCCAGTATGCTCTGTGAACTGGGCTCTAAGTGCCCTGCCCTTAGACTGTGGCCGAGCCCAACCCCTTTCCTAAAAACTTCTTATAAAAAAAAATGGTTTGCCATGTGAATGATTGGCTCATTCAATTAAACTCATGTCTTATTGGTAATAGTTTTTGTTAATTACTTATAAACACAGTAAAATTTAGAAAGTTTATATGTATATAATTCAAATATTGAGAGTTATATGCGTACAAAAATACATGTTAAAGTTATGGGGTCATGTAGCTCAACTGACATCAAACACCTCTCTTAAAGTATTCTTAAGCGTAAAGTTATGAGTTCGAACTCTTTGTAAAAGGTATAATGAGGACCCAACTATATAAGTTATGATAATGTATGTATGTGTAAATCAAAGGGTATATGATTGATAGTTACAATGAGGTTTATAAGTTACAAAAAAAAAAAAAAAAAAAACTTTTATACAAAATGACAAATGACTTTGGCAAAAAAAAACATGACATATGATAAGTTGATAACCGGAATGATCTTTATGCTAAAATTTGAAAAATAAAAAAGTGGAGCACGTATTTCCTTTCAAAATTGGTGTGAGTTAGAGGATTATTTATATAAAGTACAAAGTTGATGTGAGTATTGTGTATTTTGTGTAATTTAGTCCTTTTCTTTTTGTTAGGTGTAGTGCCAGGTATCCTTTTTTTTCCCCTAAGAACAAATCATGTTGAAAGTACTATTGGAAATTAAACATGGGGACATGGAAAAGTTTGGCTTTTATGATTTTCAAAAAACATTTTCGGCTCGAAAAAAGTTTAAAAGATGTCAAGGAATCCATTTCTTTGATTAATACCCCTATAAGGGGGAGTTGGGCCTGTGTTTGAATTATGGGCTTTCAATTTCTCAAAAACCAAATGACAATATCAAAAAAACAAAAAAATTAGAGTTAGATGCCTATACAAACGAGTTGGGTCTATTAGAAAGGGCTAGTTTCTCACAAAATAGTGAATTGAGGTTTGAATACCTGCTGAGAGAAGTGTCCACATCTAATGTGCGACAATGTCTCGAATCGGATTGGCTTTAATAGTGCCTTTGCTTAAAAAAAAAGAGTCAGGTGCCCACTTTTTAGTTATGAAAATGCCTTGAATATAATTTGCTTTCAAATTGAAGGATACCTGCGCCTAGGAAAAAAAAGGATTACGGGAAATTTTTCCCTTAGAAGTATTAAAAAAGGGGTAAATTTAACCTGGTTGGTAATTCAATTAATTTTGACCATTAGTTGACCAAATATGCTAATTCAGCAATTCACATGTCATGTTTGTTAAGATACAAATTTGTCTCGAAAAATTTAAATCTAGCTTTGAAAACATGAAGTAGATTGCACATAGACTTTTAGGGCAAATTTGCACCTTAACAAAAATGACATGGATAACATGTACACCACTAGCTCAACATATTTGATCAACTAATGATCAAAATTAATTGAGATAAAAGCAAGGGAAAAATTGGACCTTGAAAAAATTACAGGGAAATTTCTGCTTAACCAAAAAAAAAAAATCATGAGTTGGGCCACAAATAAATTGGTGCCTTTTTTTACATTTTGCACACAAAAAATAAATAAAGGGTTTTTAAAAAGCAGGGGCTTCAAATTTTGAGCTTTATTATTTGTTATTTCTGAAAATATAGGGGGAATGCCAGCCTTATATACAGTTACCCTCTCAATTTTATATATAACCAAAACTAAACCAATCTGAAAATGAGTAGAATCGGAAAGCTTTTTTTTTTTTTTTACCTATCCGTTATTCAGAGCTTCGCCCTGACTAATCCGGATCTAACCTGCATCATGCATCTGGCTTTGGTGGGAGAGTCTCCCAACGGGGTTTTTCTGCATTCACAAGGCTTGAACTCGAGTCCTTACTTAAGTGACATAAGCCGCTTACCACTTGTGTCAACCCCCGTTGGTTCGGAAAGCTTTTTTTTTTTTTGATATAAAAATTTTAGGAAAGGGTTGGACTCACCCACAATCCAAGGGCAGAGCGAAATCTCTCTTCCTTCTAGGTGAAACCAATGTTGGGCAGGGCGAGCCGTCTATTATCCTCAGGCATTTACCTAGGCACTCAGGAGCAAGGATGCCTCCCCCAGCGCCTTAAATAACTCTAAGATCAAACCCCCTCCTTTTATTGAAAGTGTCCGACCCCTTTGCCAACTGAACCAAGACAAGGGTAAAGCATTATTAATTGCATTTGAAAATATATTTGCTGCTTCCGAACTCTCGGCCCAAAAGAGCCCGCACTGAAGCATGACACATTGGAGAGACAACGTCATTATAGGTGTTATGGGCTTGTCTGTGTTCGTTTTAACTGGTCAAAGTCCATGTTTTTTGTTTTTTCTGTTTGTTTGAGTCATGCGTTTATTTTCGGAGTTGTAAGGTCCCCTTAGTGATTCCCTCCAATTTTATATTTATGTATGAAGCCCAATTTTATGTATGCTTTTTATTGTTTTTATATTAAAAAAATTGTCTTTTAAAAGAATAAATAAAAGTATCATTTTATAAACAAATAAGAAAATATATTAGCTTATATTTAAGACCAAAAAGTTTTAGTAGATATTGCTTTTATATGAAGACCGAGAGATTATGTTGCCCCTCGCAACTTAGACCCTGTTTGGATCAAAGAAAAGGTAGGAATGGAAAGGAATTGAATGGAATGGGAAATTTTTTGCTTCAATATGTTTGGTTCGCACTGGAAAAAAAAAATAGGTTGATATAAAATTTTTTGTTTCGTTGAAAGAAAAGAAAGTAGAAAAATAAGGCAAAATACCATTTTACCCCTAAAAAAATATTATTTTAAATAACACCACACGCATTCACAAATAAGGCAAAGAGAGATTGACACAGTGTGTGTGCGTCAGTGCACACTCAATTGAGTGTGCACTCTCATGCACACTCCCACACTGGAGTGTGCATGAGTGCACACTCAATTGAGTGTGCATTCATGCAGTGCACACTGGAGTGTTCACTCATGCACACTCCAGTGTGTGTGAGAGTGAGAGTGTGCACTCACGCACACTCTGCACTTCTTTTCCTTCGACCGCCGCGATTCTCTTTTATTTTTGTCACCTCTCGTCCGTTTGACGGATTCGCTACGACAAAGACAAAGAGGCCATAGTCGGCGGCTTCTTCTTCCTCCTTCAACAATGTTTTCCGACATCACTCTCTTCTCTCTCTTCCTCTCGTCTGACGGATTTGCAGCAACAAAGAGGCTACCGTCGGCGGCTTCTTCTTCCTCCTTCATTTACTAGCGTCACTCTCTTCTCTCTGATCTCTTCCTTTCCCTGACGTCACTCTCTTCCTCTCCCCCTGTCATCACTCTCTTCGCTCTCTACCATGCCATGTGATGAGGGAAAATTGGACTTTACTCCATTTTTAGAGGTGTTGGAAAATGGCTTCCCACCATATTTGGTGGGAACCCATTTTCATTTAAAGTGGGAGAATGGAGTGTGGCGGGAAAATGTTTTCCAAGGAAAATTTGAACCAAACGGCTGCCGCCACTGGAAAATGCCAATTTTCCTTTTCCCTCCCCTGATTTTCTTCGATCCAAATGGGGCCTTATATAGTTATGTGTTTGGTTGGAATAGTGATTGAAGTTTCCAAAAGTAACTTTTCAATCGTGATTTATAATATATGAGATAAATATGTGAGAAAAGATTTGTCTAGATTTGCGTAAATAAATACTTTTGGAGTGTCCAAAAATGATTCAAAACAAGTAAACTCGGACAAAAAAACACCTAAGATTCCTTATCTTGGACTAAAATCAATATCTAAATTAAATCTATTCCGGAAAGTGGTTTAAAGTGTGACTCAAGACTCAGTTTATTGTTTATTAGCCTATCCATGAATTTTTAGAATAAAATATTTTGCATCGGCTCAAGTGTGAGAACAGGATCTTCTCCTCATACTTTTTCTCCTTTTATCTCATTAGTTTATCTGTGTCATTGATTGGAAAAAAGAAAGAGATATTAAAGTGATATTATGATTGATTGGACATATATGATTTAAAGATGATGAGGGATAATGAGAAAAAGATTAGAAGAGAAACCCTCAAGCATGTGAGCTGACAACCTTCAATTGCGACGTTGAGCTCCATGAAAGCTTCAAAATATTATTTTTATATTTGTGTCATTTGTTTTTGAAGTTCAAATTGATTGGCTTAATTGTCATTTCGTCATCGAGCTTTGTGTTTGTTAGAATATAAGGGAATAGTTGATTAGTTGGTTAAAGCCCATTCTATATAAAGGGCTTAATCATTGTGGTTTAGGTGTGTTGGGTGTGGAGCCCTCACCAAAGGTGTAGAGTGTGGAGCTCTCACAACATTAGAGAGAGGTTAATTTGAGTCTCTCTCTCTAGAGAGGGAAGTCCTCCTAGATCCCTAGAGTTAGGGTTTATTGAGATAATCCTTGTGGATTACATTTGTATGAGCATATTGTTCTTTGAGATAATACAATGAGATTCTTCATCTTCTTTCTACATATTATCTTCTCTAATAACATATGTTAACATGGTATCATAAGCCAGGTTACTTTTTCAAGATTAACGGCCCACTATTCAAGATTAATCATTCATGGTAGCCCACAACCAGTAATGAAGTTTCTGAATCAAGCCATGAACCAGTCCAAGAAGTGGGTGCCATTTCAAGAACCGGTGGCCCAATAAAGAAGCCCAGATTCAAGAAAGGGGGCCAAAATCAATCGGATATACAAGATCCGATGGAATGAACCTTGGAGCCCCGAAGAACAGAGTCGCAGCTAAGGAGAGAAATCTGATGCGATGGTCTCCTGCTTCGTTCTTCTTTCCACCGGATTTCAGCCTACAGGTTGATCCTTTTCTTTCTTCAATACCTGTCAAAGGTCCAAGAAAAAGCACTTCAACCAGCTCCAGCCCACGTGTTTATTGGCTGAAGCTTCTTTTCGTTTTCAAGATCCACGAGGTTCTTGATCGGCAGGGAAGACTCTCCCGCCCAGTCTAATCGGGTACCCAAGAAGACCCAATACCTCGCCGGATGTTCAAGATATAAAGTCCTTCACCGATCTCCAGAAAGTAGCAATGAACGACACTTTCGACCAGATTCACCCACACCACGTCCGCCTGAGATCGAGTTCGGAGACCAGATCATTTCGATCTGGTATTCACGCTTCCGCCTGTTCATGTGCGTGACGCGCCACAGGTTCGTCGGCCACGTTGCCGTCGATTTCGTCCCTGGAGGTCCGTTGCGGTTGGGTATCGGATCTTTGGTATCCGGACCTCATGGAGATCCGACTAACACTAGGTATCGAATCTTGAGGACTGCTGGAGAACCAAGAAGGTCTTTCGTTGCAAAATCAGTTCGATGATTCAAGATGTTGAAGAACCAGGACATCGACTTCGATCTGAATTAACGATGGAGACATCGGTTTCAAGAGGAACAAATTGCATTTTGTTGGCTGTTGTTCAAGATCGTGACTCTTGGTCGATTAAAGATTCTGGCACCACAGATATCTCATCGCCTTGAACTCCGCCAATGCCCACCGACGCTCTGAAGAACAACACGAGGTGCACCAAATATTCCTTTACCATCATAAACAACCACTCTGTCTTTGTTTGCTATGTTCAAAACAGACACAGCAGCAGCGATTCTGTCTATGTCAAAGAAACGCGCAACAGGAACGTGTGCAGCCTGATATTCTTGAATGGGGACCATTGAATGGGGTTCCTCTGCTCATCAGGCATGTACCAGGATGCATCCAGCACCTTCAAGTCAGGGTCATTAAGGTTAGCGTTTCAGCATCTGCCAGATGAAGAGTTGTGCTAATGAAGCTGACGGTTCTGAAATGGGAAAGAATGACCTCAGTAGAGTAGAGCAGAGAGCTAAGTAGCCTCCTCCTCCAGGTCACCCAAGAACGGGCAACGCACATACTCTCATTTACTAGTGATGACCAAATGGATTCTGAGCTTGAAATTGTTGATCTTAATGTTAAGATGGAGTTGGATTTATGGTTCGATTTCTTCAGGTGTTGGAGTTGGATTTACTTCTGCTTTATCTGGTATTGTGTCTATAATGTTTACGGGAATAGTCATGAAGCGTTACACATATTCCAAATTTGTCAGAAAGTTCTCAAAGATTTGTCTCTGCATTTTTTTTCATCTAATATCATCACTGGCAGAAACATTCATATTCATATACGTTGGGTTCGATATTGCTATGGAACAACAAAGCTGGTCTCATGTTGGATTTATATTCTAACACCGGAAACATCAAAATTGCTGAGTTTCTTTGGGTGGTGTTCGCTCTTGGTTGATGGAAACCGTGTCACAATTTATTCAATTGGAGTGCTCTTCGAGAAAGAATCCTTCAAGAATGACACGATGGCTGACATGGCTATGAATACTTTCAAGAATTGTTCGGTTCAAGATGAGGCTGCTTCAAGAACTTGTTCCAGGATGCAACAAGATAACTGGGAAAGCAGTGATGCTGGATGAGATTATTAACTAGGTGCAATCGTTGCAGCAACAGCTCTTGACAATGCAGGACCCAGTGGGAGATTGAAGACAGAGTAGTAATGAGTGCAAGGTAATTGGATTCCATTAGATGTGATTTGCTTCTTCCAACAAGGGACTTTGAATTTTGAAGCTGAGTGCAAAATCGAGAAAAGCAGAAGATGATTGGGCTTTGCTAAGAAGGTGTTTGATCAGCTGGACAATAAGGATTTGGTGACTTGGAATTCACTTCTTATTATGTACTCAAGAAATGGGTTGCTAGAACGGATTTTTTTAGTAAAATTGGGTTCCTAGCATATTGAAGCAAAGACTTGGTTTGAGGATTAGTATGGAGAAGAATTATAATTGAAGAAATCTTTGTATTGTTTTGTGATTGTAAAACTGGTCAATTTAATTCACCTTATCCCCTTATTTTGTATTGTTCAAGTTGAGCACATATAAGATAAATAGTGTTCAACTTGAGAGGGCGTGTTAGAATCTAAGGGAATAGTTGATTAGTTGGTTAAAGCCCATTCTATATAAAGGGCTTAATCATTGTGGTTTAGGTGTGTTGGGTGTGGAGCCCTCACCAAAGGTGTAGAGTGTGGAGCTCTCACAACATTAGAGAGAGGTTAATTTGAGTCTCTCTCTAGAGAGGGAAGTCCTCCTAGATCCCTAGAGTTAGGGTTTATTGAGATAATCCTTGTGGATTACATTTGTATGAGCATATTGTTCTTTGAGATAATACAATGAGATTCTTCATATTCTTTCTACATATTATCTTCTCTAATCACATATGTTAACAGTGTTATAACTCACATATGGTTGCTTACTAGACGGGGAGTCTCGTTCCCATTTCAAATTTCAAAAGTCATTTTTCTCTCTACTTTTATATCTGTACAGCTGTCTAAAATTTAAATCTAAGTATAAAATTATTGTTATGAAAATAAAAAATATATATAAGATATTGAGATGAGAGAGATAAAGAAAGAATTGAAGAGAAAGAGGAAACAATATCTTATTCATATGGATATTTACAATCACTTGATACAAGGCCATTATTTATAGGCCACAAGTCTTTAGATTACATTTTAAGAGTTACATAGGAGAATAAATCTACATCATTATGAAATATGTTACATTGGGAGGTTATGTCTATTAATCATAAGAAACTCCCAAGAGGCTATTCATTTATAGGTTATATTAATTTAATAGGAGAATCTCAAAAGACACTCGTGGAAGGCCTGGTCATCTACATTAATATGAAAATATTTATAACACGCCCCTTTGGAAGCCTATAAATAAACATTGTACCTCATTAAAATTTTACTAAGAAAAACTCGGTGGGATAAAAACCTAATGAAGAAAAAAGAATATACAATACATATTGAAGTTGGCTTGTAAAAAGCCTTACCAGGAAAACCAAATAGAACAAAATCTTGGTTAAGGGAAAACGAGTACAACATAGTTTCTACTCTCCTGATGATAATATCGTATTTATTCCCCCTGAACAATATCGGTTTTACTCTCGCTGATGACAACATCGCTTCAAATGTATTTTTGAGCATACATATCTTTTAGCCATCGAACTTTGAATAATGCATTGTCACCAAATCTTTGCAATTAGTTATGTCTTGGCCTATTCTAGAGTACTTGCCTCCGTAATATGATCATATCGACAATTTGGTCCTTTATCTTTTCTTTTAGAACTGATTATTCTCTCATGCTTTGGGCATATCTCATTTTCATTTATGTTGATTAGGGCATTTTCACGGAATATAAGATTTATCAATTCTCATTTAGGTTAGTAATTGCTTTTGATAGATATTATGCAATATTTCATGAATGCAACATTTGATGAACTTCTGATTCATACTGTCATATTTAAGGATATATACATGATAGTAATAATAATGCATTCATTTTCTTTTCTTTTCCAACTATTCAATTTCTCCACCTCGTGTCAGGAAAACTTTATCAAATGACAATAAATATTTATACAGTATAAGTCTCATAAAACCATTTGTTTCCATCAAAAACATCATTTTGTTTTATTTAAAGACAAACAAGAACAAGGAGATCTTTATCCAACATTTATCCCAACTTTCATTAAATATCCACCTATGTTGGATTTATAGAAATAAACATCATTTTCAACACTAATTAATAATATACTTCAATTTTTATCTAACAAGAAGATAAGCAAACCTTTTTTACAAAACAATCTTTACTGCCAACGAGACATACACTCTGTACTGAAAACTGAGAGATGGTTGTAACATCCCAACTTTTAAACTCAGTAAATTTTTTTTTTTTATCAAACATCATTTCAAAATGATCAGAGTAGAGCACCGGAGCGATTGAGTAACTGATATGTATATATAAAACGCCGTAAGTCTGGCTAATTACAACGGCGGTACAGAAACCGCGTGGTTCGGGTCTTCTACTCGGGCTGCTTGCCTCTCTCCTCGGTCCTCGATCCTCCGGAACCTGACGCTAGGTTACGAGCTGAGATCCGATGCATCCGGACCTCAGGTAACGGTTAATCTCATATTTACATACACAACATATGCATTACATACATTCACATCACTAACAACATAAGTATCACATACAGCAAGCGCATCCCAATAGCACATAAGCCCCGAGCAGATGTGTGGCCCTTAGCAACGTATTCTAACAGCACATAAAATGTGTGGCCCTTAGCAACGTATGGCCCTTAGCAACGTTTGGCCCATAGCGGTCGAATCCCAATAGCACATATAATGTGTGGCCCTTAGCAAACGCAAACATATCAACGGTATATAACATATCACGAGCAATCAACTACCACATACACTACACATAGCACATACATGCATACCATAAATATCGAGTTAGTGTTACAAGACGCGGACGTACATTCGCCGACGGTAAATAGTACGTCTAACGAAATTAGTATTTCGACGGAAAACAACGGTTCGTCCGACAAATGCACGTTGGACAGCGTAACGGCAAACAAACTAGGATTTCGACTTCCTATAAGAGTAATATCACTTCCATTAGTGATTTGACACAATAACTGGCATTTTAGGTAAAAATTACCATTTTGCCCCTATACCCCTAATTGGCGGAATTTCGCCAGCACTTCGTTACTCTGACAAATTTTCTTCCCGAAGTTTTGCCAGAACTTCGACGCCATTTTGATTTTCGAAAGTAAAGACTAAAATAGCCCTCCCATATGATACCCAATCATACTTGAAAATTTAAAGGCTATTCTAGCATTATAACACCTACTTGTGAAAGAACTACGAAGACTTCACTTTCGGGGACTCGATCCCTACCATGTTTCTACCTTGTCGGGCATATATTTCAATGCAATGAGGCCTAAAAAAATAGTAGGAATCTCACTCCTACTTGCTAAATCTATCTAACAATTCTACTAACTACCGAACTAAAAAAAAAACTAAAGACCGAAGGACTTACCCGTTGAAGACTTCTGCAGAATTTCTCCAGAGCTTCTCTCTCTTCTTTCTCACTCAAGGATTTCGGCCAAGAGAGCAAGAGGAAGGTGTGAAGAATTCTCAAGGGGTATGCCTCCTATTTATAGATTTTTCAAGGGACAAGTTTGGCATTTTCCAAGTTGTTTGGACCCTTGGATCTAACTTGAGAAAGAAGCCAAGATCTTGACCATTCAACCATGTTGGTCGACATCTAGGGGCTGTTTGGAAGCCAATATTTGGTCCAAAAATGATTAATGAGCTTGCTTTATGCCCGGTCTAACCGTTTTCCCCGATCGGTACCCGATTCGCGTGATTTCGGAGAAATCTCAAAATTCTGGATTTACAACTTTGAAACCATTTCCTCACTTACTAGAAATGTCCAAGTTAACCTAAATTTTGATCCCATACAGGGCTCCAACAGTCCAGTTGAAGTTTTCTCGAAAAACGTGTCCGAACGTGTCCGGTGTCGAAACTTGTTTTCGGAAACATCAATCTCTTCAGAAAAATTCACTGATTCCAACTATGTCCATGAAAATTCCCAATTCTTTTCCAAATGTCACAACATAACCTTTTCGTCCTCTTGGCTATCTGGCCTTTTCTCAGAATTTCCTTATTTCGTCTTATTAGGAAAATGTGCTAACGGCCTCGGAATTAACTTCCGGAAGAGGTCACTTGAAGGTAAAAACTCACTGATCAATATTTTACCTTGACTTTGGAATTCCCATTCCTAGATCTCTAGATAGGATCCGTTTCCTAATTTTTAAATTACTATTCACCCCATTTAATTATATATTAAAATAATGCAACTTGTAATTTTCATATCTATATATTTTTTCCAAATTCTTATCTTCAATTTCCTTGCACAATTTCGGTCAACATCTGATCCATTTTTTTTTTTCGTTTTATATTTTATTTAATATAAAATAATTATTTAATAATTATTTTATATAATTTCTTACATAATTTTCCTATTGGTCCAAACTTGTATTTAGGCTTAAAAATACCTAAACTCAACTATTTTCTCCAAAATTTCCAATTAATTGGTAAACATGTTTTTACTAATTTTAAAACAAAAACCACTAATTTTAGAGTTTTACATAATTATTTATGAATTTCCTTTGCTTATGCTTAAGTAATTAGCCCAATATTACTTAATTACTTTATTATCACTTGTTGATAATTTTCTTAATTAGAATACCTCATTACCTCATAATTCTTGCACTGACATTTCTGTTTCCATATGTTTCTGCTTTATTTTAGAATTTGTGAGGGCATTATGGTCATTACCATACTTTTTGAGCATTCTTCCTCAATTTCTCCAAGTTTGTAATTTATTATATTACCAAAATTAGAGATATACGCTCTCTCAATTTAAATAATTATTTCATTGCCCTTTAGGATTTTTCACCATTTTCCTAAGTTATTTACTCCTCCCAGGGGTATTTTGGTCATTTTGGCACTTTGGCCCTTAATTTCCCTAATTCAAATTTCGGGGTATTACATTTCTCCCCCCGTTAAACAAAATTTCGTCCTCGAAATTTGTAGTCTACTATCTAAAACTCCGTACTTAACCAAACTCTGTCCTACTCGGACTTTGGACTCCACGCGTCGGATCCTTGCTTTGCCTGCCAGCCGCTCCTCTTGATAATCGAGAATTCGCTTTGGTTTGACCATAAAGATCCTGTCATATCGTACCTTGATATATAGTGTCTCCCGTGGCTCATAAACCGCGGTCAATACTACAAATACCAAAATGTCTCCTTGGACTATACCATGGCGACACAAGATACTTTAAATGTTCCCATGGTTCCCACACACCATGATAACACAAAATACCTCCTACTCAATGACACGATCACGATCGATTTGTACTTAACGAAGAAACATAGATTACGTCTCATAAGAAATCTACGTATCACACGATTTTAGTCGAATAACTAATACCTAGTTCACGCAGTGCATAGAGAAAAATCCTTTACTAAGAGGGATAGTACCTTGGACTCTATCCGGAAGTTCTCTGTCCATTGTATCAGTTAGCGCGTACATTCGGCCTGGATTCTGTGGCCTTATCTCCATAGGTTTTTCAGGACAGTCTCGGATAATGTGTCCTGGCTTCCAGCATCTGTAGCAAACTCGCCTTATATAACAGTCAACACCAGGATGGTATTGCCCGCATTTTGGACATGGTCGGCTTCCCGGCATTCCTGGGTTGTTCTGCTCTCTAATCTGGAATGGTCTCTTACTCTCTCTGAGAGTCACTCCACGGTGCTTCTCTCTTTCGTGAGGAATTTTCACGGCTACCCTCGCCACGACCCATGTTGCTAGTGCTTAAGTGTCGAGGTTTACGCAGCTCCTTTCGGTTGCGCTCAATTAGTCGGCAAGATTCTACTGCTTGGGCTAGTTTAGGAAACTGCTGAGACACCAGCCTTTTCTTTATCTCATACTTTAGCCCATGAATCAACCTATTTGCCTTCCAGCTTTCGTTAACATTACTCTTCAGATATGATGAATATCGCGACAGATTCGTAAATCGGGCAAAGTAGTCGTCGAAGGATTCCTCAGAACCTTGTTGGATGCTAAGAAACTCCGCCTCCTTGATCACTTGTGTAGAGGGAGGAAAATACTGTTCATTGAACTTTTCTATGAACATCTCCCAAGTGACAGGGCAAACCCGAGTCCGTAACGTTATAGCAACGCTTTTCCACCATCTGTGTGCATCTCCTTCGAGTTTGTAAATCGCCAGCTGGGCTTTCCGGTTCTCTGGGCATTCCATGACTTCAAATATTTTATCTAAGCTCATCAGCCAATCCTCAGCCAGCTCATTTTTTCCATGGAAAGCAGGTGGTTTGAGCTTTAAGAACTGTGTGACCCAGTGTTGTGTAGTCTCCACAACCCTCTCCCGTCGAGGAGGTGACTGCAGCTCGTCGTTCTTCCTCCTCGTGTCTTGCTTGCCTTTCAGCTTGCCTTTCTGCACGAAGTTCCTCGATCATCTCTCCTTGGTTACGTATTACAGTCAGTGCCTCTTGAAAGGCAGCTTGTAGGGTAGGTTCTTGATTTGGCTGTTCCGGATTTACTACTGGATTCGTCCGAGGTCGTCTACCTCGCCCTCTGCCTCGGCCTCTAGGAGCTCCGGCTCCTCTCAAATTCGCCATGTCGCGTTCCTTGATTAGAGGAAACGTTAACGTTAGATACAGGGAAGACATTTCGCATAACACGACTTTATCACACTAGTCTCTAAACTCTATCGCGCCGAGCATTTTTACTGCTCCCAGCTTTTATCACTCTAGTATTCACACCATAATCGGACAGATACCCGCAACATTTCCTTCGTCAGATTCTCGTTGGTTCTTTCTTCTCAAAACATATACGGAGAAAAATGGATCAAATCCAGTTTCCAGAAGAGTACGGAAATTCGTAACAAAAATTTCTCTGATAGAAGTTCTCAATATGGGTCAAATACCACATGTACTAGGATAGAGTTACCGTCCCGGTGCAAGCGGCGATTATCAGAGTTATCAAAGGCTGATATCAGAGTTATCGGAGACTAATATCAGAGTGATCAGAGTGATCGGATACTGATATCAGGGTTATCAGAGTTAATGTACCGACAGAAAGTGGTACATCGGTTCAGAATGGTATACCGGTTCAAACTGGTACACCGACCTTAGGCTATATCAGTACTCATTTTCAAAATATGCTCCAAAATTTTTGAAAAGGCTTAGAACCTAACTCCGTTAATCGAACAGAATGGCCAGGTAAGTGTCTACCATGGGGGCCTCACCGACTTATACGGCGACTCAATGGCATACCCACGTAGACTAGCCTTGCCTTGCCTTCAGCACCAAACTGTCCGTAATAACAAAATTAAATTCATGCCAGGACTACTGCTCTGATACCAAAATGTAACATCCCAACTTTTAAACTCAGTAAAAAATTTTTTTTTTATCAAACATCATTTCAAAATGATCAGAGTAGAGCACCGGAGCGATTGAGTAACTGATATGTATATATAAAACGCCGTAAGTCTGGCTAATTACAACGGCGGTACAGAAACCGCGTGGTTCAAAAATATATAACAAAAGAAAGGCTTCCGCTGGAACAACAAAACGGAAGTCTTCAGCCGGGTCTTCTACTCGGGCTGCTCGCCTCTCTCCTCGGTCTTCGATCCTCCGGAACCTGACGCTAGGTTAAGAGCTGAGATCCGATGCATCCGGACCTCAGTTAACGGTTAATCTCATATTTACATACACAACATATGCATTACATACATTCACATCACTAACAACATAAGTATCACATACAGCAAGCGCATCCCAATAGCACATAAGCCCCCAGGCAGATGTGTGGCCCTTAGCAACGTATTCTAACAAAGACATAAAATGTGTGGCCCTTAGCAACGTATGGCCCTTAGCAACGTTTGGCCCATAGCGATCGAATCCCAATAGCACATATAATGTGTGGCCCTTAGCAAACGTGAACATATCAACAGTACATAACATATCACAGAGCAATCAACTACCACATACACTACACATAGCACATACATGCATACCATAAATATCAGAGTTAGTGTTACAGTACGCGGACGTACCTTCGTTGACGGTAAATAGTACGTCTAACAGAAATTAGTATTTCTGACGGAAAACAGCGGTTCGTCCGACAGCGGCACGTTGGACAGCGTAACGGCAGCAAACTAGGATTTCTGACTTCCTATAAGAGTAATATCACTTCCATTAGTGATTTGACACAATAACTGGCATTTTAGGTAAAAATTACCATTTTGCCCCTATACCCCTAATTGGCGGAATTTCGCCAGCACTTCGTTACTCTGACAAATTTTCTTCCCGAAGTTTTGCCAGAACTTCGACGCCATTTTGATTTTCGAAAGTAAAGACTAAAATAGCCCTCCCATATGATACCCAATCATACTTGAAAATTTAAACGCTATTCTAGCATTATAACACCTACTTGTGAAAGAACTACGAAGACTTCAGCTTTCGGGGACTCGATCCCTACCATGTTTCTACCTTGTCAGGCATATATTTCAATGCAATGAGGCCTAAAAAAAAAAAGTAGGAATCTCACTCCCTACTTGCTAAATCTATCTAACAATTCTACTAACTACCGAACTAAAAAAAAAACTAAAGACCGAAGGACTTACCCGTTGAAGACTTCTGCAGAATTTCTCCAGAGCTTCTCTCTCTTCTTTCTCACTCAAGGATTTCGGCCAAGAGAGCAAGAGGAAGGTGTGAAGAATTCTCAAGGGGTATGCCTCCTATTTATAGATTTTTCAAGGGACAAGTTTGGCATTTTCCAAGTTGTTTGGACCCTTGGATCTAACTTGAGAAAGAAGCCAAGATCTTGACCATTCAACCATGTTGGTCGACATCTAGGGGCTGTTTGGCAGCCAATATTTGGTCCAAAAATGATTAATGAGCTTGCTTTATGCCCGGTCTAACCGTTTTCCCCGATCGGTACCCGATTCGCGTGATTTCGGAGAAATCTCAAAATTCTAGATTTACAACTTTGAAACCATTTCCTCACTTACTAGAAATGTCCAAGTTAACCTAAATTTTGATCCCATACAGGGCTCCAACAGTCCAGTTGAAGTTTTCTCGAAAAACGTGTCCGAACGTGTCCGGGGTCGAAACTTGTTTTCTAAACATCAATCTCTTCGAAAAATTCACCGATTCCAACTATGTCCATGAAAATTCCCAATTCTTTTCCAAATGTCACAACATAACCTTTTCGTCCTCTTGGCTATCCGGCCTTTTCTCGAATTTCCTTATTTCGTCTTATTAGGAAAATGTGCTAATGGCCTCGGAATTAACTTCCGGAAGAGGTCACTTGAAGGTAAAAACTCACTGATCAATATTTTACCTTGACTTTGGAATTCCCATTCCTAGATCTCTAGATAGGATCCGTTTCCTAATTTTTAAATTACTATTCACCCCATTTAATTATATATTAAAATAATGCAACTTGTAATTTTCATATCTATATATTTTTTCCAAATTCTTATCTTCAATTTCCTTGCACAATTTCGGTCAACATCTGATCCATTTTTTTTTTCGTTTTATATTTTATTTAATATAAAATAATTATTTAATAATTATTTTATATAATTTCTAATTTTCCTATTGGTCCAAACTTGTATTTAGGCTTAAAAATACCTAAACTCAACTATTTTCTCCAAAATTTCCAATTAATTGGTAAACATGTTTTTACTAAATTTAAAACAAAAACCACTAATTTTAGAGTTTTACATAATTATTTATGAATTTCCTTTGCTTATGCTTAAGTAATTAGCCCAATATTACTTAATTACTTTATTATCACTTGTTGATAATTTTCTTAATTAGAATACCTCATTACCTCATAATTCTTGCACTGACATTTCTATTTCCATATGTTCTGCTTTATTTTAGAATTTGTGAGGGCATTATGGTCATTACCATACTTTTGAGCATTCTTCCTCAATTTCTCCAAGTTTGTAATTTATTATATTACCAAAATTAGAGATATACGCTCTCTCAATTAATATAATTATTTCATTGCCCTTTAGGATTTTTCACCATTTTCCTAAGTTATTTACTCCTCCAGGGGTATTTTGGTCATTTTGGCACTTTTACCCTTAATTTCCCTAATTCAAATTTCGGGGTATTACAATGGTCATTAACAAAAAACTCGTGAGTGACACATAAGAGCTTCACATTACATTGGAAGTAAATACCTGCCCTATAATAAGCAAATTCATGTCAACCTGAAACTAAATCTTCATACTATAATCCTTCATAACATAAATATATTTTGACATTAATTCTATAGAATAAATATAATTAAATGCATGTTAGATACATATTCAGAATATGAAAAGTTTCAAATTTTTCGTCACATATTTTCTCAACATCTCCTTATTGACAAACTCTAATGTTAAATATATTTTGTAACATCCCAAAATGTATCTATTGAATTTACAAAGAAATTCAAGATAAATTTGAAGAGATCCATATCATAATACAATGATTTATGATTTTTTAGTGATTAAAGTGAAATGAAGAAAATTTAAGATGATTGTGAAGATATAAATAACAAATGTGACATAAATATATTTTTTTTTTCACAAATGCCACATAAAATTAATCTTATTCTAATATATATGTGTGTGTGACCAATACTTCATTTCATGTTAGGGAATCTGTAAATGTGCCAGTGCCTCTTTGGGTACGCCAAAACAGTTTTACATGAATTGAATTATGTACCAGTTTTGGAGAAAGATTATTGGTGAGTTCATATGAAATTTCTGAAGGGACATAAAATGTGATTTCATCTAAGAGCCTGTTTGAGAAAGCGGTGGCGATGGGGAACATACGATGGGGAGAAAAAAAGTGCTATGTGCATGTTGGTATATGTTTGGGAAAGCGGCGAGCAATATGGGCTTTTATCACTAAAACAGTTTTTAGAAAAAAGCAACCCTCGTGGTGCTTTTGCAGGACCTACTCCATAGTGTGATCCCCCCCCCCTCCTTTTTGCCCTTTTATCTTTTGTCCATAAGAAAGCTATATGTCGTGATACTTTTGTCTTCTACATGTTAGTTATATTCTAAGCAAATGATAAACCACATATGCTTGCTGCAGATTAATTTTAACTATATATTTTTATGCCAAATTTTATAATATATATACGTATTAAATATGTCTATCAAGGTATTTTCAAAATTTTCCCAATATGTTAATTATTTTCATATTTATTATAATTAAGTATTTTAGTAGTTTCAATTTTTTCCCAATAATGATTAACTAATTTTATTTTTTAAATTATAATTACAATTTTTCCCTTAAAATTATCACAATATATACATATAATATAAATATATATTATTCAATAAGATTCATGTCATTTTCAGTAATTTTTCATCTAAAATTACTTTTCAAATAATCATCCAAACAAGTTTCAATAAAAAAAAAACACACTTCTACCACCATTAATTTATACGTGAATCACATTTATAATATGATTTTTACCCTATATTAATTTTGTAAAATTTAAATTGAAAAAAAGAGAGTCACTTCTACCGTTAATCTGAATAGACCCAAATCAGATTAACTAAATACATGCTAAGACTATAACAAAAGTGAATTAAGGACAATTTAGCGAGGGAGAAATTCAAAGTCATCAGCCTCAAAGAAATGCAAATAGATATTCTCATAAGAAATAAAAAAATAAAAACTCTGGTTCCTAAAACTATATAATATTCTGACATTTCATTGACTCTATAACGAAGTTCAAATGCTTGTCTCACTCCCTTAATAAAAAAACATAACAGAGCTTGGCTTCCCTGATATGCCATATGAGTAGGGATGGAAATAGGTCAGGCCCCTATCAGGCGGCCTATAGCCTGGCCTATTTAGGGCCTGGTTAGGCCTGACCTGTTTGTTAAAAAGGTCAGGCCAATGCCTATTTAAAGGCCTAAATGTGTAAATAGGCCAGACCTATGTTATTAAGGCCTGACCTGTAAGCCTTCAGGCCTGGCCTATTTACACATTAAATAAATATATTTATATTTATATTATATAAATAATATAATATTTATTATTTTTCATTTTTATATTCTACTAAAACCTTATATTTATATAGTTTTGATAGGCTCAAAGTGTACAAAAGCCTATTTATGGCCTCCAAGACCTACAATATGAGGCCTTTTAAAGGCCTACATTGTAAGTAGGCCTTTAAAAAGGCTTCAGGCTCGACCAGGCCTTATGAAGGCTCAGGCCTGAACCTAAAAAAAAACCTGCATTCAGGCTCAGGCCCAGGCTCAGGCCTTCTACCACCATTACAGGCTCAGGCCTATTTAACCAAAACCTGGCCTGGCCTGGCCTATTTCCATCCCTACATATCCCTACATATGAGAGCCTAATGCATGATCACCTCTTGATTGTGGGTTCGACGAACAAGGCAATTTCACAGTAACCAAATGTTCAAGAAACACTTGAGGGAGAAGATATTTGTGAGCAATTAGCGTAATTTACTAACCACTGTTTGGATGGACTTTTAAAAAAAGTGTTTTTTTTATAATGCTTTTTTTTAAGCTCCAAATTGGAGCTTTTAGAAAAAGCAGCATTTTAGCTTTTTTTGGTGACTTTTGTTTTTTTAAAAAATATCATCTAAACACATTAATTAATTAAAAAGAATTGTCTTTGACATTAAAAAAGTACTTTTTTCATCAAAAAAGCCCATCCAAACGGGTTGATCTGATTGTAGATTGAGAGAATAAGCTTTGATTTATTATTAGATCATTTCATCCCACTTCACATTTATCAAAAATTAATTAAATATTATTGTTTTTAAGGCTGAATCATTATTCAAAATTAAAACCTCTTATATATCATTTTGAAATATCCAATATTAACCTTTTTGCCCTCTAAACCTTGAGGGGATACCCTTGATCAAAAAAAGAAAAAAGAATTAACCACTATTTTTTGCTAACCATTTAGAATTAATATCTAAATCTTTACACCAATCTTTAAGTCACAAATTGTTGATTACGTTTCTCAAAGGTGATGCATATATCATGTCAATCTTACAAGAAAATTTATCATATACCCCACGACAAGTATAGGAACAAATATTAATGAGTAAATATCCTTTCTGGCCCCTGACAAAAAACATGGACCCCATTTTGGTCCCTTTTTATGGGACTAAAAAGGACATTTTGAAAATTTGTGAGGGATTAAAATGTCCACCAATCGACGATTATTCGTCCTTTTTATGGGCTAAAAAGGATTTTTCTTTTGTCAAGGACCAAAATGGGGTCCGTGTTGTTTGTCAAGGACCAGAAAAGGGTATTTACTCAATATTAATTCTTACTTTTTCGTTTGAAAAATATTACTATCTTCGGTTCTAAATATAAGACAAAGTTTGTAGTGCAAATTACACTTCAAACTTGATTCTATATTTTGGACCGAAAGAGTACTTTACTTTAAATTAAAGACAATATGAAATTCACACATTTAAAAAAAACCCATAGCACACATTTCTCTTCACGTCATTCCATAAATAGCACTATGAATTATGAATTATGAATTATGAACTACGCTCGAACTGGAAAATCACATACAACAACACCCTTCACATTTTGTCCAGCTCGTCATCACTATGATTATCTATTAAAATGAAATACTACACTCTCCCTCCCCCTCTCTGGTTTTAAACGTAGAAAGTAGATCACTAATTTATAAATATTAAGAAAATTCGTTAAGTAATTGTTGGTAACAAAAATGTTTAGTTTTTCTAAAACACCCCTTTAATTATTATCTCTATTGATGACAACTCTCTTTGATATATACAATCAATAGGGATATATGGTTTAAAAAAATTACTCCCATGATCTTTATTCTTTAATATAATAAGATATATTTAACTAATTTTATTTATTAAGAAAATTAGTTAATATGATTTTTTTTTCTTAAACATTGTAGCCATTTTTCTTAATTCTCTCCCCTCTCCTTTACTTGATTATTATTAGGGGATATCAATAGAGGTCATGATTTTTTTTTTAAAAAAAATATTCATAAATAAAGGAATTAGGTATTATGGCTAGAATCAAAATCAACTCTCAATTTTGTCCTATATTAACACTAAATGAGTAATTTGGAAGGTAAAATAGATTGAGATGTTATTTATAACTAAAGTAAATTAAACCACTAAATTAGCCCTTACATTTAGGACATGAGGAATATACACTAGCAAAAGAAAAAGAAAATATCTCAAGAAAATATCACTTGAACTTTAGAATCCTAAATAGATGATTTCACAACAAAACGAGTTGTCAATTACTTTACTATTGTTGTCGATAGGATTTTGAAATTCAAATGATATTTTTTTTTATCATTTTTCAAAATAAAAACGGGGACATGAGGAATATATATTTTGTCTAATCCAACGCTATCTATAATAAACCAACTTTATGTGAAAAATTAACTCAATGCATCTCCAGCCAATGTACTTCACCTTACCGTACAACTTTATGGATAAAATATTATATGCAACAAAAATAGAAGTGTGACCTATAAATTACTTAAAAAAATAAAATATGATTAACTGGGTTAATAAATCCAGCAATAAAATCTTGTACTCCTCCGGTACTAAATGTAGGACATAGTTTGTAATGAACTATATCCAATATTTAGAATCAGAGGTAGTGTAACATACACATATACATTGTTTTTTTTACACACAGTACATTTTCCAAGAATTAAACAAATTAAAAATATTAAAAAAAAGAAAAAAAAGAACATGCCTTTCCCAACAAGATGATGATAAAATCAAAACCCAAAATGCATACATTTAATGATATTTTTTTTCTTTCTTTTTGGATTCAATCGTAGAAGAAAGGAGATGCATAGAGAGGATTATGGTGACTACTAGGAGACCCTTTTTTCTTGGAAAATAAATCAACCACTAAAGGAATTATTGGCTTTATCTTCTTATTCTTCATTTTTCTTTCCTTCATTTTCCCATTATTTCCCAAATAATTATAACTTTCTGATCTCTCACCAACACTTAGAATCTGAGCCAAAGTTTCCTTCTTCTTCTTATTCTTCTTCACCACTTCTTCCTCTCTTTTTATCTCTCCATTATTATTATCATCATTAAGATCCCTATAATCATTCAATCTCTCATCAAACCTCACCGTTTTTGCTGCGGCTTTCCCGGCGGCGGCTGCCTCGGCCTGAGCCAGCTTTGACATGTTCTTGTGAAGCTCTGCATTGAGAGTAGCCAACGCCACCTCCGTCTCTCTCTCTCTCTCCTTCAACAGCTTCAGCTCCTTCTTCGTCTCCTCCAGCTCCACCTCAAGCTTCTTCAGGGTTTCCAAAAGTCCCTTATTATTATCATCATCCTGGTGGTGGTGATGGTGATGATGATCATAGTTGTAACTAATAATATCTTCTTTGCAATCCTCACCCTTTATCTCCGTTATCGTTGTGGACGTTACCGGACTTGACGTGAACCTCCACGAGTTCTCTCGCTTGATCGGCTTCGTGGGGGTTATGGCGGATGTGGCAGCTGGTGAGGGCAAGGGAGAGCTGACAAGAATGCGCTCGCCAAAGACGGCGATGGCTTCCTTGACAGAGCGGAAGGCGGAAGAGGTGTCCACGGTGGAGGCGAAATTTATGGTTTGAGGTTCAGGTTCCATATTGTAGGCGTGATGATGTGGAGGAAGGAGGAGATGAAGATCGATGATGATAAGGTGAAGAAGATTTTGGAGGGTTGGTTGTTAGGTTGAAATTAATAATAGTGTTGTTGTGTGATGTGTTGTGAGTGTAACTAGCTAGGGTTTTCTTTGCTTGTACTTCAATGGTTGTGAGAGAAGGAAGGAGACATAGAGTGAAAGCAAAGTGGAAGGTATCGAGGGGTTTCAGGTTTCTATTAGGAGGATATTGTAAGACAAAAACATCAGATTTGTGTTGGTGTTGTGTGGGTTGTGTGTGTGGTTGTAAGTGTGTGGGGTCTGGTTCTTATTGGTGATCTTGAGGATGACCACCAAACTAACTAATCGGGTATATATATCTCACGTGATAGAAAAAAACATGATGATTCTTTGGTTCAAGGACATTATTATTCATTAGGTAAAAGCCGGAATAATTGTAGTAATATGAATTGGACATCTAGGGTGTGTATGATAACGCTCACAGAATGAGTTTTTCCTTAATTTCTGTTCCCAGGAACAAAATTGGATAGGAATTGTGTTTGGTAAATCCGATTTTTTTTCTTGTTCCCGGGATGAACCGGTTTCTTTTTTGTGCTGGGGAATAAAAAAAAGAAGCAGAAAATTTCTGCTTTTCTATTTCAGGGCACAAAGCCAGAATCTATTTTTCCCCTTCTCTCTTCCCCTCCACCGTTGCCGCCGCCGCCGCTGATTCAATGGGAAAAAAAGACTAATAATCGACTTTTGGCATGTGATTTGAATGATGGTCCAAAAAATTAGTCGACTAGAAAGATTAATAAAAAGCTGTTTAAATTTATGAAGGTGATAAATCAATCAAAATTACTGGTGTTATTTTATTTAATGAGTTTTTAAAAAAAATGAAAGTTTAGGTTGCCATAAATAATTTACTGTTATTTTGCGAATTTTGAATTTATTATAGAATTAATATTTATACAATTTTGTTTTTAATGAAATGTAAGTAGGCATTCATGATGGAAACGTATATGTTACAAAATGCTGTAGTATAGCCTGTAAAAGATAAGTTCTATAGGATAGTTTGAGGGTGTGCATGGTAACGCTCCAAGAATGAGTTTTTTCTTAATTTTTGTTCCTAGGAACAAAATTGGATAGAAATTGTGTTTGGTAAATCCGATTTTTTTTTGTTCCCGGGATGAACCGGTTTATTTTTTGTGCTGAGGAATAAAAAAAAGGAGCAGAAAATTTCTGCTTCTCTATTCCAAGGCACAAAGCCAGAATCTATTTTTCTCCTTCTCTCGATCGTGACATTGACGAAGTGAAGAAATTCCAATCACCCTAAACGACGGATACCCTCCCCACCGCCACCACCACCACCACGACCGTCACCACCACGACCGCCGCCGTCGCCGCCGCCACCACATAAATAATTTTTTGAATATAAAAATTACATAAATAAAAATAAAATGTGTTAACAAACGTAATTCTGATTCTCGGAGTAAAAATAAAATGAGTTAACAAACATAATTCTGATTCTCAGAACTTTTCTCAGGTACAGAATCAGAAAAAACTGTTTCATCTCAGAATCAGTGTTGGGGAATAGAATAGTTCTCATACACACCCTGAGTGCTAGTAAGAATTTTTACATGGGATCTCCGAAGTACCATTCTTGTATGTAATACTGAGTCTTGTGGTGGTTGCATAGCCCATTGTGAAGGGGCAATAAACGTCAAGTGAAATGATTATTTGATGTGTTATGGGTGCAATTTTACCAATATTTTTTTTTCCTAGAAGCTTTTAACACAGATAAGTTTTGGAAGAGGTACAAATGCTAATAAATAATTTAAGATTATGCAAATTTACTAAGACTATTAAATTTCATCGAATGTTCGTTAAATTCTTCAAGGCCAATTTGAAGAAAAATCTAACAAACATTTAATAAATTTAACGGCCTTGGTGAATATGAACAATTTGAAATTGTTTATTGGCATTTTTACCCATTCTAAAAATTATTTGTCTCAGACGTTCTTCGGAAAAAACTTTGTTGATAAAATTACACCTTAATCCTCAATTTAATTGATTGCAAAGCTTTTTTTTTTAAAAAAAAAAACACAAAGATTGCAAAGCACAATTTGAAACAGGAAAAATAACCCTTTGAATCAAATAAGGAGGATAGTGAATTATATGGATCCAAAATTTTGAAATATTAATTAAGTATCTTGACCTTTTAAGACATTTAAAACTTAAAATAAAGGATTGAGTTTCTTAACATTTCTAAATTTTGGATACGAAAGTTTCATTTCCCCTTTGAGAAATGATGCATAATCACTATTAGATTAAAATTCTAAAATGGGTTAGTATCGTTATTGGTTCTTACAATTTCATTACATTGTTATTATAGTCCCTTTAGTTTTGATCTCTATAGATTTATAATGACTTTGTTTGAACTTAAAATAGTATAATGACTTTGTTTGAACTTAAATATAGTGACCAAAATCAAAACTCATAAAAAGTTATAAGCTTCAATCATTAAATTCATACCCAATATTTATAATCAAAATCAAAATTCGATAAAGATATATAAACTAACAATTGTATCAACCCTTCTAGAATCAAATAAATGATTTAAAAGCAATTACAATCAACCGCCCATAGAAATTTTATTTGTTGTGTACGACATCTCATTTAATAGTTCAGTTTTCCAATCTTTCCTTCAAGGTCTTGGTCTGATACTTGTTACATTAAGACATGTGAGTATCACAAGCATACAAAATTTAAATGTGTTGTGCACAAGGTTCGTAAACCCAAACCGGCTACTAAACTGGTCAGGACACAGAGTCAAGGTCAATGAGTCAAATCGAAGCAAATACGGAACCAAACTAGGTCAATGAGTCAAATCAGAGCAAATACGGAACCAAACTGGTGAGAAATTAAAGATTTCAAGATTATTAATATAAAATTTTAAGAAAATTAAATAAAAAAATCATTTTGTTTAAAAAAAAAATAGTAAACTGATTGATGTCCGGAAAAGACTGATTTACCGACTAGTTCGCCAATTTTTGGGTTGAACCGGCTGGTCCATCTGGGTTTCAAAACCCTGGTTGTGCGTATCTTAAATGATAAAGTACACCAAAAATTAAAACAACCACATATCCCACATCAACATCACTTTAGGCACTAAACCGTCAAATCCAAATTCAATTTCCATTTCAAAAGCAAAATCGTTGAAGTTACAGGAAACAGACAAACTAGAAGACATTTTAAAGGTTGAAGCAACGTGTTTTAATTACTTAGCTTCATTTATACCATAGAAAAGAAAAATAAATAAACGTCAAGATTAGATAGGGGGAAAAAATGAGATTCTTTTCCCTCATGTCCGACCATTAAACCTAGCAATGGACCATAAAACACAGGTTGCAGTCAAGTAAACTTCAGCATTTTGCCTTACAACAGCAACATAGCAGCTAGAACAAACAGTTTGAATAAATACCATCTGAACTCTAAGCAATTTAAAGATTAGTACTTCTCAGATCTAGATTTTGGATTTTATGTTATGTATGAAACTCACCAAGATGGGGACATGCCTATCTAGTCAAGGATTAATGCAAACTGCAGAGGAACCGTGTCGTGAAGAGTGGATCAAAACCTTCCTCAGCGATCAAGAACTCTAGACCTGAATGTATTGCGCGCCAAAATTTTCAAAATCTAGCCAGCACGAGACATTTTTATCTTGGGCATTGCCTTCTTCATCTGACGAGCACGGTCTTTTGCTTCTTTCTTACGAATAGCCTCTGCACTGAGCTTAGCCTCTGCTTCCTCCACCATCTTTCTCCTTTCCGCCTTTTTTCTCTGCAAGGCTTCTTGACGGGCATTTTTATGTTCTTTCTGTAGTTCTTGAGCAGCCTTAAGACGAGCAGCCTCTGTCTTAGACCGAGCCTGCATTATGGACACCAGAGTCATTCAGGACCATGCACGCAACTTAATTTACTATAAGATATGGGTACAAATACAATAGTCATAAGATAAGGCAAATTCACCTACATGAGAACTTAGTTTTAATCTCCCAACCAAATCAATATAATATGGTACCAAAGCCACCAACCGAGTCATCTCAGCCATATTCTTAGCATCTGGGAGTGCAAACTTGAATACCAATATCTTCTTGTGGATGCCAGGATGTTGATCAGACAAATGCATTGATATGAAACCTTTTCCAAATTTCTCAAAAGCTTTGTCACCAAAAACCTGCAGCATATTGTTAGTATCTCATTAGCAGGCCTGGAAGCAAATATAATATTATCATGATTAAGGACTGTACAGCTGCCGAACTCAACTTGCCCCAACAGTCTATACATGTGTCACATAGTCCAGAAAATGCATGATTTGAAAGCAGACAACCTTAATGAAGTAAATATCAGCATATCAAGCAATTTATGCACTCAAATCACATAACTAAAAATTAAACAAGACTTTAACCAATGAACACTTATCATAGGAAAAAGAGAGAAGAATGCAAAAGGAAGAAGCAAATCAAATAAAACATTATATGATTTAAAAGAAGCCAGCCACAAAGAAGCCAACCAATATCATAAACAACCAGAAGACCATATAGAGTGGCAGCACTTAGCATGGCTGTGCCTGTATATAAAGTTTATTTAGTTCAATTTCATCTTTACATTAACAACAACAAACGGCTGCATGGATCACACAATTTCATCTTTACATTAACAACAACAAACGGCTGCTTGGATCATTAGGTTTATTTTACTACAACAATCAAGCAAAATAAACCTAATGATCCTACTCTGCCTCTTCAAATATATCTTAAGCAAGCACACAAAGTAATTGATCAATAAATATCATGAGAGTTGAGACATTTTCAAGAAGAAATATTGGTCTTCCAACTTTTGAATCATTAAGGACAAACATACAATCATATAAGTGATACTCTTCCCATTTCCCATTCATGGTATTCATTCATTTGAAATTTGTATTCCATTTTAACCTCCAGACAATTCAATTTCTAATCCACTACATGAGATTAACAATTACGTCAGGTTCTTCATAAGGATCTGGCCAGCAGTTTAGAGAGTTTAGTGCAAATAAATCAGCCTTGGTGATTAATCCGAAGAGTTGGTTTTCACAACTCCACAGGTTCTTATCAATTTTCTCAAACTTCACAAAAATATAAATTTTTTGGCATCAACACCGGTGCCTTCAGAGAATCCTATTGACGGATATTTCTTTTGAAGACACTACTCATCTTATCTTTCTGTCCAGACTAGCTAAATATATTCATATATCTTGTTATTTGTCATTTCAAATCCTGAAGTTCAAACCCTTCCTTAGTGATATATTTGATATTTCGAAAAACTATCAGCATCATTCCATACTTATATATTCTAACTTCCCTTGCATCTTAAATTAACATGTCCTAAGTTTTACTAATTTACTGAAAAGATTAAAAAGCAGTTAACCTATATTATTCAAATTATTTGCGTACCGACAACCTAAGAAAATTATATCCCATCACGATAGGATATCAAGTCCCTCGTTCCACTTTAGTTTTCAGATGTATCCTCTTTCATGAGTAATCCATGCATTCTGGCAGTTTTGATGTCCAACTAAAATGCTTTATAACTCATGAAGAACAAAATAGCTAGCATTTAAGTAAAGGATTCTATAAACCACACAGCATAATCAAAGACAAAAAAAAAACACATCATCCAACGAAATACACAGTAAGACATAATAATCCACCATAACTAATTCGTAAAGGTGAACAAAATCAGTTCAAACCTGCTCAAGCACAGTATCTGTAATCAATTCACCAGCAACTTCCTTTGACTCAGAAATGACAGCTAACTCCTCAGCAACCCACTTCTTCCCACTGGGAGGTGAAACAAGACCTGCAAACCTTTGCAAATCCCTCACATCCTTCTGCATAGCTTTCGCTGCCTTCTTCTTAGCCATAGCAAACACTATGTGATCCATGGATTCGTCATTCATATACACCTCAAAGGTAATCTCATCCCTAGAAGGCACAGTCATATTGTACATCCTTGATATCAGATCTTGCCTGCTCTTCAACTCCATCGTAGCCAGCAAACCCTGACAATACCTTCTGCCGCTCGCATAGAACTTGAACACCGTTTGCCCTTCTTTCAACAACAACGGTGCATCATCACCGCCTTCGCCAATCCCCAAAAGACTAAAATTCTTTTCAAAGATCGAGTTCTTCGTAGCGAACTGAGCAGCCCAGGCAAGAGCTATATTCTCGTTCTCGCGCTTCCCAGTAAAGTAATTAATCGCAAACATAATCAGAAAACTCCCACAAACAATCTCGATCGTAAACGAACGCGAACCCTTAACATCCCCAGATTTCGCAGATGCCTTAGGATCCGTACTATTATCCGCGGGTTTGGAATCTTCAGAAGAAGTATCGGAAATTTCTGGGGTGGGTTGCTCAACGGGCAAGCCTTCAAATTCATCTTCATCCCAGAATTCAACGGCGGTGGTAGTGGGTGATGTATTCGGAAGATCCGAAGCCGGAGATTGAAAATCTAAATCCAAATTCGGGTCGGGGCCAGATTCCGTGGTCTTGGGATCTAAAGGGGTGAGTCTGGTAGTTTGGGGCTCCGATTGCGTCAAAGGGGGTGATCGGAGGGAAGTGGGATCGATGGATTGGTCGTCGAAATCGTCATCTTCGGCTTCGAAACCTTCGAAATGAGATTCGGCTCGAACAAAAGAATACGAAGAGAAGTGATTGATATAGAGAAAGAGGATTGCGAGGAGATAGAAGAAGAAAGAGAAGTGCTTAGCCATGATGGATGCGCGAAGAAGGGGAGACCGATAGGAGAGGAGGAGAAAGCTAAAAATCCTACTTGATACTGAAACAACTGACGAGTCAAAGACGATACGAAATTGTATGTCTGGGGTTACTTCTGTCTTTTTGATTTATGGAATGAAATCAGCTGAAGATTGGTCCCCAAAAAACATTTCCACCACAAATTTTATTCAGTTAACTAGAAAATTTGTTCCGAAAGTATAAACCCAGAACTCATTTGAGCAAAAAAAAAAAAACCCGAACTCAGAAGTAATATTACGCTGAAAACTTTTTTGGGAAAATCCATTTTAGGGCTCTTTTAACAAGGAAAATCCCAAAAAATGCATCAAGATTCTGACAATCTCAGAAAAGACCCTGGCCCCAAGACCTTTTCTGAGATTTTCAGAATCTTGGATGAGTTGTTAATGTGGCTGATATAGTTGTTAACAGGGTACTGATATAATTGTTAAAAGTACTGATTTAGTTGTTAGCAAAAGTGTTGTTAACGGAGCTGATTTAGTTGTTAAAACATATCCATTAACAACTATATCATATATCAGCCCTTAACAACTCACTCAAGATTTTGAAAATCTCAGAAAAGGCCCTGGGGCCTTTTTTGGGATTATCAGAATCTTGGGGTCTTTTTTTGGGATTTCCCTTGTTAAAAGGGCCCTGAAATGGATTTTCCCAACTTTTTTATCTCAATATTATCTCGAAAGTTTCAAAATTTAGCATTATTACATATTTCATTAAATAAACTAATATTAATAGTTTATCGTTAACTTTTTAACGTAAATGAACAATATTGTTACATTTTGAAATTTCTAGAGTAAGTGGGTAACACTGATACAAGAAAAACTTTCAAGATAATATTGCTGATCGAAAACAAATTTGCTATTTAACTCAATTTTATTCAATTAATAATTATACACGCCTCCACCACCCCTGGGACGTTTTTGGCTACCCCGAATCATTTGATTTGTAGGTGAATTTTTTTTCCCTGATTAATTTGTGGTTTTGGTTTTGTATAATTTTGCTGGCAGTATTGTTTTGATTTTTCCAATATTTAGCCTGTAAGAGGATAAATGTGCGCAAGCTTGTCATCAATGGATGTTTCAACATCCATGAAAAGTAATGCTGCTGTTCGATACCACTGGCTCTTGTGGACTGCTACATCATAGTGCTATCTGTTGAATGTTGACCGTTGAGGAACAATAACAGTGATGAGTAAAATTATTCCATTTTAAAAACTTTCAGGATAAAATTGCCCAATAACCCTAACATTTTAACAACTAACAATAAAAGTATCTATATAAAAATTTATAAGTCCAATTTTACATAATTACAATCGATACAAAAATTTACATGCTTATCATAGGTGAATTTATCAGTGCACGTAAATATTTAACAACTAACAATACTATAATAACAAATGTTCATATGAAAATTCACAAGTGTTAATTTAGATTAAATGATACAAAAGTTTAGGAGAGTTCCTAAATGAATTTACAAGTATTTACACAAATTTCAACAACTAACAATATCAAAACAACAAATCATTTACAAATCAAAACATAATTTCACTTTCATAGTGTAATTTCATAATCTTTTTTACCCTTATTTAAAATGAAATCGCATCAATGGGGTTAACTCAAATTCTCCCTCAAACAATCCATATTCACCAAAAGTCCTTACAAGAGCAAGATCCCTCTTCAAAATGATGAAAACGATTTCTGTCCCTCACAATGATTTTCCTTTCATATACTTTTGCAATAAACTTAATGGCCAAATGACAATCCTCACACACCCTCAAGTTCTTAAAAATCCGAATGGTCGTTCCCGGAGCCGTCGCAAGAATGCCAAAAGCAATTGCCAACTTCTCACTATGAGCAGCTAATGCATCCTCCTTCTCATGTTCCTCAAGGCACAGTGTACTTGATGTTGTTAAAGGCACATATCCAGCACATCGAATTCTACCAAAAATCTCATCCAACATTTCATAAATCCGGGATGATTTCAGGTGCAACTTATCACCGGAGACGAACTCATACACCGCATTGTCAACCTCGATCGAGCTAGTTCCTGGGACCTTCTTCTGAAGATTCACATTTTTCTTCATCATCTTCCTCACATTCTTTACCTTGTCCCATTTCATTGTTTGAGAATATATATTTGACAAAAGGACATAATTCCCATCTACATGAGGCTCCAATTCCAGAAGATTCACGGTGGCTTCTTCTGCTAGTTCAACGTTCTTGTGGATTCTGCATGCCCCAAGAAAGGCCCTCCAAATTATGGCATCTGGAGATAAAGGCATAGTCCCAATCAGCTCCATCGCCTCAAGAAGATGCCCGGCTCGGCCTAAAATGTCAACCATACAACCATAATGTTCAATCTTAGGATCCATTCCATAAACACTACTCATTGATTTGAAGTAATTCCATCCTGTCTCAACCATCCCAATATGACTACATGCACTTAATACACCAATGAAGGTAACATCATTTGGTTCAATTCCTTCAGCAACCATGTTGGTGAAATATTCTAAAGCAAGACGGCCAAGCCCATGATTTGAAAAGCCCATTATCATAACACTCCAAGTGAAAACATCCTTCTCCTTCAATTGCTCAAATATTCTGACTGAACTATCTATGTCCCCACACTTTGCGTACATGTCCAAAAGAGATGTCCCCAGCTTCATGTCGATTTCGATTCGGTTGTTCTTCTCAACGTACTCATGAATCATCTTGCCCATTCCTAAAGCACCAACATTTCCACAAGCATTCAAAACACTGATCAGGGTGATCTTATCCGGCGCCACATTAGCTAGTTGCATATTGTGAAACAGCTTCAAAGCCTGGTTAGATTGCTGCTGTCTTTGTTCATCGCTGCCGATTGTGGTATCAAACAGTTTTTGGGATGCCCAAGAATCTCCCAATGAGGCATACCCATGGATAATGGTGTTCCATGAGACCAAATCTCTTTGGGGCATTTTGTCGAACAGTTCATGTGCCTTTTGAATCTCTCCAAATTTAACATACTCTGACAAAAGAACATTATGAGAAACCAAATCTGGTTCTTCCATAAGATCTAACACCTTACCCGCATACTCTATGAAACCACATTTTGCATACATTTCAATAAGCGCAGTTTGGACATACAAATCATGACAAAACCCAAGTTTCACCACCTGGGAATGAATTATTGTGCCATTATCACAATCCTTACACCTCCCACATGCTTGAAGAACCAGAGAGAGGCTGAAACCATCAAGGGAAAGGTTCTTGAGATTGTGCATTTGGAAGTAGAGGGCGAGAGATTGTGCGGGATTTTGAGCATTCAAGTAAGCACGCATCATGGTGTTCCAGATGAATGTGTCAGGAAGAGGAAAAGAATCGAATACGGAACGAGCATAATGTAGATCGGCATCATCATGCAGCGAAGAAAGAGAGATGACTGCGTTTAAGAACTTGGAGTTGAGGAAGTTGTTATGGCAAAAAAAACAAGTTTTGATGAAAAGGGCGTGAAGTTGAAGCAAGTTGGTGAGGTTGGTGTTGCGAAGAAGAGCCCCGATTCTGTGTTCTACGGCCTTTCTGGTGTGGCGCTGTGCAAGAAGCTTAACGCTTAATGACATTGATATTCGTGTGGAAGATTATAAGTAACTGGAAAGAGAAACTATACTAAAGAAGAAGAAGATCCGGATGAATTTGTTGATACGCACATATAAATGGATCGGCTTTCATTCTTCCACTCACTGAATGATTAGACTTTAAGATCAACCTGCAAAATGAACCAGGTGTTCGCATGGTAGAATGAAAAACCATCCGAGTCTTTAAAACATTATAGGTCAGTTTCTAATATGAGAGGTAATCGGTAGTTGGATTTAGTTAAGAGTATAATATAATACTGATCCATCCATATGCACTTCAACTATAAAACAGAAATAAGAAATGATAGTTAAATTATTTAATATTTTCTAAAATATAAATTTTTTCCACTTTTATCCTTCTTAAAAAACATGTTTAATTGTTTGGGGAATGTTATTTTAAAGAGAGGAGGATAAAATGAGTGGATAAAATTAGAAAATGAGTGTTAATCACATGGACAAAATAAGAAGAAGAGTATTAATTAAACTAGAAGTGACTTATATTTTAAACCATGTCTTTTTCTAAAAGTGTAATGTATTATGAATGAGAGAGAGAGAGAGAGAGAGATTATCTCATTTCATGTTATATCTTGTATTTACCATTTTCTTAAGCCAATTGACATAACTTATAAACTCATGTATGATACGCATTTGATTCTAGTAAAACGTAGTTTGCACTAGAGCTGGAAATCAGGGCCGGCCCGGCTCAACAAGCCTGGCTCTACAGGGTCAGGGTCTAACAGGGTCGGCCCTACAGGACCTGGGTAAGGAAAACATTTGTTTTTTATAGTCCGGCCCGATAGTATCAGGTCAGGGCCTGAAAATTACTATTCCAAATTTTAACTATTTTTCCTTCGATTTTTTTCAAAGAAATATAATTAGTAAATTGTAACCATTAAAGTTATAATCTATCAAATAAATGTTATCATTAATATCTAAACAATATTAAATCATTCAACAAATAAACACATTCATTAATTTGTAATAAAAAAACAAATAAACACAAAGAATATGTTTTTCCTTTTTTTCAAAAAATATTAAACAAAGGAATTGCTTTATGTATGCCCATGACAAAATGTCTTTCCCTCTCGTAATTTGTGTGTGTCTGCAGACTCCTTCAGTTTATGCATGATTTTACCGACACCTAAAAATAATTATACTTATTTTACACAAAATATATTTATAATTTGTTACTTCTATAATATTGTAATACCAAAGTATGAGTCTATTTAATATGAAAACATCCCTTCTTTAAAATTTATAATAACTAATTATGCGTTTTAATACAGAATAATAATAAATATAAAAAAGGGTTATAGTTTAAAATAAAAAAATCTAACTAATTATAAATAAACACATCATTAAATGAAAGTCTTAGTAATTAATTTTTTTTTTTAAATCTATAGTTAAACAGGCCTAACGGGCCGACCCAATTAAGCCTGAGGCCTTACAGGGCCGACCCTGCAAGGCCAATTTCAAATTTCTGGCCTATTTTTCAAACCTGGGCCCCACAGGGCCAGGGCTTAAACGGACCGGCCCGATTTCCCGCCTCTAGTTTGCACTACTAACCAGATTCATGTGTTGCTGAATATTAGATAGGCGTCTTTTTATATTAGGAATGGAAGGGAAGGGGGACGTTTTAATTTTTGGATTAGATTTTGAAGAATAATTTAGGGAGAAAAGGTAATAAAAGTGCTTTTTCAAAATAGATTATGAACAAAATAGATTCTATAAAATAAATGATTTTGATAAAATGAAAATGTTTAGGTATTATTATCAAACTAGCATTTTGTAATATCCGGATAATTATTTATCTGGAATATTATATTTTAATAAATAATACCTATTAGAAATAGGTGAATATGTGGTGTCAAATCTGTAGGGAAAAATCTCTTGAAAATTAGAGTGCCAAAATTACGAAAATGCCTTTAGGAGCATATAAAGATCTGAGAAAATTATGAAAAATCCAAGGAGGCAGTAAAATAATTATTAAAATTAAGAGAGAATATTGTCTCTAATTTTAGTAATTTAATAAATTATCACCTTGGAAAAATTAAAGGAAGAGAATCAAAAAGTATTATAATGACCAAAATGCCCCCGTAAATGTTAATATAATGCATGAGACAGAAAACACTAATGTCGGTGCAAAAGTTATGAGGTAAGGAGTTATTCTAATTAATAAAATTATCAAGAATTAGTGGGTAATTGATTAAGTAATTATTGGCTAATTACTTAAGCTTAAACAAAGAAAAATCCAAAGATAATTATGTAAAAACCCATAATTAGTGGTTTATGGCTAGAATTAACATAAAATATATTTGCTAATTAATTGGAAAATATGAAGAAAAATTGGTGAGATTAAGTAATTTTAAGCATAAATGCAAGAATGGACCAATAAGGGAATTTTGTGAAATTTTTAAGAAAATTGAAATAAATAATTAATTAATTAAAAAATAAATATTAATAATAAATAAAAAGGGCCAGCCGAAATTATGAGTCATTGTGGATAGAATTTTGAAGTAAAATATCATGATATTTGATCAAGTTGTAATATTATATAATATAAGTAAAAAGCAAATAGGATAAATGATCACGGATAGAAATTAAATCCTATCTAGAAAACTATGAACAAGTTTTCTAAGGTCAGAGAATATTATGGACAAGTATAATTTTATCTCGGAATGAGCTGTCTCAGAAGTCATTTCCGTGATCGGTAGAATACTTAGGTAATAAGACGAAATAGGACTAATTTCTGAATTTGCCCCTTATTAAATAACTATTTACCAAAATGCCCCTGTCAGAAAACTATTTCCCAAAATGCCCCTGTCAGAAAACTATTTCTCAATCTGCCCCTGTTTAGTCGACTAAAAATATGGTCTAGTAGACTAAATCGCGGGGCCAAATTTTTTTTGAAAACCCTCGACATTTAGTCGACTAAAACTTAAATTTTAGTCGACTAAACCCATTTAGTCGACTAAATCATTAAAAAAAAAGTTAAAACTTCGGAAGGCCATAACTTCTGACTCGGGAGTCCGAATCAAGCGATTCTTCTTTTGATTCCACATAACTTTTTGAGATCTATGCACCGACATAAAAAATTAAATTCTGAATTTAATGAAGAGAAAGGAGGAAAAACAAGTGATTCTTTATTGCGCAGGAAATACTAACAATTAATTAAATATAATCAAGTGATTCTTTAATTTTATTTATATATATATATTTTTATTTTTATTTATTTTTATTAGATCATATAATATCTCCTGTACAATAAAGATAAGATATGCGTGTATATACAGTTGATCGCGGGAGAGGGGCGGTGCCACAAGGAAAAAGAGATAGAGTGGGAAATGATGGCACCAATCCTAGGGTTTTGTCAGGATGGAGGAAATTAATTATATTTAATTGAGAGATATTTCTTGTAAAATTAATTAATCATTATTTCTAATATTATTATCTAATAATAATTAATTGATCTTATTTTAGATTTTAATATCTTTACTTTTCTACCATGTATTTGGTAAACTTTGAATTTTAACGTAACAATTGATACTGGATTTTCAAAATACAATATATTCAAAATTGAGATTTTCTCTCCATTAATAATATGGATTTTAAAAGAAAAGAGAAATAGGAAAAATATCGACACTAAATTTGTGGGGCTTGATTTTAGGGGGAATAACAGTGTTTGAAAGTTATGCATGAGATCATATGTTGTGATAGCACGGTAGTCAATCTAACTAAAATCTAGGATCATAGCTAATATCTAGGATCACTAATATCACTAACAACCAGATTCGGTAAAACAAATTAAAATGACTCCACTACTTCCTAAAAAATAGCTAACCACATGTTTACAATAATATAATAAAAAATCAGCACACTCAACACAATAAACACGAAGTTTTAACTTTTTTTTTAATGATTTAGTCGACTAAATGGGTTTTTTAGTCGACTAAATGGGTTTAGTCGACTAAAATTTAAGTTTTAGTCGACTAAATGTCGAGGGTTTTCAAAAAAAATTTGGCCCCGCGATTTAGTCTACTAGACCATATTTTTAGTCGACTAAACAGGGGCAGATTGAGAAATAGTTTTCTGACAGGGGCATTTTGGGAAATAGTTTTCTGATAGGGGCATTTTGATAAATAGTTATTTAATAAGGGGCAAATTCAGAAATTAGCCGACGAAATAGGGTAATCTGTGAAAAAGGCAGATAGTCACGAATTGGAGTTTGAAGAAAATAAATTGTAACTCAACATCTGGGAATGAGTTGAGAATTATCTGGACATATTTAGAATCAGTGAATTTTTGTCCAGAGATTGATGATTCCGGAAGTTACTTCCGTAACCAGCACGTTTTTCCGTAAAACTTCAGCAGGACCGTCGAAACCCTGTATGGAATCAAAAATTAGGTTAACTTAGACATTTCTAATGAGTAAGAAAGAGTCTTCAAAGTTGTGATTCTGAATCTCTGAGATTTTGCACGCTTACGCGATTCGGACACCGATCGGAGACTTTATCGGTAAAGACAACTTCTAGAACAAGTTACTGATGTCATGCATGACATCACATTTTGCCACCTAAGGGGGGAAGGACGGTTTGGACACTCCAAGGGCCAAGAAGTTGCCACCTAATCCAAGTGCGATCCGACGGTCGATATCCGGTCTGGTAAAGCATGAATAGTGCACAGGATTTTCCCTATAAATAGGACCTCCCTTCTTTTGAAAATTTCACACCATCCTCTTGAGCTCAAGGCCGAAATTGAGGAGCAGCCAGGAAGGGAAGAAGTCCGGGGAATTTTGCAGCGAAGCTCTGAGTAAGTTCTTCGGTACTTAGTCTTAAGTTTCCGTAGTTCTTTCGGTAGTTAGAGTAGAAATGCTAGTTTAGTCTTTAATCTTCCAAGTATGATTAGATATCATATGTTAGGGGTATTTTAGTCATTATTTCGAAAATCATGGTGGGGTCGAAGTTCTGGAAAAATGTTGGAAGATTAGAGTTAAAGTAGCGAAGCTCTGGCGAAATTCCGTCGACTAGTAAGGATAGGGGCAAAAATGGTAATTTGTACCTAAAATTCCTGTTATGATGTGAATCATTAATTAATATGATTTATATTTCGAAAATTATGTTGGAGTAGGAGTTATGTTGAAATTTTGGAAGATTAGGGTCAAAGTAACGAAGTGCTGGCGAAATTCCGCCGATTAGGGGGGTCAGGGGTAAAATGATCATTTTGACTAAAAATGTCCGCCGTAATGATAGATCCTTAACAAATATGTTTTTATATTGATAGGATATCTCTGATAAGGTTCTGACCTACTGTCGTACCGTATTCCGCTAGAAATACCGACGACCGTCAACGAAGGTACGTTCGCGTACTGTAACACTAACTCTGATGTTTATCGTATGCGTATATGTGTTTGATGATATGTGGTGTGTTTATGTACTGCTGGGGTATGTACGTTCGCGTACTGTAACACTAATCTGATGGATATAGTATGCGTGTATGCGATGTGTATATGGTATATATGTGCTATGTGTATGGTATGCTTTCATAAAGTAGCTGATAGCTCTGTGATATGTTCATGTACTGTTGTTATGCTTGCTGGGTATTGGGATATGATTGCTAGGTGTGAAATGCTAGGTGTGAAACGATTGCTAGGTGTGAAACGATTGTTAGGTGTGAAACGACTGCTAGGTGTGACCCGACAGCTAGGTGTGACACATGTACTAGGGGTTATGTGCTGTTGGGATATGCTTGTTTGATGTATGTCTATGTACTATTGGTGTACGTTCGCGTACTGTAACACTAACGCTGATATTTATGGTATACATATATGTGATATGTGTATTGTATGTGATAGCTGATAGCTTTGTTGTATGTATGTACGTTCGCGTACTGTAACAGTAACTCTGATGTTTATGGTATGCATATATGTGCTATGTGTATGGTATGATTATATGTGGTAGCTGATAGCTTTGATGTATGTCTATGTACTATTAGGGTATGTACGTTCGTGTACTGTAACACTAATCTGATGGATATAGTATGCGTGTATGTGATGTGTGTGTGGTATGATGTGAGTATGGTATGTGTATATGTGGTGTGTTGTTGGAATGCATATTATGTTAGAAAATAACTGTATGCATCTTTGGGAGTGATATATCTGTAAGGTGGGAGCGATATATACGTAATCTTTGGGAGCGATATATACGTAATCTTGGGATCGATATATCTCGCATCTTGGGAGCGATACATGTGCATTGGTTGGGTGTGATTTATATGTTGTGTTAATGTTGTTACGTAACCCATATGTGTGTATGTATACATGAGGTTAACCGTTACCTGAGATCCGGTGCGGATCTCAGCTCTTAACATAGCATCAGGGTCGAGAGGACCGAGGACCGAGGAGAGAGGGAAGCAGCAAGCCTAGGGATGCGGCCGAGGACTTTATGATGTTGTCCTTTACTTTTGAAAACTCTCGGTCACTGTACCGCTTCTGTAATCAGCCATTGGGCATTTTGAATATATATATCAGTTACTCAATTGCTCCGTTGCTCTACTCTGATGATTTTGAAATGATGCTTGATGAAAAAAAAATATACTGCTTTTGAAAATGGGATGTTACACATTTTCAAGCTAAAATTACTGAAAAGGACATTAACCTTTTGTGATAATTGCATATAAAAATAAGATTTTATTTTAAATATTTTTAACATTAAATTTTAAAATAAGTACCAAAAAGTAAATAAATGGGTCTACAAAATTAAAATTATAACATTAGTTAATTATGTAACATTATAAAAAATAGGGTAAATGTGCAAAAACACATATGTATTTTGTTCTCATGAGCGCCTAACACAAAATATTTTTTTTAGTGAAAAACTACCCACCACGTGGTTACAATTTTAGAACAAAAGTCACACAAAAGATTAACCCATCAAATGTCCGTTGGAAAGCTTGTTAAAGTTGCCAGCCAAAGTGAGTCATACGTGGCTTTATGGACATGTATGTGAACAATCTAATAGTTGATTAGATAATCAGATAACAACCCCCGTGATATTTCTAAAAAACAAGGAAAAATTAATAAGGGGCTTAAATTCTAAACTCTCTGGTGTTTTACCTAGAGTTGTAGATCTGAAGGTGGTCCAGCCACCGCCCACGCTTCTACTCATTATATCGCACTCTTATTTTTACCTTATAATAGCGAAACTTTTTTCCGCGAGATAAAGTTCATGAATTTTTTTTTTTCTTAGAGCGTCCGATATCCCAGGGCAGGCCATCTTTCAGGCACATCAACGGCCCCAGACTAATCCGGATCGAGATCGGGTTGGCCCCTTTCGAGGGGAAGCCTCTACCACCCACAACTGCTGCATTCCCACGTCTCGAACTCAAGACCCGTGGTTAAGCTAGGACAACCACTTACCAGTTGACCTAAGCGCTTGGTGGTTCATGAATTTTTTTATTGCACTATGCTATTTTTTTATAAAAAAAATTCTATGCATAAAATAATCTTTTATATTAGGTCATGAGATTCAAATGCAACTCAACACTTTAATTGAAAAGAAAACCCCGTTTTGACCTTAAAGTGTAAATATTACCATTAATGATATAGCAAATTTGGATTGTACAAATGGGTATATGAGGTATAGAATTTAATCTATAATCCCACACTTCTTCGTAAGCAATGGAGACACATCTTCAATCGGGGTTTATTGTTCATATTAGTTTATTTTATAAGTGATTCCACGTTATGTGAGGGTAAATATGTTGTAGAACACAGACAATCTGCAAGAATAAAGAAGTGGATGATTCGAGTCGCGTCTGAAAACACTATCCTTAAGAATTATTCTACAACCACCAACAGAGAGGAAGCAATATTCCCCAAGATTAAAGGGACTTCTCTTGAGAAACTCAAGGCAGTAGAACTAATAGAAGATAATAGCAAGCATAACGAGAAGAAATTATGTGGAGGAAGAGAGAAATAATTTTTCAATATTGAGCACAGTTGTAGATTATGAGCAATCTGGAAAAAGGGAAGAAGTGGATGATCTAAGTCATGTCCAAGAATATTGTCTTATAGAGTTATTCCGTGACCACCAGTAAAGAAGAAGCGGTACTCCCCAGGATTAAATAAATTTTTCTTGAGTAAATCAATGCGGCAGAACTAGCAGAATATAAAGAAACTTCACAAGAGATTACTGATGTTTCTTGTTCTCTTTTTCAAATGGTGCCACAATTGGGGTATTTATAGACAATGAATTAATGCTTTGAAGTAGTGGCTCTTAAACACTGCACTTCTTCAATTAGAAAGTCATAGCTATCTGTTAAATTCATGAATCAACACAAATCCCTTAATTTATAAGAACATGACTTCTCAAAACGCATCTATTCATTTAAAAATGTTCCATAATATTGGAAAGACTCCTTCTTTGACACACTCATATGCAATATTTACAACAAGCATTTTGTCCATGTCCCTTTTATAGCCATGGTCCATAGAGAGCCAAGGGATACAAGACAATCCTCGAGATTGAACAAATGTTACCAAAAAAGACGAGTTTGTACTTTGACAACAGAGAGAACGTTCGGGGAAGCGTATGATTGTTGGCTATTTACGTCACAAAGGGTTATGAATTTTGGTAAGCCCAAACAAAATATTATTTTGTGAAACCAAAAGATAATATTTTCTGGGAGCAAAATATTTCAAAAAAAAGTGCTACACTACTATACAAAAGCCTTATAACGTCCTTGTTTTGACCCATTCTAGGTCCTTTTTGGGGGAACGTCTATGTAGGAGACATAATAGGTCGAGACTTTTTCAGGACACCATATTACTTTTTTAAAAAGAAAAAAAATCCCAAACCTCAAGTTTGGGAGGAGCTGTGGAAGAAGATCTGGCAAGGCGACCTCATGAACATCGCGGATCCATCTGTGGTCAAACTAGTAGATCTTTGTCAGTGGTGCTTTGCAAGATGTTCGTCATTACTGGTGGTCAAATCTGGAGACCTTCGTCATCGCTAGTGGTCGATCTTGTACATAGTCGCCGTCGCTGGTGGTCGAAGCTGGTAAAAAAGAAGCACAGAAGTAGAAATTTGGAAATCGAAATGGAAGCGCACAAGCACACCTGTATATAGTCTCCACTGCTGGTGATCAAACCTACATAGTCTCCATCGCTGGTGATCAAACCTGGTCAAAAAGAAGCACAAAAGCAGATCTAAAAGCAAATCAAAACTGAAGTAGATCTATGGAAATCAAAATAGAAGTAGATCTTTGAAGTTGAGAATGTTGTTGTATGAGAGGAGTGAGGTGTATGTTGAACCTGTAGTAATATTGAATTCAATGTATCTTTAGACGACGGTGGGAGAAGGAACGAGTTTTGGAGGTCCGACATTGGTAGATGGAGGGAGACGGGGATCCGACGAAGTGAGAGATAAGGGAATACGGAGGATAGCGACGGTGGGAGAGAGAAGGAGGATGGAGGTCCGATGGTGGAAGGGGGAAGGAACTTCGGAGGTCCGGAGAGAGGAGGGAAGACGTGTATACAGACTGAGCATGGGATCTGTGTGTGGAGTGGATTTATGTATGCTTTAGGCGTCATAATTTCTAAGTGGGATGCCTATATTTTACTTTAGGCGTCCCAAACTTGAATTTGAGACGCCTAAATTGTATAAATAGGCGTCCCAAATTGAATTTGGGACGCCTATAGTTGACTTTTGGTGTCCCAAATTAATTTTGGGATGGTTAAGGTCCACTTTAGGTATCACAATTCTAAATAGGGACGTGCAATATGTCAAAAAATTACAAAACTACCACCACCTTTATTTTTTACTTATTTATTAAAAAAATGAACGTTTTTTTAGGGAAGTAGTATCCATTTATTGTAGTAGTGCCAGTACCAAGTATTTATTTGCACTACCACCGAAAATTAATGTGTTGTTTATCTGAGGATTCTAGTTGTTCATAAAGAGTAGAATCATGAACAAATGTGCAACTCTTCATGAACAAGTGAAATCTTCCTATGGACAAAACATTACTTTCTGGTGGTCAAAGCGGCGGCCGGTCTGTACCAAAGCTTCAATGGCTAGCTAGAGCGGCGACTGCCGGTCGATCGGTCGGTCGGAGATTTGAAAACCGCAAAGCAATGTGTTCTTCATATGAGGATTCCACTTGTTCATAAAGAGTAGAATCATGAACAAGAGTGAAACTATTCATGAACAAGTGGAATCCTTCTATAAAAAACACATTAATTTCTGGCGACCGGTCAGTGATCTGTCGCTGGAGCAATAGGCATTATTGCCATTTTATTTACAAGACTTATTTTTCATTTTGGTCCTTACTCCTTCAGTGAAGTTTCAAAATGTTTTGGTCCTTGACTAAAATAAATTTGTTCTTGTGATTCTTTAATGAAATTTTCCCTATTTATTATATCCCATGGGAATAAAGGTAACACAATAATAAATGAAATGTTAGATTGTACATTCATATTAAAAATTTAATGATGTGACTTAGAAATAAAGCACAAAAAATTTAATATACAAATTTCCAAGTTTGATTTTTTTAAGATATAATTGAATTTTTAAACTGCTAAATATTTAAAAATATTTAATTTCAAATTAAAATTTAAAAAATAATATAATTTTCTTTAATTTTTTTTATATAATCATAATATTTTTGTAATAAAACCTTTCAATTTTGCAAGCGGTTGGTTGAGGTGATAAGCAGCCTCACTCTTAAAATAATTAGAATATAAGTTTAAATCTTGAAAAACATATTTACCGTGAGAGACAAAAATCCTTTACGCTGTACATTTGGAAAGAAAAATCCCTTAACTAAATAAAAAAGCCGCTCAACTAGTTGTACAATAATTCATATGTTGATTACAACCATTCAAAATTAATAGCTCTAATCTGGCAGGGCGTGGTGGGCGTGGCCTATACGAATCTAATCATGTTTAGGATGAAAACCATAATAGTACTCAGCAAGTTTGATTGAAATTTAATTTGACTGTCAACTAATTTTAATAGCACCAATTTACTGCAATTAATTTGTCATTTTAAATTTTATATAAAAATACATTTAAATATGTCATCTTGATCGAGAAACTAAAAATTGACACAAAGCCTCTTGAAGTAATAAAAAAATTAGTAAAATACTCTAACATCTTTTATGTTTTGTTTTAATTACATATATCTTCCCTCTATTTTGAGAATATACACTAAACTATTAACTCTATTAAGAATTTTTATTTTTTAATTAAATTTTATTTACTAATTAGCCCTCATCATTACTAATTCCCTAATTTTGGCTCAAATAGTTTATGTAATTTAAGAGTTTCTTTTATTTTTATTAATTTATTTTTTACTTTTGCAAATAGTTATCTGGTACTTGTTTTTTTCATATTGATATAAAGACTTAATTAATGCAAACTGTTAGAAGTATTAGGTGGTTAGTTGGGTGGTTAGTGAATTAGTTAGGGCCCTAGTCTATATAAGGGGTCTTAACTAATGAAATAAGTGTGTTGGGTGTGGAGCCCTCACCAAGGGTGTTAGGTGTGGAGCCTTCACCATGTATGTGGGATGTGGAGTCTCACTAGAGAGGGAGTTAACATGGTCTCCTTCTAGGTTTTAGAGTTAATCCTTATGGGTTACTCATTGTAAGGGGATGTTCCTCTTTTGTTAATAATACAAGATCTTCATCTTCTCTATATTGTATCTCAATTATCTTCTCAAATCACATATGTTAACATGGTATCATAGCATCAGGTTCATTTTTTTCAAGTTTGGGGCCAGAAACCCATGAAGGTGGTTCTTGCAATCCATCACCAATTGAAAAGATCCAGGGCCCAAAATCAAGAAAGCCTATAATCCTATCAGAGAAACAAGATTCGGGTACCAAAAATGCACTGAAAATCAAGAAAGCCCAAGACCATTATCCAAGTTGTGTGACCCGAAGTTGAGACCTTTCTCTCGGTTTCAAGACAAGTGTTGAGAAGCCCCCCCAAGTCGCTGGTTCATGTTTCTCCACCGGCCTCCTCCTCCAGACCACGCATCCTTCTGATGAGCCAGTTTCCGGCTTGACGGCGACCAGACTGCGACGAGGACGCCGGCCAGAGCGTTCCTCATGCCCCGATCTGAAGAATCCAGACGCCGTACAGCGACGGTGTCGATTTGAAGAAGTTTGCAGAAAGGCTGAGTTCTTGGATGCCGTCAAGAAGGGCAAGGTCGAGAGAGTCAGGTTTAGCAAAGATGGTTCTGCCCTTCAACTCACCGCCGTCGATGGCCACCAGACCAGCGTTATCGTACCCAATGACCCAGACCTAATCGATATTCTGGCGATGAATGGTGTCGATATTTCCGTCTCCGAAGGTGATTCGGCTAATGGGTTGTTTAATTTCATTGGCACACTTTGATGGAGGCAAGAGGAACAAGCAACATGAAGTTTGCAATGAATGGATTTGTTCTTATAGGAACTCTAAATGGGGCTCATGCTTGAATGAAGGCAGTGACTAGAAAAGCTTACAGAGACTGAAGCATTCCAAAAGTGAAGCATTTCAGAATTGGATATGGAGAAGAAAGCTGTAAAATGAAGAAATCTTTGTATTGTTTTGTGATTGTAAAACTGTTCAATTTAATTCACCTTACCCCTTATTTGTGTTGTTCAAGTTGAACACATTTAAGATAAATGGTGTTCAACTTGAGGGGGCGTGTTAGAAGTATTAGGTGGTTAGTTGGGTGGTTAGTGAATTAGTTAGGGCCCTAGTCTATATAAGGGGTCTTAACTAATGAAATAAGTGTGTTGGGTGTGGAGCCCTCACCAAGGGTGTTAGGTGTGGAGCCTTCACCATGTATGTGGGATGTGGAGTCTCACTAGAGAGGAGTTAACATGGTCTCCTTCTAGGTTTTAGAGTTAATCCTTATGGGTTACTCATTGTAAGGGGATGTTCCTCTTTTGTTAATAATACAAGATCTTCATCTTCTCTATATTGTATCTCAATTATCTTCTCAAATCACATATGTTAACACAAACATATAAAACTTAATTAAAAATATGATTAATTATTTTGATTAATGCATACTTAAATAAATGTCTTTATAAATGTTTGTGAAAAAATGCATTTAAAAAATAAAATTTATATAACTTATATAATGTCTCAAATTTATATTAATAATACCATATTGTAAACTAATCATGGTGACAGAAAAAATATGGAAAGAAATATGTTTTTAGTAATTTAAAAGATTACTAAATAAATAATTTTTCATAAATATGATAAAAAAATTTAAAATTTTATAATATATTCGAAATTTTGAAAGTATATTAGAATTATTTTCTTTTATATAAACATTATTTTTATGCAAATATAAATGTTTATTCATTTGTTAAAAGAGGGGCATTGTTGTCAAAAAAATGTTTAATAGTTAAACTTAACGATCAATTAACGGTTGGATGGATGGACATGGAATCTCACATATGTAGGGGAGGTTTTTATAACATGTATTCTAATTTTAAGGGAGATTTATATACATTTTAAAAATAAAAAAGAAATTTGTGTAATTTAGGTAAAACAAAGGGTTAGTCAATATATTTTACTCTTAAAAAATTGATTCAATATGAATTATTTCCTTAAGAAAATAAGTAAAGTAGGAAACCCTAATACATTGTAGCAGATAGTCGTGGGGACTATAAAGGAAAGTAGGAAACTCATATTTTCAATTTTGCTTTTATGTAATCCTGGTTGGAAAAGGATAAAGATAAAAAAGGGAAAAATTAAAAAATTGTACTACCTCCAGTCCTAATTATAAAAACACTTGTAGTGCAATTTACACTACAAAAGTATTTTTATAATTAGGACAGGAGAGAGTATCACTTTAAGACATATTTAATAACTTGATTGTCATTTTTTGATATATGAAAATTAATTAAAATAGACTTATAATAAGGATTTGAGTGATATAACTATAAAAGGGAATTAAGGATTAACACAAGGAAATTTAAAATGGGTTAAGGTGCAAAAATAGACATGTGCTTTTCCCTGAGAAGCGCCCAGTAGCAAATAATTTTTTTAGGGTCAAAAGTAGACACGTGGTTACAAATTAGGTGCAAAAATATCGTTTGACCGTTAAGTTTGACTTTGACCCTTAAATTTGACTTTTTTGCTGACTGGACGATGATGTGTCATGCCTACATGGCATCTACATAACATTTTTTTTTTCTAAAATCTGATTTACAAGTCAGATTTATTAAAAAAAAAAACAAAATGTCCCTAATTAAAAAAAAAAACAAAAAACCCCTCTCTCCAAGCTCCCCTTCAATCTCGATCCCCCCCCCAAAAAAAATCAGTAAGAAGAAGAAGAAGGTGCTGCAAATTTGAAATGCGAAGCAGAGCAGGGCGATTACTCTGTAGACAGATTGAATGAGGGAGGATAATTAGGAATGGAAAATGAAGAATGATGTTTATTGACAAATGAGAGCATAAAGCTCTTCAAAGAATACATTGTGACTTGGTGACAAAGATGAGGGTAGGGATCCCTTTATATATAGATTAGGGCCCCCTAACTAACCCTCTAACTAACTCTAACCACTAACTAATTGTAAACTAATCTATTTAAACCCTTATATTCTAACATACTCCTTCTCAACCATGTCGTTTCCTTTGGAGCCAAATAATATCAATTTCTGGAATCTTTTCTTTTGCTCACAAATCTTGAGGCTCTTCATCGGAATCCCCAAATCGAAGGCATACCCATTTTGGAAGTTATGCTGAACAACACAGATCTGATTTTTGGCGTGGAAGTTATGAGATTTGCAGATTCTCAAACGCTGCAATCCCACGCAACACATTGTCACTGCATCTTTGCAGCTCCAACTCTTGCAATGTGGGACACTCCTCAGCCACATACAATAAACCCATTTCACTGGCACCAATAATTCTTGATTGGGGCACCCACAAGCAAGGGCTTTCATTCCAGCATCAATAACTTCAACAGGGAGCATATTTTCCTCACCAATACACCAAATAGCAGAAAACCTAGAATCAATGTGCAGAGAAACAACTCGGTGACTCAAAAAGATGCTCGAATTACGAGGCGAAATCAGAGACCCAGAAATTAAATCAAAGTGGTTCAAATTGGGAAATCTATGTATCAACCTACCAGACAAGATGAAGTTCCAGTCCAAAACTTTGATTGACCGTGCAATCCGTCCCTGGAGATTCAACCAGCGCTTGCAAACAAGAGAGTTGGAGTTCCTTTCCGAATCGGGAAGCTTGGCGAGGATTTTGAGAAGAAGCTCGTCAGATAAGAGAAGGGTTCGATCTATCTTAGCGAAATTAGGGATTATGGTTTTGGATTTGGGGTCTTTGGGGGAAGACATGGAGTGAAACTGCATGGCGAGAAGCATATCCTTGAGAGGATTTGCCTTGCTTTTAAGCCAGAAATATGACCAGGTGGGTAACTTGTTGGAGTTCAGCGAGTTAGGGTTCAGATTCTGGATCGAAGAATCTGATTTGGGGGGGGGGGATCGAGATTGAAGGGAGCTTGTAGAGAGGGGGTTTTTTTTTTTAATTAGGGACATTTTGGTATATATATATTTTTAATAAATCTGACTTGTAAATCAGATTTTAGGAAAAAGGTTATGTAGATGCCATGTAGGCATGACACATCATTGTCCAGTCAGCAAAAAGTCAAATTTAACGGTTAAAGTCAAACTTAACGGTCAAATGATATTTTTGCACCTAATTTGTAACCACGTGTCTACTTTTGCACCTAAAAAAAGTATTTGCTACTAGGCGCTCCTCAGAGAAAAGCACATGTCTATTTTTGCACCTGAACCCAATTAAAATTGATGTTTTATTATATTACTCCCAAATATTTGACATTTAAACGATGGTTTATAAAAGTTATAATATAAAAATTTTAAGTCTAATTTCTTAGATATAACTGAATTTTTTATTGTTAAATATGTAAAAAAAATATTTAATTTCAAATAAAAAAATTAATAAATAATATAAATATACATGTGTGTGTGTGTATTTTTATACAAGGAAAGATAAGACAAATGAAAGGTAAATCAAATCAAACGCAACTAAACTAGATTAAAGTCTCAGGCCTCTCTTGACATGTTGTACTCCCACCAAATCTGCAACAAGGAAGCAATAGAGATCAGTAGGGGATCAGAGAAATGAGTTTCATCCAGAGATTCCATCTGCGACAAAGCAAAATTAGCTAACCAATCTGCACACTGATTGTCTTCCCTTAGCACATGGTTGTATCGTATAACCCACTGTCTACGGGTGACTACTCGTATACGAGACACCAAATGAAACTCACGAGCTGCATTACCTTGTTTGGAAAGTAATGCGATACTGATTGACAGTCACTTTCAACAACTACATGCCTCCAACCTGCCTCCCACGCCATCTCAAAACCTTTCAGAACTCCCCACAACTTAGCAAACAACGCTGAGCACCTTCCAATCCGTGTAGTAAATCCTCCAAGCCACTTACCAGAGAAGTTTTGTAACAAACCCCCACAAGTCGCCACCTGTTCTGTACCCTTTGATGTCACATCTGAATTAAGTTTCACAAAAAGTACTTCTGGAAAGGACTAACGAACATTAGAAGTTGCACGCTGGGACCCCGCTTCGCCAATTTCTTTAATTCATGCTTCCCAACATAATCATAATCTTTCCACAATAAAGCCCCTCAACTAATTGATGTACAATATTTCATATGTTGATAACAACCAATCAAAATTAATAGCTATAATTTGGCAGGGTGTGAATGGCCTATATGAATCTAATCATGTTTAGAACCAAAAAAATAATAGTATTACTCAGTAATTTTGATTGAAATTTGACCGTCAACTAACTTTAACAGCACCAATTTATTACAATTAATTAGTCATTTTATATAAAAATACATTTAAATATTTTATCAAAAAAAAAATTGAATATGTCATACTAATCGAAGCACTGAAAAATTAAAATTAATACAAAGCCTCTTGAAGTAATAAAAAAGTTGATTCAAAATGAATTATTTCCTTTAAAAAAAAAAAGGAAAGGAAACTCTTAAGATATTGCGTGGCTCTGGTCGTCATTGGGACTAGGTATACTTGTAATCTTTATTACACATTAGAGCTGGGAATCAGGGCCGGCCCTTCAGGGCCTGAGATAAGAAAAACATCTGTTTTTCAAAGCCCGACCCGAGAGCACCAGGGCTAGGGCCGGCCCTCCAGGGCCCGGAAATTACTATTCTAAATTTTAATTAATTTCCCTCTGTTTTTTTAAAGAAATATAATTAGTAAATTACATCACAAATCATCCAACAAATAAGCACAATCACTAATTCATAATAAAAAACAAACTATGTTCACAAATAACTCACATAAAACATAAGAAACATACCACTAAGCGACATTAGTACGATGACTATTGTTATAACAAATAATTTAATTTGTTAAACATAAGAGTAATTTTATTTGCAACAAATAATAAACCAAATAATAAAATTAGAGTATAATTATTATGTATTTGTAGTTAAATGGATAAATGACTCTATAACAACTACAATATATATATAAATTAATAAATTTAAAAAGGAAAAAAGAAAAAGCTACAGTGAAAATGGCCTGCAGGGTTGGCCCGAGGCCCTCCAGGGCCGGCCCGTTTAAGCCCGAGGCCCTCCAGGGCTGGCCCTACAGGGCCAATTTCAAATATCTCGTCTATTTTTCAAGCCCGGCCCTTAACGGGCAGGGCCTAAACGGGCCCGATTTCCTGGGTCTATTACACATGGACCAACTCAAACCGCCTCAAAATTCCAATATAAAGGGTTAGGGCTAAAGCCTTTTTCGTTGTGCATGGAATTAAAAGAGATGTCCACCGAAATGTCTCTGCTGAGCAATTTCATGAAATCTTCAGCAGCAAACCTCATCACATCGCCAACGTTACTCCTGGTAAGATCAAGAGTGTGACTCAGCATCAAGGGTGATTTCGGAAAAGTTGGCTCCATCATTGTCTGGAATTACGTTCATGGTAAGTCCAACTCTCTTATTTACACACATATTTACCTACTCATGCTTCACGTCTGAGATTTGTGGCTGTCCTTCTCAACATATATGTCTTCTCTAGAACTCAAACTCGAGATCAAAGAAGTTTAACAGGACCTTACACCACTAGCTAGACTAACTTCATCCTGGTTTCACTTCTGCATTGTTCTTTGAGTGACTGAAGAATGTTGTTGTTACTGCATACAAGAGCTTGTATTAATCACATACTTACTTTCACACACATCCCCTCTGGTCCTAATTATAGAACATATTTACTTGAGTTTGGAGAGATTAATGATGAGAGTTAAATTAGTTAATTTTATTTATTTTCCTAGAATGCCCTTATTAAAATTTAACATGGCATTAGATTGTTGAATTAGCCCCCTGCGACAAAAAGACGTCCGGTGCATAGGACCAAAGAGATTATGATACCAGTGTGAAAAATGACTTATAGTCAATCTGACTTATGGAAAAGTCAAATTGTGAAATATATACATATGTTTGGACTAGTGGTAACGTAACATAAGTAAGTTTTGTGATTTAAACATCGGAAATATTTTTTGAGAGTAGTGAATGAACTAAAAATATACTTTAAGATATTGAACAGTACTAAAAAAAATACTTCGCGATCTTGAAATATTATTTTAGGATCTTGAAAAAATTATTTTTAGTACCAGTTAGTACCCTAAAATATTTTTTAGGGCTGAATGGTACTAAAAATATATTTCAGGATACTGAAGGCTACTAAAACAATACCTCATGATCTTAAAAAAATATTTTAGGATCTTGAAAAAATTATTTTTAGTACCATTGAGCACCCAAAAATATTTTTTAGGGTAGTGAATGGTACTACAAATATACTTAGGATACTGAACGGTACTAAAAAATACCTCATAATCTTGAAAAATTATTTTAGAATTTTAAAAAGGAGTTCAAAAGCTGAAAAGGAGCTCAAAAACTCCCCAAAGTAACTTTTTAAAATAAGTAACTTTTGGTTCATAAATCTGATTGGAACAACTTCTCAACCAAACATAAAAAAACTAACAAAATAAATAAATAATTTCCTATAAGTCCAGTACGAACAGAGCATAAGTCTGATTGGAGGCACCCAATCGGCGTACCAAACATGCACATATATATGACTTTGACAAGTGGGCTCCTGGCTTGATGTTTGTAATCTTGCTCTTCATTATATGTAGAATTGACTCTCAGGACATAAAAAAGAAAAACAAAAAAATATGTCCTTTAATTGGGCATAATATAAATGCAAGGTTATTTAAAAATATAATGAAATTAATATTTTATTAGGTTATCTTTAGGAAAAAAAATCAATCACTTTGTGGACGGATAGTTACAGGAAAATATTTTTAAAGAAATCTTAAAAAAATTATTTATAAAGACAAAAAGAAAGTAGAATCTTTTACTTGATGGAATATAAATGTATTATTAAATTAATTGATGAAACAGTAGAATTGAGGTGTATGTGACATTAATAAATTGTAAGCATTATTTACTATAATAATTATTGAAGAAGTATCAATAGGGGTATTTTAGGAAGAAATTGACAAAAAAAAAAGTAGAATTAAGGTGTATGTGGCATTAATGAGTTGCAAGTATTACTTATTTTATAGAATATTTAGATGTATTATTAAATTATCATTATGTTTAAATGTTATTGAGAGAGTATCAATAGGGGTATTTTATGAAGAAATTGACAAAAAATTATAATTTTATCCTATAATTAGGATCAAGCTCAACTCCTAAATATTGTCATATAATTAGGATGGGGGAATATATATATATATATATATATATATATATATATACCCACACTTCGCAGATGGGAAACACTGTGTGGCAAATGATGTGGCCCTGAAAATAAATCCTACAATATATATCTAAACATACTGCAGCAAGCTAGTTATAAGTCTTACAAGCCCAAAACACCAATAATACTAGGGAAAATCCATCCCATCCCAGGGCCTAAATTAACAAAAAAATGTTAAAAAAGACTCAAGAAAAAGTCACATATAAAAAAAAGGTAATGGGGCCTTTTTTGATATTATTTCATAAAACGTTAGTTGTTAATGTCTATTAATATAGTTGTTAACGGGTGTTGTTTTAGTTATTAATGTTAATGATTTAGTTGTTAGGATGTTGTTGTTAATGCTACTGATATAATTGTTAATTTAACTGATTTAGTTGTTAGCTTTTATGAAATAATGTCAGAAAATGCCTTGAGGTCTTTTTTGACATGTGACTTTTTCTTAACATTTTTTTAGCTAATTTGAATCCTGAGGTAGATTTTCCCATAATACTATATTTCTTACAAGATCATTGATACACACTAGTCATCAATTGAACTTGGCTACACACACACACATTCCCTCCTGTGACGGAAACTATGAAACTGTAAGTCAATGTTTTAGTCTTCTTTGGCAATGTAACTCATATTTTGTTGGGAAAATCTCCTTCACGGCGTAAGTAATCAAGATATTATCAAAAAAAAAGTTTAAAGAAAAGTTATATGTCAGAAAAAGCTCTAGTTGTTAATGTATACTGATTTAGTTGTTAAGATATAGTTGTTAACATGTACTAATTTATTTGTTAATATTGTACTGATATAATTATTAAAATTTCTGAAATAATATCCAAAAAGGTCTTAGGGCCTTTTCTGATATGTAATTTTTCTTTGAATCTTTTTTGATAATATCTTGATTACTTGAGTCCTGAGGGAGATTTTCCCTATTTTACTTTTTGTCTTCTTGGGTTTTTGAGCCTCCTAATTAATCTATGAAAAAGAAATAAAAGACAGAAAAGATGATTTGACATCGGCCTGATTCTAATCCAAAGTGTTTTCCTAACTAAAAATATATATGAGCTTTTTTTTAGAAGTACACTTAATACCAAATATTTTTTTTAGACGTAAAACTAACTAAACTTATAAAATATACGCAAAAATATATAATGATTGTTAGTTCTTCCGTTTGTTTAATTTTTTTAAGGGTTAAGGTGTGAAAATATATATAAAATTTTCTCAAAAGTGTACTTAACACAAATTTTTTTGGGACACATTAATCATTAGTTAACTGTTTCAATTTTTTGACTAAAAATGGTGAGATTGATTATGACGTGAATGATTAAGAAATAACATGAAGAGAAATACTTATACACTCAAAGAGTATCATGTCATCTAAACTTTGTCAAACGAAAATATAACAACTCATATTATTTTAATCCTAGTTGATTAATGACTAATATAAAAAAAATTAAATTTTATCTATTTTTAAGAAAAATATCAGTTGATCATTTTGTTTTAGTTTTAGTTTTTTTTATAAAAAAACTAAGATGTTTTTTTTCCTTAAAAACAAGATAAACTTTGAATTTTTTTCTAATAAATCATCAACCAATAAGAATTAAAATGATAAGGGTTATTATGTTTTTACTTGATAGAGTTCAGAAGATATGATACTCCTTGAGTAAGTAAGTATTTCTCCAATTTGAAATACTAATTTGCTGATTAGGCAAGAAAAATTAATTTCCACCTAACCCTTTATCTTCAACTCATTACTTCTTTTGGAAGAGAGAGGGAGAGGGAAAGAAGAATTGGTGGAAATTAATCTTTTATATTATTTCTTAATCATCCACGTCATTCTCTATATCATCATTTTCAATAAAAAAAATTCAAACAAATGGTTTATGTGTATTTTTGCTCATATTTTGAAAGTTTATAATTGATTTTGTCTCAAAAAACTTGGTGCACTTTTTAAAAAAAAATCATGTGTATTTTTACTTCTTAACCCTCAAAAATTTCAAAAAACACGGGTTAACTAAAGATCAATGTGTATTTTTGCATAACACCCTTTTCTTAATTATTGTTCTATTCGTTTACCCTTCCCTGCCACACTTTTGGACAGTCTGATTACACTAGCTAATGCGGAATATCTTTTCCTCGTTAAATAATAATAATAATAATAATAATAATTATTATTATTATTATTATTATTATTATTATTATTATTATTATTATTATTATTATTATTCAATGTGGGTGACGTTGCACAATCTGGAGGTTGGTGACTCCAATAGACAGCTTGGATTTGAATCGATGATTATCAGTTAACTAAACAATTAATTAATGTAATGTGTCATAAAATCTCTACTTTCAGTCAGTTTTGCACCAAACTTCCAAACTTCTACATAGCATTAACTGTTTGTGCCTGTTTGGATTTGTGGAAACTCAACATAATGCACTTGTTTGGCATTGTAGGCAAGGTTGTTAAACTCACGAGTTTAAGTAAATTCCTGATAATGACGTAAACTCGAATCATAAACCCGTAAGAATTTACTTTCACAATTAAATAGGTACTAATAATGTATAATAAATGATTAAAATATAAAAAAATGACAACAATTTGATTTAAATATATTTTAAATCTAAATAATTGAAATTAAATTCATAATATTCAAAATTTACCATATTTAATAAATAATTTTTTATAATACTCACATATAAAGCCGTTGAACACGATCAATTAAAGAAAGTTAACATGAGTTTAAAGGTGAGTTAACACAGTTTTCTAAGTTTGAAACGTAAAAACGGTAAATTTAGTGTATAAATTCGTAAATTTAATCGAGTTTACAACGGTCATGAGTTTACCAGTAACTCGATTCGATTTGGTAAACTAGAAATGTAAAAACGGTAAAATCAGAGAGTCAACTTGCGAGTTTGACAATAATGATTGTAGGTATAGCTAGTGCTGAATAATACTTTTTAATATATGTTTGTCATAGAAAAATAAATATAATGCGTGCAAGAATGACCATAATTATGCATTCAATAGAACCTTAAACGTCTGATTTGTTTCGTTTAAAAATAAATAAGTCATCCACAAATGTCCTGAAATATGGGTAGTCAACTAGTCATACTCATCACGCGGCTCCCTCTCCTCTCTTTTCTCCAACCTCTCTCCTCTCTGCATTTTCCGTCCCACCGCTTTTGCTCCCTCGCCGGTGGTTTGTACCTTATGCACAAGCCGCCGGCGAGCACCGTTTTTGTGCCACAGACGAGTCCGAGTGGTAGTTTGGTGTCCAGATCTTGGATCTGCGGTCCTGATGTTTTGGAGTCCAGATCTTTGAGTTATGGTCCTCTCCCTCAGAGTTTTGTCAGATGTGGGCTTCCCTCGTCCTTGTGGCGAGTCCTCTCCTCTCCTTCTCCAGATCTGATCTGTAGAGGTGAGATTTATCTGTTTTTGTGTTACTGGGGTTTGTGGAGGTGTTTTTGGCTCAGGAAATAAACAGATCTGTCAGATCTGCGTTCAAATCCTCTTGGTTGGTTGGCTGTTTGAACGTTATGAGATCCGACTATCATTTGGTAGCTCAGATCTGCGTTTTTGGAGGAAGATCTAAAGAGGTGTTGTTTAGTGTGTGGTCGAGGTCACCGGATATGTTTGATCAGAGGAGTAGAAGTGTTCTTCAGGACATCAAGGGTCTTCTTTCTTTTGAGGTTGGGTTTTCTGTGTTCTTTACCCCAGGATGGGGTACCTATTTAGCTGACTTAATTGCAGCTATTGCTTATAAGATTGTGTGCCCTTTGGGGTGGGTTTTCCAACCAACACTTTCTTGCTCGACACTTCTAATCTTGGATATCGAGGAGGACGATTTTGTCCATGATTCTACTTCTATTCTTATATATTTAATGTACGGTGTTCGGTTAATATTGTATCCAGTTTATTTTGTTGTATTTGTTTTAGCAGTGTTTCTGTCTTTGCTTTGATTAGTTGTAACCTTTGTTATCCTCAGTAATGAAATACTCTAGAATTGTTCAAAAAAAAAAAAAACTAGTCATACTCATCGGCTAAATCTAAAATTTAGGATCTTGAAAAAATATTTCACCGTACTAATTGATACTAAAAAAAATACTTCAAAATACTAATTGGTACTAAAAAATACTTTAATATATTGACTGGTACTAAAAAATGCTTCATGATTTTAAGAAAATATTTTAGGATACTGACTGATACTAAGATACTTATTAGTACCAAAAAATGAGAGATAAGGAGGGATGAGGAGAAATAGGCCAAGCAAAGAAACCGAACCCTCTAAGTCTTAAATACTTCGGCAGATCAATAATATACTATATGTTTTTGTTCTATAAATGCAAAGGCTGATACACACTTTCCCAACTCAGGGTAAAAGCAAAACACATAAAGTAATATGTGGATTACACAAACAGCTCATGGCCACTTCTCCACCTTCTTCTTGAATATGCCTAGACCATAAGTAGAAGAAATTACTTCAACAAGAAGAGGGAATTGTAATAACACAAAGAGGGTTATTGGAACGCCACCAAGAATAACAATAGGAACAAAAACCCATAAACTTGAGGAGTCACGTTGCAACATGATAATAATGGTGACCGAAAAGGCCACCAACATAGTTGCAATAGAGAGAAAAAGTGTCAAAAGACCTATTATCAATTTTCTAGGTAGTGAGTATAGGAAGTCTTCTTCTGCATAGCGTGACGTGAGGATTCCTAAAAATGTAAGGACAGAAGTAGTGGAAGAGAACAAGGAAAGTGCATCTGATATTAAGAAAACTTTGAATAACTTATTTTCCAAAAATATTGGGTACCCTGAAGCCTGATCATTTCCTCCTGGAACTGTATAACTTACAGCAAACATGATGGTAACAATTAGAGCTCCAACAACTGAGCAAGAAGATGCAGTATCTTTCATCCATCTCTCTCCTTCTTTCCTGAGTTCTTTGTGGTTTTCCTTGAACAAATCAAGAGAGTTCAGCCACTCCTCGTTTACAAAATTCCTATGTCCAGGAATCACCATACTCTCTACCGCCTGTGGTTACATAAAGAACCAAAAAAAAAAAAAAAAGATTCATTTCCATTTATTAATCTCTCCACCAAAATTCATGGAAAAGCCTTAGAATTCATTTCTAACCTTAAACCATTGTAGTTCTCTTTGCATTTGTAAGGCGGCGCCAGATATACGGTTAAGATAAAAAGGAGGAGCCAACGAGGCTGCCGCATGCAGCATGAAATCGCCGTCGTTTCTCATTTTTGTTGCCACCACATGCTTAAAGCGAAAGCCACGGAGGAGGTTGAAAATCTCAGCACGACGATGTCTAATAGCATCGAAGAAGACGTTTTCCTTTCGTTGAGGAAAAGTGACTAGCGATACTAATTCAGGGTTTGCCTTTGTCACTCGCAACAAAAACTCAACCTTCTCTCTTCTTGCCGCAGCAATCAGTGCGTCTGCAATCTGAGCCTTCTTTTCTTCGTTCAAAAACATCACATTCTCACAAACAAGGTTCAGAATTTCAGCTGCTTGTGCATGTTGCTGCTTCATCTTACATATTTTCTTCATTCCTGCTCCATTTGGTTACTCAAATAACACTTAATGTTTTTAATCACAACAACTAAATTACTAAAGACATGCACGCGCACGCATACCTGACAAATTATTGATGCTGGAGATGAGCCTATGGAGTAGACCTAGCCCTGTTGACATTGTATTTTTAGCAAATACTGAGCAACTAATGCATAAATTAAGGTTAGGACTTTTCATTAAGCACAAATAATTGAGCTTACAAAAATTAATTTTTAATTTCCTATTTCATATGATTTGGGCGTGCCTAATTCCATGCGTGATAAATAAATAATAATAATAAAAGAACTTTACATCCTTTACTCTGAGTGAAAAAAAAATATTTTTGTAATATATGCAAATTAAAATAAAAGTGTGAGTTTTATTTTTCATAATTTTTTGATACACTAGTATCAGTATTCATATGAACACGAAACCAAGATTCATGGTTAAGAAATCATAACCTCTTCCATTAAGACTAATAAAAAAGAGCAGTTCAGTACACAAGGCTCCTTCAGGTGGGTTTGGGGTACCACTGCTGTAAGGCTGTATTTGAAATGATACTACAATATAATACAATCTCTATAATTTTAATAATTTTAATATGATTTTAAGAAGAAGAAGAGTTAAACTCCACAAGAACGCAAGGAGGGACCTAACTTGAAGAGTACACTTAAAATGCATGTATATTGGAAGCAATTTTGTTTGAGATACGGTTCATAATATAAAAGATGTCAATAAAATTTTAACAAAATTATGTGTAATCAGCCACATCAATAGTCATATATAAGACAGGTTAATGGTGTTATAATGCCAGATAAGTGAATTTAACATAGTTAATTTCAGGTCCAAGTCCTTCTAAAAATATAGAGACCAACATTTTGGATATGATGAAAAGAAGAGGGACAAAAACAATGAGAAAAAAATGTATATGCATTAAAATAAAAATTCAATAAAAGTATATAAATCTGGAATGGGGTTAACCTTGTTATTTAATTTGATTTAATCTTCTGAAGTGACAGAGAATAATGTACCTTGATGAGCTTTTTTATTCTCACTATCTTGTTGAACATCTGTATAGAAATGCTCAGTGGTTGTCGTTGATGGTATTTTGATATCTTCCACCCACAAAGTGATCGAGAGATGGAGAAATATAAGCTTCTTCAAATAATAAATTAATAGATAACACAATAATCAAGAAGAACTATTCCATTGTCTGAAGTGCTACATGGTTAGGCCCAAACTAAGTTGTACACAATGCCTAAGTTAAGGAGCTATGTTTATTCCAATGATTAAATTGGTAATTATTACTGTTTCTGTTTATAATATAAGTCATCTTCTTTGATGCTGACTTGGTCCAAAGTATAAGTCAAGTTTCATACTCCCTTTGGTCCTGATTCTAAGGACCCTCTAACCATCTCATAAAAAATAAATAGAAATGGTTAAGTCATTAACTTTATTTGAAAATAACAAAAAAATTAACTCGCAAATTTACCATAAGCCTGGACAGTTGCAATTAATGTGATTTTAAATAGGAACAATTAAAAAAAATGTAATTATCTTTTTTTTTTTTCTAGAAGGCACCTAATAATAACAACCGGAAGGGAATAATCTCTAGAGAATTTAATATTTTTTCCCCATATTTGTCCTTAAATACAATTAATTCATTATAATTAATATAGTGCTCTCTCTAGTTCTTAATGTAAAACATGTTTATCTAATATGATTGAATTAAGGAATTTAATTAAGATAGTTAATATAACATATTTTTTTCTTTCTAAAATATTCTAATCATCGTCTTTAATTTCCTCCATCTTTCTCTTACTTTATTATTATTGATGGATCATCAATATGGCTGAGATAAATTAGAAAAAGATCGATAAATATAAAAAAAAAAATTACATTTAGGACCAAAATTAATTTTCCAGTTAGATCCTACATTAAAGACTAGAGGAGTATTGACTTTTGTTAAGAGCATATTTAAAAATTGTTTCAAAATTTTTACATATTTAACGTTATACTCTTCTTATCAATGAACTTCTAATATGTTTCACACAAACCAAGAAAAATCTTAAACTACATTAACCCTGCTTAAAATTTAACAACTTTCCAACCTTATTCATATTTAAATATACACTATTCTTTAATAATAATGAATTATCAGAAGACAGCCTTAATTGTAAATACATGTAGAGCTGTGCATTGCAAGTGATTAAGAAGATGGATTTTGAAAATTTTTGAAGCAATCACCTTGCAAAAGGATATAAGTGCATTGAGTGAAAATAATCAAATTACTGAACCGGCTTGGAAGAGAGAAGATCAACGGAGGAGTCTTCTAATTTTTAGTCAAAGAACTCAAACATTCCTAAACACAATTAGAGATTTAGAGTTCACATAAAACTAAATCTAACCACTCTAAGACTCATTATTAATTGTAACCAAAGTTTATTGAAGAACATATATATGTGTAACAAAATATTGAAGAATATAACAAGACAAAAACTAAATTACTATACCAATGGTAGTTAAAAATAACTGCATCTTCACCATCTTTATCCTCATCATCATAATTTAGCATTTTAATTAGCTAGTGTATAATAAAAAACAGGAAACAAGCATATAGGAAATTTTTAGGGAAAAAATAAAACAGTGGAAAGTAATAACAGGTACTAACAGTCATAGACCCATCGCTTCCAGAACGGGAGTTGACTTTTGTCAAGAGAATCAGGAAGATGGAATGCGATCATCTCAATTGTTGATATATTCATGGAGTCAACAGCAAAAAGCAGCTCCTTGCATCGTTGAAGCAAATCCAAGACAATATCTATTTATATGTGCATCAAAATCATATACATGAACGAAACGAACAGAAAAGAATTGAAATGAAAATGAAAATTTATATTATGCTTTGTTGATATAATTATTTATTATCTACAAGTTATGTATGTTACCAAGTTCTCCAGTGATGAGACAGGTTCCGAGGAAGGAAGTACCCAAGTTGCGGTTTTCTGTGAAGGGTTGTAAAGGAGTGACAGAATAGAGATAGCGTCCCATTTCTTTGAGGCAAGCACGAAAAGCCAATTGAACAGGAATATTTCTCCATTTAATGCTTCTACATGGAATTTTTAGTGCATTGCTATTTTTGTTGATCAAGCATTTTGCTATTGGAATTACTCCACTATGTTCTGCAGCTATTATAAGTGGAGTATTGCCTAAAGCATCATATATTTCAAGATACTCAGGTGCAACTAATCTTACCAATTCCTCTACTATGCCCACATGTCCAAACTTTGCAGCCACATGAAGAGGTGTTTCGCCTCTTGAAGCACCAAATTCTACATCTAAGACTATAGGATAGCGATCAATGAATGCTTTTGCAGCAGACCAGTTATTGTCAGATATGGCCTTGTACAGAATACCCATCTCTACATCTTCTATCCCTCTCATAGTCTCTGTGATGATCACCAACCAGCGTGCATTATGCATGCATTAATAAATATGACATTTTATTGAGAGCAAAAATGGGAATGAAGCGATCGAGTAATTGAGTCCATGTGAATGAATATTACGTAGAAAATGCCTATGAGAGAGACAATGACTAAATCTAGCCAGGTGAGGTAGTTCTATCAAAAAAGAAAAATGGAAAGAAGCGAAAATATATATACTCCCTCTATCCCTATATATATGGTTCTTCTAACTGAATTGTGGTATCCAAAGAAAACAATTAAAAGAGAACTTATAAAAAGAGACGGAGGGAATATATATTTTATGTGTGGGGCACTGACCTTGTGGTGGTGGTGGTGGGAAATAGTAGGTACGATAGAGAATGTCCCATGCAACTTTGGCTTGAGAGGCCCCTCGTATAAAGGGGAGATTGTGGGGGCCACAAGAGATACGCATGACGTGCAAAGCAGCAGCATTCTTTCTTCTCCATCTAGCATAATCTTTCACACGATATCTTTCTGGTCTTGCGCTTCTACTTGTCACCTTCCAGAGATCTTGAGATATTAGATAGTTCTTTACCCACTCAAACCAATCTTCCTTGGTTTCCTCCGTAAGTGGCTCTGCAACTATGTCTTTAAAATTACTGCTTTCTTCCATAACTTAATTTAATTAAAGCTCTTGTTGGAGATGGCGATGGTACTCTATGTGATATAGCTCTGCGCATTTGAAAATTGAAATTTTAGCTAACAATTAATCAATGGGAAATATTTTTTGATGATATATATTGTTAGAGATATTAGGATGATATTAATTGATTGGTTTGTTAGTTATTGAGGGCCCTAGTCTATATAAAGAGCCTTAGCTAATATGATTTAGTGTGTTGGATAGTTAGATCCTTACCATGTTAGAAAAAAATTAATTTGAGTCTCTTTCTAGAAAAGGAAGTCGCTCCTAGAGTTCTAGAATTAGTGTTTGTTGGTTATCTCCTTCAAGTGAGGGTAGATCAAAGATAATTCAAGTGGATTATAGTTTATATGAGTATGTCCCTCTTATATAATTAATACAAGATTCTCTATCTTCTCAATTATATTTCCCTAATTGCTATTGTTAACCTAATATCAAAGTCAGGCTGAATTGAATTGTGGGTCTAGTATGACTTTTTTTTTTTTGTCCATCCGGTATCCAGAGCTTCGCCCTGATTAATCTGGATCCGACCCGCATCGCATACCTGACTATGATAGGAGAGTCTCTTAGCAGGGCTTTTTTGCATTCATAAGGCTCGAAATCAAGACTTTGTTTAAGCGACACAAGCCGCTTACCACTTGAACCTAGTATGACATGTTCTTGGTTTTTGTTTCATTTTTGGCTGGGCTAGATAATCAAGAAGGTGATTCTTGGTTTACCCCTGAGTTTCTGACGACCCAAATGGGTTCAATGCTGCGTTTTGAGGCTTCTTGGAATTCGCAGCCGTTCAATCCTGCTCCTCTGTCATTAGCGTTCTTGTTTTGCGGTCGTTCAATCCTGCTCCTCTGTCATTCGCCGGCCTTGCTTTGCCTTGCTGCCATCGAATTCTAGGCTAGACTGGCGGCAGAGCACTGTTCTCACCATTACCGCTGAGATTTTTGCACCCTTCTTCGTATTTCACTTTAGAGAATGTTCAACTGCTTCAGGTTGAGATTGGCGCCGTGAATCTTGTGGCCTTCTTCTTGGATTTATTGGTGGCGTTTTTCCATCGAGAATCTCGCAGCTTTTTTTGTTTCCCGATTTGATGAAAATTAAATTGCCTCTTGTTTGAATTTTCACCTTGAATCTTGCGAGTTTTCTCTCTATCGGATCGCTGGAAGATTCAAATGCAAGATTAATAGCCAAGATTGAGGATTTCGAGCTCGTTCCCTTGTTTGCCGGAAATTTAGAGCGTTGAATCTAATCAGTCGCCGAAGTCGCTGGTTCTCCGGACCTTTTGCTTTTCTTGCCCGAGTTTAATGGAATCTCGCCGAAGATTGCCTCCGGCATGCCAGGCTTCAAGATCGCTGGATTTGATCGTATTTCTCGCAAGAATCGGTCCGAATTGGGTTCAACCGGCCACATAGTTCTCTTCCTTCTTTTTTGAGTCGTCGCACATAGTAAATCGTCGAAGATCTTCCATTGAATGGGAAATGTGTGAGTGTGCTTGATTAGACAATTTTGGTTCAGATTCTGGATTGCTCCGTCGAAGCTAATCTGAATCTGCACGCTCTGTTTGGTAAATTTTTTTTGTTTCCTCACAAGTTTTGGTTAGTAATTCTCTTCCCGAGTTCTTTGCTCTGGTATTCGCTGATTGCTACCGTAACAGCAGCAACATGCCGAGGTTGAGTTATCCCAATAACTTTGCAATCATGACAAAATCCAGTATCAAATAGGAATTGGGGATGTGTGGTCTTTCCACTTCCAGTCTCACCAACGACTATCAAAATATCATGCTTTGACCTCTTCAAGAAGTCTTTTCTCAACTGAAGCAATTGGAAGACACTTTCTCTGCTGTAAAATCTTTTGTCTCTGGGCAGAGAAATCAGTTTGACGATTCTGACTTTTATTGGATAATTTACTTCTTGAGTTAGCTGTTTGAGAGTTGAAAGGGAATGAAGAAGACAACGTTGTTTAGACTCTTGCATGAAACGTCGGCGTCTGCCGTTGCGAAGTCCTCTGTCGGAATGGCATTGGCAAAGAGTTTTGTGCGTTGGGTTTGAATCTTAATGCTAAAAAATGAGAAGATAGTACAACAAGGCATCCTCTTCAATGTCACACTTGGATTTCAGAACTTGCAAAGTGAGAGCAGAGTCTGGATCTGGTGGAGCTCAAGGCATGTAATGAAGCTCTGCATATAGTTCAACTTGCTCAAGATAGAAATATGCAGATTCTGTGTCTGAAAGACTTTTGGTGCAGGAATGAAAACAATCCAGAACAACAAATGCAAACATTTCCTTCTCACTGCATTTTGCATTTTGCATTTTGGATGGTTGATGTACGGTTTGGTTAGTAAATAAGGAAATGAATCAGGTTAAATCGAGGGAAGACTCAACATGACAGGAGCAGAGACATTTTAATGGGATCTGCTCCTCGGACTAGATTTTTTTTTTTTCTATATGAAAAAATAAATTTTTAAAAAAAATTTAGTTGAAAAATTATCTTTATTTTAGATTTTCTACTCATTAAAATTATTTTTGATAAAAAATAAAAAAAAGTAAAAAAAAAATCAAATCTGGACTGTCCAGATCAGATCTGGAGTCTGCTCCTCGGAGCACTGAAACCAGTTCCCATTTTAATGGGCTACAGGCATATTGAAACAGCAAGCATTACGATGATTAGCATGGTGATGAATGTTATGAAGGAATTTTGTATTGTTTTGTGAATAGAAAACTGCTCAATTTAATTAACCTTATCCCTCATTTTTGTGTTGTAAGTTGACACTTTTTAAGTTAAGTAGTGGTCAACTTGAAAGAGCCCGTGTTAGAGATATTAGGGTGATATTAATTGATTAGTTAGTTAGAGCCTAAGTCTATATAAAGGCTCTTAGTTAATATAGTTTAGTATATTGAATAGTTAGATCCTTACCATGTTAGAGAGAGGTTAATTTAAGTCTCTTTTTAGAGAAGGAAGTCCCTTCTAGATCCCTAGAGTTAGGGTTTGTTGGTTATCTCCTTCAAGTGAAGGTAGATTAGAGAAAATTCAAGTAGATTATAGTTTGTATGAGCATGTTACTCTTATATGACTAATACAAGATTTTTCATTTTCTCCATTATATATATATATATATATATATCTCTGTGTTGAAAGGAACAGAGATCAATCATACACACTTATCAGTTGAACTTGAAACCTCAAAACTGTATGTCGTCAATGGCTTAGTCTTATTTTGCAACTTGTCTAGTGCGAATAGAAAAGTGTGGTTCACATTTATGTGCTTGTTAGATCATGTTTGGGACTTCTTAAAGTGCTTATTGACGTAAATTGTGAAAAAACTCTTCTCATATACCTACCTTGTATACTGTAAATTACAATTTAAAAGCTATTTTTAAAGACTTCTATTACTATTCCAAACAAGCACTAATGGCGGAATAATCCCAGATGTAAAGTAAGTGCTAATCTGACCAAAAATGAAAAAGTAATCATGTATTAATCATACTTCTATTTTGGATCGCTTATAATCCAAATCCAGGATGTGATGTAATAAGCACTTATCAAGGTGGAATTATATTGATAAATATTTTTTAATTAATATTCTATTAAACTCTTATGGTAGATTTTTCTTTTTTATATAGCTATGTCACTTTGTCAAATTTAAGCACTTTTTGCATTTACCCGAATTTGAATGAGTGGCTAAAGCCCTCACTAGGAACAACGCTTGTTGGGGAACTAGTTTCCTTCTAAGCACTTTGCTTAGAGCTAATTATATTTAGATGGTCGTCCAAATCTAATTTTTTTTAAAGGTTACGTTTTTTTTGAAAAAAAAAAAATAGTTTAATTGGTATAGAATCTAAAATAAAGATAATCTATAATTTTATTATTTTGTTCTAAAAATATTTTTTATTTTAAAAATGATCATTTCAAAAAAAAAATTTAAATATGGATCCAAATATGATTAGTTCTCCCAACTAAGCAAAGTGCTTCGTAAGCAAACCAATCCCAACTGCTGGTGTATATAGTTTTTTTTAGGGTTGGGCATACACCAGATCAAACCGGGTTTGGCCTCAATCCAAGGTTTGATCTAGATAGTACCTCAGGCTCAGGTTATACAAGACAACCCGAGGTCCGGTCTGATCCAGCACCAACTCGAGCTGGACCAGACCTACTCCAGTGGACTGTCTAGACCATGACCCATTTGGTGTTTTTTTTTGTGCTTCTTTGACATAGTAACATTTTTAATAAGGCAGTAACATTTTTAAGAATTTCATACGTAGAGCAAACATGATTAGACAGTGACATTTTCAAGAATTCCATACGCAGAGCAAACACGATTTTAAGAATTTTCTCAAGAAACAAATTTGTCTACCAAACTTGATCAGAGCAACAATTTTTTTGTCCATACATAGAGCAAACTCCTAGACATGATCAGACAATAACAACATTCATACGTAGAGGGAAGAGCAAACATGATCAGACAGTAACATTTTTTTAAAAAAAAAATCACAGATTTTGTCTACCACGCTTTGTAATTTCTTTCAAACTCTCAGAGAAACAAATTTGGTGCAAGAGATTCGAGCACTGTCTACCAAAGAAACAAACCTTTACTTCAAACTCCCCTCGTTGCATAATCGAAGTAGAGAAAGACAAGAAAAACGATTCATACACAGACTCCCTTGTTGCATAATCGAAGTAGCGAAAGCAGAAAAATGATTCATACGCAGACGCAAAGCAAGAGATTCGAAACTCGCAATGAAACTAGAGGAAAACCGAATAGGAAAAGGAAGAAAACTTACCTCAACACTGAAACTCACGGTGACCGCCAACGTACTGAGATGTGACCGGTGAGGAGAGGAGGAGAGGTTCCTATAAGAGCCGAGGAGGACAACGAGGTCGAACCGTCAAGGACGCAAGGTCGAGAGGGAGTGTTGGATTGTCAAGTAAGAGGCAAGAGGCCGAGAGCTAGTGTTCGAGGCCTCCTTCTGTGAGTTCCATCTTCTGAGAATCTGAGTTCCGAGGTCGAGAGGGCTAAGGGCGTATGGGTATCACTTGTCAGGGTGTCTGACTGTGTGGCGTGTATTCTGTGAATGTGTAACTGTGAGGCTAGGGATTAAAAAAAATAAAAAATATTACTAGATCAGATCAAGAGTCTGAGGCGTTGGTTCGAAGTTCAATCTGAGAAAACCAGTCTGGTTTGGTCTGTTCAATATTATCTTGGATCAATTTTTTTTACCTGACCGGATGTGCGATGATAGTGACCACACAATAGTAATATTATGGCGCCTCTGAAATGATATTAGAACCATCAAATTAAACAAAATACATTCCTAGCCACACCAAACAACATACACACTGAAACAGCAAGCCACATTCGATTGTCCCAAAACAGAGCAACTCAAGCACATGCAATACTACTTTTCAACTTTAATCTACCTCTGGATATTTATAACCTTTGATCGGCAGTTCACCCACTTTAAAAACCAAGATTTAATCGTTCCTCCCACCCCAAAATGTAACAATCGCCAAAATTGAAGATGGAAGGAGACTTTTGGGGCTTACCTTAGAGTCAGATTGTATGTGGGTTCCAACATTTCTTCTTCTTTCTCCGGCGATCGCTCTCTCTCTCTCTCTCTCGCTCTCGGTTGTGCAGGACGAAGCAAATGGAGGAGTGGAGGTGTGTACGTGTCGTGTGAATTGAGAGAGGAGTGAATAAATGAGTTCACATTGATTGTCTGTTACTCTTTCTTACATGTCCCACTAAAATTAGAGGGATGAATTTTTTTTTTTTATATATATTTTATTTGGAAAAAGTATTTCTTCTATTATTGGAGATAAGTTATGTAACCCCTAAAACTACGTCGTTTTGAATTAATAAAGGATGTGTTTGTAATTTTAGATAAATTAATTAAGGGCGCAAAATTACAGAAACACCCTTCATTAATCCAAAACGACGTAGTTTTGAGGGTCATTGGAGATAATTTATCTCCAGTGACGGGAGAAATCCCTTACCCATTTTATTTATTTAAATTAAATTATATGTTGTTTTCTGAAAGAAAAAAAAATTCTACTTGGTATCTTAAATTAACTACAGGACAAATATTTCTGAATGTAAAACTGAAAACTAATTAATTTGAGATACTGGGTGTAAAAAATATTTCAGAAAGCAGTATATAATTTAATTTAAATAAATAATAATAATAAAATGTCTCATCCCTCTAATTAGAGGGACAAGCATATAAGATACACATAAGGGTGAAGCACCTCATGTGCTTCTGTGAATAAATAAAAGGGAGGAAGTCGAACTTCACTATACCCCAAGAGACAATATTGCATGTACTGACTATATGACCAAGCAATGTCATGATACCCCTGTTGACGCTGACGTGACTCTTGTCCAATCGGTTCCCAGAGGATGCCTGGATAGGTTTTTGTATGACCAATTGGTCAGCTCAAGTTAGTTTTTGGTTTGTTTGTAAGGGCTATACTGTCACGGTCTAGCCCCTTTCTTTTCAAGCTTTAACTTGCCTGTATTCACAAAAAAAAAAAGGGAGGCTGAGTGTGCGTCGGTGAGAGAGAGGAGTGAGTAAAAAGACCTTTTGGTCCCTCTATAAGTTCTTTTGTTTGTAATTTAGTCTTTTTCTCTATTAAAGGAAAACACTAATTAAGTGTTAGAAATTGGGTAATTTACCAAAATAAAATTTTGGTAAAAAAAATTTACCGATTTGGAGTGTAATATCCCAGTTTTTCTAACAGTAATTGAGTGTTTTAGGATGATTTATTAAGTATTTTACGGACTAAAGGAGATTTAGAGGTATAAAATAAAAATTTATTTTTCTAAAATAAATAAATAAATAAATTTTTATATTTAATTAAAATTACAATATATTATTATATTATTAGATTATATCATTATATATATATAGTAAGGGAGTAGGGACGGTGGAATAATATATAATTATATTATATAATTATATTATATATATTATTATATAAAAGTAGGCAGAAGCAATGAAAGAAGGTCACGGGGAAGAAAAACAATTAGAAACAAAACAAAACATGTGGGACCCACTGACAAATATTTTCAAAACCTCCCGACAGCCTTTCACGTGAAGTTTGAAAATTTGGCACGGGGAAAATTACGTAGAATGACCCAGAGGTGTAAATCACGGTTAAGGACCCATTTTTCTCAACTATAAATACACACACAACGCACCCCTGTGAAACGCAGAAGAGGAAGAAAAGAGAAAGGAAAGAGAGGAGAGAGAAAGAAAGGAGAGAGAGAGAAAGGAAGGAAAGAGAGAAGGAGAGTAAGGTGGTAATTATTTGGGGATACCGGTAGTTGCTCTTTGGTGATTATTTGAGAGTTAGCAAGAATGTGTAACTCGGATATTTTTCCTTATACTTATGAATTATGTATGATTATATTTTTATGCTTATACTATTTATTTTAGTGATATATATGATACAATATTTTATGGGTTGTAAGGTTTTAAGATTCTGCTATGGAAATTTTAGATTATATTTGTACATGGCACTAAATGCACGTATTATACATACCAATTTACTATTCACTATTTACTATTTACTGTTTACTATTTACTATTTACTGTTTACTGTTTACTATTTACTATTTATTATTTACGAATGGTAAATTACTATTCACGAATACATACAGTGATGCTATTTATTGAGCATGAATTTCAATGGTTTTATTTGATATTAAGGGAAGCGTGATGCATTATTTTTTGAATGAGTGCATTTATCATGGCGGTTGTATTTGTGATGGGATGGAGTTTGGAGGAATCTGATATGTTATGATTTTATGCCACCACTCGGTGCACAGTGGATTGGTACTTTTCAGGGCCCCTTCTTTCATGTTTTCCTCTGGCCGGGATTACATTAGAGTTGTGGGACATGTGACACCTCCTTTATTTTGATAAGGAGGGAGCCATAGTCCATACTTAAGCTCTATACTTTTGGTAGGGTATATCTTAAGTTTTGGTGAGCTTGGAACAATTCATCACATGAATATGTTTCGTAGGACTATGTGTTAGCCTATGGCTCCAGTCAGTGTATAAGGACGGAAGAGGATATAAGGGTGGTTGCATCTGCATGTTATATTATTGAATGGTTTAAGTTGATTAAATGATAAACGTTTTTGTAAAATCTTTTTATGAGAACTTTTGGAATATATATAGTTATATACAAAAAATAAATGTATTTCATTATCTCTTGTTTTTAGTCATATATGATTTGCTTGTGTACGGTAGAATATTCAGTAGTTACTGAGATGTGAAAATCTCATCCCATATTAACATTTTTCAGGTGAATATCCTAGCACCTATGGAGTGAGCTTTGAAGGCTCTTTGTACTCCTGTAGTTTATGTTATGTTATTTCTATTTGCCAAGACCCTAAGACTTCCGCTTTGTATTAAACTCTGAAATATTTCGGAAATCTATTTTGGCTTTGTATTATGAACTCTATTTGAAACGGTTATGTTTTTTTAAATGATTTGGTTGATGATTATCCTTGTGGGAGATATTCCAAATATTTTAGGCCAAGTTTTCGGGTGTTGGATTTGAGGTGTTACATGGAGCACTTTTGAAACTATTTACCAATGTAATGCTGACGTTACTAGTGGCGTCGTACTTCCTGACGCCACACTGAGTGGCGTCAGATGCGTCGTACTTTTTGACGCCACTAGTGCAAATGTCATTTTTTTTTTTTATTACTCGCTCTGGTCCTTATAATAGAAAAATAAAAAACATTGACGTTTGCACTAGTGGCGTCAGAAAGTACGACGCCACTCGTCAGAAAGTACGACGCCACTAGTGACGTCAACATTACTTTGGTAAATAGTTTCAAAAGTGCTCCAAATCGGTAAATTTTATAAAAAAAAAAAAATTACTTTGGTAATTTTCCCGTTAGAAATTAATCCTTATTACTCCCTTCGGTCCTAATTATATGAGCAAATTTTAGATTTGGTTTTGGTCCTAATTATAAGAGCAAATTTTAACTTTTGTCATTTTTTCCTATAATACCCCTATTTATACTTTCTCAATAATAATTAAAGACAATAATAATTTAATAATACATCTATATATTTTATAAAGTAAATAATATTTGCAACTCATTAATGTCATATACAACTAAATTATACTTTTTATATAAAATAATTTTGAGCAATTTTTGTCATATTTTTCCCATATCACCCCTACTAATACTTCTTCCACAATAATTAATTTACAATATACTTATATTCTATCAAGTGAAAGATTCTACCTCTATTGATGATCCATCAACCAAATTTATATATATTATTTCTACATTTACAGTTTTTATTGGTACGATTTTTTTATTTTTTTTTTATGAAAACGTTATCAAGACTATATGGGTTAATTTACCAAAATAATTTTTTTAAAAAAAAATTTACCGATTTAGAACACTTTTAAAACTATTTATTAAAGTAATGTTGACGTCACTAGTGGCGTCGTACTTCCTGACGCCACTAGTGGGACGTCAAATTTTTTTTATTTACTACTCCCTCGGGTCCTTATAATAAAAAAAAAAATTGACGTTTAAACTAGTGGCGTCAGAAAGTATGACACCACTAGTGACGTCAGCATTACTTTGGTAAATAGTTTCAAAAGTGCTCCAAATCGGTAAATTTTTTTTAAAAAAATTTTATTTTGGTAATTTTCCCGACTATATGATATTAGGAAACCACAGTAATAAGTAACATGACATGTTAGTCTCCTTAATTCGTACCAATCGTAATTCTTAATTTTCAGAGGGATATTTTTCAAAAATAATTATAATTAACTAATTTAACTTCTCTCCTTAATCTCCCCAAATTCTGGTAAATTGTTCCTATAATTAGGACCGGATGGAGTACCATATAGGATTTTCTTCCTCAATTAGTTTCTTTAGGTCAAAAAATATTAACTCTAAAATTGCTAGGCCAAAAATTATCCTCTAATTATTTTTTCTTGAATTTTTGGGAAAATATGCCCTAAATTCCAAAAATTAGCTTTAGAATTATTTAGGCCAACTTTTCGTCATTAATCTCTTCATAATATTTCTTTTTTTAAAAAAATCATGGTCCAAAATAATTTTTAATAATTTTTTTAAACTTTTCCTCATAATAAGCTTAAGACTTCTGATTCCTACTGGCTAATCAATTTACTTATTTCAGTCTTTGAGCTCATTTGGATTTAGCTTTTGGAGAATAGCTTTTGAGATTTATGAGGTAAAATGGTTTTTTCAAAATAGCTTTTTGCAGAATAGATTAATGAAGAAAGTAATTTTGATAAAATAATAGTGTTTGGATATTGTTATCAAAATAGCTTTTTCAGAGTCAAATTTACCAAAGAGGACATTAGCTTTTGATATAATTGCTTATAAAAGATAAGACTGTATTTTAAATATTTTAACATTAAATTTCATAATAAATACAAAAAATTACATAAATTAGTGTACAAAATTAAAATACTTAAGGGTACTGAATGGTACTAGAAAAATACTTCATAATCTTAAAAATTTATTTTAGGATATTAAAAAAATATTTCAAGGTACTGAAGGGTACTAAACAACATACTTAAAGATACTGAACTGTACTGAAAAAATACTTCTCATGGTCTTAAAACTTTATTTTAGGATATTAAAAAAATATTTCTGGGTAATGATTGATCTTGAAAAAATATTTTAAGATACTGACGGGTACTAAAAAGATACTTAAGGATACTGACTAGTAGTGAAAAAATATATCTCATGGTTTTAAAAATTTATTTTAGGATTTTGAAAAAATATTTCAAGGTACTGACTAATCTTTAAAAAAAAACATTTTAGGGTACTGACTGGTACTAAAAAGATACTGAAAAATATTTCATGATCTTGAAAATTTATTTTAGGATATTGAAAAAATATTTTAGGGACTGATCTTAAAAAAATATTTCAGGATACTGATGGGTACTAAAAATATACTTAAGGATACTGATTGGTACTGAAAAAATACTGATGATGGTAGAGGAGAGAGAAAAATATGAAAGAAATAGCTTTTTTCTAAAACCTAAGTTTGGGTGAAAAATAGCTTCTAAACATTTTTCGGGGTGTTTGACAAATTTTTGTCAATCCTAAATTTTGAAATTTGTTAAACAGGCTCTTATTCCTAAATTTCTAGTCCTAAAATTTGAAATGTTACACCACCACCGGTCCATTGTTGTATTAAATGCACGCAACTTCATCTGCATATATATAATTATAGTTTATTCCAATTCAATTTATCAACAAAATATTACACAATTTTAATTGAATTAAACAGTTGAAGAAAAATCTGTTCAAATTACTTAGTGTCTATTTGTTTTAACTTTTTAAAAGTATTTTTACAATTTATGATATAATCATGTGAGATGAGTTTTATTTCGACTTACAAAAGAATACTTAAAAAAACACTTTATTCATGTGCCCAAACAATCACTTAATAATATTGGTTTTTTAAGAAATAACAGGATGACGTTTTGACCTCATTCAAAGAAACAAGTGTGTATTTTTGCAGGTAAAGTAATATCATGGATAGATTTGGACTTTTTACATAATTATTATATTTAACTAAGTTTAAATAAATTTTTCATCTATATAATTGAGTTATTTAAAAGGTTTGTTAGACCGGACGAAAAACGCCTCTTAGACCGGATCTGGAACCGGTCTCAATATAGGCGATCTAAAAAGTATGTTACCTTTAAGACCGGGTTGTTTAAAACATCCGATCTTAAAAATAAGTTGTCAAAAAAAAAAAAAATCTCCCCTCCTAGCAAAGCCACAACACCAAATCGGAGCAAATTGACCCTGTCGTTACAGACCACCTCCTCTGTCAATGGTGGCGTACCACCTCCACTGGTAGCACATGAACCAAAAGAGAAAAACAATAATTCAACCATGAACAATTAGGAATCAAGATCGAAGAAAAATAGTTGAAATAGGAACAATAATTGAAATTGAAGCTAATCTCCTACCTTAAGATCTGCTGCTTCGCTTTTAATTCTAGATCTGCCCTTTTAATTCTCAGATCAGCACAAAGATTGGCGGCATTTTCAGACAACGAAGCGGTGGGACCATCTGACGGCAAAATGCCATAACAACAACACGAAGCTTCTAGTTCTTCTGGCAATGCCCTGCTTTAGCACTGGTGAAATAAAATACTCCGTTCGAAGTTATATTGAACAGAGAGTTTCCATCATTCATGTACAAATATGGGATTCTTAATGTTGCAACTCTTGTAAGACCCGACCGTCACTTGGATCACTGAGTCCTGACTCGGTGGATACAAGAACACTACACAAAACATAAGTAACCAGCGAGCGAGCGAGCGAATCAGAAATCAAAAAACTAAAACTTAAGTGATAATGAGAGGATGTTACAGATGGAATCTCTGATGGTGAGATTGTGATATTTGGACCATTTGGTGTAGACATTTGGGTTAGAGGAGGAGGGGATCGGATTCCCCAAGAATCTAAATCTCCAACCTTGTACGTGAAGCCATAGGCCAGGTGTAAGACTTTGGGATGCAAGTATAAGACTTGGGGGGCAAGTGCCCCCCTTAAAATGACGTTTAAAAAAATAAAAAAATAAGGGTTAAATCCAAATACTAGAGAATCATTTTGCATCGCAAAATCAAATAGCCAGCTTTTCTGAATCAAACTTTCACCATTTGTTTAATGTTTTATATTGAAAAAGATGTATTTGATAGCATTGATAATAGAGTAATTACGATGAAATTCCAAAAAATAAGGTTTAGAATGATGATGTTGTAATTATTTTTATTGTAATATACTTTTGTTACTAAAATATATGTGCTTGAACTTATTTAGTGCCCAGCCTTGCTATTTTTAACAGCACTTTTACTATTTCTAACCGTACTTAGCCTTGTTTTTTCCTTTATACTCTTTTGTTTTTTTAATGTACATATTTAAAACTTTTCTCTAAAAAAAATAAAAAATTCGGGAACGCTGCCCCCGAACCCCCGAGTCTCCTTGCAAATTGCACCCCCATTCCGTAAATTTTTGGATCTGCCCCTGCGTGAAGCATACCACCTTTGTTTCCAATGGCAGAACCATAAATTTTTTTTAGCCCGGGCTAAAAATAAACATATTGAATTATTTACTAAATAGTATAACATAATATTGAAAATACAAATAAATAATAACCGAAAATTATAAATCAAAACAAAATATAAGATGATACTAACATTTTCAATAGGTATCTCAAACAAGAATTTTACTTTCCTCTCACAACCTAATGAATAATGAACCAAACATTGTTTTTATGAAGAATATAAGAGATTGGTTGGGACCAAATTACTAGCCAAAAAAATATATTATATAATAAATCCATATATATACTAACAAATTTTAGAAGGTCATTTGGTCAGCTGGGGCAGGTCATGGCTCCGCCACTATTTGTTTGGAGAAGCAATGACAAAGGGCTTTATAGGGTTCGTCGCAAAGATCTATTCTCGAGTGTAAATGAGGGTAAGGAGGAAGACGATGGTGAGGATTAAGCGAGAAGCCATACTTTTTAGACTAGATTATAAAGGTCTAAAAACTGTTCTTTATATTTACGAGACTGCTATCGGTCATTTTTTTTAAAAAAAAAAAAACTCTTTATATTGACGATATTGCCACTGATCATACTTTTTAGACCAGATCCTTTATAATCCGATCTAAAAGTGTTCTTTATATTTATGAAACTGCCACCAATCATACTTTTTAGACTGTATCCTTTATAATCTTGTCTAAAAAGTGTTCTTTCTATTTACGAAATTACCATCAGTCTTACTTTTTAAACATAATCTTCTATAATTCGGTTTAAAGATTTTTTTTTTACAATGGCCTACTAATGTCCTGAAGTACAAAGAACACTTTTTAATCATCCAGTGGTGTGCCTTTTCCCTAGAGGATCAAGTCTAAAAAGTGTTCTTTGTATTTAAAAAACTGCATCGGTCTTACTTTTAGACCGAATCCTCTATAATCTGGTTTAAAAAGTGTTATTTATATTTACAAACCTGTCACCGGTCATACTTTTTAGACTTGATCTTCTATAATCCAGTCTATAAAGTTCTTTGTATTTACGAAATGCTACCGATAATACTTTTTAGACCTGATTCTCTATAATCTGGTCTATAAAGTTCTTTATATTTACGAAACTACTACCGATAATACTTTTTAGACCTGGTCCTCTATAATCCAGTTTAAATGAGGCAGTCTAAGAATCTTTTTTTGTAGTAATGTGTCCTAAAAATGACCCAAAAGAATATTGATGAATAGAACACGACCAAAAGAATATTGATGAATAGAACATGACCCAAATTAACAAAGTCTGTTTATGGAGCTGGAACCGTGTTTGTGCCGGGGAGCCAGAACATATTTTAATAAAGGGAAAATCCCTCTCAGGTTTCAAAAAACAAACAAAATTTTAAAAAAATCCCACAAAAAATTCTGATATAAAAAAGTGTTTCAAGAAGTTATTAATTCCACAGATTGAACTGTTAATTAACAATTGCATCTGTGGGATTAACAAATTCTTGAGACTTTTCTGACATATAACATTTTTAGGATTTTATTGGACCCTTAAGACAAGATTTTCCCTTTACCAAAACGGACAGCTACCAATCCACGTTCATAGCAAGAAAGAAATGAGCAAGTTTATCCAATGGATCATACGATGATAGGGACCACACAATAGTAATATTATGGCTCCTCTTAATCGTTGAGACTTCAATTTTATAACATAAAAGTATTTGAATTTGTCAAATTGTAAGAACTATATTATATGGGCAATAACAGTGGAAAATTTAGATATGGGTGTTCTAAACAAGTCTATATCTGATAACAACTCCAGTTGGTTCTTCATATAGATTCACTCTGAGAGTTATTAAGACATTTTTCAATTTTATCCTGAATAAAAAGAAATAAGTGAGAGGAAATGTATATATAACAATTTTTTTTTTTCTTATTGTTAAAAATGTTAAACCGTCATCGAGAATTTTTAACTGTCAACATTAGTTTTTTTAACGATTATGATGAATTTTCTCTTTTTTTAACACTTTTGAAGCAAAATTATTTGAATTTCAAAATCTCAAATAGGTGATTTTCCAACAAAATAAATTGTCAGTTACTTTACTATTTTTGTTGATCCCGTTATTATTATTGTTGACAGGATTTTGAATTTTAAGTGATATTTTTCTATCATTTTTTCTAGAAAGATTTGCAAAAAATAATTAGCACTGCCACTTTAATTTTAAAAGAGAGACGAACAGGAAGGATGGATATAGATGCATAAGACATGAAAAAAAATACAGTTTTTATTTCTTTGAAATGGCATTACGAAAGGTTTACACAATGGATGTGTATTCCTTCCAAAATTACCAGCCATTACAATTTCTACCTACCTCCAGCATATTTCTTTAATATAAATACAGGATCATTGAACCGAAAAATAAAATATAGTGAATCTCCATTAAGCATTGTATTATCTTCTTTTTCCTTTCATAGTCATCTGTCAGTCTTCTGTAGCCTTCAGTTTTCCTACTATATCCTTCCATGTCATCTTCTCTTGGGTTGCTACAATGCACAACAAAAAGATTCAGAATTTTAGGCATATTTTCTGAATAACTAATCGCAAAATCACTGTTTAAATTTGTTAAGTTAGCACTTTGCGCTTTTCATAATTTAAACTTGTATTCTCCTCTTTATAGGCCTGGGCTGATTATCATCTCAATCAACAACTTGTTGATTAATTAGTCATTCTAATTTAAATATTCTTGTTTTGGACGAGGTTTCTTATCTCCTGCTTTATAAACAAAATATTACAATATTTTAATTGAATAAAAAAAATTGTTTAAATTACTAATTGTCTATTTGTTTTACCTTCTCAAAAGTATTTTTACAATTTACGATATAATCATATGAAATAATTTTATCTCGGCTAACAGAAAAGCATTTAAAAAACATTTTATTCATGTTTCCAAACGAGCACTTAATAATATTGGTATATTAAAAAAAATAAGGGGATGACATTTTTACCTAATTCAGTGAAGTACGCTTATATCTACAGGTGAAGTAATATCATTGTGTTAAGTGACATTTATGAAAATATCATGGATAGATTTGGACTTACGTAGTTTTTACATCATTATTATATTTAACAAATTTTAAATAACCTCATTACTAAAAAATGTAATATTTGTGAGGGAAATTATTTCCCTGGCAACTTTTGGTAAATTTGTGAGGGAAAAAAATTTCCCCCACAAAATGGGGGGAAATTGGCGCCCAATCTTCCGCTAATTTCCCCCCATTTTGCGAGGGAAGAGTACTTCACTCACAAAATGGTGGGAAATTGGCGCCCATTTTCCTGCCAATTTCCTCCCAGTTTGTGAGAAAACTTGGTTTCCCTCGCAAAAATCAACATTTTGCGAGGGAACATTATTTCCCTCATAAAGTTACTTACTTTTGCGAGGGAAAAGAGTTTTCCCTCGCAAAAAGTCGGATTTGAACCCTAAGTCGATCTAGACGCGTCATTTGCCTCACAGATCCGTCGCTCACGTCTCCGTCGGTCCAATCAACACTGCCGTCGCTCATGCTCTTCTTCTCCTTTGGTTCTGCTGCGAGTCCGATCAACACTGGTGTTCATAATGTTCATTCTGCATCGTCTTCTACTTCTGGTCCTCCTTCCTTTTCTCCAAACATGAGCAACCACCAATCATATCCAAGATTAGCGTCGTTGATGGAGAGAAGAGGTGATGAAATTCTTAGTGCACCCCACTCATTACGGGCTTTGGTTGTTGACATTGAGGGGAGACGCCGATTGATATCTGAGGTATTATACTTGTTATGTTTATATTTGGGTTAAGGTGCAATTTTACACATGAAGTTTACCCCCGGGAGCGCTCAGCACCACGAAGTTTTTTTAAGAGCAAAAGTACACACGACGTTACGTTTTGAGAGCAAAAATACCACGGGCCGTTAAAAACTAAAGGTCAACTAACGGTCAACTAACGGCTCGTGGTATTTTTGCTCCCAAAACGTGACGTCATGTGTACTTTTGCTCCTGAAAAAACTTCGTGGTGCTGGGCGCTCCTGGGAGTAAACTTCATGTGTAAAATTGCACCTTAACCCTTTATATTTTAATTTTGACAGAAGCTTGCATTATTACTTAAAGATTATGCAATTTAGTGGTGATTTAGAACTTATTCATCTCAAAATATGATATATTTTGTAAATATACAGGAAAGGTGGAGGCATGAATTATGAATTAGTGAATGTATAGTGTAGATTAGCACTCATTTGTACCATTGCTTGAGCATACACTTTTCCCTGAAGTTGTCATCTTATTTCTGGTTGCTTCCTAATGAATTTCTAATTTTTGAATGCTCCTTTTAAATTTAGTTTCTTATAATTTACTACTAGTAAACAAACATTTTGATAGTTTGAAATCTGATAAATTATTTGGAGCTAGTTTGAATTCGGTGTTGTGCTTGTCTTGCCTAACCTAACTGCATATTTTGCTTTTTGTGCCAGATTCGCCAAGTCTTAAGTGCAATGCGTAGGGGTGAGAACTTACGAGCTGAGGTTTGTATTTTCACTTGAAATCTTATATATGTACAGTTGGTGACATCCTATTGTGTTGTGAAATCTTATATTATTGTCATTAGCTCGTTGATGATGTATTTAATGTGCATACTTCTCATTTTATTGTCATTAGCTTGTTGTTGATGTTTTTAATCAATGTGCATGCTACTCATTTTCCTTTTATTTTATCTCAGTAAATCTAAGAATGGGAATGTCTAGTTGGCAATATGCAGCTCCTCGTGTTAGGATTTCTTTTAGAGGAGATAAGTTTGTGTGTAGTTACAGTTTTTGAGGTATTTGCGCTTTTCCTTGTGTCAAGTATTGCAATGGAAACTGTCTTATGCTGAATATAGAGCACATGCCTTTCTTATCACATACGCTTGGTTTTGAGTTTTGACTGCTAGCTAGGGTAAAGTTGGCATGTGAAAGTAAAGGTTTTTGATTCTGCAAATTTAAGTAGATTCCTAGTGCAGCTTTAATATATCTCTTGTCTCTGAACTATAATAATTTAGGTTTGGATCTACTAATAATGGGTGTGCAATTCTCACAATCTGACCTCATTGCTTCAACTTTGAGTGAAAGTGAACGTCTAGGAGAAATAGTCATAATCTTTATGATGTGTATGTTGTTTGTGAATTAAACTCTGTCCTGGTAGCTTGTGAGCGCAGTCTTTAAGTTTGTATTAGGTATATTTTTTGTCTTTAACTTTATAAAGTATAATTTTAGTCCTATAATTCTAATACTATTAATGGCAATGCTACTAACCAAAAACGTTGATGCAACAAACTTAAGTTATGACTGTATAAACTTAAGTAACAATTATGTAATTAAATGCTATTAATCTTGAATGCAAAATATATGTAAATTGAAAATTATCTTAAAACCTAATGAAGCAGTTAATATCTAAATCTTGATTGTATTTAAAAAAAATAGTTTAATAATTCAAATATGTTAGTTTAATAATCTAAATAGCAAAACTTCAATTTCATTTGCAGTTACTTGTCGGTTTATTTTAGTTTAATAATCTAAATGTATTATGTCAACTGCACAATCATCACTTGAGTCTATTGTATGAACATTTTCCGTTAGCAACATTAATGGTGTTAAAAATATAAGACCAAAAGTATGTTATATAAACTTAAGAGACCAAAAGTACACCTCATGAAAAAAAAAAAAAAATTGTAATCAACGTGTACTATAGAGTCAGATTGGCATCTGATAGAGAGATTCCTAGGGCCCATTTGGAACAAAGAAGAATTAAATGTGATGAAAATGAAGCGAAGGGAATGGAAAGAAGAAAACACAAAATTTCCTACAGCATATGTGGTATTCATTGGAATGAAAAATGGTATTCACCACCTAACCTCTATCCTACACAATTTTTCATTTTAAACACATTTGAACCATGAAAATGACTAAATTCTTACTCTTCTAGCATGCCCTGGTTCTGGCCAAAACTAGGGCTCAATAGGGCCAAATTTGTTTTTGCAACTTCACTTCAAAAACACTTTAATATTGGTTTCTAACCACTTTCTATCTTGTTACGTGTGGTTGGGTTTAAATGGTGGTAACCGGTAAGATAGGCAGGAAAATTTTTTTGGATTGGAGTTTTGTATTGTGTTACTATGCATTTCTTGATATTAGACGTGTATTTGGTTTTAACTTTGTACACTTGACATTTCGAACTTAATTAGCTATAATTTTTTATGTATTGACTTGGTTAAGCTTGGGGTTGCTATAATATAATATATTCTGTTTGTAATTCAAAGATCCTTTGTTATTTGTATCTTGCATATTGTTAATTTCATTGGTTAGAGTTTTGAATTGGGTTTCGATTAGAGGAGTCAAGTCTTGTCCGATGTGAGACTTTATTATTTATATATTAAATTTTTTAAGGACTTTATTGTTTATTGATTTTTTTTAATAATAATTTAACTTTTTTTCAAATTTAAATTCAATTTTAAATCTTCAATTATCGTAATATATAAAACTAATATTAATATATGTAATACTACTCTGGTCCTATTTATAAGTCCAGTTTGACAAAATCTCACATATCAAGGACAGTTAAGTATCTCAATGATTATAGAGCAAATTTTCAACTTTACCCTCATTTATGAATGGGTATCTTTTAAAATTTATTGTCAAATCTCTCTCATCTTTTTCTCTTCCCAACATAGCTAGTCAATCTCTCTCATCATCATTAATATGGGCAAAATTGTCACAATTTCATTTATTTGATCAAAATGGACTTATAAATAGGACCAAATTTTTTGGTCAAACTGGACTTATAAATAAGACCGATACTCAATAAGCATTAATTGGTAAAATTAACATAGACCACAGCCACTGAACGTGACGAATCCACTTGTTAACTCTTAATGGAAGTTGTGGGTTGAGAACCCAAAGCCTTGCTTTGTCTCTTTCTTCTTCACAATCGAGCTTCTCAAGTTCTATAGCTTGTAGAGAGCCCGGTTTTTATTTATATTCAAGGGGCAAATATGCCTTTTGCATTTTCCAGCTGATGATTGAAATTTAGTTCTCACCAAAATTGGTGGGTTGCCAACTTCTAATATATAAGCGAAAATAAGTTCTTGCGGCAAATTTGACTTCCATAAAAATTGCCTGCCAAACAAGCATGCTCCAGTGGAAAATCTAAAATTTCCTTCTCCATTGCCACATTTTCAGCCAACCAAACGGTCAATCTAATCTACATATGTGAGTTGGCTTAGATGGTAAGGGATCCAGGATTAGACCCTTGGGTCGTGGGTTCGATCCCCTCTGCCGTCGCTGGGACTCCTTTGGTAGGCGATCTCGTAAGTCCCCAGTAAGTGCTCATAGAGCCCGGGGCCGTGCCCTGACCTTGGTGGGGGACTGATGCCGAACCCCTTCAAAACTTTTTTGTAGCAAAAAAAAAAAAAAAATCTAATCTACATATATGATTTCTTCTTCTCCCTGTCAGAATCTCATATATATACTTTAAAATTAAAAAAAATATGGTTGGAGTTTAATATTTTATAAAATTATTATTATAAATAAATTTAAACCTTTATAATATGATCCACATAGTTTATAACTACAATAGGAAGAAAAATATTAATTTTATATGAACCATCTATTTTTTTTGGTAAAACTACAACAAAAAAGAGAAGATCTGTTTTTAGAATCATTCGAGGTTACTCATACATACCTTTGAAGAAGACCATTCAATGCACACGTAAGGAGGGTAAAAGGGTAGATTTTTTTTTGTTACATAAAGGTTTTGGAGGGGTTCGACATCAGTCCCCCACCAAGGCCAGGGTACGGCCCCGGACTCTTTGAGCACTTAATGGGGACTTACGAGATCGCCTACCAAATGAGTCTCAGCGACGGCAGCGGGGATCGAACACACATCCCTTTGGGATTTGACCAAATCCTTTACCATCTATACCAACTCTCTTTGGCATAGATAAAGACTGACGAGAACCCTCAACAATACTCTGCCGTTTGTATGGGAAGAAAGGTTGAGGAAAGAAAGTGAGAGGACAAAAAATGGAGAGAAGAGGAAATTGGGGAGAAAATATTATCACCGTTCATGTTTGGATAGAGTTAGGAAATCAGGCCGAGCCCGTTTAAGCCCCTAACCTTTCAAAGGCCTGGCTTGTAAATTGAAGTTTCTAAATGAAGTTGGTATTGTAAGGCCGAAGGCCTAGAAGGGCCGGCCCGTTAGGCCCTTAAATATTTTTTGTTTTATTTTATTAACTTGACTTGATTATTTAATTTAGGGTTAAGGTGCAAAAATAGACATATGCTTTTGTCGGAGGAGCGTCCAGTAGCGAATACTTTTTTTAGGTGCAAAAGTAACTATGTGGTTACAAAATAGGAGCAAAAGTTACATTGACCGTTAATGGGGTGGATGTTGACCGTTAAGTTTGAATGTTTGACTTAAATATATGACGTGGACGCTGACTGGGTGTGTGTTCAAGATAAGTGGCAGTTGATTAATGGATGACTTGGAAAATAATTAATTAATTTATCTAAATTGATTAATTACTAAAATCTAGCCTAACACACATGGCAAATCAGGGAACTAAATCGATTAAAACCCAAAAACTAAATAAATAAAAAATCAAAATCAAAATCAAAATCCCTAATCTGCATAATCTAATCTCCACCATCCTACCGCCTCCTGAATCCGACTGAATCCTCAGCCCCCCTTTCGGATCCACCTTCACTTCCAAAATCTTCGGCACCTTGTGCTTCAGATCTTTGCACAGATTCGTCCATTTTATTTTAAGATCGGTGCTTGCAGGCATGGAGATCGATGCTCGAGACTCCTCACCAAGCCCAGCATAAGCCCCAATCTTTTGCTCTCCAACATGTACCAGCGTCCCAACATGATCACCCCCGGCATCGACGCCCAGGGCCAACCAATCGACCCCCGCAAGATTCAAGACCATTTCGAGGTTCCTTCCTCTCTCTTTTTTTCTAAGCGTAGAAGTCGATTTTACCAATTTTTAGCGGATCTTATTTTTACATTAATCTCGTAAATGCGGGAATTCTATGAAGATTTCTTTGAGGAAATAAGCAAGTATGGAGATATTGAAAGCCTCAATATTTGCGATAACCTCGCCGACCATATGGTATGCCTTTTTCATTTTTAACGATCCCCTTTTAACTGATCCTCATAGGCTAAGTTCCTAAATGTATTTTTTGGCAGGTGGGCAATGTGTACGTTCAGTTCAGAGAGGAAGAGCATGCCGCAAATGCGCTTAAGAGCCAGCTTTCGAATCTCTTGCCTCTGATTCTCTCAGTGATTCTCTCGGTGATTATTAAATTCTGCTTTGATTTTCTTGTGTGAGGATTCTTGGTTCTGGTTTGATTTCGTGGAATAATCTTTCTCTATGGCTAAAGCTTGAACTAGTGGCCTGGTAGTGGTGGTTTTTTTGGTGGATGTGGGTGTGACGGAGACAGTAAAGAAAGAGGGAATGGATGATTTTTTTTTTTTTGCTCGGAGGGAATGGATGAATTGGGAGTTTGGGAGGGAGGTTTAGGGTTTTTTGTTCGAAGTGAAGGTGCCGGAGATTTTGGAAGTGAAGGTGGATCCGAAAGGGGGGCCGAGGATTCAGTCGGATTCAGGAGGCGGTAGGATGATGGAGATCAGATTATGCAGATTAGGGATTTTGATTTTGATTTTTTATTTATTTAGTTTTTGGGTTTTAATCGATTTAGTTCCCTGATTTGCCATGTGTGTTAGGTTAGATTTTAGTAATTAATTAATTTAGATAAAATAATTAATTATTTTCCAAGTCATCCATTAATCAACTGCCACTTGTCTGCAACACACACCCAGTCAGCGTCCACGTCATATATTTAAGTCAAACATTCAAACTTAACGGTCAACATCCACCCCTTAACGGTCAATGTGACTTTTGCTCCTATTTTGTAACCACATAGTTACTTTTGCACCTAAAAAAAGTATTTGCTACTGGACGCTCCTCCGACAAAAACATATGTCTATTTTTGCACCTTAACCCTTTAATTTAATAATTTATATGTATTTTCTATTTGTTATAGATTTATTTATCCATTTAATTACAAATACATAATAACTATACTTTAATTTTATGATTTGGTTTAATATTTGTTATAGATAAAGTTATGGATGTATTCATGATGTGAAAAAATATATTCTTGATATTTTTACCCAGGAAGCAGAGCCTACTACTCAAAGTGAAGCACAATCAAATATCTTTAAAATTGATGATAGTGGTGAAGAAGATGAAAATGATAGTTATCATACTCATGTTGTTTAATGGTAAACTTGTTATGCTTTGTGTGAGTTAATTGTGAACAATAGTTTACTCTTGATTATGAATTAGCGATTATGTTTGTTTATGGCATTAAGTGTGCTATGTAGACCTAATATTGACAACATTTATTTGATAAATTAGAACTATAATTGTTGTATTTTAATTAGAACTATATATCTTTGAAAAAAAAAAAGCAGGAAAAATAAATTTAATTCATAAAAATGTCCTTCAGCCCTGTAGGGTCGTCCCTGATCCCCATGCTCTTGGGCCGGGCCTTGAAAAACAAACGTTTTTCTTACCTCAAGGGCCAGCCCTGTAGGGCCCGCCCAACCCTGATTCTCAGCTCTATGTTTGGATGGACAAGAGAAAATAGGGAGGAAAGAAAATAAAAAATATTTTAATAACTAAAATACTCTTACACCCATATCCATATTAACATAATCATATAATTTCGTAAAAAATGTTATTTTTAATGTAAAAAAATAAAAATTATATTTTTTTTTAATTTAATATAATTAAACATAAATAAATAAATGTTACATTTTTCTATATTATTTTATTAATAAATGATAAAGTGTTATAAAACTAAGAGAAATATGGGATAAAAGAGCAAGATATAAGTGTAGAGAAAAAATCAACTTGGAGAATTAACTTCTCACAATGCTATTTCTCACCTCTCCTTACTCTCTTGGAAAAATATATGTCCGCCCATGTGTGTTGTGAACACACACCTCATTTAATACTTGCAATACAAATTGGATATGCCTATCACAGAAAGACATACAACCATTTAATGGATGCAAATGGTATATATCATGCACACTAATACGCATACAATTTGCTTTTCCAATTCCCAATTGTGGGCTAGTAGGCGGCAAAGATGTGCCGCCTACATGCCTCTATATACATATAACTTTATCACTTTTTTCGGGTCAGTAAATGCTTATGGTATTCGATTAGCTAAATTCTATAAATGAATTATCTTTTGAACTTCCAATTCACATTGTGTTGTATGAGGATCAAAATGAGCCAATGATAATTCATTTCAGCTACTCTTTACCCAATTGCTTATTTTCTCCCCTTAATGTTGGGAAAACTGATTCATCAAAATGATAATCAGCAAATCGTGTCGTAAATAAATCTCCTATGGATGGTTCTAAATATTTTATGGTTGAAGGAGATTCATACCCAACATATATCTCCATTCTTCTTTGTGGACCCATTTTAGTGTGTTGAGGTGATTCTATTGACACATATACTTCATACCCAAAAATTCTTATATAGGAAATATTAGGTTCTTGACCAAAAACCATTTGTAAGGGGGAAACCTTAAATTAACTAGTTAGCTTGATGCGATTAACATTGCTGCATGCACTTTACCCAAAAAAAAAACATTGTTGCATGCAAAATGACATGGCCTCAAGCAGAAATTGGAATATTAGATCTCATAAGTAAAGGTTTTGCAATAAATTGCAATCGTTTAATCAATGATTTTGCAAGTCCATTTTGTGTATAAATATGAGCTACAAGACGTTCAACATCAATTCCAAAGGACATACAATATTCATTAAAAGCTTGTGAAGTAAATTCTCCAGCATTATCGAGAGTATTTTCTTGATAGGATAATCAGGGTAATGTGCTCTTAATCTAATCAATTGAGCAAGTAATCTCTCAAACGCTAGGTTGCGAGAAGATAATAAGCAAACATGCAACCATTTGGTGATGTATCAATTAAAATCATATAGTATCTTAATGGTCCGCATAGTGGATGTATTGGCCCACAAATATCTCCATGTATCCGTTCTAGAAATGTGAGAGACTCACTTTCTACTTTGCTTGGTGATGACCGAATAAATAACTTTCCCTTCGAACATGCAGCACATGAGAAATCATGGGATTGTGGTATTTAATTACACTTTAGAGTATGTCCACATGAATTCTCAATTATTTGTCGCATCATGGTCAGTGGCGGAACCAGGAAATTATTTTAGCCCGGGCTAAAAAGTAAACATATTGAACTATTTACTAAATAATATAACTTAACATTGAAAATATAAATAAATAATTACCGACAATTATAGATTAAAATAAGATATGTAATGATACTAACCTTTTCAGTAGGAATCTCAAACATGAATTTTACTTTCCTTTCACAGTCCAATGAGTAATGACATAAACATTGTCCTAAAGATATCACAAACACAAACACAATAATTATATGTACAATGAAATTTAATAAAATTATTTAAATATAATCAAGGAAAAATACATACCTAAAATTGTAGACGACGCTCTTTTAAATTGACAAAATCTTCAAGGATAGAATCAGTAGTAAATGTTTCAGAATCTCTCTTTCAATATAGACAACCAAATTATTTGCAAGAAAATCATCTTCCATCTTGTTTCGAAGCCTTGTCTTTACAACTTTCATCGCTGAGAATGCACGTTCACTACTTGCCGATGAAACTGGTAGTGTTAAGATAAGACGAATTAGTCTATCAACCAAATGATATGAATTTGCCTTTCCTGTCTTAGCCAATCCTTGACACAATTCAGCAATTGAAGACAAATTTTGTAGCTCTGGATGTTTTGGAATGTCTTTATGGAAATGCTTCAATTGACAATTCAAATTAAATCTCTCCTGCTCAGAAAAATCAAGAGGATAATACTTCTCTGCAAGACTACAAATAACATCAACATTAAAAGCTTTGTAACCATCCTTTGGATCTAATGAAGAGCTAAGTGACAAAAGTTCAATTGTTTGCTCATTAAACCTTCTATTTAACTCTTGCAATTGAAAGTCAATGGTTGAATTGAAGATATCAAAATGATAATGATGCTCAATAGTTATTTGATCATGTTGTCGACGACCACGACCTTCAATATATTGAGCATCAAAATCTGGAACATCTATTTCATGAACTCTGGAGAAATTAACAACACTTTCAAGCATTTTTTTTCAACCACCATCTCTTAATTCTTGAATAAGTGCCTTTGTACTTGAAACTAACTGCATTGCATTCAAAATATCTTGAGACTTTTGTTGTAATGCCTGACATAGAACTTCAGTGATACCCATGATCTCCTTAATCAAATGTAAATTAAAAATAAACTCAAAAGAAGTTACCATCTTATAAGTGCAGTAGCATCTCCTCTTTGAGAGTAATTTGAGCCTTCACTACAATTTTTTCAAGCACTGAACAATATTCATTATACCCTCATTGAAGACTGCATATAGAATGGAAATGAGAACCCCATCTAGTATCACCAGCCCGCTTTAGTGTGCCTACTTGATTAGAGCCTCTACCAGTTTCAAGCTCACCAATAGCCTGCAAATGTTCAAGTTCTGAAATTTGGGCAGCTTGGAATTGATCATGACGTTTAGAAGAAGCAGTGATAATATTAATAATGAAATTCAAGTTCTGAAAGAATTGATAAGTAGAAGAAACTTCCTTAGAGGCAAGAACCAAGGCTAATTGTAACCGATGTGCAAAACAATGTACATAATAAGCACTAGAACACTCATTAAGAAATAATGCTTGCAATCCATTCCACTCTCCACGCATATTACTAGCACCATCATATCCTTGGCCACAGATATTTTGGATATCAAGGCAATGATGCAAGAGTATTTCACTAATAGCATTTTTAAGTGTCATAGATGATGTATCTTGAACGTGATAAAGATAAAAGAATCTCTCCTTTATGAAACCATCTTTGTCAACAAATCTCAAGACAAGAGCCATTTGTTCCCTTTTGGACTCATCGCGTGCTTCATCAACAATAATACAAAACTTAGAGTCTCCAATATCTTTCCGAATCTGATTCGCACTTTATTGGCTAGAACATGTAAAATCTCCTTTTGTATCAAAGGGATGTATACTTGGCTGACAATGGAGCATTTCCTAAAACAACATCTGCAACCTTTTCATTGTAAGATGCCAAAAGCTTAATCATTTCAATGAGATTACCACCATTTCTTGAATCAGCAGTCTCATCATGCCCTCTAAAAGCACATCCTTGAAAAGTAAGCCAACGAACAACATCAATCGAAGTCTTAACACATAGCCTATTTTTTTCAATTTGTTGGGAGCTTTGTGCATACATAACTTTATCAATATGGCAAGACTGGTTCATTAAGTCTGCACATGACTTTACAGCATTGGTGTGTTGTGAACAAGGATCATCTCCCATGTGACTTAGAAAAGCACAACCCTTTCCATTATGAACTCTCTTCCAATTATTAAAACCTTTGATTGTGAATGCATCCCAACCATGTCGCCCACCGACCTTTGTAGTGAAAAGATAACATGGTAAACAAAATGCAGCATCTATATGAGGTGAATACTCAAGCCATGAAGAAAACTCTTTGAACCAAGAAGCTTGAAAACGTCGAGGATGATTTTCCTTTGAAAAAGGATAACTAGATTTGGCGCGATGAGGTTGATATGGTCCAACCATTAAATAAGCTCTCCGTATCTCATCAACTTCATTAGCAGAATATTCCCACATTGGCTTACGCTTGCCCGGATCACGTTCAAAAATCTTATTTTTGACCATAATAATATCATCGGCATGTTCAATTCTTTGGCGTTTGGAAGGAGACTCATTGCATGTTGTATCACTTTCAGGAATTATTTTCTCAATATCACTTTCTAAGGTTACTTTCTTCTTAAAAAACCCATCTATGCTTTTCTGTTTACCCTTATTCATCTTTTTCAACCTACAATAAATTTGTCACTAAACATAAATTTTTATACAGTTACACTAATACTTAATCCACAAACCTAACATTTAAATTCTTATACACCATTCAAACACAAAATAACAGTTATTCAAAATTAAACCAGCCCAAAAATTTATCACCATTCCACAAAACTACTACAATATCCATGAATTGAATGATTAAATTCAGAAATGAATCACCTATCCAGCCAACATACAACAAAATCCAAATAGAAATTGAAGCAAATTGAATAAATTGAATCTCAAGCTCAACTACTGTTAACTGTCTACTGGAAATCGAATCAAGATATATACATAATATTAAGTTATTGACTAATTTTGGCATTCAATAATTCAAAATTTCAAATACCTTGGTGGGTGGTCACTGGTCGGCGGTCACAATGGCTAAGGTTCTTCGAAAATTGGTCACTGGTTCAGTTGCCATGCTCGCCGGCCGTCACCTCGTCGGAGACTGGGACAATGGCTGAGGAATGAGGATGGAGAACAGAGGCAGACCGCAGACCACTCAGAGCAGAGAAGGGGAGCCCGGAGCCGTGTGGTGTGGACGTCGGTCGGGGTCGTCGGACGTCGTCGGACTCGGACGTCGGACGTCGTCGGATGAAGAGGCCGGAGACTGAAGTCGTGGCGTCTGGCGTGGAGACTGGAGAGCCCGTTCACGGTTCACACTGTCAGAGATTCAGAGCAGAGGGAGTAGGCGACGTGGGAGAGAGGAAGAAAAGTATGCGTGTCTGGGAAGCAAGCTAGGGAAAAAAGAAAAAAGAAAAAAGAAAAGAAAAGAGGGAGATAGGGAAATAAGAGAGAAAATAAGAGATTAATTAGGCTAAATTATAGGACATAATAAAATATCATATAATAAGTACATATATTTTAAAATATTTTAGAACACAAGTTGGGACCTTGATAAGAAATTAGCTGGGGCCAAATTAGTGGCCAAATTAAAATATTATATAATTAATACATATACTTTGAAAAATTTTAGAAAATTTTAGAAGGCCAGCTGGGGCCAAGGCCCCAGCTGGCCACAAGGGCCTTCCGCCACTGATCATGGTTGACCCTGGATAGCCTAAACATTGAATTCATTAATAAACTTCTAGTTTACATTGGCAAACTTCTAGTCTGTGTAATACCCTAAAATTTGAATTAGGAAAAATATCATAATGATCTTATTTTCTAAGGAAAGTACTGTAGGAATTAAAGGAAAAATCTCTTGGAAATTAGGAGGAAAATAATAATGTGCCAAAATGACCAAAATGCCCCTATGGAGCATATAATGACTTAGGAAAATTGTGAAAAATCCTGAAAGATAGTAAAATAATTATTAAAATTGAGAGAATATATTGTCTCTAATTTTGGTAATTTAATAAATTATAAACTTAGAAGAATTGTAAAATAACAACTATAATGCATTTGGAGATCATAACTAACTCCATAATTATTGATATTTTACATGGGAGATAAAATATCTATGTTAGTTCTGATTTTGAGAGGAAGTAATTAGTTCTAAATAAGAAAATTATCAACAAATAATAAGTGATTGATTAAATAATTATTGGTTAATTATTTAAGCTTGAACAATGAAATAATTGTGATAAATTGTGTAGAACTCTATAATTAATGGTTTATGGCTAGAAAATTAGCATAAATATATTTGCTAATTAATTGGAAAATATTAAGAAAAATAAATGAGATTAAGTAATTTTGAGCCTAAATACAAGTATGGACCAATAGGAAAATTTTGTAAAAAATTTTGTAAAAATAATTATTATATTATATAATAATTAATTAAAAAATAAAATAAAATTATATGTGTGTGTGTGCCGACATCTTTAGGTGGAAAAAGAAAAAAAAAATGAAAATGAAATGAAGATGGAGTGTAAATAATAAACTTCTAATTTAAAATTAATTAAAGTAAAAAGTAAAGAAACACCGATAGGAATTGGATCCTACCTAGAAAACCATGAACAAAGTTTCTGGAGTCAGAGTATAATATTAATGAGTGGATTTTTATCTCTGACTGGGCTGCTACAGAAGTCGTTTCCGAGATCGATAGGATACTTTAGTAATAAGACGAAATAGGGAAAATCTGAGAAAAATGCAGATAGTCATAAAATTAGAATTTGAACAAAATGAAGTGTAAATCAACATCTGGGGATGAGTTTAAGATTATCTGGACATATTTGGAATCAGTGAATTTTTGTCCAGAAGTTGATGATTCCGGAATTTAATTCCGTAACCGAGCACGCTTTTCGAGAAATTTCGGCTGGACCGTTGAAACCCTGTATGGGATCAAAAATTAAGTTAACTTAGATACTTCTAATGAGAAAGAGAAGATTTTCAAAGTTGTGAATCCAGAATTTTGAGATTTTCCGAGATTACGCGAATCGGACACCGATCGAGGAAATTCTGTCGGATCAAGTGCATAAAGCAAACCATGACATCATCAAAGATGATGTCATTGGCTGCCACATAGGCCCTCTATGTCGACCAAGAGCACCAATGGCCAAGATGAAGCCATTTCCTCCAAGTGCGATCCGACTGTCAGAATTCGGTCTGGTAAAGTGTGAATAGTAACTTGAAAACCTCTATAAATAGGACCTCACCCCCTCTTCAATTCTCACACCATTCTCAAGAGCCAAGACCAAAATTATAGAGAGGTTATAGAGAAGGAGAAGCCGGGGAAATTTGCAGCGAAGCTCTGGGTAAGTTTTTCGGTACCTAAGCTTTCGTAGTTCTTTCAGTAGTTAGAGTAGTAATGCTAGATTAGTTTTTAATCTTCCAAGAATGGTTAGATATCATATGATAAGGGTATTTTAGTCATTAATTTATAAAATCATGATGGGGTCGGAGTTATGGCACAATTTTGGAAGATTAGAGTTAAAGTAGCGAAGCTCTGGCGAAATTCCGCCGACTAGTAAGGATTGGGGCAAAATGGTAATTTGTACCTAAAATTCCTGTTATGATGTGAATCACTAATCAATGTGATATATATTTCAAAAATTATGTTGGAGTAGGAGTTATGTCAAAATTTTGGAAGAGTAGGGTCAAAGTAACGAAGTGCTGGCGAAATTCCGCCGATTAGGGGGTCAGGGGCAAAATAGTCATTTTGACTAAAAATGTCTGTCGTAATGATAGATCCTTAACAAGTACGTTGTTATATTGATAGGATATTCCTGAATACGTTTTGACCTACTGTCGAACCGCTGTCTGACGTGCTGGTTTCCGTTTTCCGTCAGAAGTACGGTTTTCCGTAAAACGTGCTAGAATAACATCAACGAAGGTACGTTCGCGTACTGTAACACTAACTCTGATATTTATGGTATGCGTGTATATTGTTAGGTGTATTGTATGAGTAGAGTTGTTATGCTATTTGAGTATATAGTGTTGTTAGAGGTTGATTGAACATATGCATGCACTGGGAGTGGTATATCTGATTCACTGGGAGTGGTATGTCCTGATTCACTGGGAGTGGTATATCTGCATTCGCTGGGAGCGGTACATTCACGTTGGTTAGGGGTGATTCATTCGTTGTGCTTATATACTGTATATATAAATATGAGGTTAACCGTTACCTAGGGTTCGATGCATGGACTCCAGCCCTTAACTTAGCTTCAGGGTCGGGAGGACCGAAGACCGAGGAGAGAGGCAAGCAGCCTGAGTAGAGATCCGGATGAAGATCTTTTCTGTTTAGGTAGCTACGTTTCAGTTAAACACTCGGCGGGTCAATGTACCCTTACTGTAATCAGCCAGACTTACGGCTTTTTGACTGTATACATATCAGTTATTCAATTGCTCCGTTGCTCTACTCTGATGATTTTGAAATGATGTTTGATAAAAAAAAAATATACTGCTTTTGAAAATTTGGGATGTTACAGTCTGTATTGGTAAACTTCTGGTTTACAGTAGTAAGTGTTTCAATTGTATTTATAAATGCATAATACAAACCAGAAGAAAGAGTATGAAAACTTTCTAATATGCATTTTCTACCAGAAACTATATCTGTGATAGTAAGACATTCATAATTATTTTTAGTTGTTGTTTTTATATGATATCCATTTTTGCGGATATCTTTGAAATTTAATAAGTTTATCTTAGACTTGGTAGAATAAAATGCATTATCAATGCATAATTTTGCTCCTTCAGGTAACAAAATATTAGCTCTTCTGGAGCCTTCAATCAAATTTATACTACCAGATATAGTCTAAACATTGGCTTCTTGCATTACCAAGGAAGAAAAATATTTATCATTTTTTAGTATGGTGTGTGTTGTTGCGCTATCAACGAGACACAAATCTTCAGGATTGATGCCAATAAGATTCATTCTTCATTAAAAGATACATGAAAATAAATAAAAATATAATTAAAAGAAATACATATGATAGAAGAAAGTTTAAACATACTAAAACATAACAGTTCTAAATAGGAAAAGATCATTTATATTAAGAAATCAACAACAAATGAGCAATATCAACATCTTCATGCTTAGAATTCTTAGCCTTTTCAACATGATTTACTTCAATCTTTGACCCTTTACCATTATTTTTAAGTGATTCTTGGTAAAGTTCAACCAAGTGTCTTGGCAAATGACATGTACGAGACCAATAACCCTTGCCACCACAATGATAACATGAATTTTCAGCATGTTTGTTATACCCACTAGTTTCCCTTGGGTGGTTTTTATCAATCTTTCCCTACTTTGGGCGAGAATTTGATCCACCACGATTTGGACCACGCCCACGGTTGTAGCCACCTTTATGTCCATGTCATCAACCACTAAGAGATTCATTAGTTACTACATTCGCCTTTGGGAATGGAGCTGAGTTTGTTGGACCCATTCATGATTTTTTAATAAAAGTTCATTATTCTGTTCAACCACAAGGAGACAAGAAATTAATTCTACATATTTCTTGAAGCCTTTTTCATGATATTGTTGCTCCAGGAGAAAATTGGATGCATGAAATGTGAGGAATGCTTTTTCAATAAAAGTTCATTATTCTGTTCAACCACAAAGAGACAAGAAATTAATTATGCATATTTCTTGAAACCTTTTTCACGATATTGTTGCTGCAGGAGCAAATTGGATGTATGAAATGTGGGGAATGTTTTTTCTACCATATCTTCATCAGTAACATTTTCTTCACATAATTTTAACTGAGAAGTAATTCTGAACATGGCTGAGTTATACTCGCTCACAGTTTTAAAATCTTACAAACGCAAATATATCCAGTCATAACAAGCTTTTAGGAGGATGACCATCTTAGGGTGGTCATATCTTTCTTTTGAATTGTTCTAAAGAACAAGGGGGTCTTTTACTGTCAAATATTCAATTTTTAAACCTTCATGCAAATAGCCGCGTAGAAAAATCATGGATTTGGCTTTATCTTGATTAGATGCCTAATTCCCTTCTTTAACTATGTCTTCCAGACCATGGGCATTCAAATGGATTTCCGCATCCAACATCGAAGATAAATATTATTATTTTCTGGTAATATCAAGAGCCACAAATTCAAGTTTTACAAGGTTTGACATGGTTCAGACTAATTAAATAAATAAACGATAATTATTAATATAGAAATACTAATTATAGTAACAAGGAATTCACAAAGACAATAAGTAAGTTATAATAATAAAAATTACATTTTTTTGGCTTCGAGCCATTTAGTTCTTATAATGAGAAATTAAATTTATATGGCTTCTGGCCATAAATAAGAAATTAAAGTGGTATGACTTTTGGTTATATAATTTCAGAATAAGAAATAAAAGGTTTATAGCTTCTGGCCATACAAAATAACAATATTAGTAATATAAAAGAACTTGTACAGAATACAAATTATCCTATTTTATTTATTGGAAATCAAACATGCTAAAGAATAATAAAAGAAATGAACTAAGAATGGAGGTAGTCCTCACCAGGATTTAGTTCATCAGTAGGAGAAGAATATGATAATGTGAGACAAATAAAACACTACAACCAGTATAAATTATAAATAACAGCATAATATAAAAGAAATAATAATAATCTCCAATTTTAACCATGAAACGCAATGTTTAAAACAATCAGTAAAAGTATATCTTTAATTTCATATAGTGGTTAAGATCATCCCAGATAGATAAAATAAATATATAAAGAAATCATTAAAAAGACAATCATACCTTCATTAGAGTTCTTGTGCGGATAACGTGTTATAAAACTTAAAAAAAAAAATTATAGGATAAAAGAGCAAGATATAAGTGTAGAGAAAAAATCAACTTGAAGCAATTCTCATTAACTTCTTCTTACAATGCTATTTCTCACCTCTCCTTGCTCTCTTGGAAAAATATATGTCCCGTCCATATGCGTTGTATATGTCGGTATTTATAAATACACACCTCATTTACTTGCAATACAAATTGGATACGCCCATGCTCACACATACAAGCATTTAATGGATGCAACAATTTGCTTTCCCAATTCCCAATTGTGGGCTAGTGGGCGGCAAAGATGTGCCGCCTACATGCCTCCTCCCTTTTTTCTCTAGGGTTAAGGTGCAATTTTACACATGAAGTTTACTCTCAGGAGCGCCCAGCACCACGAAGTTTTTTCAGGAGCAAAAGTACACACGACGTTACGTTTTGGGAACAAAAATACCACGGGCCGTTAGTTGATCGTGAGTTGACCGTTAACTTGGATGGAAGTGAACAGTAACGCGGTAAAATTACACTTTTGCCCTTAGTTTTAGTTGAAATTACCCTTTTGCCCTAAGTTTTATTTTTTTTAAAAAATTAGCCCCCCGGTGGGCCCCCCACCTCCGGCCGCCGGTGGTGGGGCAGACCGGGCGGAGGGGGTATTTTTAGTTTTTTTAGTTAACTAAGGACAAAAGTGTAATTTTTACTTAAAACTAAGGGGCAAAAGTGTAATTTTTACTTAAAACTAAGGGCAAAATGGTAATTTTCTCTTTTTACTTACCATCAGCGTCCACGTCAGCATCCACGTCATCGTCCACGTCAGCATGTCAGTCCAAATAAGCGCCACGTCACGCCACGTCAGCATTCCATCCAAGTTAACGGTCAACTGACGGTCAACTAACGGCCCGTGGTATTTTTGCTCCCAAAACGTAACGTCATGTGTACTTTTGCTCCTGAAAAAACTTCGTGGTGCTAGGCGCTCCCGGGGGTAAACTTCATATGTAAAATTGCTCCTTAACCCCTTTTCTCTATATTTGTTATGAATTTATACATGGGACTTATTTGCTGAGTGGCTCAACAAGGACAATTTGCATCAGAATCCATCTATTATTAGGGAAGATCTTAATTGACCTATAATTAAGGCTATAATCAAGAAAATTCCGTAATCAAGCATGATAACCTGCAGGTGAGGCGGCATGAAAGCTGGGCTAAGGGGCACACAAGGCTCAAGGTCTCAACCCTAAGGTAATCTCTATAAAAAAGAGATTAACCTAAAAGGTGCACAGATTCTTTTCATCCTCATTTACTATTCAGCCTCACTGTGCACACATCCCACCACCTCCTTTTGGCTAAACATCATATACGTACACAGTAATCCATTGCTCTCTTTAGTACTCCCTCTGGTCTTTATTATAAGGCACCAACTAACAAGTTTATTTGATCCTTTTTATAAGGCACTTGCTTGTTCCCCATGAGCAATGATTATTTTTTTCCATGTCTGCCCCTAGTAGGTGAGAGTAATAATTAATATAATATTAGAATTTAGTGCAATTAGTAGGGGTAATATTGAAAATTGCTTAGGTTCTAGGACAACTTTATTGACTTTAACTACTTTTATTGGTTTGTGAGAAAAGTTAGTTGGTGCCTTATAATAAGGACCAGAGGGAGTATCTACCTCATAGATATTTTGGAGAGTCATCTGATATTTTCTTTGGTATTTTCCTTATAGATATCTTGAAGGATCCTTTTGATCCAATATAAACACACTAGTCTATCAAAACTAGACATCTGTTATTCTATACAAAACAACATTATATAATATAATACACCCAAATGATTTTTATGAATTGAGATAGAACGGAGAAAGATAAGAGTTAATGGACATCCACATAATTTAATATATTCATAACATAGATATGGTAATAAAGCAATTAATGTGATGTTGACTTATTTGATTCAACTCCTTCACTCTTCGTTACTCTCGAGAAAATGCAACAACAGCAGTTCATGAAACATCATTTTTCTCATTCACTCCATCAAATAACACAAAGCCATTGAAGAATCATTGCATATATAATCGAAATCTATCAAAACCAATGACGGAATAACTGACTCTTTTTTCTTCTATTCTCTCATAAACAATAACAAAATTGTAAATTTGTCTTCCTACCCTCAAACCCATTTTCTTGACGTTGAGAAGATTATAAGGTGAAGGGTAAGGCTACTGTTGAAGTTTGATGGAATTGGAGTGGAGGTGGAGGTGGAAGCACATAGGTGCGAATTAATGAAGAGGAAGGAGGGTGCTAGTTGGTGCAGATCAAGATTATATTCGATTAAGGCTGTTCAAGATTTTTTTCGTCCTTATATATTAACATCGGGAATGAGACTTCCGATCCTCCTATTTTCTCTTTCCTTTCTTGTCTTTCCTCTTTCTTGTCTAACATAACAAATTTTCTCTCTCCTCCTATTTTCAAACACTATTAAAAGGCCAAAAGTTTTTTTTTTTTTTTGAGAAGGCTAACATAACAAATTTTCTCTCTCCTCCTATTTTCTCTTTCCTTTCTTGTCTTTCCTCTTTCTTGCTTTTTTTTTTTTTTTTAACTTTCCTCTTTCTTTCGTTGTCGTGTTCCTCCTCCCAATCTCTAGGGCTGTGCAAACGGTATTTCGGTTCGGTTTTCGGTAAAAACCGAAAAACCGAATTATGGGTATTTTAAAAACCGAACCGAAAACCGAAGACCGAAAAAACCGAAACCGAAAAAACCGAAATATTTCGGTTCGGTTTTCGGTTAAACCGAATTAACCGAAAAAGAACTTATGGCATCAACATTTGCAAAAACCGAACCGAAAAACCGAATTTTTTTGCAAAAACCGAACCGAAAGCGAAAGATAGGAAAATCGAGTTTTAAAGGTTGTCTTGGCGGTGAAAATTGATGCTTTTATTTTATGTATGAAATGAAGTCATAAAGTTATGAAATTTTACATGAATAAAGTAGACATATAGGGCTTTCTAAATATATAAATTATGTAGCATTTTGAGTTCTACACAAGTAGTAACATATTTTTGAAGTTAAGTCTTATTTATGGAGTTATAAACTGAGCAGCGTTGAGAAAATATTAATCTGGGAATGATCCGTGACTTTCTTGCTTCTAGGAATATTTTCCTTGAAAATAGACATGTCAAGGGTCATGAGGAATTTTGAAGCACTCTAAAACGATTTTTGTAGAATTAATTATGATTTTTTTAACAAAAAAAAATCAGTTTTTCGGTTTTAACCGATTCTTTTAAAAAAAAAACCGAACCGAAAACCGAATTACAAAAACCGAAAAAACCGAACAACAGAAAAAAAAAAAAAAAAAAACCGAACCGAAAAAACCGAACACCGAATTAGTCGGTTCGGTTTTCGGTTTCGGTTTTGATTTGCTCACCCCTGCCAATCTCTGTTGTTATTTTCTTGTATGTGGTTTTTTTTAGAATAAAAAATTTATTATTGATCTTAAATATAAGATAAAATTGACTTTTTTAAAAAGATTAAAAAAACTAATTAAATTACCTTAGAGTATTTATATTTTAATTTTTCCCTAAACTAATTAGTTTGACTAATAAGCTGATATATAATTTAATGATACACAACATATGATATGATTAAGTAACTTATTTAGCCTTTTTAATCTTTTAAAAAAAAAGTCAACTCTATCTTATATTTAAGATCGAAAAGAATATTTATTTCAATCTAAAATATAGTATTTTTTGGGTAGTTACTAGTTGTAAATGATTTTAGTAAATACAATTTATTAATACATATATGTTTGAACTATTTTTTAGGGTAAATGAACAAAAATGCACATGTGTTTTACTTTTAAGAAACATCAAATACTTTTTTTGGATATAAAACTACCCACGTAATTACAATTTTAGAACAACAGTCACAACTCACAACGTTAACCCACCCACCAAACGTCACTTGGAAGTTGGAAAGCCTGTTAAAGTTGCCAGGTGAGACAAAGTTTGAGTCATCCGTTCAGAATCTCCAGAGAGGTTCAATTCAAGACTGTTGAGAGCTTCATAAGCCCAAATATCCTCAACTATAATCTAATCAATTATCTAGTCATCCATTCAACTATTATCTAATCATCGTTAAGCAAAGTCTCGTTATTTGTAAATGCAAAAAACCCTTGTTGGGAGACTCTCCCATCAAAATTAGGTGTGCGACGCAGGTCGAATCCGGATTAGTATTAGTCAGGACGAAGTCCGGTGAATGGGGTGGGCGAAAAAAAAAAAACTATTATCTAATCAATTCTTTAAAGCTCAGCATTTCCATCAACATAAGCCCAAATATCCTCACCCACCTCCTTCAGTCTCTGCAAACCGCCATCTCCGAAGCCACCCACCTCTCCGATTTCTTCCACAATGCAGGTGGCGGCGGTTCTTCATACCTCGTCGAGAAGCAGAGAGGTTCAATTCAAGTCTGTAAAGAGCTTCATCTCTCAACATTGTCTTCCCTCGAAAGATCACTCTCTAGTGTTCATGATTCTCCCACTTCTTCCAGAAAGCTCGCCAATTCCAGAGCCTACCTCAGCATCGCCATGACCAACAAGAACACTTGCTTGGAAGGTCTCGACTCTGCTACGGGCTCCCTCAAGCCTCTTCTCGTGGACTCCACTATCGAAACTTACAAACACGTCGGCAACTCACTTTCCATGCTCCCCAAACCAGGTGATCCACAATCTCAGACGCTGATTATAACTCTCTAAGTTCAATTAATAATTGTTAGAACTATAGAGAGGAAAGAAGAGCCTCTGAATATTATTAATCCTTGAATGGAAGAGTGTGCAAATAGACAAACAATAATCTTATTCTGCCTCATTATTGCCAGGAGGTTCCAGAGGCCATAAGAATAGGCGTCGTCGTTTACTGGGAGCTCCGGTGTGGCTGAAGAAGAGAGACCGTCGGATCTTGGACGGGGAAGAATACGATCCCGATAAGATGCTTGTGGTGGCGGTGGATGGAAGTGGGAACTTCAACACCATTACTGAAGCAGTGAAATTCGCTCCCAATAATAGCTTGTACAGGACAGTGATCTATGTGAAAGAAGGGGTTTATGAGGAAAATGTGGAGATCCCAAGTTACAAGACCAACGTTGTTCTACTCAGATGGAAGCGATGTCACTCTCATATATAGTCGAGGATATTCGGTTAAGAATTCTAAAATGCTTAATTCGAAATTATGTTCACAAATTTGAAATTGTTGATTTGCACCTTATAATCTCTCTGACTCTATCCCAGTTAAAGAAATGGGAAAATCCCATATAAAGTCTCTTGAACTAATGATATTCAAAATCAAGTTGGTAAATTCTACAAATTCTTAATTTGGTCATAAGCTTAATTCAAAATTTCAGAATGTGGGTAAAATGACTTTACAGCCCCTCTTTTTCTCCTTTTCTCTCAAGATATTTCCCCTCTCATTCTCCTAGACTCTTTCTCTATCTCTCTCCCCACAACAATCCCAATTGTGTTATTATTCTCAACCTTTACATCGATTCACATATTTTGCGTTGTCTCTTTTTTTTCACACACGCATGACAACGCTTATTCAAATTTTTTTATTTATTAAATGTCCTCTTCATGCTTCTTATTTCACTCATATCGTAATTTAAAAATATATAAATAATTATGCAAATATGTATACACACACACGATGAAAGGGTTTTTTGTTTTGTTTTCTGATAAAGATCATGTGCATTAAAAGAACATGATTACAAAAGTTCAGGAATTATAAACTAAAGTACAACATAGGGCATGGATTAAGAAACATTAAAAAGCTATGGAAACTATGGAGTCTGCAAATTTTTTTTTTTTTTTAACGTAAAGAAATTTAAGGAAAACATAATGTCCTGACGCAAACTATTTGTTGAATCTTTGTGGCTCCAGTAGGAGAAATGATCAAAGTCTATTGAGTTTATTCAGTTATAAACTTAAAATCTCTGATTATATTTTTTACAAATGAAGAGCATAAAGAAGAAAAACTATTTAATTTAAACAACGCAATGTTGTGTTCCAGGTGGGACCTTCATCGTGATTTTTTATTAGGATTTAGCTATAATTCTGGATATATATTTCTTGTTGTAGGAGAGAGAATGTTGAGGTTGTTTGGGGATAGAGAGAGGATGGAAGGAGAAATATATGGAGAAAAAAATAAGAGGGAGGGGGCAATAAAGTTATTTTACCTACATTCTGAAATCCTGAATTGAGTTTATAACCTAATAAATAATTTGATGAATTTATCAACTTGATTTTGAATTTCATTAATTCGATCGAGAGACTTTATATGGGATTTTCCCTAAAAAAATTGAATAATGATAAATAAAATAAACATAAATTATAGAGTATTGACTAAGTTACCAGCGTAATATTAAATTATTATACTTGTTTGAAATATTATATATATTATCTAATTTATATATTTAAAAAAATCTAAAAATATTTTGGCTAAAGTTTTTTTTTAAAAAACTAAACAAACAAGTTTACATGAAAAAAAAAATCAAATATATTTAAATTTTTTAAAAACATATGCATTAAAGTTATCATTAGGTGGACTAAATAATTTTTATAGAATATTTATGTTAAAAAAAGAGTATTTTGGTCTAAAATACATTATGTAACCGTTATTTAATGTCTTGTGTTTATAATTAGGATAAAATAGAAATATTAGTATTTTTCTCTAAAAATAATATAAAATTAAGGCTAAAGCATACTTTTATAAAATATACTTTTAGTCCTCTAATTTTGCTAAAAATGAAAATTGCATGGTTTAATTGGAGAACCATACATTTGTCCGAAAAAACTATACACTTAATATTATTGGAGACTCATAAGCCTGTTACATTTTAATTGGAGAGACTCATGGCAAGAATGTTAAAAATCTTACATAAGTTTTATCCATTATGTATAAGGGACGGAAGAATCAAGTGGGGAAGATCCACTTTTTCAGAGTCTTACAAGTAAATTCTAGATGTAATCCTCAAATCTCAAATTTTTTCCTGTCACAGAATAATTCAGGAAAAAAAAAATAGAAATGCACTCATTTATCAATGCATACTGAACTTTTGGGGAATACTCCCTCTGGTCCTTATTATTATAAGGACCCAATTACCATTTCTCGTGGATTAAGGAATGGAGGTTAAGTCATTAATGAGGTCTAAAAGTAATAAATGTTTCCAACTTTACCCCTACTTTAATATGTAGGTTTAAATGAGTTAGTTAAAAATGAGAGCATAATGGAAAAATAGTAATAAATGAGTTAGTTAAAGTAAGTTGATGTATTATAATAAGGACCAAAAGATGTTGGTGGTTGACCAGAGGGAGTAGGAGATTATTCAAAATGTTACTTGCGGATATTTGTCTCTTGGATTCAAATCATTTAAGGACTCGTTTGTTACAAAGAATTGGTGGGGAGGGAAAGGGAAAATCTCAATCTTCCCATGGATTTTGGGTGTTTGGTAGAAAGAAAGTCCAGTCAGCATTTTCCTGTGAGTACTCATCTTCCCTTATTTGAGGAAAGATGCTTTCCATCCGAAAATGGAAGGAAAGCTGTCATTTTCCCAGGAAAGTGGTTTTTTGACAGATTTACCCCTGAAATTCAAACGACTTGGCGGGAAAGTTCAAATTTGGCGATTTTTTTTTTCACGAGTTCGAACTTAACAATAATATATTTTAACAAAAAAAATATTTTTCTTTTTTATTTTAAATTAATCTCTTTTGAGGGTAAAATAGATATTTCCTAATTCTTTATCAACTACCACCTCTTCATTTTCTTCCTACCAAACAACTCAAGTCATCTTCCCTCATCTTTCAAATCTTTCTTTTCCTTCATTTCCCTCCTCTAAAGTTCATTTCCCTTTCTACCAATTCTTTATAACAAACGGGTCTTAATAGTTTCCGTGAAATGCAATACTCAAACAGAGAAAAATACCCACCCCGCATTCAAAAAGCCCTCCTTGACGTCTGTATGACATCCCTTTACATGAAAACATTCAGTTCAAGTTCATATTTCCTTTCCCTAAGCATTTACCAGAGAATTATAAGAAAAGCCCTCTTTGAAATTGCAAGCCAACAAAGAAAAAAAAAATCTTTGCACCAACTAGACAGAAAAACATGGAAGAAAAACCAACATAGCTATGTCTGACAATTTGCCAAAAAAAAAAAATCACATTCGAATATAAATTAGTTGATACTACTGAATCCAAGTAATTGCACCAAAGAAAGTAGCGAAGAAGATACAGAGAAGCACAAAAATTGGCAAAACTGACAATAGGGTTAAAAAGGAGAGTGGAGATGTTACTCAGGAAGAGTGTCGAGATGACGAAGGATCTGAAAGTAGAGTTCAGAAACGATTTCTGGTTTTGGGTTCACGAGTTGTTGTTCGGACACATTTGCAATTTGAACTTGCGCCAAAACGTCAGTGATCTCTCGGCGCGAAAGCAAGGGGTACTCGAACTTGGACATCGCTTTGGCGAGTGAACGATTGAGGACAAGCGAGCTTCGCGCGTGAGAAGGCAGCCGCGGGAATGAAACTTTTCGGCTGAAAATTAATAAAAACCCATTTGCAACGGATTGGTCTTTCCGTTAATTTCTGGTCTTTAATGTGGAAATGGCAACTTCCTGAAAAAGTGAAATATTTTATGTGGCAGGTTGGCCATGAGAAGCTTGCCACTAATTCTTTTAGAGCCAGAAGAGGTCTTACAAACGAGGGCCTTTGCCCATATCAATGCAATAATGAGGAAAATGTGATCCACGTTCTCAGGGATTGCCAAAAGCAAAGGATTTATGGAAAGCAATTTTACGTAATGATTATTTTCTCGTTTTTGCAGGGAATTTACAGACTTGGCTCCAATGGAACACCAAGCATAGGCCAGCAAAAGGAAGCTTTCAGAACTTCTCATGGCCACGTGTGTTCAGCTTGGGATGTTGGATCCTCTGGACATCTAGATGTAACTTTTTGTTTCAGGGAAAAATCCAGGATACCAGGGAGATGCTTCACTTATGTCACTATCTTCTTATGGAAAACTCTGTTAATCATAAATTCTCTCATCAAATATTTCAAATTGACAGGTATGAAGAAAGATCTTGGACACCGCCCCCAACAGATACGGTCAGAATTGACGTGGATGGGTCGGTTCGTCAGCAATTTCAAGCGGCTTGCGGAGGAGTCATTAGGAGTTCCCAAGGTCACTGGTTGATGGGATTTTGCAAGTCCCTCGGAACCCATACTATTATTGAAGCGGAGCTATATGCTATCATGATGGGACTCAGAGTGGGATATCAGATGGGTTTCAGGAAAGTCCTACTCTATACTGATTCGCTGCACGCTGTCAACATCCTAATGCGAGACTGTTACTATGATAATCACCCGCTTCGTGGCATTATCATGGATATCAGAGATCTTATTTTGCGGGACTGGGATGTCAAAATTCACCATACTTCAAGAGACAACATTGTCTTTGCTGACTACATGGCAAAAGAAGGACATAATGTTCCCGTTCAGACGAGTGAGGTTCTAATACCAGCGATCCCCGAAGGATGCCTAGCCATGGCGTTGAAGGACCAACTGGCCTGCGGTTTCTAATTTTTACTTTAGTTGTTGTATTTTGGGTCAGATTTTAATAATCTGGCCTTTTTCTTTTCTTACAAGTCCCGGTTTCGGCTTGACTTGCCTGTATTTCCAAAAAAAGAAATAGGGAAAAGGAATTTTTTTTTTTTGACGGAGTTGTTTTTCCGTAAGAAATAGATTTTTTTTTTTTTTTGGGTGATGGATTTGTTTTTCTGTTGAGGATTTTTTTTACTTTTGCGATGGATTTGGGGGAGCCATGCCAGGACCAGGTTGCATCATCTTGACCTAAAGGAACGAAGTCCGGGATTTTGAGAGAGATAGAGCAAAGGCAAAGATCGAAGAAGGAGAAGAAAAGGAATTAGAAAAATGAAAATTTGGAACAGGTTGTCTTTGTCGCAAATATTTACAAATGGAGGGAAGCTGCTTTGAACAAAAGAAAAAATGGAGGGAAGCTGTGAAATTTTTGGAGGGAGAATAAGTTTACTTTGTATCAATATAAACTTAATAACAATAGCAAAATAAGTTGTGCACTATTCATCCCCTCCTAATCACTGTTCAATTAAACAGTGACGGCTCAAACAGTGTCGCGTGTTCGGCTTCGTGCACAAATACTGCGAGCATGTTGGTTTTCAATTTTGAAATTCCCTCCATCCATCCATGTGTTCTCTCTTTCAAAGTTTGCATCCCTCTCCTTTCATTTCTCATCTCTCTCCTTTTATTTCACTTTCTCACCTGCTATAAGCAAAGTTCTTCGCTTTCCTTCTTCCTCTCAGCGAAGTTGAAGATGAGAATATCTACCTTAGTGAGGTCGAAGATCGGGCCATCTGAGCGAAGTCGAAGATCAAGAGGGAAGAGAAGTTGAGAGTGAGAAGCCGACTTGACGATGATGCGAATCTGGAGGTGCTGCAAAGCTAGCATAATTGATTCTGGATTTCATCGTTTCAGTATTTGTGTTTTATCCGTCTCTACTCCCATTTAGTTCATTCATCCTAATTAATTAAACCTCTCTTCTTCCTACTTCTCAGTTCTCTGTATCCCCCTACACGCCTCTTCTAGTGCTTCTTCTCTCTCTATCTCTCTCCTCTTCCACGTTTTTGTTTTGTTATGACGCTTCTCGGTGATTCCTTTGGCGTTTGTATTCCATTTTCATGGAATTTCCTTATTCCAGGTCCTTTTTATGGGGGCTTGTAATGCCTTTAATTTTTCTCAGTTCTCACTAATCTAAGGTTATTTTTCCAGTCATTTTTTGACTTAAGCCATTATTTGTGGTCAAGAGGTGCGGAATCTGGGTAGTTATCATGCACCCAAAAACAAAAATGTTGAGTTGTTATAACTTTACCCTCGATTTTTTTAGTTGGCTGCACATTTGGAGACGTTGGGAAGGGTTGCTTATGAGCTACAAATCAAGAAAGAGATTCATATAGGTGAAGTTCTGCAAGTCCCATGAATTTTAAGTGTTCTTCTATGTGTTAATGTTTAGTTGCAATTGGAATTGACCAGCTTGTGGTAAAAGGAATTTCTTTTTAATTATGTCACTGACTGTTCTCGTGTTCAATAGCAGGATGGATTTGGAATTCCAGGTGGAGGATGTTGATGCTTTTGTGAGACAACCTGATGGTTCAATTTCCAATTGGTGTGAGCTATTTCAATGCTACTATCACTTAATATATGGATTAGTGAGTTCTTTTTCTAAGGAAGCCATTCCCTTTATCTGCCCTCTCTTGTAATTAGACTTAGTTGTAATGTAATCAATTCATCTGCATCATCACGCCCCAAGAGAGCACCAGAAAATCGTAGTTTCCAGTTTTTCTAAATTTGTTCATGTTTGCATATCTTTTTAGTCCCTCCTAATTATTAAGCAAAAAGATTTGTTAGATGCAGGCTTGAGTGGCCAATTATCTTCCTCTTTGCATCGTTGGATCAGTAATTATTGGTTTCTGCCATGCAGAATCCATGAGGATGAAAATAACTCACAGAAGATCAGTACATTTGTTTTTTTAATCTTACCAAGCAAAGTAGTAATAATGAGGGATTGAGGCCAAGTAGAATAGCTGAAATAGATTGTTTTTATAGGTATCTTCATTTTGTTTAATATGACTTGTAGCAATTCTGTATTGTTGTCCCTGTAGTTCAATCATTAGAGTAAATTAGCCTTTGTTTGCCTCCAGTTTTAATTAAAAAGCAAAGTGAGTTTTGCAAAACCAAACTACTCTTACTTATTTAAGCCTACAATTTATATTCAGCCTACAACTTATTCAAATGAAATTGTAAAACTCCATCTCCTTCATGCATTATGAGTTGGTTGGACCTAGCAGACCATTATTACTGGAATGATGCCTCTGCAAAACAGGGCAATGGTATTTGTTTTTTCTACACTTTTTTTACAGCTATTTTTTCTTTTCAAGTTTAGAGATCATCAGTTTTGGGTTGAGCTAGTATGGCATGTTCAATTGATTAAACAAACAGGAAAAACATGAAAGAGGAGCAGCTAATGAGATTTCCATGACTCATATATGTCAATATGTCATGTTGATTTGATTGAAGAAAAAAAGGAACAACATCAAAGCAAAGCAGCTAATGGTATTTCTATGATTGGTATGTCACAAGAATTGAAGGGCTTTGTTTGCTGACATTTTTTTGGGTAAGTGTGACTTTTTCATTTGGTTTTGCTGGTACAAAAGATGAAGGCGCTGTTTCAACTCAAAGGGTAATTTATTCTCAGGTTCTTGCAAATTTTTGCATTAAATTGATTCTCAGTTTGTTTAATTTTTGTTTTGTTTCCAGGTCTTTTTTTTTAAGCAAAACGCAAAGAATGTTAGCTTCCTTTAATGAGAGGTTGATTGGCATCAAAGTGGGTGACTCCTGGTAACATGAATAAACCTTTTGTATTTATTGTTCCTTTTGGTTGTTCTTCAAGTCATGATCATGTTATAACTGAATTGTTGCCCAGCTATGTTAAGGAAGGACTTCTTCGCGTCTCACATTACGGTGAATATGTTTTATGAGTTTGCACTTTCTTTGTAAACATAATTTGATTACCTAATAAGTCTACTTTTTCAATTAGGTGTTAATAATTTTGATATTCTCAAGATTAGGGGATTTTGTGCACGATATCTTTTACCATGTCTGCTCATTGTTGTTTGTATCAATCTTTTGGAAGTCTAATCGTCTCTCTTCCTAAGCTCGTGGTCTTATAAAAACTTAATACTAATGGCAGTTTCATGACTCATGATGAAGTAATTAAGTGCTTTACGGATTGCATAGAACATGTCATATTAAAATTGAAAATGCCTATAGAACAAAGGGCTCTCATTGCAAGCACTCTGTGAGTATCTAGTTTGCGTGCTACCTCTAACCTATTCCACTATTTTCCCATTACAAGAGCTCTATGAGTATCGTGGACCTGTGTGGCATTAGTATGAACTCAATTTTGATTTTTTTTTTAAATGAACTTGATTGGCATATTTAATGTATCTGGTACATTTTTAACCCTTTTGTGACTCAGGTACATACATATTTGCTGCTGAATTGTTTTGGAGTCTCTTTAAATCAAATAGTTGCAAGCCAAAAATCACCTTACTATCATTGTGGGTGATGTGATTGCCTCAACCATAAACCTGCATCAACTATTATGAGTGTTTTGAATTGTTCAAGAAATATTACCAATATGACTTTTTTTAATGACATATTAAAGCTTACTTTATGGTTTAGAATAATCATTTTATTTCATTTAGTTGAGTGGGGTGATTTTTATCATACTACTATTATTAGCCATCTTATTATTGTCTTTTGGGTGTGATTAAGCAATTTATCTATGTTATGACATGCAACCATCACTTCTATTTGGTTGATTGGCATCAAAGTGGGTGACTCCTGATAAAATGAATAACCTTTTAGTATTTAATGTTCCTATTTGGTTGTTCTTCAAGTCATGATCATGTTATAAATGAATTGTTTCCCAGCTATGTTAAAGAAGGACTTCTTGCCCAGTTGTTCCCTTAATGTTCCTTTAGTCACTGCTAGCCCGGCTATGTTTGGATGTTTGTACTCCGCGTGGTAATTATTTTATGACATTGTCTACAGGCAATTTGACTTGGAAAATACTGCCAAACTGAGATGCCATGTTGGCATTGAATATAGTAACTGGAGAGAATCTCAGAAAAATAACTGCAAAAGTGTGCCAAACGCAGACATAACAACATAAGTGGTTTTTGCTTTTATGAAGAAATATTGTTTCATGCTTTGAAAAACAATTACTTTGTTAACTTACATTCATGTTGCAATATGCATCTTTGCTTTTTAAATTTGTTAACTTACATTCATGTTTCATGTCGAATGTTTGGATGCACTTTAATGTTATTATCTTATTGCATCTACATAGATAATGCACTTCAATGTTGTTATCTTATTGCATCTGAGCAGCGCATAGGGGATTTTTTGCTTCAACCAAGTCCTGCATTACCTGTTGATAGGTTCACCAATTCCATACTTTTCTTCTTCAAATTATGACAAATAATTACCTATGTCATTGCACCAAGTCCTGTGTAGTTACCTGTTGTTATATTATTGCACCTGCGCAACGCGCGGGGGATTTTTTTGCTGGTTGGAGAGAATATGTGAATCTTTTGGAAGAATAATGTTTTCTAGTGGGAAAAAAAAAGAATTATGGTTTCTCACATACTAAATAATATATTTAAATTGTTGTAAACATAATATATTTAAATTTGCTTTTTATAATTTTAAAATTTAAAGACTAATGTTTAGGATGTAAGCATAATGGGAAATATAATCTCAATAACTTGTATATTAGATAAGGGTCTATACATAAAACATATAAGAAAGTATTAAGGATTATTAAATGTGATTATGATTTAGCTCATATAATTATGCCTAATTACAATAATCAAATCTGGAACAATAATTAGCTCATATGATTTTGAATAGGTTGTAGGATGTTGTTGATTTGTATTAATCGTATGCAACCCCGCGTAACCCATCCATTCTATTAGGCAACTGGATAAAATAGAATGACATTACTTCACGGAATTAAAGGTATTATTTAAAAATAAAATGGAATTTAACCATATTACTACTTATATTAGAGAAGATATTAATGATGATTGCGATTTGGATTTGAAAAATAAATTGAGTCTTTTGCAACTGATTCATTGGGATATTAGCTGATTTTTTATTATCACGATTAATAGTGTTTCGTTGTGTATTTTAAGTTGATGCCAAAAATATTTAAAATTAAAATTGAAGCCATCTGCCCATTGATTTAATCTCTACAAATAAAACTGAATATATTGAATTAATTTTTATAAAAAAAAAAACTAAAATTAAAACCACACACATATTAATTAGCTCATATGTTGTTGCTCTATTGAATATATACCTTGCCTTGAGAATAGGAAGTTATTGGTAGTCTTTAGTTATTTGATTTTATAACCCATCCATTCTATTAGACAACCTGGATAAAATGGTTATCCTTAATCCTTAAGTATATACAATCCATTTGCTAAATTATTCCCCTAAGCTCAAAACAACCCTGCAGAAGCATGTATCGAATGAAAACTTTAATAGGTCCATCTTCTCGTCTCACAGGGTTGTTATGATATACATCTTCGCACCTTAACATGGAAGTTATGATTAATTAATGATAAACTTGCCAAGATAACTTTAACATGTAAATAATGTTACTATATACTCCATATAAATTATTGACACCTTGAGTCAAAAAGATTACCACTTTAGTGACCTCATCCTTGTTATGAATAGATTTTAAATAGATTTTTATATATTAAGGATTATTAGTTAAATTTAATAATAAAAAACATTTGCGATGGAAATCTTAATTAATGATGAACAAAGGAGGCAGGGATAGGCCAAAGAAATTAGAGATTTGGGCGAAATGAGCCGCGAGAGATGATTTTCTTGGATTTTATAAGTAGGGAAACTATTTTTGGATTTTTGCGATGGAATTTGTTTTCCATCGCAAAAGTTTACGACGGAAAACAAATTCCGTCGTAATTTGCGATGGAAAATCAATTCTATCGTAAACTTTTGCGACGGAAAACAAATTCCATAAATTTCGTCGCAATTTGTAACGGAAAATCAATTCTGTCTCAAAACTTTGCAACGGAAAAAAAATTTCGTCGCAAACTTTCGTGACGGCAAACAAATTTCATCGCAATTTGCGATGGAAAATCAATTCTGTCGTAAACTTTTGCGACGGAAAACAAATTCCATAAATTTCGTCGCAATTTGTAACGGAAAATCAATTCTGTCGCAAAACTTTGCAACGGAAAAAAAAATTTCGTCGCAAACTTTTGTGACGGGAAACAAATTTCATCGCAATTTGTGACGGAAAATAAATTCCGTCGTAAAATTTTGTGGCGGAAAACAAATTATGTCACAATTTGCGATGGAATTTTTTCCCTCGCAAATTCCGTCACAATTTTAGTATCTTCTAGTAGTGAACGATCATTAATGGAAGCTGGTATGAAAGCAAAGAGAATTCAATTCGCCAATTACCGAAACATCTAAGCATTCAAATCGAATTTATTGTGATTTACTATTTCATTCATTTCACTTAGTATCTTCGGATAATTGTACTTCAGTAATTATTTCTATCTACTCTGTGAGAGTTTAAACATTTGATTCATTATCAGTTGAATCTCAAGGTAGAGGGACCTTGAGTTTGAGTATACGATTACAACTTGTAAATGGGAGTGAATCCTAGTGTGAAAGGATTACTTCGAGTACAGAGTGTGTAATTGTACTTGTGGTTGTTAGTTGGTGAAAATCTCAGAGTGTCTGGAGACTGGACGTAGGTCAAGAGTTGGACTGAACTAGTATAATTCCTTTGTGTTCATATTCTCTTCTCTTTGCTCTGTCTTTGTTTCTCTTGTTCATTGGCCTAATTGAATTTTTTTTTGAAATCCCCTATTCACCCCTCTAGGTGATATTATATTCCACTTTCAATTACAAGTCTTGTGAATACCATTAGTGAACTTGTTAATCACATTACGACTTTTGTGAAATTCCACATTTACTGTTCACTTTCTTCTTCCTCAACCTCATTTATTATTCAACTTAATTAGCAGGGGTAGGTTAGACAATGGCACAACAAACCAAGAAGAAGGTTGTGTGCAACGGATCTAGAAGGAGAGCACGAACACAAACGACACTGATGGAAGAAGGTTGTCTACTGAGCTGGTTTTTGATATATTTCTTTTAAGAGGGAGGTTGAAGACGATGGGATGATGAATAAGGTTGAAGACGGAGGTCTTGCGATCACTGCGGTAGGAAGAGAAGAAGAAGCCTATGGTCTCCATGGTCTCTGCTTACGGTGAGGAAGAAGGGTAGTTTAGTCTTTTGCCCAAATATTCAAAACCAATATTCATACTTACTTACCTCTCTGTCCTTGTCCCTTTTTAGTAGATAGTTCTAGGTTTTAGAATTTCATTTGGTATTTATTCATCATTCTCCCTAAAATTTATAAAACATGAGACTAACTTTCTTTTGCGCTAGCTATACATGCATGCAGGGGCGGATCCATGAATTTTTGGAAGGGGGGCACTATCAGTGGGGGCGACGTGCGGGGGCAGTGCCCCCGAATTTTTTTTTTCACTTGTCATCAAAAGCACAAAAAATAATTCGACATGGAGCAGCCATATTAATTGGTCTCAAACATTGATGCAACACTCATTTAATCATATTATCAAAAGCATAAGCATGTAGGGGGAACAAGGAAGAGAAAGCTAACATCTTTTGTTTGACCCAACCGGTGAGCTTTGTACATTGCCTGCTGATCCCATGAGGGATTCCAAAGTTAGCCATAAAATGCCCATAGCAGAAAATTAGCAACCTACATGCTCCAAGCAATTTTTTGTGCTGGGAATATCCACCTAAAATATAGAGAAAAGGCAACAAAATGCTAGGAAAGTATCTCAAAAAAGGAAGCAAACACTCATTAGAAATGAGCTTTACCTAATAATTATACTGAAATACATTAAAAAATAAAAGAATATAAAGGGAAAAGTAAGACCAAGTGTGGTTATAAATAGCAAGCTGGACACCATATATATATTAACAACAAAAGTATATTACAATAAAAACAATTACAATGTCATCCTTCTAGGCCTTATTTTTTGGAATTCCATCATAATTGCCTCATTATCAATGCTATAAAATACATCTTTTTCAATATAAGACACTAAGCAATCATTCAATCATTCATCTCCATCCGATTGCAAAGTGCAGTCTTGATGTATTTCATAGCTGAAAATGCTCTTTCCACAGATGCAGTTGCTACAGGCAAAGTTAATGCTAACTTTACAAGTAAAAAAACCAAAGGATACACAATATGTTTTTTCTTTTCAACCATCCTCTTGGCAAGATCAGCTATTCCTTGCAAATTCAAAAAATCAGGATCACATTGCACATCAACAATATACGTGTCGAGTTGATATTCAAGCATGACAAAATCATTCAAATCAAAATCTGAAGGATAATAGCTAGCAAATTCACACAAGTTGTTCTTGTCAAATGCCGAGAAAGAGTTGCACGGATTTAAACATGCCATGCATTCCAACAAATTCGAACTAACTTCACTAAAACGATCATTCAACTCTTGAAGTTAAGTATCTATCACTACATAAAATATGTCAACCTTAAAGTGATGCAGATGAGTAACTGGTCCTCTACGTTTTGTTCTTCCTTGTACTTGCAGTACACTTTCCATATCAGGGATATCTATATCATGTTTTATACAAAATTTAGAAGTCTTCTGATATAGATTATCCCACTCATTATCTCTCATCTTCAGTAATAACACCTGTGAAACTTTTACAAGAGCCATAGCATTTACAATATCTTGATCTCTTCTCTGAAGTACTTGTGACAACTCATTCGTTATTGCTAAGAGCTTAATCATCAGGTTCAAAAGTAATACAAATTCAAAAGTTTCCATACGAATCATAAGGCCAGAGGCTTTAGACCTTTTTGCATGCATAAGGGTTGTATCATCTTTTATAATTTCTAGCACATCAAGCACAGGATCAAACAATGTACACAGACTTACCAATGATCGATAATGTGAGCTCCAACATGTGTCCCCTGGTCGAGACAAACTCATTTCTTGATTCAAGCCTCTCCCTGATTGAACATCATCACTTGCAATACTTTTGATTAATTCTTCCAATTGTTTTTCTCTCAAAATATCTTCTCTTTTGCAAGAAGCACCAACTACATTACACACCAATGGTATAAAATTAAAGAAGTCACTCAATGCATAAACCTTTTTTGCACAAGCTACTAGAGCTAACTGAAGTTGATGTGCAAAGCAGTGAATATAGTAAGCAGAATTATTTTCAACTAAAATCAAGCTTTTCAGACCACTGAATTGACCACTCATATTGCTTGCGCCATCATAACCTTGACCACGAATCTTTGTCAAGCTCAAGCCATTTTTGGCAAAAATTAACTCAATCGATTCTTTAAGTGAGTTAGCTGGAGTATCTGAAACATGAACAAGAGCAAGAAAACGCTCAATAATGTCACCGTTGCAGTTCACATATCTTAAAACAATGGCCATTTGTTCTTTAATTGATATATCACGAGCTTCATCAAGTAGTATAGAGAAGAAATTATCCCCAATGTCTGAAATAATAGCTCTGGTAACTAAACTAGCAGCAACATGTGTAATATCTTTCTGAATTGAGGGAGCTATCATTTTGAGATTCTCTGGGGCATTATTCAAAGATACATTATTTACCTCCTCATTGCTTTCACAAAGGAATTTTACAAGCTCCACAAAATTTCCCTGATTCATTGAATCATCTGTCTCATCATGTCCTCGGAAAGCAAAACCTTGTCCTATGAGATATCGAATACATCGAATAGAACCATTCAGACGAATACGATAATCCTGTTTGGCTTTGTCAGAATTGCCAAACATAACAATGTCAATATGTTGGTTTTGATTCATCAAATCTTTGGTAGCACTGAAACACAACTTATGAATGCTTCCAACTTTCCCCAATATGTCTAAGAATCCGTTGTTTGTCCTTCTAATTGCTAAATCCTTCTCCCACAAATAAATCCCGACCACCCCTTCCATCACCATGCTCACAACTAAATAGATAACAAGGCAAGCAAAATATAGCATCTTTTGATTCACTATACTCCAACCAAGTGCCAAACTCATTATACCATTGAGGATTGAATCTACGCATTTTACCCCCAATTAAGGATTGAGGAAAGTTGTCAAGTTTTGGTTGACAAAGAGCATTCGTTAGATAAATTCTTCGAATCATTTCCCTTTCTTGAGCACTATTTGCAATGCTCATAATAGGAAGTCTTTTACCTGGATCAAGAACATACAAATCCGATGGACCTTCTACTATTGGTTTGTTCTGACTTGAGGGAGTAGCACACTCATTTTGTTCATCTTGACATAAATCAATAAATTCATATCGAGAACGTTTAGTTCCACTACCACTTGACTTTGTAAAAAAAGAACCTAAATACCTTTCCATCCTAAAAATTGGCAAATGACAAAAATGAATCAATTATGTGCAGCAGGTCAGTAGAAAATATTTCACAAGGCCAATCAATCACTTCACAATTTCAATTGCTACATCAAAAGTGACAAAAATGGCAAATTTAGAGCACCACTTACTGATAACGTTGTACACAAAGAGCAACGAACACAGAGTCACAGTCCCAAGGTATGGACCATGTGATAGAGCAAGGCCTTCACAAACTGTATAGACACATGTAATCATTAACGAATGATAAGCTGAATATGAGAAATGCACAAATGAAAGCTTGATAAAGTTATAAAATTTAGAAAGCTCACAAAAGTCACCAATCCTTATACAACTAAGCTAGCCTCTCTAAGCTATATTTAATATAGATGAACCTACAAGTCAACCCAAAATTAGCTGTTTGGTATTTGTGTCACGCACTATCAATACTTATTTGGTACTAAATCAAAGAAAATCCATCTTCCTTAACGGTAGACAGCAAAGAGTGTGAGAGCAGCAAAACAGGTTTAGAAGTAGAAGTATAAAAATTTCTAGCATCAAGAGACTATGCTGTCAGATGCTAGTTTCTATTCCCTTTATTTCAACTAGGTTGTAGTTTTGGCCCAAAAAATTTTAAAAAAGGTTGCAGTTAGTGCTGGATAACTTTCTTACCTTTATTTAGAAGACAATTAGATAAATAGATCGAGGATATGAAAACACTTTATACTTCTTCCTTCACCTTTATTGTTCAAAAAGCCAAACTTATTGCAGAGAAAAATAATACTAGTAAAGATAAAGTGAATAAGAAATAAGAAACTCAATCCAGCAGGAAGTGCATCCTTTGTTTAGCTCCTTCTTGTGATCCTCTTAGTGAGCATTGAACATTTTATCATAATTCTAAAAACACCACAACAGATCTCGATTCAAACATACAAGTTGCTCTCACACAATTTTTGAACATGTAGAGCCACTTTCTTCCACCACAACAGGAATCTTCAAGATAAATTTCAGTACTGAGGAAACTAAATCCTAAATATTAAATAAGCTACAAGTAGAATAACAGTGTAGTGTATAATGCAGGAAGAATCTCACGCTCAATCTGATTATATCTCACAAACTCCACTTCTAGTGAATGCTGTAAAAATTACTGAAATATTGAGGACACAACAACTGAATTAAGGATTAATTACATCACAGACTTATTTTATTAGTTGTGCAAAACGAAAGGTAAGAGACACAACAAGATAGAGGACAAGGTGCCCTCCTGAAAGGGGAGAGGACACAGAAAAATAATTGAAACGAACTTACAAATAAAAAGTGTTTTTCATCTCTTCAAATGTCAACTAATTAAGCTCTCCTAAGAGTCAGAATTTGGAAGAGCCAATAAGATCCCAAGTTGGTCCAAACGTAAGATTAACTTATTCTGCGTTCTTAAAAACTAATTAAGCATCTCTTCAAGTGATTTCCTTACTCAGCGTTCTTAAAAACAAAAATTTTCGAAATATGTTTAAGAAACTTGAACGGAGAAAACTCACAATGAACGCACAAAAGCATAAGAAACTTGAACGGAGAAAACTCACAATGAACGGCGTCCGTGAACGGCAAAGAAGAAGAAGGTCCGATTTTAAACCCCTGCGTGGCTGGGTCGGTGAACGGTGAACGGCGAACGACGAAGAAGAAGAAGAAGGTCTGATTTTTTCCGCCTCTGCTTGCGTCCGCCTCTGATTCACGATTAAGCCTCGTCGATTTCTGGCTGGAGAACGCGAAGAAGAAGAAGGTCCAAAGTCAGACCCTGTCGCTGTCTGGATATGCTTCTATACGATTATGCCATTTAACCCTTAAAAAAAAGACGTTTTTAAGGGTCTTGTACCTGCGTCCGCCTCTGCATGCATGCATGTATTCATCCTTAATATGATAAAAATTATTTATTTGAATAAAATGATTTAATTTAAATACGAGTTCAAACTTTAAGTATGTAATCGAATTTGTTTATTATTCACAAACAATATTGTTAAAATACGTTAGGCAATTATACGAATATATATAAAAACTGATCAATCATGAAGTCATCAGGAAGTTTAATTATAACAACATAGTAGAATTTTTTATTTTTTTTAAAAGTAAAAGTAGATATGTATACTCACATATAAGTTGCTGAAAAACCAGGCCAGAAGGCTGAACCGCAGAATCTGTTTTAATTTAGATTAATTATATTAAACACTCATGCCTGCTGTTCCTTTAACCAAAAAAGAAGGTAGGTTGATTATCATTATTGGTTCTTATAGTTTAATCGAATTTTAATTTTGGTTCTTATAGATTCAAAGTATAATTTTTGGTCCCTACACTTTCTTCCCTCCAAAACACTAGTCTATCTCCATAGTTTAATAATGACTTGATTTGAGTTTAAAGTTGTCAACTTCAGTTAAAACTGTTAAGTAGATGAAAACCAAAACTTGTTCATAGTGTAGGATCAAAACCTTCTCAAATTGATGAAATTAGATTTCAAAATTGATTTATTTGTTATCTCTCATTATTTAAGTTACCTTTCTTATACATACTTTTAACTAGTTTTGATTTTAGTCTCTATATATTTTAAACAAGTTTTGATTTTGAATGACTCATTTGCTTTATTTGGGACTTGTATATAATTATATACATCCAGGTTAATTACTCCTGGGATCATGGAGTTTCATTACAGACTTTTGAATGACTTAGTGCCAGTCTGGAAGGATCCAGAATCTAGGTTTTGGAAATAAAACCTAGGTTTTGGAAATAAAACCTAGGTTTTGATAAAAGTTTGCCAAACACTTCAAAATTTTCTAAAATTTATTCTGCATCAAGATCTAGGTTTGACAAAAGTTTGTCAAACACTCCAAAAATTGTCCAGAAGCTATTCTGCATCAAAACCTGGGGTACTGACAGGTACTAAAACGATACTTAATACTGACTGATACTAAAAAAAAAAATTCATTGTCTTAAAAATTTATTTTAGGATCTTGAAATAAATATTTTAGGTACGGACTAATCTTGAAAAAACAATTTCAAGTACTAACGAGTACTAAAAAGATACTTAAGGATATTGAAAAAATATTTCGTGATCTTGAATTTTTTTTAAGATATTGAAAAAATATTTCATAGCAATGACTGATCTTGAAAAAAATATTTCAGGGTATTAAAAAAATATTTAAGGATACTGACTGGTACTGGAAAAATATTGATGATGGTAGAGGAGAGAGAAAAAGTTGAAAAAAATAGTTTTTTACAAAATCTAGGTTTTTATGCAGAATAGTTTCTGGACAATTTTTGGAGTGTTTGGTAAACTTTTGCCAAAACCTAGGTTTTAATACAAAATAACTTTTGGACAATTTTGAAGTATTTGATAAACTTTTGCCAAAACCTAGGTTTTGATGTAAAATAGCTTCTGGACAATTTTAGAGTGTTTGACAAATTTTGGAGCATCTGTTTTTCAAAGTCTGGCCCGAGAGCACCAGAGCCAGGGCTGGCCCTACAAGGCCCGGAAGTTACTATTCCAAATTTTAATTATTTTTCCTCCATTTTTTTCAAATAAATATAATTAGTAAATTACAACAATTAAAGTTCTAATTTATTAAATAAATGTTGTCAACATTAATATCAAAACAACATGAATCATCCAACAAATAAACGTATTCATTAATTCATAATCAAAAGTAAACTATTATCCACAAATAACTCACATAAAACATAAGAAACATACCTAGGTTTTAAATTTAAATTACTCTCTCCGGTCCTAATTATAGGAACACTTTTGTAGTGTAAATTGCACTACAAAAGTGATCCTATAATTAGGACCGGAGGTAGTATTATACAATATTTCTATGATAAGATTGACCCTATAACTTGTGATGAGAAGGATGCCAATATAATGAGCAAACTGACTTTCATTTTTAATGAATATTCGAATGTGGGGACATCTTTTCCAACTCCTTATTAAATTAAAAAAATCAACAGGGCCTAACGGGCCGGCCCGAGGCCCTGCAAGGCCGACCCTACAACGCCACTTTCATTTAACTCCTCTGATTTTCAAACCCGACCCTTAAAGAGCCAAGGCTTAAAAAGACCGGCCCGATTTCCTGACTCTAATATACATGTACCTCCAATTGTCTTCTTTAGACATATAGGTATCCTTATCACCTCAAACTGAATTTTTAGTCCTCCTATTTTAAATATAAGATCCAATTAATTTTTTTATAGAGATTAATTAAATTAAATAAATTACTTAATCATAATATATATTATATATTTTAAAATTTTTATGTTATTTTATAAGTTAGATAAATTAAATAAAAAATAAAAAAAAAATAAACGGTTTAAAATGATTTATTTAACTTTTTCAAACTCCCATTTTAAAAATCTCTAACGCGATGACGCTTCCACTTACACATTGATGATAACGAGTTTTGCCTCCAATAAATGAAATTGCCTGAAACTTCCGCTCCGCTGCCTGAAAAATGAAAAGGCTGGCTGCACTGAACAAAGAGCAGTGACGAAGGATCCTCCATTCTTGCCTCTGAAGCAAAACCCCCATACACAAGTCATGGCTTCTCATTTTCATCCTCCTGCCTCTATCAATTTCTTCAAAATCATCTTGAAATCCAATCTTGAATCCATCGTAAGCATTCTCTCATTCCCCTAATTTTTCTTTATCCGTGTTTGTAGTTTCATTTGTACAAATGCATGCAAAAAGGTTTACCCTTTTCTCTTCTTCTGAGCTCTCTGCTATGAAAAAGCTGGACCGGGTTTTGCATTTTAATCCGTCTCTGTTTATACAATTATCTTTTTTCAGAAATGAAATTTCCCAAAGTGGAACCCTCAACCTCGCACTTTTTTCTCCTTTCTTGATTGCTGTGTATAGAAAGGGTTTGAATTGAAATAAAATACATAGTCATACATAGGCATGTGCGTACATTATTATACACACACGTGTGTGTGTGTGAGTGCGCACATCTATATCTATATACAGAGAGAGAGAGAGATGGAGGGATGTTGTGAGATTGAATTGATATATTTCCATTTTGACTCTTGAGTCTAAACTCTTACATTATGCAAATAATTCTCTTATTAGTAATTTTGTTCATTACTTATCTGCACATATCTTAAAGTTTAGGGAGCTATATGCATATAACTTAAAGTTTGAAGGGTTTATATATACACACCCAAAAATATAATTCAAGGAGTATATAATTGATGGTTGGGTTTGTTTATCTATACAGAGTTGAAAGTTTAGGTGAGTTCATTATTAAGTTTTATAGGTTGAGAAAGTTATTTGTACATGGTTCAAAGTTCACAAAAGTTTTATGTAATTTAGCCTTCCTTTTAAATATGTTTCCTTTAATTGGGGTATGGTACGTTATGCTTATGGAAGAATTTGGTTATATATCCATCTTAAAGTTCAAAAGCCATCAACGTTCTTTCCTATTATAGATATGTGACAGAATATGACAGAATCAAAGTTAGAACTCAGAAGTAAATTATACGATTGATTATGAATAAACAACTTGTTCTGTTACAGTTGTACTAGACATGTGAACTTGTATATTTGCACATTAATATACTAACAAACACTACTTCACAGAGGATTCCAAACAAATTTACAGGGAGATATGGAAGTGGTTTGTCAAACCCTGTGTCACTGAAGCCTCCGGATGGGAAAGAGTGGAAAGTACATCTGAAAACACATGATAATGAGGTTTGGTTTCAAGAGGGTTGGAAGGAATTTGCTTGCTTTTACTCTCTAGATGAAGGGCATTTGATTTTGTTCAAGTATGAAGGAACTTCTCAGTTTGATGTACACTTATTCGATATGAGTGCACTAGAAATAGACTATCCTTCTTCATCTAATAAGAATAATCTCATAGATGATACAGTTGAAATCTTGGATGAGATGCCTCCAAATCGAAAGGCTAGGCACAAAACACTTTTGCCTCCCTCTAGGCCTGATAAGAAAATGAGAAGTCTACTGATGTCACATGTGGTTTCGGAAACTAATCATGATCAATGTCAAGGAACAGAGTTTCAGAAATCAACCAATGCGATAAAATTGAAATTTCCTAAGAAGGAACCAGAAGGTATGTGTTTCTTGGTCTGATTGTCCCTTTTGATTTGTAGATTTAATTGTCTGTTTATGAAACTAACTCAAAATTGTCATAGAAGATACAAGAGTGAGAATATCTAGTACATGCTTGAATTCTGAGCATAGAAGGAAGAGAGCATTAACTACTGTGGAAAAGACCAGAGCTATAAACAGTTCCAGTTCTTTCAAATCCAAATATCCCTTTTTCATGGTAATCATGCAGCCTTCATATGTCAGGCATAAATGTTACTTGGTGAGCCTTCTAAGTTCTATCATTTTCTAGTGTTCTTCTTCTGAAATATGGACACTTATATTTGAAACTTTTGGTTACTGGCTGCAATCTTCTGTGAGCTCTCAATGTTTTTTTCAATCTTCTCTTCAAAGGTGATGCCAACAAAATTCGCTAAAACACATTTGGAGAAAGAGCGTGGTGTTGTGCAACTTGAGGCCCGAGATGGGAGAACTTGGCCTGTCAAGTATAAGATTCCCACAATCAAAGATGGGTGGGAGAAGTTTGTAATGGAAAATGGTTTGAAAGTGGGTCAAGTTTGTATTTTTGAAATGATTGGTCGCGTGTTCAAAGTACATATTTTCGGAGACCATGAAGAAGGTAATAACTTTTATCAATTGGTTACATCTCTATAGATAAGTTCTCATGAATTCTATTTACTTTTCACTGTGGATGATTTCCAGTTAAAAGCAGAAAGAGGATTTACAATCCTGCAGAAAATCTGAAAGTTAAAAAGGAGCAGATCAGCAGTATGCAACAGACTTTTCTTGAGAAGGCCAGCTCTTTCAAATCTGAGAATCCTCATTTTATGGTTAAGATGACAAATGCTTACATTTGTGGCAGGTCAAACTTGGTAAGTATTTTTGACCCTTTTAATGTAGTTGTTGGACCCAATTAACTTTTAACATAGTGTTGATTTAGTGGTGTAAGGCCCCGCTAGATCCCTTTGGGTCTCAAGCTCAAGTCTTGGAGGAGATACTTGTGTTGGAAGGGGTAGTCATGAATCCAGAACCGGATAATAATATTAAAAAAAAGAATTGAAAGACGTTCTTGATTGATAGGCTTTTCAATTTAGTTTAATGGCATATGACCAAGGCTATGTTTATTTATTTATGGAAAAATTATATTTTTTATCCCTAAAGTTTTGCTCAATTTTTAATTTGGTCTCTATAATTGAAAATTTTTAAAATTTAATTGAGTCCTTATAATTTATTAACTTTTTAATTTTATTTCTACAGTTAAGTTATTTTAATTTTTTAATATACTATTAAGTTATTTTAATAATATTTCCTTTTGAAAATTTTTGTTGGTGTAACTATCTATCTATTGTTTTGGTGATCTAAATTTATTTTATTGTTGCTGGTAAAAGAGGCAAAGCATGATAATAAAGTAAGGTTAATGACATGCTTAGCTAAATGTTGACAAAACTATGATGCCAGGGACTAAATTAAAAATATTATTTTCATTACTATTACTACTATAGTTACTCACATGCAAATGCGCACAAGTTCAATACACGCTTGTGAAAGCTTACTTGTTATTAAATATCACAAGCTCACTCATCTAATCTAATACTCCCCTGTGTCCTTAATATATGACATATTTATCTAAATTGACTAGATTAAGGAAGTTGGTTAAGTTAGTTAATATGACTTGTATTTTTTTAAAATACCCTAATTATCTTCCTTAATTCCCTCTCCTTCTCCTTCTTGATTATTGTTCAAGGAGCATCAACAGGGGCAAATTAAGAAAATATTGACATATGAAGACTATGACTTATATTTAGGATTAAAATCAACTTCTCAAATGTCTTATATTAAGGACTAGAGGAAGTATTTTCTTTTCTGTTTTATTTTTACTTTTGTTTTTTATTTATTTATCTTTCAAGTTTTGTTGTAGATATTATGTTGAAAAATAGAGAAATCTTTTATCCAACAACAACAACTACTACTACTAACAGCAACAAAGCCTTTTCAGGCTAACTGGAGTTGGCTACATAGACACATGATGTCATTGTGCTCTATCAAAAACTAAGTCTTTAGATAAATTGTTAACCAAAATATCTTTCTTAATAATTTCATTGAGTGTTCCCTCAGGTCTTCCTCTACTCCTTTTTAGAAGACTCCACACTGTTTGATCTAACCTCCTCACCGACGCATCTAATAGTCTTCTTTGAACATGTTTGAACCATCTCAACCAATTTCTCTTCAATAAATGCCACTCCAACTCTTCCGCATAATGTTCTTTATGAATCATATCTTTTCTTATATGCTCACACATATGTGAGCATCCTCATATCAGCTACCCATACTTTATATTCATTTTGTCCTTTTAAAGTTCAACATTCGCTACCATAAGCATTATTGGTCTTATAATAGTGTTATAAAGCTTCCATTTTACTTTATTAGGTACTTTTCAATCTTAAATAACTTGGGTAGCTTTTCTACATTTAAACCACCCAACTTGAATTATGTTATTGACATATCCATCAATTTCACTGTGTCTTTATGTCTAATTGATCCCAAATATCTAAACTTTTCCAGTTATGAGATGATTTAATATCTCAAATTCTTCTTCAAATCAGTTCTAACTTTGTCTCTTATCAAAATTGCAATGTATATATTCTATCTTACTGCTACTCAAGCAAAAACCCTTAGGGCCTGTTTGGTACGGGGAAGATTTGAGAAGTGAAAGGAAGGGAAATGAAGATTTTGAGGGAAGATGAATTGTTTGATTTGAAGAAAATGAAGGGGTGATAGTTGGTAAATAATCATGAAATACATATTTTACCCTCAAAAGTAATTAATTCAAAATGAAAAGGAAAAATAAATTTTTAAAAAAAATCCTCTTATCAAGTTTGAATTTATCTAAAATATTTTCCCGCCAAGTGCTAACTTAACTAAAATATTCTCTCGCCAGGTTCAAACTTATCGCATAAGTTCGAATTTGACTAAAATTTTCTCCCGCCAACTTCAAACTAATCACATAAGTTCAAACTTATCGCATAAGTTCGAATTTATTGCATAAATTCGAATTTAATCCTATTTTCTTGCATTATAGAAAAAATTATTTATGAGGGGTAAATATGTCTAAAAACGTCACTATTCACGTAGGAACTTGGGTTCTCACTAATTTTGGTAGGATCTTATCTTCCCACATATAAAGGAAGATTGGTGGACCTGGTAACTTGAGTTCCCGGGAAGATTGGACACAAAAAGTGTACAAAACAAGGGAACTTGATCATCTTCCCTTCCCTTTGCACCTATTCCGTGTACCAAACAGGCCCTTAGACTCCAAAGTCCTTCTCCATAACTCAAATTTAGAGTTAATCTCTTCTATTAACTCAAACAAAAGAATTATATCATCTGCAAAAAGTATGCACTTAGGGATTTCTTCTTTGATAAGCTCATTTAGAACGTCTAAAACTAAGTTAAACAAATAAGGGTTCAAAGATGATCTCTGATGTAGGCCACTTATATGAAAGTTCTTTGCCTCACCTCCAGGTGTTCTAACACTAGTTATTACCCCTTAACAACAACAACAAAGCTTTATCCCACTAAGTGGAGTCAACTACATGGATCGCACGACGTCATTGTGTTCTATACCCCCTCAATTACATAACAATAAAATGTTTTCCTTTTCTTTTGTGTCACAAATTCTGAGAGCTAGCAACTAGTCAAGTTCATGTTTAAGATTTCTCTATGGTTTACTTGTTTTTCACTTGTTTTATGTGATTTCTCTTTTAAAAAGAACAAACAAATTTCAACGTACTATGTTAATATACACAACCTTGAAATTGCTAATGTCGTTGAAATTGCCGATGCTGATTTCTTCCTCTCACACGTGGGCACTTTTTGAGTTGCTTTCTAATTAATGGTTTTTTACTTCTCCGGCAGCATGTGCCATCACATTTTGCAAGAAAACATCTTCATGACTGTACTGAGGGTATCAAACTTGTTGTACAAGATATAGCTTGGTCTGTTGAGTATGTATTTAGAATGATGCCTCTAGGAAGTGAAGTTCATGAATTTTCCTCTGTTGGATGGAGGCAATTTCGCGAGGACAACGACTTGAAAGAAGGTGATATCTGTGTCTTTGAGCTCAACCCCGACATCAAACTTACATTTCAAGTAACAATTTTACGAGCCACTAAAACACCTAGTTCATCTTACAAACTCAGGTAAATCTTCGATCACAAAATTCCTCAATATGTCCTCTCTGATCTGCTGAACAACAATTCCTGAAACTTTCTTCAGGTCAACCTGATGGAGAAATAGACTCAGATCCCCCTTGGTGACCAGAAGGAAATGTGATGAGAGAGATACATACAGAGATAAGCGAACCTATCTGTATCGCTCCCACGTTCTCTTCTCTTTTAACGGTCGCTTTCAAACGGTTTATTGCTTTCAGTTTTCTTTTCACATTCTAAAGTTGGAAGCAGGAAGCCAACATAGAACTTAGAATTTCACTGCAGTTTAGGTCGTGAGAATCTCTTTTTCACAGCCTAAGGACTTGTCATCAGCTGAATTCCTGTAAGGTTAAGTATGGAACATAATATTTATGTTTTATGAGACATTTGCATTATTAATATATGCATGTACTGTGTGTTTTTGTGAAATATGTACATTATGTTATAATTAATCAAATTACCAGTCCTTAAGCTTTCCATGATATTGAATTTGACAATTGCAATTTAGCTATAGTGAGCCATTTTTGTTTATGTGGTTAGACGAGGTAAAAAACATAAAGGTCATATGTACTTGGAAATTATTTTTTCAAGAAAAAGCCAAAAAAAAAAGAGTTATTTCTTATTAAATGATGTTAAATGTGTTTAACTTTTAATTAATATTTGTATTAATAAAAAAAATTATTTGACATTTTAATATCGTGGTTTCATCATTTTTCATCATTTTTCATTTTAATATTTTAATTAAAGTTTATAATAAAATATTCAAAATTTCCTTTGAATGGCTTAATCCAAGTCACACGGGTTGGTCCTCTCTTGACAACCTATTTAAGATTGTGCTCAAGACTAATCAATTAGATGCAGACGTTATATTTAATTTAATAAAAGTAGTTTTATTAAATGATCATTTAATATCTTGTTTTACATGTTTTTTTTATAATTAAAATTATTATTCTAAATGTCTCTTGTCAATTATTATTGTTGGGAAGGGAAAAAACAATTATTATTGTTGGGAAAATAATAAGGTAAGACTAATATAATTTTGATTGATGATCATGTATGAAGATACATGAACTAGGTTATAAGCATAACTCGTTATTATTACTCCCTCTACTCCTAATTATAGGAATACTCTTGTAGTACAATTTGCATTGCACTACAAGAGTGTTCCTATAATTAGGATCGGAGGTAGTATGTCGTTATTATAGCTATGTCAATGGGCCCTCTAACATGGTATTGCTATAGATTCCTACATGAGCTTTACATTTAGTGTTTTTCTTTAGATGCTTGTTATGTGCTTCTCTCTCTAATTAGAGTGATGAGGGCATTTTTTTTTATATATTTTGTTTATTTAAATTAAATTATATGTTGCATCCTTCTTTTTTTTTTTTTTTTTTGCACCTAATATCTCAAATTAATTAATTTACAGTCTTGCATTCAAAAATATTTTTCCTATAACACTAGTATCCTAGAAATTAATTAATTTAAGATATTGGGTGTAAAAAAAATATTCAGGACGCAACATATAATTTAATCTAAATAAATAAAATAATAATAATAAATGCCATCATCCTTCTAATTAGAGGGAGAAGCACATAACAAGCATCTAATGTGAATTCCATGAGGAACATTGTGTTCTGACATTATCAAAAGTCACTTTTAACTCAATAACAATAAAGGTCTTGACTACCCCTCATCCTTGGGTTCAACTAGCAAAGAGATCCGAACACTCTCACCAAAAGAAAGAGGGTTCGATCCTGAAGTTGATCAAAGTGCTAGGAAAGGCATCCTAGGGGTCTACGAAGCAACGATAACTCATGTTAAGGTGAAGGCATATGTTATCTTAGTTTTAAATTTCTTGTGGAATGGGCTCCAAGTGCCCTGCTCTTAGACTATGAGTGAGCTCAACCCCTCTCCTAAAATTTTTGTATAAAAAATAAAAATAAAGGTATTGACTGAGCATATTGGGATTCATACTGAGGGAAGTGAGTGGTAAAAGATGAAATTTGTTCTCTCGTTATGATAGAGATATCTTTGTGCCCCTCAATGAGGGAGACTGAGAAATGCATGGTCGTGCTTAAAGTAAAATGAGTTTCATTTGTTTTGTCAATTTACTTGGAGATCGAAAAGATATGATCGAGCAATATGACAATAAAAAAATTAACCAGCAATTCAAAAATGTGAGGGATAACTATAATAGGAAAACAAAAAAGTTTCCATATACATGACAACTACTATGGTTATATAAAGTTTTGAATACTGCTGGGCAACATAATAATAATAAAGGTATGAGTACCACAAAAACAAAACCTTGATAAAATACGTAATACACTTACTTATATACTACTCCTTCGGGTCCTGATTATAAGAACATTTTATAGTACAATTTATACTATAAAAGTGTTCTTATAATTAGGACTGGAGGTAGTAATACCTTATCAAAGTTATAAAAAAGACACGTTGCCTACCACATAATAAGCATAATAGAAAGGAACGATCATACGTGTCCTGTCATGGTTAGAAAAATAAATGTAAATATGTGGTGTATTTATTGAGGGGGGGGGGGAAGATTGAGAAATACCATCAAAATAGGTCAAGTGTAATACTCGGACAAATGAGATGGCTATTTTTGGATAAGTGAATATGTAGTCTCAATATCTGTGATATAGTTATTGTATTTTCTAGGGAAAAATCTCTGGGAAATTAGGAGAAATTAATAATGTGTCAGAAATGACCAAAATGCCTTTATGGAGCATATAATGACTTAGGGAAATTACGAGAAATCCTAAGAGGCAGTAAAATGATTATTAAAATTTAGATAATATGTTGTATCTAATTTAGACAATTTTTGGAATTTATTTCCTTGGGAAATAGTGAGGGAAAAATTAAAGAGTATTCGGGGGATCATTACTGACCCGTGATTTTTCATATTTTATGTAAAGCATAAAATACCAATGTAAATCCAATTGTTGTGAGGAAATACTTATTTCTAAATAAGAAAATTATCAAAAATTAGTGAGAGATTAATTAAGTAATTATTGGCTAATTACTTAAGCATTAACAAGAGAATATTCAAAGAAAATTATGAGAAACTCATTAATTAAATGTTAATTGATAAAATTGGCATAAAATATATTTTTTAATTATTTGGAAAAGATTAGGGAAAATAAATGAGATTAAGTAATTTTAAGCCTAAATACAAAGTATGGACCAATAAGGAATTTTGTAAGATAATTATATAAAGTAATTATAATATAATAAATGAAATAAATGGAAAAAGAAAATAAAAAAAATGGATAAAGGACCAGCTGTTTTTGACCGACATATTGGAAGTAAAAACGTGGATAGGAAAGGTTGGATAAAAATATGAAACTCTTGATTAAAGTATAATTAAGTGTAAAAGCAATTAGGATAAATGATCAACGATAGAAATTAAATCCTATCTAGAGAACCATGAACAAGGTTTCTAAGGTCAAAATATATTATGGACGAGTATAATTTTATCTCAGAATGGGCTGTCTCAGAAGTCATTTCCGTGATCGGTAGAATACTTAGGTAATAAGACGAAATAGGGTAATCTGTGAAAAAGGCAGATAGTCACGAATTGGAGTTTGAAGAAAATAAATTATAACTCAACATCTGGGGATGAGTTGATAATTATCTAGACATATTTGGAATCAGTGAATTTTTGTCCAGAGATTGATGATTCCGGAAGTTCGTTCCGTAACTGACGCGTTTTTCCGTAAATCTTCGGCAGGGCCGGAGAAGACCTAGAAGGGATCAAAAATTTAGTTAACCCAGACATTTCTAATGAGTGAGAAAATAACTTCAAAGTTATAATTCCGGAATTTTGAGATTTTGCAAGATTAGGCGATTAGGATTTCGATCGGGGAACTTTTCGGGCCGGAGGCAAAAAGCAAAAGTAGTTTGGTGATTCATCTTTGCTTGGAGGAGGGGCTGGACGTTTTTGGTGTGTTTTGTGGTCAAGAATCAACCTCTTGAAAACCCTAATTTCCTTGGTTAAGAATGAAGGGAAAATTACCAAGTTGGAAAGGGAAAATTACCAAGTTGTACCCAATTTTTCCCTATAAATAGCCTCACCTCATTTGCATTCTTCACACCATTCTCTCCTCTCTAGTTCGACTTCTTGGAGCAGCAAGGAAGAAGGAAGGAGTCCGGGGAATTTTGTAGCGAAGCTCTGAGTAAGTTTTTCGGTCCTTAGTCTTAAGCTTCCGTAGTTCTTTCGGTAGTTAGAGTAGAAATGCTAGATTAGTCTTTAATCTTCCAAGTATGATTAGATATCATATGATAGGGGTATTTTAGTCATGAATTTCGAAAATCATGGTGGGGTTGAAGTTCTGGCAAAATTTTGGAAGATTAGAGTCAGAGTAACGAAGTGTTGGCAAAATTCCGCCGATTAGGCAACTAGGGGCAAAATGGTAATTTGTACCTAAAATGCCTGTTATGATGTCAAATATTGATAATGGTGATATTATCATTATAGGATATCAGTAATCTTGATCTGTTGTCGTTACGCTGTCCGACGTGCCGCTGTCACCATTGCTTCAGTCAAAGTGCGCTTTAGTCAAAACGTACCAGAAGTATCGTATATTGTCAACGGAGGTACGTTCGCGTATGTGATTAAGGAATCGTACTTAGATCACTATTACAGTTTTTACGGGTTATAGTCATGATAATGCTGTATTGTTTTCCTATATGGATCATTGCTATAATTCTAGAAATATTTGTTACGCATATGTTGTTTATAAGCATGAGGTTAACCGTTACCTGAGATCCAATGTGGTAAATTGGATCTCAGTTATAGCTTCAGGGTCCGGAGGACCGAGGGCCGAGGGCCGAGGAGAGAAGCAAGCAGGCCACGTAGAAGATCCGGTTGAAGATTTCTTTCTGTCGTAGTATACTGTTGAACCACACGGTTTTTGTACTGCTGTTGTATCCAGCCATACTTACGGCATTTTATATATATACATATCAGTTACTCAATCGCTCCGATGTTCTACTCTGATTATTTGAAATGATGTTTTGATGAAAAAAAATATACTGCTTTTGGAAAATGGGATGTTACATCAAGGACAAAAAAATATGTTTAATTCCAAAAATTTCAAAAGGCTTAATTTAAAATTTTAAAATATTTCAATATTTGGAAAATTACCTAACTACTCTTAGTTTATTAAGGGAAAAAGAAAATCATCAATCCCCTTGTCACCCGCTAGAGCTATGGCGTCAATGACCAGCAATGGCGACCATCACCAGAGCTCAGGTGACCTTACCAACGACCAGTCACTAGAGCTCTAGTGAATTTTATTAACAACTCAAATATCTATAATAACAATTCAGGTACCTATATTAATAACTTTAGTATGAAAAATTCAAAAAAAAAAGAAAGAAAGAAAGATATTAGCTATTGAAGCTCCGCTGAAAGTTATTAAGAAATATTTTAAAAATTTTGCAACTTTAATATCGCTATTAAGAATTGAAGTATCTGTATTAACAACTTTAGCCTGAGAAGTTTACAAATATAATATATATATATATATATATATATATATATATATATATTAGCAACCAGAGTTATATATAGTGAAGGAATTTTTTTTATTTTGAATTATTGAAGCAAAAGTTGTCAATAGAAATACTTGAGTTGTTAATAGTGATACTAAAGTTATAAACGGAAGCCTTATTTTTCTAAATATCTCAAGCAAAAGTCATCAATATTGATACTTGAGTTGTTTATAATAATACTAATGTTGTAAACGGAATATTTGTTAAATATTTCCTAATAGCTTTCACCGGAACTCCGACGGCCTTTTTTTTTTTTTTTGGAATTACTCAAGCTAAAGTTGTTAATATAGATACTTGAGTTGTTAATAACGATACTAAAATTGTAAATACGGTATTTGTTGAAATTTTCCTAATAACTTTCACTAGAGCTCTGACAACTTTTTTTTTTTTTGAATTTATCATGCTAAAGTTATTAATACTGATACTTAAGTTGTTAATAGCAATACTAAAGTTGTTAATATATATATTTGAGTTGTTAACAACCTTTACCAGAGCTCCGATGACTAATATCTTTTTTCGAATTTCTCAGTCTAAATTTGTTAATACATATACCTAAGCTGTTAATAGTGATACTGGAGTTGCTAATATAAATATTTAAGTTGTTAATAACCTTCACTGGAGCTCTGGCAATTAATGTATATATATATATATTTTTTTTTTTTTAAATTTCTCAGACTAAAGTTGTTAATATAGACACTTGAGTTGTTAACAGCAATACTAAAATTGCAAATGGGGTATTTGTTGAATAATTCCTGATAACCTTCACCGGAGCTCTAGCAGCTAATATTCATTTTCTTGAATTTCTCTAACTAAAGTTGTTAATATAGATACTTAAGTTGTTAATAATGATACTAAAGTTATTAATATGTGTGTATGTGTGCGCGCGCGGGTGTATTTATATATATCTATATGTATGTATACCTATGTATACATATACATTGGCGGAGCCAGGAATCAGAGTTTATGGGTGCACAATTAGTGTAGGGGTTCGGGGGTTCGGGTGCAGCGCCCCCGAAAATTTTTTTTTTAAGGAAAGTTTTAAATGCTTTAAGATTGTATCATTAACATTTTCTGAAAAGAAAAAAGTTTGACAAAATTAAAAAGAACATGTTGCAACCTATAAGAAATCAAAGAATGAAGAATTATCATAACTAGAAGGTGGGCAAGCAAACCAAAATGCTGGCTTCATTCATCATAAACAAAAATCACAAGTTCAGCAAATGCATTAACCGGCAAAGGAATAAGAGAAGGATAGTTACAAACCGGCACTACAAGTTCAGCATGCCTCAAAAAAGGCTATCCACTAGAGAGCACGACACTTTCAATAGGTTGAACACCAAACACCTACATAAAGGAGGAAGGAAAACAATGAGAACACAAATGATGAGGCAAATGTTTAATGATTAACCATAACTTCATGCAGACAAAAAAGTTATTCCAACTTCTAACACCATAACTTCAAGTTGGTTTAAATATATCATGTGAACTCTAATCAGGTTTCTCTACCCGATTTTGTTTCAGAAGAAAGATTAGGCACCAACTATTTTCTCTTTTTTTGGTTATTCCAACTTCTAACACCATAACTTCAAGTTGGTTTAAATATATCATGCGAATTTTGACACGGTATCACCACACAGGTTTTATGTTTTCTTTAATGCAATCTACATGCTCAAGGGCCAAGTAGAAAATATTTTTCAAGGATTGAAGCCTGAGCCAAGCTGCATTATTTCTGACATATATATTCCTTGGACTATTCAAGTTGCTCAAAAACATCACATTCCAAGGATTTTTTTACATGGGATTCTCTTGCTTCTGCCTCCATTGCTTGTACAAGATTCGTACATTCAAGATTCTTGAGAGCGTAACATCAGAATCAGAAATCATCACCGTGCCAGAGACATACCTCACCATATTGAGGTAAATAAAAATCAGATACCAGGAGCAGTGAAATATGAGAGGATGAAGCAGTATCATGAATAAGAAAAATCAGTTGCATAATTAAACTACATCTCCACTAATAATATTTATCTCCATTCTATCAATCATACATATTAAAAACAAAATCATATTAAATACAAAATTAAGAAACAAAATTAAACAAAACCGGAAAAGAACAGGGAAATAGCAAACAGGGGCCTGAATAAGTGAATAGCAGTAACATTGAAACAAATCAGTCAATCACAGTCCACCTCCACACTCCATAGACAGATTTCGCACAAACACAATGAGCAAAGATTCCACTTCCAGAGTTCCAGTACACAGACAGATTTATCTTGCGCAAATCACATACAGCCACAAATCACAAGCAAAGAACAGTGGAACACATACAAAGAGTGAGACAAAGATATATCTTGCGCAAACCAAAGAGCAAAGACTGAGGAAGAAGAAAACTCACTGTCAATCGAGACAGTCGCTGCGATTTGGGAGAGACGGGGGCTGTTCGAGCTGGCGACTGGCGAGTTGTTCGATTCCAGCAGAGATGGAGGCTGTTCGATTCCAGGAGAGACGGAGGCGTTCGATTCCCGGAGTTCGGAGAGACGGAGGCGTTCGATTTCACCGAGATGATTTTGGGATTTGGCGTTGTGGAAGAATAAAGATGGTAATGCTCTCAGTGCACTGCGCCTCTGCTCGAATTCTCATGAGAGATAAGTTAGGTCACATGCCTTTTTTCATTAAATTAAAAAAAAAAAAAAACTCTCCAAATGTTTACGTCTGCACGTGCAGTCGGTTGCCCCATTGTGCCTCCGCCCCTGTACATATATGTATATATAGGTATGCATGTATGTATACATATATTTATGTAAGTATATATGTGTGTGTACATATATGTATCTACACACACACACACACACACACACAGATATGTATGTATGTATGTGTGTGTGTGTGTGTGTGTGTGTGTGTGTGTGTGTGTGTGTGTGTGTGTGTGTGTGTGTGTGTGTGTGTGTGTGTGTGTGTGTGTGTGTGTGTGTGTGTGTGTGTGTGTGTGTGTGTGTGTGTGTGTGTGTGTGTGTGTGTGTGTGTGTGTGTGTGTGTGTGTGTGTGTGTGTGTGTGTGTGTGTGTGTGTGTGTGTGTGTGTGTGTGTGTGTGTGTGTGTGTGTGTGTGTGTGTGTGTGTGTGTGTGTGTGTGTGTGTGTGTGTGTGTGTGTGTGTGTGAGAGAGAGAGAGAGAGTTGTTAATAACCTTCATTGAAGCTCCGACAGCTAATATCTTTTTTCTTTTGTTTTTGAATCTCTCTTACAAAAATTATTAATATGGATATTTGAGTTGTTAATAGTGATATTAAAGTTGTTATTACAAATTTCTCAAGCTAAAATTGTTAATAGTGATACTAAAGTTATTAATATAGATATTTGAGATATTAATAACCTTCACCGAAGCTTTGATAGTTAATATCTTTTTTGAATTTTTCATACTAAAGTTGTTAATATAGATACTTGAATTGTTAATAGCGATATTAAAGTTGTAAATGAGGTAATGTTGAATATTTCCTAATAACCTTCACTAGAGCTTCAACATCTAATATCTTTTTGTTGAATTTGTCTGACTAAAGTTGTTAATATATATATTTGAGTTGTTAATAGTGATACTAAAGTTATTAATATAGATATTTAAGTTGGTAATAACCTTTACCAGAGCTCCGATGACTAATATCATTTTTTAGATTTTTTTTTTCTTCTAAAGTTGTTAATATAGATAATTGAGTTATTAATAGCATTCACTGGAGCTCCGACAACTAATATTTTTTTTTTTTGAATTTCTCAGACTAAAGATGTTAATATATATATATTTAAGTTATTAATAGCGATATTGAAATTGTTAATAGCTTTCACCTTCGGAGCTCCAGCTCGGTTGCCAGCAAGGTCATCAGCGTCGGAGCTTTGACAGCTGGGAAGGGGTTTGAGGATTTTTTATTTTCAAAAAAAACTAAGAGTAGTTACATAATTTCTCAAATTTTGCAATATTTAAAATTCCAAATAAGTCTTTTTAGAATTATTCAAATTCAACATACTTATTTGTTTTTTTACTAATTTTTAAGGTATTTTTCCTTCCTTTTTCTTTTGGTAAAAAAATTTTAAGAAAGGGGTTGAGTTTACCTATATTCCAATAACAAGACGCTCTCTATATTTTTTCTTTATTAAGATGAGTAGTTAAAATTCAAATATTAATTAAGTAAATCGTGAAAAGAAACTTATAGAGCATTTTCTTATATTTAATGTTCTGGCAATTTTAACGGTAACATAAGGAAAAAGAAAATACCTTGGTTTTATAAAGAATAGAGTTATTCTCAAAAAGGAAAAAAGTTTTTTTATTTGATTTACTACCCAAATACAGAATATTTATAATTCGATTTTTTGAAAATCATGTATACTTATTAGTATTATGAAAATTGTGGCAATAAGCTGAAAACAGAGCCCCTAAATTTTCAGCTGCCGGAATATACAACGCTGTTGAAAGCTTCTTGGGGGTGAAGCAAAAGCTGAGACGCCATAACCATGGCTTCTAATTCCCAGGATCCTTACAGTCCCATCCACTTCTACGGAGTCATCTCCAAAACCAATCTTGATGCCATTGTAAGCTTTCCTTCCCTTCCTTCCTTCTCTCTCTTCCCTTTGATGTTTTCTTCTTCCTCGCTCTTTTTTTTTTCCCTTCCTTCCTTCTCTCTCTTCCCTTTGATGTTTTCTTCCCCGCTCTTCAGTTTTCCATGTTCTGTTTTTCTTATAGCTTTATATACCCAAATGCATGCGAAAGATTCCACCTTTTTTCTTGTGGAGGCGTTGCTGTGAGCATATGAACAGGGATTCATCTTTGAATCACTGCTTCTATGTTTTTTTCTTAAAAAAAAAATATAATCTTTTTGACAGAATTAAAATTTTCCAGAAATAGAAACCCTGAAACTCGCGCTCGCTTTTTTCCTCTTTGACTCTTCTACATTGACATTGATTTGGATCTTTCATGCTTAAATTTGTGATCAAGCTTCCTTAAATTAAAATAACCTCAAGGATGCATACTCTTTAGAGAGATAGATATTGTGAAATTGAATTGATATATTTTCCATTATGATTCTGGAGTCTTAATTATTAAAAACAAGTGTTGTAACTCCGCAATTGATCTTGAACATGTCAAACTTATGGGCTTAGGCTGAATAACATCTAGACTTTTATTGGATGATAATGATTGTACATCGTAATGGGCACTGACTGAATATATATAGGCCCTGATCAAGACTACCAAGATCAAGAAACAAGACAATCCTAAAGCTATACTCTAACAGAACATATACCATCTTTCAGTTCAAAAGTCGTCAACTTTGTTTCCTCTTGTACATTTTTTGTTGTTTTTTTGGTAGATCGTTTTTAATCAATATGACAGAACCAGAGAGATGCCATATGTTAGGTATAGAGAGTGATGCAGAAATAGAACAAGAACGACAGAAACAGAAAAGGATAGAGAAGATTCTAGAAGAAAAGGACGAGTTAGGGCACTTAGCTAAGTTTTTTGAGCATTTAGTCCGGGTTTGATCATTAACGGTGTGTATGGAGAGGGTTACGATGCGAGGGATTAGTCACTGCTGCGGGGCAGTGGATGCCCTGGGCCCACCAAGAAAAAATTAAAAAGGCGAGTCAGATTATAGCCTGCCGGATCCTTAATTGCGAGATTACGACTAATTCAGTTTAACCATCAAAGCAGCTAATTGACAGTAAACCCATTGCTGCTAAATGAAAAGTCATAATTGCCCTTACTACAAAATTGCATCCCATCACTATACTTGTAATTATATGAACTTATATATGTGTTTTCAGACTATAAGTTACTCATTCTCTCTTCTTGACAGATGATTCCAAGCAAATTTACAGTGAGATATGGAAGATGTTTGTCCAACCCAGTGTGTCTGAAGTCTCCTGATGGCAAAGAATGGAAAGTGTATTGGGCAAAACGTGATAATGATTTTTGGTTTCAGAAGGGATGGAAAGAATTTACTAACTTTTACTCTCTAGATGTTGGTTTTCTGGTTCTGTTCAAATATGAAGGAACTTCTCAGCTTGGTGTACACATAATTGACAAGAGTGCCCTAGAAATAGAATATCCTTTTTCTATGCACGCTTCTAGTCAAGAGGACAACCTTGATAATCTCAATGATGATACAGTTGTAAACTTGGACAAGACACCTCCAAGCCCTGAGGACAAGCTTGATAATCTCAGTGATGATATAATCAAAATCTCGGATGAGATGCCTCAAAGCCCTAAGGCTAGTGACAATAAGCCCTCATCATCTTCTAGGCCTCATAAGAAAATGAGGAGTACTACAGATGAAGATGTTGAAATGAGAAACTTCAATCTGCAGAATATGCCTGTGGGCATGAAAACCGAAGACAGGCAACTTCAAGGAACAAAACTGAAGACAGAAAATACGCCCTTGTCATCTTCTAGGCCTCTTAAGAAAATGAGAAGTACTACAGATGAAGATGTTGAAACGAGAAGCTTCAATCTGCTGAATATGCCGGTGGGCATGAAAACTGAAGACAGGCAATTTCAAGCAACAAAACTTCAGAAATCAGCCAATGCAGATTTGAAATTTTCTCAGAAGAAATCTGAAGGTATGTGATTTTGTGATCTGCTTTGCCTTTTTAATTTGTGGATTGAATTGCCTTATGGGGGACTGAAGTTGGCTTAAAAATCAGAAGTTTCTATGACACTGCTCAAAATTGTGCAGGAGACACAGGAAAAAGAATTTTTGAAAAGAGTAAATATCTGAATTCTGAGAATGGAATGAAGAAAGTATTAACTGCTTTGAAAAAGGACATTGCTTTCGGGAGTGCCAGTTCCTTGGATACTGATAAGCCCTATTTCACTATGGTCATGCAACCTTCATACGTCGGTCCTTGGGCTTGTTTGGTGAGCTTTTTATTTGAATCTAGTTAGCTTCTTCCAAAAATGTAAAACACTTATTTGCAGCTTTTGGTTGGTGCAAGAATTAACTGTTCTTCTTAGATCTCAAATGTTTTATCTTCTCTTCACAGCCAATTCCAACAGAATTTGCTAAAAAAAATTTGGGGGAAGATTGTGAAGTTGTCAAACTTCAGACCTTGGATGGGAGAATTTGGCATGCTAAGTATAGGTCTCGCATAATTGGAAAAGGCTGGAGGAATTTTGTGAACGAAAGTGGGTTGAAGGAGGGACATGTCTGTGCATTTGAAATGATTGGTCACTCATTATTCAAAGTACACATTTTAAGAGAGGCTGAAAAAGGTATTAACTTTGTGAATTGGTTTATCTGTTCTAATGAATCTATTTACTTTGGATGATGTACGGTTAAAAGCAGAGAGAGAGAGAGAGAGGACTTATAATCTTGCATTCATTTGCAGGAAATCTGAAAGTTAACTCTGTTGAAGAAAAAAAGAAAGTTAACTCTTTTGAAAAGAAGCAGAGCAGCAGAATACAAGATCCACCTCTTGAAAAGGCTAGCTCTTCCAAATCTAAAAATCGTCATTTTACGGTAATGATGACTCACGCTCACATTCATGGCACATCATACCTGGTAAGCCTTTTTTAAACTATTATTATTATTATTATTAATATCAATTTTTGTTCTTTCTGTGTAGTTGTATGTGTACTTTTACAAAGTTATTTAGTTAAATGGATGAACAAAAGAAGCTTTGCATAGTAGGCTGAATAAGAATTGCAAACCTTGATTGATTGATGGCATTTTTAATTTAGTTAAATGGCAAGATGATCAAGACCATATTATTTATTTATGGACTAGCTATACTTTTGGTCCTTATAATTTCACACAATTTCTAATTTGGTCTCTTTGATTTGAAACTTTATAATCGGGTCCTTATAGTTTGCAACCTTTGTTAGTCCCTAATATGAAAATTCTAATATATTTAAAATTTTGTTGATGAAACTTGCTATATACTGTCAATCCCAGTTTATCAATGTTTAAATTGTCCATATGTAATTGTAGCGTCATGTTGTGTTCAATTTTAATTGTTTGACATATCTTGACATGAACACTTACTACTTTATTGGGGTATTCTTGCTTCCTAAGTCATTAATTGCTAATTGTTGTTTTTGCTTTCTTTGCCAGCATGTGCCAATTGAATATGCAAAAGCACATCTTCGTAATAATGCTACTAAGAGTGTCACACTTATTGTACAAGATAAAGATTGGACTGTTGGGTACGCATTCAGAAGATATAATAAACAACAACAAAGTGCTGAATTTTCTTGGGGATGGAAGCAATTCTGTAAGGATAATGACTTGAAAGTAGGGGATGTTTGTGAGTTTGAGCTTACTCAGAAATTCAGATTTCAAGTGACAATTTATCGGGTCAACTCTAAAAACCCGGTTCACTCAGGCAACTAGGTAAAAAAAGTTACATTCAGTTACAAAATCTCACTCAGAAATTCAGATTTCAAGTGGCATTCTAGAAAAATTCTTTGGTTTATAATATAAGTCACTTGGAGAGTATAATTGATGCTTATTTGTCAATTTTTCCATTGCAATTAATACTTAAATGTGGCTCCTTGTATTTCTTATTTTTAATTCACACTTCTTAATAGGGGCAAAGTTTGAACTTTTTTCCAATTTTGAGATAGATTTAATGAGTTAACTGCTCTTCCTTGGTTTCATTGAGCTGGTTGAAAGTGACTTGTATTTTGGGCCAGAGGGAGTATGCAAAGCGATTATTTTGAAGCTTGTTTGAGTTCAAGTCTAGGGGATGGAGAAATGGCTCCCAACTTCTCTTGCTTTTTTCTCCTTTGAACTCCTGAATTTACCTTTATGGTTAGTTACAAGTTTGTTCTATTTTCTTTTGACATTATGTAGGTGGGAGGAAGAAGCCAATACAGAAAGTTTGTAGAGCCATGGAGGAAGCTGAGAGATTCTTTTTTTAGAATCCTTTTTACACTGCGAACACAAGTAATTATTGGGATTTGCTGAATACCAAAATAGTAAGATTAATTAGGGAATAGAATGTGTTTGTTTTGTGAAACTTATGCAGCTCTCATGCATTTCATAGGCAACATTGATATGTTCTTATGGGTATGGCTCTATAAACTATGTGAAAAATACTTTTATTTTTAAATATATATTTATAACATGTAGATATTGAACTATGAACATGATTAATCAAACTATTAATCCATGTTTTCTGGTATGATCTCAAACTTCATATGTACCTATTGGTTAACAAGGACTTGGATATGGGGTTCCCTAAGCAGTACTTGCTCATTTTGTTGAAGTTTTGAATGTTGAGGCTCTCTCTTGTTTTATTTTAGTTGGAAACTTTTCAAACATACATGTTTATATATGTATTCTTTTGAATCTGGAAATCATGTTTAATACGAATTATGTGGAAACCAATTATGCATGTATTTTGAAATCATTTTTATGTGATTAATATGGATTGAGATTTGAGATGATTCCTAGAGTTTTTAACATATTGAACTTGTCACTCATAATTTGTCATGAAAACTGTGTTAGAATCTTAGACATGTATTGTGAAATTGATATATGCATGCTTGGATATGAATTACATCTTGATGCACATGGTTATTATGGACTTGATGTGGGGAGGGATGTTGTGATGATTTTGGGGCATGTTGAGAACTTAATATCACGTGGTATGTCACTACTCAGTGCACACTAAATGATGATTCGAAGAGCGAGCTTTGTTGTCAGTATTTTTCTTTGGCTGAGATTATATTAGTTTAAGTGAATGTGGGTCCTTGACTTGGTGATGTCTTATGATTTGCAGCTTAATCAAATGATTTATCCTAGTGTCTGATACCGTATTAATTTATTTATGGCTTCAGTTAGTTTAGTAAGGGATGTATGGAGGCTCTTTTTTTTTTTGGGAAAAAAACAAAAGGTCAATTATATTAAAGAGTAAATACTCTTTTTAGTCCCTGACAAAAAACACGGATCCCATTTTGGTCTCTGACAAAAAAAGGGTCCTTTTTAGTCCATAAAAAGGACGAATAAGGGTCGATTGGTGGACATTTTGATCCCTCGTAAATTTCTAAAATATCTTTTTTAGTCCCATAAAAAAGACGAATAAGGGTCGTTTTTTGTCAGGAACCAAAATGGAGTGCGTGTTTTTTGTCAGGGACCAGAAAAGGTATTTACTCTATATTATTAAATGAAGAAAATCGTACAGCTAAGATTGTTGCCATAAATTTATGGGAATGAGGGAAGAAGATGGACAATGCTGTGGAAGGGAGTTGTGGCTGATGGAGGAAGTGAATCGGTGGAGGTGTCGCAACCGTGATGTTGTGGAATGAGTGTCACACCACGAGGAGAGTGAAGAATTCGGGCATGTAGGGAGAGAGAGGTTGAGAATGAGGAAAGAATAGGGGCAATGAGGTCATTTTTAAACATTTGCAAATCCCTTTTTAATGATTGTAGTCTGATATGGTATTATGTAAATTTGAATCATTCATTTGTCTTTTTCATATTTTAAAGGTATTTATATGGGATTTTCCCTTTATATAAATACAAATATGTCTATCGATATTAAACATTTAAGTAAAAAACTGGATCATTAAGTCACAACATTGGGCTAACTACAAGTTGGGCCGACCCAACATGCTTAACTCAACACACTGAAAGTGGTAGACGGGCTTTCCTGCATAACCACTGGCCTATACTGTATGCGTATTAGGTATGATGCTTAAAATATAGCTACATTTAAAATTGTAGAATAGAGGCATGAAAAATATAGGGAAAATCCCAAAAAAGTGCCATTTATAATTCAAAATGCTAAATAGGTAATTTTACAATAAAATGAGTTGTCAATTACTTTACTTTTATTGTTAATCTTATTATTATTGTTGTCAACAAGATTTTAAAATTTAAGTATTATTTTTCTGTCATTCTTCCATAAAAACAGGGTATTTTTTTGTAACTTTCTCAAAACACCATGCCGCACACTATGGCCCCGTTTAGTACGGGGAAAGGAAGGAAATGGAAGATTTTGAAAGATGAGAGAAGATGGCTTGAGAGAAGATGAATTGTTTGATAAAAAGAAAATGAATGGGTAGTAATTGATAAAGAATTAAGAAATGTCTATTTTACCTTCAAAATAAAAAAGAAAAATATTGTTTTTTGCTAAAATATATTTATAAAAACTATGCTCTTGTCAAGTTTAAACTCGTGTAAAAAAATTTTGCTGCCAAATTTGAACTTTCTCGCCAAGTTTAAATTTTCCTGCTGAGTTCAAATGTTCTCGTCAAATTTAAATTTGAGGGGTAAATTTGTTTAAAAAAAATATGAACAGTGACGTGGGAACTTGAGATCCCACCAATTTTGGTGGGATCTAATCTTCCTACATATGAAGGAAGATTAGTGGGTCCGACAGTTCCCGAGAAGATTTGTCCAAAATGCGTACTAAACAGATGAACTTACTAATATTCTTTTCACCCACGGGAGAGGATTCTCTCATTATCAAAATTCTCATTATCTCTCACAGTCACATCATCCTGACCGTCCATTACATCAAATCCTCACCATCCATTTTACAATTTTAAAACCCATTTCAAACCCATCTCAAATGCTTCTTCGACCATCTGCCTCAAATGCTCCTTCGACCATCTGCCTCAAACCGGGAGAGAAGCCTCCAACGTTCCCACCCCGAGCACCGATCGTATTGGTGGCCAAGTTACTGCCAGGATGGAACACGCTCTTCCAGACGTTGTCCGGCTTACGCGCCGACGGTGGCGTCATCGGGGTCGTCAGAGTTGTTGGCGTCGACGGCATCGACAACGTCTTCTAGTACTTGCGTCCTTCTCCTTCCTCTGAAAAAAATAGACCGTATTTAATCACAACGATTTTGAGTGTATGCCCTGCAACTATTTTGAGTTTGATCCAGTGATTTTCGGTGTATGCCCTACAACGATTGAGTTTGATCCAATGATTTTCGGTGCATTCCCTCTTGGTTGCTTGCCGGTAGACTTCTATAAATTTGGGGAATAGGTTTAATTTCCCCCTTTATGAATTAATTGGAAGAGAAATGATGTTAACTGTGGGCGATCGTAGTTCTCGTTAATATTTATTTTGGCTCATTTTTGTATTCTGTTCGCATCCACCATTGGGGTTGAAGTCCATCCCTTGGATTTTTTCACAAACTGTGGGAAGATTCGATTCTACTGCTGGGATATAGCTGGACAAGAGAAATTCGGTGGCCTTAGAGATGGATATTAGTGAGTTTATTCATAAAGCTTATTTCAGTTTGTTTGGAAACTTTTATTCATTTGATGTGTTCAAGTTCTCGTTGTGTTGTGTGGCATTGTGTATGCATATATGTTGTAGAATTTTATTGTGAGCATATGAATTTCTCTATAATTGTGCATATATTGAGTTCTTATGCTGCCTCACTCACACATATTTTATTCATGTATTGATTGATTGTAATAATAGCTTTGAATTTGGCTATTATGTCCTCTGAAAACTGTGCAAACGTCCCTAATTAGATTCCCACTATTTTTGTATTCAATTTGTTGTTGCTGGCATCTGGATAGTTGAAATTTGAAAATGCAGTGGGTGTTTAGAATTACAAACTATAAATTCCAGTGGGCTAGGTGTGAAGTTTTAGTTGTGAGACTTAAAACTGTGATTGGCAACAACTGTGTTGGTAGATTTAAGCTAAGACTTACTCTTTATAAAGGGCGGGGGAAATTTATCTGTAAAACTGCACATTTTTCATGTTCCTACAATTTTACACAAGACAAAAGCTAAACAAATTAAACAACACTTTGAACTATGTTTCTTACCTCTTTCTCTGTCAATTATTGAACCCCTGTGTGTGCATGTGTTTCTTTTTGGGTTGCAGGGAGGGATGGTTTAACTCACAATATGCTTAACCATATTCATAATCATTGGAAGCATGCAGAAGCAGTTAGGATTAATTGTATGGGTCTACCTACTATGGACATGAAAAATGTTTGCACCCAGCTGGAGGTATATATGTTTTTAATGCTTGAAGTTGTCTTTCAAGCTATCAAAATAAAAAAGCAGCTGATTGCTGCCATATTAAACAAAATGATTGCTGGCTGATTTATTTGCTGATTAATGGTAGAAGTTGTCTATGATCAAGCTATATTGAATTGTCCTTTCAGGTATCAACTGATTTATCCTTCATGTTGGCTAATGAAGCTATAGAAGATGAACCTTCACCTACTTGGAGTTGACTGGACATTGTTGAAGTTGTTACAGGAGATGGACCTTCACCTAATAAGAAGAAAGAAGATAGAAGAGTAGTGTTAATGCTAACATAGGGTCATAAAAAGAATCCGATGTAAATTTTTTTTATATATATAATAGAGAGTTTATTAGATAATGATGGTTGTATTTAGCATCATGATGTAATATACACATTGATTTGAATAAAGTTGGCATTCTCTCTTAACTTGTGCTTATGTCTATCTTTGTTTTTCTATACCTGACCTGACAACAGAAACTCTTCTTCCATTACTTCCAATGATGGCCTTGAACAATCTAAGGCCTATAAATCATTACAAAGAAAAAGTATAAATATTATTAACATGAAAAGCAATTAAAAAAAATTTGTTTAATTGATAGAACAAGACACAAAGGACATATAACTTTTTTTTGGGACTCACCATCAACATACTAGTAAATGACTGCACTTGAGGTAATGCTTGCAATGTTGTAGGTGCAGAACATGAAATTGGAGCCTCTGATTCCACACTTCTTATCTTAGACCTGCTTATCTTTACCAAACGCTCTTGCCAACCCTTAAATCTTTTTTTTTTCTCTTAGTTCCATCTCTCTTTTTAATGCCCTTGGGTGGTTCATCTGTTTTTTGTCTCTTAGTTCCATGCTTCACTTCTGGCATAACCTCACACCGTGCTTTTGCCATTGCTTGATCTTGGTCAGTAAAAATTGTTGCTGGTCTCTTTTGCTTGTTTGCTTTCAAAAAAGTTTCTAACAACCACTTGAATGATTATGTGGTTTCATCATATAACAAAGATGCACCAAAAATTACAATTCCTCCATGATGATTGAGTCCTGAGAATATGGCAAGAGGCCTATGATTACTGTTTGTGCAGTATGTGGTGTCCAGTGAAATTACATCCCCAAAATAAGCATAATCTACAAGCATACGAGCATCGGCCCAAAAAATATTTGTAATTTGATTTTCCATATCAAGTTGATATGAATGATAAAATGAAGGGTTCTCAGTAATTTGTTCTTCAACATAATTTAACAACCATCCAACTTCGCCATTCTTCATGCTTCTTCTTCGTTTAGCTTTCAAATAATTTTTCATATCAACTTGAGTGAAGCCAAGATTAGCTCGTCCTCCTGATTGCTTACTCATAAGGTCAAAAGTTGCCTTATGTTTTAGTCCAGCATCCCTAGCCAGATCAATCTCATTTGCTTGTGCATCACATATTTTCCGTTGAGACCTCATCATATGCACTGTTTCTTGGAGATGCAATGGGTGGTTATGCTTTTCTACAAAACTGGTGATCTTGAATTTGCCTTCCACTAAATTAACTGTCATTCCAACTTTACATTCAGTCCTAGTCTCAGGACGATGGTTGGTGGCCGGTGTGTATCTTTTATCCGGTCTTCGTTTGCCCTATTTTGAACACACATATCTATAGGAAACAATTATCTCCTTATCTTTCCTATTCTTTATTGCCCCATTTTTTCTTGCACTAAAACCTACTTTACAAGCATATTCATTCCAAAGCAAACTTAATATATATATATATATATATATATATATTTTTTTTTTTTTTTTTTCTATACTGGTGCTTTTTTTAATATATAACTTTACATATATTGATCTTAGGGAAAATTTCAAAAAAGGACCCAAGATTCTGACAATCCCAGAAAATGCCCCAGGGCCTTTTATGAGATTTTCATAATCTTGGGTGAGTTGTTAACGGGACTGATATAGTTGTTAATGGGGTACTGATATAGTTGTTAAAGGTACTGATTTAGTTGTTAGTAAAGTATTGTTAACGATGCTGATTTAGTTGTTAAAGACCTACCCGTTAACAAGACTCGTAGAAATGACTTTAAATGCCACAACAGTAGAATTTACGTACCAGCCAAATCAATTGCTTAAGAAACTACATTAGAAATTTGTGGTCTCCCATTGTCATCAATCAATTTTGCCCAGGTAAGTAAAACTCCACTTAATTTCATTTAGCATATATAATTGAAAGAATGAGCTCACAGGACGATCAGAAGGCGTTGAAGAAGTGGGATCCTCACGATAGATATGCTTGACGCCTCTAGTCTCCTCGATTCTGGGCATACACGTATATAATTTTAAGCACCACAGACACTTATGCGTTAAATAAGCTTGAAGAAATGAATCATATTGTTTTATAAATAAGCCTGATTAATCATCCAAAAGATTTCTGAATTTCGCCTTATGCGTTACATAAGCTTGTTCATTTCTGAATTTTTTTTTTTTTTTTTTTGATATAAAAAGGTTTTGGAGGAGTTCGACATCAGTCCCCCACCAAGGTCAAGGCACGGCCCCAGGCTCTTTGAGCACTTAATGGGGACTTACGAGATTGCCTACCAAAGGAGTCACAACGACGGCTGCAAGGATCGAACACACATCCCTTTGGGATTTGACCAAATCCCTTACCATCTATGCCAACTCTCTTTGACATTTCTGAATTTTTTCGGGAGAATTACATTCAGGTCTCAAGGAAGGAAAAAAATTACAAAAAATTCCCTTGAAATCACAAAATTACCCAGAAGTCCTAAGGAAATTTTTGTTGTAAATACATACATTTCCTGTTGTAAATACATACATTTTCTGTTGTAAATGGTTTGAGACTTTTTTGATATTATTTGTACGGAATGAAAATTACTTTTTGTGTTGTTGTAAATACATACTTTTCCTATTGTAAATATTTGTATGTATTTACAACACGAAATGTATGTATTTACAATAAAAATTCTCTTGAGACTTTTTTGTAATTTTGTGATTTCAAGGGACTTTTTTGTAATTTTTTTCCTTCCTTGGGACCTGAGTGTAATTCTCCCAATTTTTTCTGTTGCAATGAAAATATTAAATTTTTCTCCACTCCATTTCCCCAATCTGTACTGATGTAATTTTTACAAGAAAAATACACTAGCTATGAAATCATCTAAAAGATGTAATCTTTTCATCTTTTTATGGGAAAAAAAGTTATTTGGATCTTACATTTTGTCTCATTTGTCTTTCCCCCCAACTTTCTAAAGAATGTTCTAGTAGGATTGTTTGCAGGAGGCAAAATGGAAAGTTTTAAATGAGTTTTAATGATGTAAAATTGACGGTCAGGATCAAATGAAATCAAGGGTGTGGATTTGCTTATGAGAGATGAGGAGAAATATTTTTTTTTGGTCAAAGATGAGGAGAAATATGAAAGAAAGAGAAACCAGACGCACTGCTTAATGAGTATTTTTTGTTTTTTTAGTACGTAAAGAATATAATCCGAGAAAGATTTTTTCCTCATAATACTAAGTTTAAAAGGATAATTTTTTAAAAAATTATTACTTCTCCATACCTAAGGCTGTGCATGACAACCATTCTGTTCTCCAGCACAGTTTCTGAGATGGAACAGTTTTTTCTGATTCTGTGCCTGGGAAGAGTTCTGAGAATCAGAATTACGTTTGTTAACTCATTTTATTTTTACTCAGAGAATCAGAATTACGTTGGTTAACACATTTTATTTTTATTTATGTAATTTTTATATTCAAGGGTGGTGGTGGTGGGGGTGGTGGTGGCGGCGGCGGTGACGGTCATGGTGGTGGCAGTGGTGGCGATGAGGTAGGGGCGGCGGCGAGGGTGGTGGTGGTGGTGGGGGTGGTGGTCGTGGTGGTGGCGGTGGCGGTGGTGGGGGTGGGGCGGCGGCGGCGGGGTGGTGGTGGCGGTGGGGGTGGGGGTGGTGGTGGTGGTGGTGGTGGCGGCGGCGGTGGCGGCGGTGACGGTCATGGTGGTGGTAGTGGTGGCGATGAGGTGGGGCGGCGGCGGGGTGGTGGTGGTGGCGGTGGGGGTGGTAGTGGTGGCAATGAGGTGGGGCGGCGGCGGGGTGGTGGTGGTGGCGGTGGGGATGGGGCGGCGGCGGCGAGGGTGGTGGTGGCGGTGGGGGTGGTGGTGGCGGTGGGGGTGGTGGTCATGGTGGTGGTAGTGGTGGCGATGAGGTGGGGGCGGCGGCGAGGGTGGTGGTGGTGGCGGTGGGGGTGGTGGTGGTGGTGGTGGCGGTGAGGTGGGGGTGGCAGCGGTTGGGGTGGTGGCGGCGGTGGCGGTGGGGGTGGGGAGGGTAGTTGACACTGCGAAAGGTTTTCAAGAGAAAGAAGAGAGGTTGTACGTTGAGGAATAAATTCGATTTTGTGCCCGAAATAGAAAAGCATGAATTTTACGCTTTTTCTATTCCCGACACAAAAAGGAACCGGTTCATCCCGGGAACAAATAAAAAAACCGGATTTACCAAACAGATTTCTCATCCATTTGTGTTCCGGGGAACAGAAATTAACAAAAAAACAATTCTGGGAGCGTTACCATGCACACCCTAAATATAATATATTTTTTGTAGTACAAATTATACTACAAAATAACCGAAGGTAATACATATATAAAAGTTAAATTTTAAATATCAAACTATTTATTTAAGTGACAAGAGTTTTGTTATTAGCTTAATTCACGTTTTAAAACATACTTATACCAATACTACTTAAATTTTTGTTGCATATTTGGATGTGTGTAAACAAATTCTTCTACAATTTTTATGATAAAACTATTTCTCACATTGTTAGTCAAAACCAACTAACCTAAAAACACACGCATTTAAATTTTTATATATCAAGTTGATTTATAAAAAAAAAAAAAATATATATATATATATATATATATATCATTAGATAAAATCAACAAATAACAAAATTAATGCAAAATTTAAAACAAGTACCATCAATCATCAATTATAAATCTCCGGTTAAAAAAAAAAAAAATCACCGGTTATAAATAGTAGCCTTGACATGTTGATAATTTATATGAATTATATATTTGATAATTTATATTATTGAAAAGGACTCATGATGACTTATCATTTCAGCCAGTGGTCCGCCAACTGGCATTCATACCTTTCCAACTCATGTTAATAATGCCGGTCAAAAAAAAAAAAACTTATTTGTAATTATTTCTAGCGAAGCTTTTTTTTTTTTTAAAGCACCTAGTTTAAATATTTTTAAAAAAAAAATGTGAGGTTTAAATTTTAAAGTTTAAACTCTCTTTACAACACGGACCTTGAAAGAATTTTTTGAGGAGGTTAAATATATACTCATTAACTAATTCTTAAGAAAAAGTATTTGAAAGGGTCAAATATATAAATTTTTAAACCAAATATATAAATTTTTAAATTAAATGTATAAAAAATCTAATTTATATTAAAAATTTGGGATAAATTTTTTTTTGGAGGGGGGGCCATGCCCCCCATTGTATAAACAAAGGTCCCTCCTTTCCTTAGGGTATAATGGTAATGGGTGTGACAAAAACTTGTGGTCAATCCTTTTTTCTGAAGTATAATTTTTAGTCTTCTAATTTTATATAAGATTTCAGTTTATTTATTGAATTTTATAAATAACATTAAATGATAGTTTTTTTTTTTTTTGTGGTACCAATCATTATTATTTTAAGACATTAAACTTTACATGTCATTATTCTTGAAGATTTTTTCAATATTTAAAAATCTAATGTAGGCATTTTTTTTGTTTATGAAACTAACGATGATGCTAGGTTAGAAGATTTAAAAGACATTTTATAAAATTAATGACTCAAAATAAAATTGTGTACTTTTTTTAAAAAAAAAAAAAAATTATCCGATTTAGGGTTTATGGGTGGCTCTCCCTCCCACAACCATTAAGAAAACTAACATAAACTTCATTAGATTTTTACAAAACAATGTGTCTATAATACACAAACATGGTACATTTAAAGAGGGAAAAAAAATTTACCAAATGAAAGAAATAGGAGAAAAATGAAATTATACGCATATTGATGAAAGTTGAACTACACTTAATTATAAGGGAATAACATATCTGTTTCTGAGGAAAATAAATATATCTGCAATGAACCAAAACGTCATTGTTTTTCTCCTTTTTTTTTTTTTTATTAATTAACGCTCTCTGTGAAAACTGAAAGGGACCAGAGGATCCTGTTGACAAAAAGGGGGGGAACAACCCCTCGTCCTTGGGTTCAACTGGCAAGGGGGTCGGACTTCCTCACCTAAAGGGAGGGGGTTCGATCCCTGCGTTGGTCAAGGCGCTGGGGGAGGCATCCTAGGGGTCTGGGAAGCAGTGGAAACGCTAGTAGAGGTGGAGGCATGTGTACTCTCTGTCCAGTATGCCCTGCGGACTAGGCTCCAAGCGCCCTGCCCTTGGATTGTGGGTGAGCCCGACCCCTTTCCTAAAATTTTTTTATCAAAAAAAAGGGGGGGGGGGGGAACAAAGCTCTCTATCAACGTTCTATGGTGCTGCAGGTTTGAGACTTGGTACAGTTAATAATACCTCTAGTTTTTCAAAAACCTCAAGCCAGAGTTGCTAAGTTAGTTTCTTCATCCTTTTTTGTTTTCGATCTTTTCATTTTCTCTAACCCCATGAATTATATTCTAATGCCATGGATCCGGTGCTTCATATTTTTGTTTTTGATTTATCACTTTTGTTTGTTGCCATGGATCCTGTGCCTCTGTTTTAAGCTATATATATATATATATATATATATTGGGGTTTGGGGTGTTCATGTTATATTCTAGAACCAGAGTTGTTGTTTGACCAAATTAAAAAAAAAAAAAAAACCAAAAACGGTGACGTTTTGGCTCGCTGTAAATATATTTATCTGCCTCAAAAGCAGATATGTTATTCCCTAATTATAATTACATTTTGTGGTGAGATAAAAACTAATACTCCCTACTTTTTTTAATATATATATATATCTATATAGGAGGTAGATATCAATTTAGGGAAAGTTAGTTAAATTAGTTATTTGTTATAAATGTATGTGTATTAGTTTCTCCAAAATATATCCTTTAATCATATGCATTAGACTACTCTTCCATAGAATCCTTTTATTATGTGCAATCAATAAAGATATTTATAAATTAAGAGATAAAATGAATTAAAATTTAAGGTTCTAGGCTTATTATTATGACCAAAGTAGACTTCGTACCTAACTTCTATATTTAAAACGGGAGGAAGTAACATGTTAGAGTGTAACTTTTCTGATCAAAATAGATCATTGGTGAATTTTAAATTTTTTAAAATTGAAATTATTAATAACAGGAGTTAACTACGAGGTAAATCAGGGATTAATAATACAAATAACAAATTCCCCAATTTGATTTAAAAAAAGAACCTTAAATGTATAAAAGTAGTACTTAATAGGCTAATATAGTCTAATTAAGTAATTCTTATCTTAAACTTTTTTATTCAGTTATATATTATTTGTAATAATATATATACACTTTCTCTTTGTTAATCCACAAGCTCCTTTTTTTACCAACTCTTTCAACTGCTTAGATAATGAGTTATTAAATATACTTTGAATGAATAATAAATATAATTCTATAAATGAAGATGAAATGAGATTTTATGACTTTAAATCATTTTTTTCAGGCCAAAAAAATAATATTTTGTTGAATAAATAAACCCTAAAAATGGTAACTTATAAGTGAACTGTTCAGTGGCTCCTCAATTTATTCCAACTTTGGGTTTGCTATAATTATACTCCCTCCTCCCCTAATTATAGGACATATTTAACCGATTTTTGAGGATTAAAGAAAAGAGTTAAATTAGTTAATTTTACACATTTTCCTAAAATACCTTTATATAAATTTAAAATGACATAAGTAAAAGTGAATTAACAGCTCCTGCTACATAACTCTTCGACCTAGAATTTTCCTTTCCACATACTTTCTAATTAAAATAATGGTCTTGCTATAATACATATATGTGTGTCTATATATGCATATACATGGATATACACTACTACAAAAATTGGATATTACTACCCTAAAAAACGTCCTTATTTAGAAATAGGACGTCCAAAATGAAGGCGGTGACATTCTTGTAATTATATTTAAGGAAGTTGAGCATTCAGCGTTCTAAATAAGACATCAGGACTCCTTAAATTGATTTTTGGTGTTCTGAAATTTTTTCAGGACGTCTAAAATTGTTTCGGGCCATAAAAAATATGAGAAATATTTGTTTGGCGCAATGGGATTTAATTTTTTTTCAATAAAATTCATTTATGGTGACCTACATAACTTTCAGGACGTCTTTAATGAGTCAATTTACTTCACGCCATGAATTTTTTGTTTGGCGCCGAGGATTTTTTAAAATAGAAATTAGGAAATTTAATAATATTGGCGACCTAAATCTAAATCAGTCGCCAATATTTTAATAATGGCGACTGAATCGAATCAGTCGCCAATATTTTAATATTGGCGACGATTCGATTCAGTCGCCATTATTAAAATATTGGCAACGATTCGATTCAGTCGCCATTATTAAAATATTGGCGACTGAATGTATTTGAACGCCAAAAGTGGAATATAGGCGTCTGAAATATGATTCGGTCGCCTATATTCAATTTTTAGGTTAATATACACGCGCCTCTTCATTTTCCCTCACACACTCATACTCCGACACAGCGCGCGAAATCCTCTCATACTCACTCTCGTTTCACTCTTCTCCAAGGCCTTCCCTTTCCTTGCCGTTCGTCTCCGCCGTCGTCTCCTTCGTCTCCGCCGTCGTCACTGATCACGATTCTCTCTCGCTCACTCCGCTTTTTCGCCGATTGAAGAGACCCACCAAACCCAAGTAAGCTTGTTCGTACGTTACTCTTAAGTTCTTTGATTCCTAATAACCCATTTTAATTGTTAATGCTTCTTGCTTATGGTGGATTTTGCTTCGATTAGGATTCTGCCTCTCTCTCGCTCACTCCGCCTCCTTCCCGATCGAAACCCGCGAAACCAAGTAAGCTTGTTCGTTCCTCTTGTTCTTTGATTCCAAAACCCATTTAATCGGTAATGTGCTTCTTGCTAGTTGGTAACTGTAAGGATTTTGTGCCAGATAATGCCTTAGCACAAGTTTTCAAAGTAAGGCCCACATCCTGACTTCTTCTTTTTTATGCATGAATGAACTAAAAATGCTAAGGTTCGAGTAAAAAATGTTAAGATTAAGGTGTAAATCTACTCATGAAGTATTTGTGAACATTTCCTGATATTATAGTGTTTTCTTGGCTTCAAAAATGGGAATGAAAGTTCCAAAATGATACAAAAATGTCATGATCTTTAATTTAATGTCTATTGATCGTCTTCTGTGTGAGACTCACATTGTTGTCCAAGCGTGAAAAAGGTTTATAAAGAGTGGTAATGAACGTTAGTTAAAGTAATGGACTTTAGGTCATATTAATTGTCATGATATTTTACACTAATTTAGAATCTTTATTAATAATTGGTAGCTGGATATCTCCTATCTCATTGTTACAAGTCAGACACGTTTGTTGTTAATAATTATTTTGAGGGAAAAATTAAAATGTAGTTTATATTTAAAAAAAAAAATCAACAAAGGCGACCTGATTTTGAAATCAGGTCGCCTTTGTTATCAAAAGGCGACCTGAATCAAAGATCAGGTTGCCTTATGAACTCATTAAGGCGACCTGAAATTATAATCCGGTCGCCTTAATTGAAAACAATAAGACGACCTGATTGGATATGAGGTCGCCTTTAAGGCGAACTCAATATAAGGCGACCTGATTTGAAAGTCAGGTCGCCTTATTAACCTTAATAAGGCGACCTGATCTTAAATCAGGTCGCCTTAATAATGCGACCTGATTTAAGATCAGGTCGCCAATTTCAAAATTTTCCTCTACCCCCTCCAAGACGTCCCTCAGTAAAGGGTCGTTAATTGGGTCTTATTTAAGTCGTTTTTTAGCATTTTTGTAGTAGTGATATATACATATGTGTGTGTACACACACACATATTTACACACATATAAATGCATATGTACACACACATATAGACATACACACAGATATATATGTGTGTGTGCGCGCGTATACATATATGTATATCTGTGTGTGTTTGTATACACACACACATATGTGTGTGTCTATATATATTTGTGCGCGCGCGCGCGCACATACACACGCACATATATATATATATAGACACACACACATATATATATACATACACATAGGGGCGAAAATTATAGAAAAGAACCCAATGGAGTTAGTATTTGAAATTAGGGACGAAAATTACATAATTTAACCAAAAAATTTATGAAATTATGCTTTAGCCTCATAAATATTTCAATACTTTCATTTTAGTCCCTCCATGCATGTGACTTTTTGATAGGGACTAAATTGAAAATATTTAAATTTTTTGAGGATAAAACATAATTTCCTAAACTTTTGGGTCAAATTCTATAATTTTAGGAGGGCGGGGCCACCCCTAGTCTCCGCCCTTGATACACATTTGTGTGCGTGTGTCTATATATATATATAGAGAGAGAGAGAGAGCAAATTAAAGTCAGTTGATTGATAAAAAAAATTAAAATCCAATAGTTTAAAAGTTTCACTAATCAGAAGAGTCTACACATCCATATATATATACTCACCAAAAACTAAACACATTTAAGAGAATAAAATAATGGTTTTTAAAAAAAAGTTGTCAAGAATTACAGTTTTGTCCTATAATTAAGACCAAAACTAATTCTCAAATATTGTCCTATAAAGAGTATATAACTAAAATTTAATTAGGACAGCTTCTAGAAAATCTCGATAATATTTAATATTCAAATTTAGTCCAAACCTAAGAATACTATTATATTTATAAGATCATAAAAGTTGGCAATTAAGTAAATTAGTCAGGTTTTGGATTAATTAATTCAAATTTTGGAACAAGGTCATCTACTAAAGTATTTAGAATATGAATTTTTTAATCCAACAACATATAAATATCAATATCGCAAAAACACATGAAAGAAGGAAACACGTGGGAAAAAAACGAAAAACAAATTATACTTTTTTTAGTCTTTATTATAAAGTATCAATTAACAATTCTTCAAAATCAAGAAAAACAGTTAAAATCAATCAAATTATCTTACAATTTCATAATTTTCAATATTACCCCTACTAATTACATAATTCTCACCCACTACCCTTATTAATTATGAGCATACATGGAAAAAAAATAATTAATGCTCATTAGAAACAAGCAAATGCCTTATAAAAATGAGCAAATGTTTTTATTAGTTACGGTAGTACCTTATAATAAGGACAAGATAGAGTAAAACCGTACGAAAAAGCTTTGACAGAGTCACAGAGAGGTAACTGCATGCATTTTTTTTGGACGAAAGGTAACTGCATGCATAAGAAAAGCATTATACAAAAGAATCCGTGACTCTTATTTCAACACGACTTTGAGGAAAAGGGTGATCCGACATGTCAGATGTTTGAATCCGTGGCTCTAATTTCAACCCGACTTTCTATTTTTTATTTTTTGAAATTATAAAGTAGGTACTAATGTTATGGGTTACCAACGGAATTAAATCCGTGACTTCTCACTTATATATGGGAGAATACATATCATTAGGCTATAGGACATAGGTAATTAGGTATTATTGTCTCGTGAATTAACTCTCCGAATTTGTCACTTTCATAAAATCGAGTCGAGTTACTGATAAATTCGTGATTATTGTAAACTTAGTTAAACTCATAAATTTATATACTGAGTTAACCTTTTTATATTTTTTAACTTACAAAGCCGTGTTAACTCACCCTTAAACTCATATTAACTTCATCGACTTTATCATGCTCAACGACTTTATATATGAATTTTATAGAAATTTCTTTATTAAATATGATAAATTATAAATGTTGATGGATTTAATTTTAATTACTTGGATTTAAAATATTTTTAAATTAAATTATTATCATTTTTTCTATTTTAAGCATTTAATTATATACTATTAATAACATATTTAATGGTGAAAGTAAACTCTTACGAGTTTACAATTTGAATTCACGATACAAGTTTACGTCATTATTACAGGTTTACTTAAACTCATGAGTTTAACAACTCTGACCATAGGTATTAACATGAGTTTGTAGCCTGTTTGGCAATTCTAAAAAAAGTGCTTTTGAATCTAAAAAAAAGGAAAAAAAGGAAAAATGTTATGTACAAATTAGTATTAAGGAAAAAAAATGTTGATAAAGACCTTAGTAAAATTTTGTAAGTTTTAAAACAAAATATCAGTCTTATATGTTGAAGGTTCCATTCTTTAGTCATCAAATATTTAATTTAACTATCGAATAAATTATGTATATCCATCTAAAAGATATTGTTTTAGATAATTAAAATTTATAAAGGATTTTTGTTTATACAATTTATTAATATATATGTTTGATCTGTTTTTTTTTTATATTACATAATTTACTAACATTATAATTTTAATTTTGTACACAAATTTATGTAATTTTTGGTGTTTATTATGAAATTTAATGTTAAAAAAATTTAAAATACAACATTATCCTTTATATGCAATTATAACTAAAGCTAATGTCTTTTTTAAGTAAATTTAACAATGAAAAGCTATTATAATAACAATATTCAAATAATATCATTTTATCAAAATAACTTATTGTACAAAATCTATTATGAAAAAACACTTTTATTACTTTTTTTTAAAAAAAAAAGTTATTCTCCGAAAATTAATCCAAATGGACTCATGATTCCAAAACTAGATTGCAATTGGACTCGGTTGTATTATTCAACAAATTCATCAAAATATGGAAGAGGGAAGATAGTAGTTTTGTCTAACAGAAGAGTGAACAAGAACATGCACAGGAAGTTTTGTTCCCACAGAAATTGAATCTAATTGTGTTATCTTTGGTTCCTATATCCTCCTTTCTTTCCTTTTTCTTAAGAGTATGATAATTAAATTACATAGTTTAATAAATCAGTTAAAATTAATTAAAAGTTATAAATATGTAAAAAATGAACCTTCTTTTTTAAATATACCTTTATTTGTAATGGCTAAGTAAAAGAGAGAGAAAAACAGTAATGAGAGAGGGTATGTAAGGGAATGTAGTATGAAAAAAAGATGAGGAAAGATAATAAAATTAACAGGAGGCAGAAAAGTAAAAACATTTTAAATGCTCACACAATCCTAAGTAGGCTCCAAAAAAAATCAAAACAATTCAAATTTTAGACTCTTATAAAAATGAGAGGAGGGAAGGAGTATATATATCCTAGGCAGAGCAATGAGTGGGTCGGCCAGCTTGAGACCGAACCCATAACTCACCCATTGAACTTTAAATGGGTATGGGCTAGCCCATACCCATACCTCAAACCATTTAAACCTATGAAAATGGACTAACATATAAATGAGTGGGTTAACCGGGTTTTAGGTAACCCATTTACATTTGATCTATTTATTTATTTTTGTTTTTTTAAAAAAACATAAGCATTAAGCATTCATCTAAATTCATTATTCTAAATTTTGAATTCTAAATCTTCAAAGTTCAATAATCACAATTCACATAAAACAACATAAATTTATTTAGGATAACGCCTTTACTTTATACTAAAATGTGGAATGGAATGTGCAATTAATAATAAAAAAAACACTAAATGGGCGAGTACGGGCAACCCGTAGGTGTGCCCATAGCCCGCCCATTTAAGTATTAAATGAACGGGTTCTAACCCGCCTCGTTATGAATCTTTTTGGACGGGCTCAAAATAGCCAAATTACACTAGGTTGCAAGCGGGTTCATGAGTTATAGGTTCCATATTCAGCCTATTATATCCACTCCCTCATCCCCACCTAAGATAAATGTTTTCACTGTTTAATTTAAATCAAATGGACATATCTCAAGAAATTATTCACACAGTTCATTTTTCGTATAATCAACTAAAGGTGGATTAGGTCCCAACATTATGCAATTTAGTTTAAAATTTTAAATTATTCCCAAATAATTTTAGATAGCAATGGATTAAATTCAGCGGGCCAGCAATTCATATTTTATTATAAATAAATGAATGAATAGAATTGTCTTATATATTTTATTATAACGAGTTGCTTTGTTAATTAAAGAATTGAAAGAAATTTAAAAAAAATAAAAAATAAGTTTTAGTTTATGAAAGAGGAAATTTTAAAAATTAAAGAATATATAATCTTGTATCAAAAAAAGAATATATAACCATTTTTTAAATAACATAGTTTTATTTGAGGAGTCCCAATAAATTTTTATATTTTATAATGTTTATAAAATTTATAATAATCAATGCAAGAGAAAATCATATTTTTAAATAGATAACCGTTGGATATTAAAAAGCTGAAGGCAAGAAAAAGATATTAAAAAGCTAAATATGAGGTAAAGAGAACTGTTTAGGACACAAATCAAAACGTTTTGGTTTCTATGGGGTTAAAAACAATATTTTATTGGGATAAAAAATGTATTTACCCCTTTAATAAGGACAAAATCCTCCACGTCCTCACACGCGTCGCCGATTGTATAGGACCATGTCAGATTTAAGCACGTTTTATGCGTGAACGGAAAAAAACAAAACAAAGCAGAGGACCAATGTGGTACAAGTTTTTGCCGCCAAAACGGGAAAAAAAAAAAAAAAACAAAACAGGAAATCAAAAATTCAAAATAAATGTAGACGGTTGTGCCCATTGTGGTTAGGTAATAAAATTAAATATTGGCAGGAAAAAAAATATGAGAGAAAAATGTGAAAGATTACTTATTAAAAATTTTATTAGTGAAAATGACTTAAATCAAAGTATGACCACTTTTAGTCCTTAATATAAAATTTATTTAATATTTTTGAAAAAATTAAGGAAGTTAAATAATTTATTTTAGATTATTTATACTTATCTTTTTTTCATTAAACTAATTTATATGATTTACAAATTGATATATAATTAAATAATACACAATATATGTTATAATTATCTAATTTTTTTTAGCTTTTTTAACTACTTCAAAAAAATCAATTAGATATTATATTAAGGATCTAAGAGAATACTAATTTGTGTGTAGAATATGTAGAGGACCAATGTTCTTTGTGTATAAAAATTTATCAAGCCATTTTTTAGGGGAAAATTTTTAATATAAAATAGGGAACTTTTCTCAACTTATTTTTAAAAAAACTTAAAAAAGTGTGAACAAAACCATATAAGTCGTAATTTCATACCAACTCCCGGGCCCCAAAAGAAAAGGTAACTCACCTCTCTCATAAGTCATAACTCATAAGGACGATAAGGACGACAACAAGTCAACAACAGCAAAATTTAATAGTATAATGGTTGATGATCTAGTTGTAGAAATGGAGGAGGGTGGTAGAGACGTAAGTCATAAAAATAACTAAAGTTTCTATTATTTAAGATTAAGATACAAAATTTTATATATATATATAGGGTAAAAGATTTCTCCAGTCACTGGAGATAAGTTATCTCCAGTAACCCCCAAAACTACGTCGTTTTGGATTAATGAATGATGTTTCCGTAATTTTGTACCCTTTATTAATTCACCTAAAATTACGAAAACACCATTCATTAATCTAAAACGACGTAGTTTTGAGGGTCATTGAAGATAACTTATCTCCAGTGACTAAAGAAATACATTTCCTATATATATATATATATATATATATATATATAAAATGTGTGTGTACACATATACTTTTTTTTTGCCCGAATGTGTACACATATACTGGAATGGAGCTTTTTGAAGACAATGGGCCCCCAAAAAAAATTTGTTATAAATATTTAATGTAAATTGGATTCTTTATACATTTGGACTAAAAATTTATACATTTGGGCATTTGGCCCCTCAAAATATTTTTTCTTAAAAATTAGTTAATGATTATACATTTGACTCCCAAATATTTATTCCAAACTCCGTCCTTGCACATATATATATACACACACATATATATTTAAAGGATATAAGTCACATAAATACATAAAACATAAATTCAAAAGCATAAAGAGTTTAACAACTTCTATAACCAAATTCCAAAACATCAAAAGAATAAAATTTAACAAATCCTAAATTATATCAGTTGATTCAAATCAAACACACATCAACTTGCATGTCTTCAATTTGCTTTTCTCTTGCTCTTATAATAAGTTTATTTGCAAAACTTAGAATTTTCAAATTATGACCATTTATAGGTTCTCTCACTTCAAATTCAATCAAGCTTTTCTCATCATAAGCGTCGACATCTAAATTGTCTACATTTTTCCAATCTTCTTCATTTTCCACTATCCAATCATCTTCAGATGAAAGATTATCAAAATTATATGCATGAGAGTTTTGAGCTTTCTTTTTCTTACCCAATCTTAAATTAGCTATCACAAAAACAACATTACTCATAGTCTTTTGATTTTTAAAAAATGAAAATAGGGTTTTTGTTTTAAGTAAAAACGTAAGATTTTACCTTTTTATCATTTTTTATTCAGGAACACGTATCACTCTCTAATAAAAGGGTTAAGGAGCAATTTTACACACGAGCTTTACCCCTGGGAGCGCCCAGCACCACGTGCTTTTTTTTTGGAGCAAAAGTACACACGTGGTTACGTTTTGGGAGCGCCCAGTACCACGGCAGTTAGTTGACCGTTAGTCAACCGTTAAGTTGGATGGAAATGAACAGTAACTCGAGTGAAATTACATTTTTACCCTTAGTAGTAAATAAAAATTACCCTTTTGCCCTAAGTTTTTTTTTTAAAAAAAAAACTAAAAATACCCCTACCCCGGTGGGCCCCACCACCGACCTCCCCACCGCCGCGGTGGTCGGCCGCCGGCGGTGGGGAGGTCGGTGGTGGGGCCCACCGGGGTAGGGGTATTTTTAGTTTTTTTTTAAAAAAAACTTAGGGCAAAAGGGTAATTTTTATTTACTACTAAGGGTAAAAGGGTAATTTTCATTTAAAATTAAGGGGCAAAATGACAATTTTCATTTAAAACTAAGGGGCAAAATTGTAACTTTCGTTTAAAACTAAGGGGCAAAATAGTAATTTTCATTTAAAACTAAGGGACAAAATGGTAATTTTCTTTTTTTCTTACCTTCAGCGTCTACGTCAGCGTGTCAGTCCAAATAAGCGTCACGTCAGCATTCCATCTAACTTAACGGTTGACTAACGGTCAACTAACTGCCGTGGTGCTGGGCGCTCCCAAAACGTAACCACGTGTGTACTTTTGCTCCAAAAAAAAGCACGTGGTGCTGGACGCTCCCGGGGGTAAAGCTCGTGTGTAAAATTGCTCCTTAACCCCTAATAAAAACACTAGTTTTTGACAAAAGAGTGCGTGGCACCGTCATCTGCATTCAACAACCCATGTGGAAATTTCTGTATCTATATAATGCTCACTCTGCTTCTCAGAGTTCTCTACAAGAAGATAAGCACAAACACATCTCACACTTCCAAACACATTATTATTCTCGCTTCTTAATTTCTTCTTTCTCCTTTCGCCTTCTCTGTGCATTCCTCGTGAGAGAGAGAGAGAGAGAGAGGCATCTGATAGTGAGAGAGAGGCATCTGATAGTGAGAGAGAGGCATCTGATAGTGAGAGAGAGGCATGGACCTTCGTGTTGAAGAATTAGTGTCGGCGGCCCCATCACCACCACCACTAGCTTCGATTTCCATTTCCAAAGCCGATCCTCTTCCTTTGCTCTCCCTCAACCACGTCTCCTTCGTCTGCAACAATGTGAGCGAATCTGTCAAGTTCTATGGGGATGTCTTGGGATTCGTCCTCATCAAGAGGCCCTCTTCTTTCAACTTCGAAGGAGCCTGGTATGTGTGTGAATAATCCTCTCTCAATTTACTCTTTCCTTTGCTCTTCCGATCCTGCTGCAAATTTTTCTTAGTTTCCCTTGTCGGTTCGTCTGGAATCTTCGATTTCGAAGTTCCAGAAGCTTCCTGCCTTCATCACAAGCTACTTTTCATGATCTTTGTGCCTTTCTGTTTCAGTGAATTTTCAGCTGTCTTTCGCTCAATGTACTGATTCTTTGTTAGATTTTCTTGGTTTTGGTTGTGGCTTCGCTTTGAATCTCGTAAATCTTTAGGACTCCGTTTCTAATAGCTTCCTGATGAGCTATTTTATGTAATTTGCGCCTCTCTGTTTCTCTTAATCTTTGTATATTCTTAACTACGGCTTCATTTTGAATCCATTGAAAATTTCAGAGATCGATTTCTCAACTGATTACAGAGAAACTGCTGCTTGTTCAATTTGAGTTTTTCTGTCTCTATGATTTTACCTTTTTCTGTTAAGATCAGACACGGACATTAGTAATTACTCTTCCATCTGATGAATCTGGATCAAACTTTCTGGGTTTTTATTGTGTCTTCGTTCTGAATCTCATAATTTCTTTTAAGAGTTCAATATCTGATAACTTCCTGATTAGGTAATGTTTGTGTTTTTTTTGGACATTGTCTAGGTTGTTTAACTGTGGAATTGGCATACACCTGCTGGAGTCAGATAAGGTTCCTACGAAGAAAGGGAAGATCAACCCTAAAGATAACCACATCTCCTTTCAAACCTCAGATATGCAGCTCATAATGAGGAAGTTAGAGTCAATGAACATAGAGTATGTGACAGCAGTTGTGGAAGATGGTGGAGTTACAGTTGATCAGCTCTTCTTCCATGATCCAGATGGATACATGATAGAAATATGCAATTGTCATAATCTCCCTGTGCTCCCACTTTCCTCATGCCCTCTCAAGCTACCTAACAACCATGAGAAACATCAGACACCATCTTTCTACGGTACGCCGCTTTCACCTTTGCTGCTCAATGTTGATGAGATCAAGTGAGTAAGAATAGGTAAAAAAAAAAAAAGTTTGCTTACGTGGGGTTAGTTGAGGTGTAAGTACCTTGGCCCCTTAACCAGGGGTCTCGGGGTCCATACCTGGACATGGGAAGACCCTCGCTAGGAGACCCCCACACCCTTTAAGGGACCTCAGTCGAGTCAGGCTGGATTAGTTGAGTTCCTGATAATAGGATACAAATATCGGTGGTTCCATCATAACATAAAAAAGAATAGGAAAAGGTCCTTGAATAGAATTAGACTAGAGAAGAAACATATAAGTGAAAAAGATTTGTGATTCTAATGCTTGTTTTGGGTCAAAAAGTGGAATCGATGAGCAGGTAATGGTAATGATGTGGGCGTAAAAGCAAAAGGAATATAAAGAATGATAATGCCCCATGTAAAAAGAGAACCAAACTGGTTTAGAACTTGTTCTTCTTCAAGTAAAGTCTTGTGAGTTTGAACCGGCTCGATTTAGATTAGTTGAGCTCAATGAGGATTTAGATTAGTTTGAGCTCAATGAGCCTTCCCGGGGCCTACGTACCAAAAAACAAAAACACAAAGAAGGAAGTAGTAATAAAGATCTTATCAGAGCCTTGACTGATGGTAATTTTTAATCCCTTCACATTCTGTGTTTTTTTTTTTTTTTGCAGGTGAGAGGGACCTGAAGATGAACTGTTCTACTGAGGGTGCATTGCTGCTGATGATGGAGAATTTCATTTCAGACATGCTGAATATCTCCATATGATCATTTTCAAAACTAAATGTACAAATTTTGTGCAATAGTCTATTAGAGTGAGTTGTTTCTGTGAATGCGAGAGTAGATTTGTAATGTAAAATGTGAGTGTATCATAGGTAAGGTTTTGGAACCAAAAACCAAACCAATCCTAAGAAACTGAAACATTTATGTGCCCTATCTTTCTTTTTTTATTGTTTTTTTGTTGAGTGAACTCTCAGCCGTGTCTTTACTATTCAATGTAATATGTTACAGTTTTAAACCAAGAAATAATGGGTTAGAGTGAAAAGTTAAAGAGTCTCTGTAATGTGAAATATGTTGCCCCTACCAATAGCAATTACAATTAGCTCAAGAGCTTTTGTGCTTGTTTCTGCTAAGTATTAAGTCTTGTGTATATGAAATGGCAAATTATTTCTCGAAGAAGTTTAAAACAACACATGCGATTTAATTTTGCTTAGTCAGAGTCGTAGCCTAATGTTATTTCCAAAAATGGGTTGGCATTAAAACGAATCGGAGACATTATGATCTTTTTATCTGGCCAAAAAAAGAAAAAACAGACATATTTTTATCTGGCAAAAAAAAAAAAAAGAGAGAGAGAAAACAGACATTTGTTTTTTAAGAAAAATTTTAGAAAAGGGGTTAAGAGCAGAGCGAAATCTCTATTCCTTTAAGGTAATACCAATGTTGGGCAGGACCCTCGGACGTTTACCTATGCATCTAGGAGTTAGGATACCTCCTCTAATGCCTTGACCACTTACAAAATCGAAACCCCTTCTTTTTAGTGGGACTGTCCGACCACTTTGTCAGGTAAACCCGAATAAAAAACAGATATTTTTGGTACGTCAGTGTCAGTATGACTGTGTTGTGACTTGATATCCGCCGCATGCCAAATTAATTCGTCGGGCAAATATGGGGGATACCCATGTGCGAAGGCATGGTTGGTTGGGAGCATGGCGGACCCACATAGTCATTGGGGGCAAGTGCCCCCTTTAAATTTAGGATTTTGATTTTTTTTATATAAATTAATATATATTTAAATGATTGTCTATCTTTAAATTAAGTGTCCGCCCTTAATACGTCAAGATTTCACTTTGTAATTAGATGGAGGATAAATGGTTGAATGATTATTTAGTGTCTTATACTGAAAAAGATATATTTGATAGCATTGATGATAAGATAATTATAATATAATTCTAAAAAATAAGGCCTAGAAGGATGACATCGTAATTATTTTTATTTTAATATACTTTTGTTACGTTATTAAAATATATGTACTTGAACTTATTGAGTGCTCACCCTTTATTATAATTTATGTAGCTACATTTCTAACAACATTTAGCCTTACTTTTCTGAAGACAGGTTTGTAAAATAATTGTCTATCTTATTACATCATCAGTATTCACTTGATTTCATGAATATTTTTTTTGATATTCTTTTTTTCTAGTTTATATTCTTTTTTTCTTAATGTATTTAAAACTTTCCTTTAAAAAAAAATTCGGGGGCAACTCCCAAATCCCCCAATCAATAGTGCCCCCTTCAGTAATTTTCTGGATCTGCCCCTAGTTGGGAGAATTCGCCGAGGGAAATTAAATATTTAGTGATATGAATTTTTGCTTATCAAGAAAATTTACTTTATTTTTTTTAATAGAATGGCATAAAAATACTATTTAAATTTCAAAATTTTATTAATAATAATAACAATGAGATTAAAAAGAATATTAATGTGATTAACAACTCATTTTGTTGTGAAATAAATCTATTTGAGATTTTAAATTTCAAAGTGATATTTTTTAAAATTCTCCCTTATTTTTATTTTTATTTTATATTATGGGTGAATGTTTTTATTTTCTTTAATGAAAGTAAATTAATTTAATTATGATTGATTTGACTATAAGATTAAATAGTATAATTCACACTATTTTCAATTAGTGTAATGAGTAATGACTAATAATTCTATTTTAAAGACATTATCGTTTTCTAAATTCTATACACACACACATAAAAGAACTAAACTTATGTCTAGTTGCATAGGTCAATTGATCAGCAGTGGCTGAGCCATGTTATGGTCAACTGGGATCTTGACTTTTTCTTATCTTATATATTTATTTGTATGTGTTCTATAATATTTTATTTTGGTCAATAATTTGGCCCCAGCTAATCTATTATCTTTTCTATAATTATACTCTTTTTTTTATTAGGATAATGTTTGGTTCATTACTTATTGGGCTATGAGAGAGAAGTAAAATTCTTGTTTGACATACCTACAAAAAAGTAAAATTCATTTTAAGGACTAAATAGGTACTCAAAATTACTTTTTTCACCTTACTCCTTTTATGAAAGTTATTCTACGTATTTTTTCTTTCTAATGAGGTAATATTGTGATGATTAGTGAAAAGTTTGGGGTTATGATTTTGGGAGAGTCTTGAGTTTTGACAATAGATAACTAGTAAGGCCGTTTGGATGTAGCTTTTGGAAAATGATTTTCACAATTAATGAGGTAAAAATGACTTTTGGAGAATGATTTTTGGGATTTACGAGGTAAAAATGATTTTTAGAAAATAGTTTGATGAGTGTTTGGATAATTTCAAGACCTAAGTTTGTCAAACGCCCCAAAATTGTTCAAAAGCTATTCTGCATCAAACTTAAGTTTTGCAAAAGTTTGTCAAACACCCCTATTTTTTTCCAGGCATCAAAACCTAGGTTTTATCGTAACCTTACCAAACACCCCTATTTTTTCTATAAGCTATTCTTCATCAAAACTTAGGTTTTGTGAAAAGCTATTTTTTTTTCCGGCTTGTTCTCTCTCCTCTGCCATCATCAGTATTTTTTTAGTCAGTATCCTTAAGATATTTTTTAGTACCTTTCTGTACCCTAAAATACTTTTTCAAGATTAGTCACTACCTTGATTTTGTTTTTCAATATCCTAATTTTTTTTTTCAATATCAGAAAATATTTTTTCAGTATCTTTTTAGTACCCATTAGTATCATGAATTTTTTTTCAAGATTGTCAATACTCAGAAATATTTTTTCAAGATCAGTTGTTAGTTGTTACTCTGAAATATTTTTTCAATATCCTAAAATAAATTTTTAAAATCATGAGAAGTATCTTTTCAATACCAGTCAATATTAAGTATCTTTTTAGTACCCGTCAGTACCCTGAAATATTTTTTCAAGATCAGTTGTTACCCTAAAATATTTTTTTAATATCTTAAAATAAATTTTTAAGATCATGAAATATTTCAAGATACTGACTGATACTAAAAAAATAATTTTCATGATTTACGAGGTAAAAATGATTTTTGGAAAATAGCTTTTGGATAAAAATGGGTGTTTGGCATACTTTTTGCAAAATCTAGATTTGATGCAGGATAGCTTTTGAAAAAAAGAATGGTGTTTGACTGACTTGTGAAAAACCTAGGTTTTGGGAACCTCCAAACAGGCACTATGTAGAGGATGATTAATGGTTAATTTTAATCGGTTTGGATTTATTATTTAGTTGTCTTATGATTTTATAATGAATTTCTCTTTAATTAATAGATTATAATAAGTTATTTGCTTAGTTGAAATTGAATCAGTTTTTGATGTTTTTTTAAAAATATTTGTTGGGGTTCATAATATTTTTTTTTCCAATTATTTTATTTTGAGGTAGGTGAAATTCACATTTAAGTGTTAGTTTTGTGGACTGAGTAGAATTATAAGAATTAATGTTTAGTGACACAAGATACTAATTAACATGGATAGAAATATATATTATGGGTCACCAAATTTGTTGTAGGTTGAAAAAGATGAGTAAGGATAAACAAAAAAGTATAGATGTGTTCTTTAAGAAGAAAATAACTTCAAAAAGTGATATTTCAAAAAAAAAAAAAAAATTCTGAAAGTGATGCATCTTGTAATAAGTCTCATTCCAAACGCCTATAATTTTTGTTTACTATGTTATCTTTTGATTTATAATTGTCGGTTATTATTTATTTATATTTTCAATATTATGCGATATTATTTAGTAAATAGTTCAATATATTTATTTTTTGACCCGGACTAAAATAATTTCCTAGTTTTGCCACGGTCTATCAGGTTGTCAACTCAGAGACTTCCACATGTACTATTTTTTCCATATAAGCACTTAACCCACTTTACATGTGACTTGATTTGTCTTAGTCAGAGTCGTAGCCTAATGTGATTTCCAAAACTGGGTTGGCATTAAAACGAGTCGTTGACATTATGATATTTTTATCTGGCCGAAAAAAGAAAAAACAGACCCTTTTTTTATATAAAAATTTTAAGAAAGAGGTTGAACTCACCTACAATCTAAGAGCAAGGCGAAATCTTCTTTCCTTCTAGGTAATACTAATGTTGGGTAGGATGAACTGTCTATTACCCTCAGGTGTTTATCTAGATATACTGGAGTTAGTATGTCTCTTCCAGCGTCTTGATCATTTTTAGGATCAAATCCCTTGATTTCTGCCGCTTCGGTTATTGCTGCTGGGTTGGCCGTCGGGCTTGCTTCTATTGGACCTGGGGTTGGTCAAGGTACTGCTGCAGGTCAAGCTGTAGAAGGGATCGCGAGACAACCCGAGGCAGAGGGAAAAATACGGGGTACTTTATTGTTTTGATGAGTGTGTCCGACTACTTTACCAGTTGAACCCATTTATGAGGGATAAAAAACAGATATTTTTGGTACGTCAGTGTCAGTATGACTGTGTTGTGACTTGATATCCTCCGCATACCAAACTAATTCGTTGGGCAATGAATGGGGGATACCCATGTGCGAAGGCATGGTTGGTTCACTTGGTTGGGACTTGGGAGAATTCGCCGAGGGAAATTAAATATTTAGTGATATGAATTTTTGCTTATCAAGAAATTTTATTTTATTTTTTTTAGAAGAATGATAGAAAAATACTATTTGAATTTTAAAATTTTGTTGACAATAACAGTAATCGGATTAACAACTTATTTTATTGTGAAATAACATATTTGACATTTTAAATTTCAAGTGACATTTTTTAAAATTCTCCCTTATTTTTTTTTTGATATTATGGATAAATGTTTTTATTTTCTTAAATGAAAGTAAATTAATTTAATTATGATTGATTTGACTATATGATTAAATAATAGAATTCAGACTATTTTCAATTAGTGTAATGACTAATAATTCCATTTTAAAGACACTACCGTTATCTAAAAGAACTAAACTTATGTCTAGCTGCATAGGGCAATCTACAGGTTATCAACTAAGAGACTACCCCTGCACTATTTTTCCATATAAGCACTTAACCCCCTTTACATCACTTAACCAGGCCACCGTTAATCCTAAAAATTTAAGGGGATTTTTTTTTAAAAAAAAAAAAATATAAAAGACAAGACCTTAGGCGATCACAACGATTAAAGGCATGTTTGGTTTGAGAAGAGAGGAGAGAGATAAATCTTTTCCCTCATCTTTACTAAATAACCCGTGGAAACTTTTCAATATTCCAAAAATATACTCTTAATAAAAATGAATATTCTTTTCATTAATGACAATTTGGTCAATATCCTCCTTTCTACTCTCTCCTCTCAAACCAAACACACTCTAAAGAGTTGATGCGGTGACGATCATGAAGGGGAGGATACGTCAACCAAGACAACGGCAATCATATGAAATTTCTTCAGATAATTGAAGGTCGTCACTCCCCCCCCCCCTTTTTTTTCTATTTTCCTAATATATAAGAAATTTCAGTCATTATATATATGTGTGTGCGCGCGCGTGTGTGATATTTTCAACGAAGAATGTCGATCCTGCAGAATAATTTCAAAAAGCTGGTTAAAATTTTATCTATAAATAACTTGTTATTCAGTTGGAAAAGAAAATCAAAGAAAAAAAAAAATAAAGATGATGAGGAGAGGTAAGGTTAAGCTATGATCTTATCTCATGGAACATTGTTGTAGATTTTAATAGTTTGTTTGGTTTGATTCCATGAATGGGAATCACATGTAATCATTAACTAAATGTAAAATATTTACATGTCTTATGTATAAAAGGAGTGTTATTTTGATTTACAAAGAAAAAGACAAAAAAATAATATTGGTAGGGGAGTTACAACTGTTGATAGATGCAGTTCTCTGAAATTGAAAAGACATATACGTTCAGAAAAGAGAAATATATAGAGAACGTAAGAGACTTTCAGAGTCTACCGTGAAAAACTATATTGTATCCCTATCATAAGAAGATATAAAAAAAAAAGGGTCAAGACTTTTAGAAAGTAATTTCCATCACAAAAGATCTTCTGCAATAATGGAGAAAGGTTAGTAGATTTAACTCTATTGAATGTAAAAATATGAAAATTGTGTTCTTGTATGAAAATCTTAAGATAGATAACACAAATTTATGTTTTACACTAAATGGTTGATTAAGATGTTTGGTTAAATTTATACTCCCTCCGGTCCTAATTATAGGACATATTTAACCAATTTTGGAGAGATTAAGGAGAGAAGTTAAATTAGTTAATTTTACTCATTTTCCTAAAATGCCCTTATATAAAATTAAAATGACATAAGTAAAAGTGAATTAACAACCCCTACCACATACCTCTCCGACTTAGAATTTTTCTTTCCACACGTTTTTTAATTGAAATAATGGTCTTGCTATACACACACAGACATACACACATATATATGTGTATATATGTATACATATAAATATAGATACACACACATGCGCACACACACACAAACATATATCTACACACACATACATGCACACACACACACACAAATATATATATATATATATATATATATATATATATATATATATATATGTATATATATATATATATATATATATATAGACATACACATATAAACACACACACACACTATATACACACATATATATTGACATGCACAAACGCATATATACATATATATGTATGCACACACTGATACACACACTCACAGATATATGTGTGTGTGTGTGTATTTATATATGTGTCTGTGTATATATGTATGTTTATTTGTATATAGACGCACACACACACATGTAATTATCAAAAACCAAACACACTTGAGAGAGCAAAATAGGGCTATTTTAGGAAGAAATTGATAAAAATTAGAATGTTGTATTATAATTAGGACTAAAACCAACTCCTAAATGTTGTCTTATAATTAGGACCGGAGGGAGTATAATTTAAAGGGTATTACATTTTGTAATGCTAATTACTTTAGATAAGTGCATTGAGATTACCCTGCAAAGACATGTGAAATAGGATTACAATATGTGGGCATCTAAAAACAAAAAAAAAACATTATTTGCCCTTAAATACGTCTATCATAGTCTTCATCTTCTTCCATAGAATAGGCCTGGGGAGTTCTCCAATGGTTAGAATCCCCTTTATTTGATAAGGGTGTTTTGGTCATCGTATATTGATATTTATTTAATTATATATAACAAAAAATGACTAAAGTATATTTTTTAGTCTTTTAAAGTTTTACCTGAGGTATGATTTTAGTTCTATATTTCTAACACTATTAATATTACTAACAAAAAATATTGACGCAACAAACTCAAGTGATGACCATATAGCTAACAAAACATATTTAAGTTTTTAATATAATATATTTAGATTATTAAACTACAATAAACTGACAAATCCCTACCGATAAAATTTAGGTTTTGCTATTTGGATGACTAAACTATTTTTTAAAAATATAAATGATGTTTTGATATTGACTATTTCATTAGGTTTTTATATATTTTCAATTTATACATGTTTTAAATTTAAACTATTTTTTAAAAATATAAATGATGTTTTGATATTGACTATTTCATTAGGTTTTTATATATTTTCAATTTATACATGTTTTAAATTTAATATTAAAAAAATTTAATTACACAATCATTACTTGAGTTCGTCACGTAAGCGTTTCCGTTAGCAATATTAATAATGTTAGAATTATAGGATCAAAGTTATACTTTATAAAGTTAAGGGATAAAAAATATACCTCATATAAATTTAAAGGACCAAAAGTAGGCTTTAGTAAAAAATAAAACATTTATCTAAAATCATATCAAAATAATAGTATTGCCATAAAACCTAAAATATCTTCTTTTTTTGTTCAATTGTAGGATATCTACTGCATTTTGTAAATGGAATTCACGAAGAAAGAATAGAGAAATTCTTGATAGCCTGGTCACCATAAATTAGTATGAAAAAATGATTATAAATACTAATCCACGACACTTTATTTATAAAATAAATGGATATATTTCAATCAGAGAAATACCCAGAGACAATAAAAAAGATAATACTCACAAGTACAATACACAAATAAAATAAATGCACATTGATTATATATTTTTGTGTTATCCTCTATGTTATATGTATCGAAATAAAAAGAGTAAATACACTTTTTGGTCCCTGACAAAAAACGCGATCCCCATTTTGGTCCCTTACAAAAAAATGTCATTTTTAGTCCATAAAAAGGACGAATAAGGGTCTATTAGTGGACATTTTGATCCCTCACCAATTCCCAAAAGATCCTTTTTAGTCCCATAAAAACAACGAATAAGAGTCAGTTTTTTTTGTCAATGACCAAAATGGGGTCTGTTTTTTTGTGAACTAGAAAGGATATTTACTCAAATAAAAATATAACTAAAACTTGGATCCATAACTTACAAACATTGGGCTTACCACAAGTTGGGCCGACGCCACATGTTTAACTTAAGTCACTGGAAGTGGATAGATGGTTTTTTTTTTTGGGCTCACTTGTGTAACCACAGGAAGGGGGAGGGGGAAAAAAAAGGCAGAGGATGATAAGTCATACCTGAACAGTAAGCGTCTTAGGTGTGATACTTAAAATATAGCTACATTTAAATTGTAGAATAGAGTAATGTTTTAAAAACCGAATCGGACATTGAGCCAGAAAGATCAACGCGTCATGGTTTAAATGGTTGGATCGTTTAGGAGTTCGGTTGAATCGGTAACATAATAATTAAATAAAATGATATATATAATGTATAATTCACTACAAGATAACATCACAATAAATGAAATTTTCAATCAAATGGTCTAAAAGTATATTTGGCTTTTTAATATGGTAAATTTTTTGAATTTTATAATTTATTTAGTTTATTTTGTTAAAGACTTAAAGCCAAATAACCGTTTGGGTTTTCTGAAAAACATTCTGGTTTAGACCTAATTTTAGATTATAGCTAAATTATGGGCCGATTTCGATCCAATTCAAGTCAACCATAAAAACGGTTTTTTTGTTTGTTCAAACGGAGTGAATACGAATGATAGCTCAAACGGGAGGACATTCGATCCGATTCTTAAGTCATTAGAATAAAGGCATAATAAATATATTAACAAATCTTACTTTGCAACTCAACAATTGAGTCAATTTATAGCTGTGCCCCTACTGATTCTCACCTTCAGGCTGCTCACCGAGTTCTCCAGTATTTGAAATCTACCCCATCTCATGATCTTTTCTTTCTATCCATATCTGATTTGTCTTTGAAAGGTTTTAGTGATAGTGATTGGGCTACTTTTCTAGATTCTCGGCGTTCTGTTACTGGTTATTGTGTCTTTCTGGATAATGCCCTTATTTCTTGGAAATCGAAGAAGCAGAGTGTTGTCTCTCTTTCTTCTTGTGAAGCTGAGTATCGTGCCCTTGCTATGACTAGTTGTGATATTCAATGGCTCTTATATTTGCTAGATGATTTGCGTGTGTCTCGACCTAAGACTACTCCTTTATATTGTGATAGCCAATCTGCAATTCAGTTGGCCTCTAATCCTACTTTTCATGCTCGTACTAAGCACATTGACTTAGATTGTCATCTCATTCAGGACAAAGTCAAAGAGGGTGTTATTCGTTTGCTTCCTGTTCGTTCTCAACATCAACTTGCTGATGTGTTTACCAAGCCCCTTGGTTCTGGACCTTTTCACTCTCTTAATTCCAAGCTGGGCATGATCGACACCAATGCTCCAGCTTGTGGGGGGCTGACAGAATATGTAAATAAAGAACATGGATAGTTGGTGATTTTATTTGCATATTCTGTAATATATGTATTTAAGTTAGTTAGTGTTTAGTTACATTGTTTAGTTACATTGTTATTTTAGTTGTAACAAGATTTATGTGCATTTTCCCACTTGTGTATAGGGAATGAAGTTTATTACTCACTCCGTCCCTAATTATAGGAGCAATTTAACCGATTTTGGGAGAATTAAAGAGAGGAGTTAAATTAGTTAATTTTACTCATTTTCCTAAAATGTCCTTATATAAATTTTAAATGACACAAGTTGCCCTAATTATAAATGTTTCTAATTTGCCTTACGTTAGATATCCATGACATATTAGTTTATATATGTATATTAGTTGTTTTTTATATAACCATGTGTATACATATATATGTGTATATCTATGTGTATACATATAGATCTATCTACATACATAGAGACACACACCCATATATCTCACACACACGCACACACGCACATACATACACACACACACACACACACACACACACACACACACACACACACACACACACACACACACACACACACACACACACACACACACACACATATATATATATGTTTATATATGTGTGTGTGTTCACACATATATATCTATACATATATATATTGACACACATAAACACAAATATACATATATATGTAAACACACATATATAATGCTCCTAATAATAAGTATAAATAGGGGTATTATAGGAAAAAATTGACAAAAGTTAAAACTTGCTCTTATAATTAGGACCAAAACCAACTCCAAAATTTGCTCCTATAATTAGGAACGGAGGGAGTATATATATATTGTAAGAACTGTACAAGAGAAGGTACAATGAATAATATTTTTGCACAGTTTCATATTTTGTCATTTCTCCACTTTCTCTTTTCTCTCTCTCGTTCCGTCACTTTCCCTTCTTCTTCACTTTTCTTCCTTGTTCATTAACTCACGGGCCAAGCTCCTCACCGGATCTTGGTTTGATTTCCGCCTGAAACGTTCATCTCACACCTAATGTGATTGATTATTACATATGCTTTGATTGGATTAACAATTCAATTTGTCGGATCAATTGATTGTGGGAGACTTTTAATGGAAACATCATGGAATGAAAAATGCCTTCCACTATATTAGTCAATAGACGCCTTCTAGTGTGCTACCTTAATTTAATTTTACATAGATCACTCAAACATGAACCTTATGTTTAGATTGTGAGAAAATTATGAGAGAAAGTCTGAAAACTCCAAAAAAAAAAAAAGTAATTTTTTTGTTTACCATTTTTAAAAGTTTTTATTCATGGTATTCACTCCTCTATTCTTTTCTTTTATTTTTGGGAAAATCCATCTCAGGGCCCAAATTAGCAAAAAAAGTCAAAAAAGGCCTAAGAAAAAGTCACATGTCAAAAAAGGCCCCATGACCTTTTCTGATATTATTTCATAAAACGTTAGTTGTGTTGGTTTTGATGATGTCTTATATAGATGTCATTCTTAAGAGCAAAAAGATTGCATGATATATTTATCTCCTACATTGACTAACTACTATATTTAATGTAGATTAGTCCAAGATGAATAATAGCTCAAGAAGGAGATAAGAGATTTTAGATAGAAGAAATTGGAGAGAATGTCAAGTTCAAGAAGAAGAAGAGATATTGAAGAAGGTAGAACTTGCAGAGAATGACGAGTCCAAGTTGAATGATGAAGAATGATCAAGAAAACAGATTGAAGAAAGAAGTTCTTGCACAATATAATGAGAATATCATAATGTCAAGGAAGCAAGAAGTTATTAAATGATTTTGAGAATGATCAAGAGAAAAGAAGAAAGAAAGAGTTAAATTATGGAGAATGATGAAGAGAAGAGAAGGAAGAACTTGTTGAATGGATTGAGAAATCATTATTCAAGCTTTTATATTGATGCTAGAAGTCTCCAATATCTTATGGAAGTTGGAATGGCTTAATTTGGAGTGAAAACCAACAAAAAATCAGTTCCAGGATGAGAAAACTCGAGTTCATATCTAAAAACTCGAGTTTCCTACTTCGCTACAATGATTTGCTCCTCTGGTATGAGAAAACTCGAGTTTGGAACTCAAAACTTGAGTTAATCACTAATTGGCTCAAGTTTGTAATGTCTTCAGCATCTCTGGTGTCTCTGGACAAGGAAAACTCGAGTTTACAAGTCAAAACTCGAGTTTACAGCGTTCTTCAGCACTTCAGCAACTCTGTTTCACGTTTCACTCAGGCGACGTCTAGTAATTCGATGATATCTCCTAAACCAGTGCGCGTTGGGAGTCTAGTTTCATATGCCACTGGTTTCACCTCAATCTGATCTCTGGTTTAGGAGATATCATCGAATTACCAGACGTCGCCCGAGTGTAATGTGAAACAGAGTTGCTGAAGTGCTGAAGAACACTGTAAACTCGAGTTTTGACTTGTAAACTCGAGTTTTCCTTGTCCAGAGACGTCAGAGATGCTGAAGACATTACAAACTCGAGCCAGTTAGTGATTAACTCGAGTTTTGAGTTCCAAACTCGAGTTTTCTCATACCAGAGGAGCAAATCATTGTAGCGAAGTAGGAAACTCAAGTTTTTAGATATGAACTCGAGTTTTCTCATCCTGGAACTGATTTTTTGTTGGTTTTCACTCCAAATTAAGTCATTCCAACTTCCATATGATATTGGAGACTTCTAGCATCAATATAAAAGCTTGAATAATGATTTCTCAATCCATTCAACAAGTTCTTCCTTCTCTTCTCTTCATCATTCTCCATAATTTAACTCTTTATTTCTTCTTTTCTCTTGATCATTCCCAAAATCATTTAATAACTTCTTGCTTCCTTGACATTATGATATTCTCATTATATTGTGCAAGAACTTCTTTTTTCAATCTGTTTTCTTGATCATTCTTCATCATTCAACTTGGACTCATCATTCTCTGCAAGTTCTACCTTCTTCAATATCTCATCTTCTTCTCGAACTTGACATTCTCTCCAATTTCTTCTATCTAAAATCTCTTATCTCCTTCTTGAGCTATTATTCATCTTGGACTAATCTACATTAAATATAGTAGTTAGTCAATGTAGGAGATAAATATATCATGCAATCTTTTTGCTCTTAAGAATGACATCTATATAAGACATCATCAAAACTAATCAAAACCAACGTTCTCCCCCTTTTTGATGATGACAAATACTTTAAGAAAAATATGTATGAATATGAAAATGTATTAAACCCAGTATATTTTTCTTGCCATTCTCTCCCCCTTATTTGTCATTAGCAAAAAGTTGAAGTAAAGAAGAGATGCTTATAGAGGCAAATATGAAACCAAATTAGACAGAATCAAAGAATCTGATTTTCTTTCCCCGATTTGAAATTGTTTTCATTCTTAATATGATGCAGTTTGGAATGTCTTTATGAAAACAAGTTTGAGACAATTTGGAGAGATTTTCAAGAAATCTTTCACAATTAAAGCATATAGATACCAAACATGTGCAAAATTTACTGAATACAAAAAGATAAAGTTCAGAAATGCTCATGTAGGTTCTGCAAATTGATGAATGGTCGATGAAGTCCATTTGCTTGCTTTCTTCTTATCAGGTCCTTGAATGAATATGATAGTACTCAGCTTCCATCATTTTCCTTTTTCTTCACAGAGCTCTTCTATAGAGCATAACTCAGCCGACTTCAAGAGGTCTTCTTCTACTTTGTAGAGCATATCTCAGCAACAATGATGAAACGTGGAAGCATTATTCCTCAATTTGATAATTTCTCATTGTAGTATGTTGATGAATGTCTTGGCACATAACAGATTCTCCTGCCACATAATTGTAAAACTTTCTTTGCAAAAGAGATTTGTTAGTGTATACCAAATGTAATTCCGTAGTGATACCTCTACTGTGGCATTACATGGTATCTCAGTTCCTAATTTTACGTATTGCCTCAAGGCCTGTGCATCCAGCTATCAAAATATCTCTTTCTATATGATATTTTCAAATAAGGATAATGAAAGGAAAATATGATATTAATGCATCATCAAAACTAATACAACATAGTGAATGCATATGAGAATGCTTCAAAAGGGTTTTCTTCAAATAAAGAAAATGAGCTTTTAAGATATAAAACACATATGAATGTGGAGCTCCCCCTTAAATGAATGCATGACTAAAAATATGAAACTCCCTTTAATGATACCAACTGATAATGTGACACCAAATGTCCAAATGCAAAATCGCGATATATTTTCCTCTGTAATGAGAAAACTCGAGTTAAGATTTTGAAACTCGAGTTTAGGTCTTTTACTGAAACATGAAAACTCGAGTTTGGAAGAACTAACTCGAGTTTACATCACTGAATTCAAATTTCAAGTTACACAAATTTGCGAAATCTTTATGTTTTATCCTAATACTTTATATTATCACTCATTACTATTCCTAACTATGTTTAATCAGTTTGTTAATGAGTTTCAAATGGTTTAGACAGGATTAAATGGAGAATTAGCATAAAGCATAAAGTAAAAGTCAGAACATTAAATGCAAAGTGCAGAAAACTTGCATGCTTCTGGACAATCATTCTCCACACGTTTTGAAGGAATTAATGTTTCCTTTCCTCATCCAAAGATATGCTCTTCCAACGGATTAAAAGTCAGGAAGTCAACCCTGAACCTCTGCAAAGCTGGATTAACCAAAGAGTAGAGAGAGAAGAAAACCAAAACCTTCACTAATAATCCTCCAATGTTGGCAACAGTCACATTAGGATTTACAACGGTCATTTAATGATCTCTGGCTATAAATAGAGATGCATTCAATTTCTCTCAACAACCAATCTGTGAGAAAACGAAAATCATTAAAGTTTCAACTACTCTTTGAGTTTTCTATTGTAAAGTATCTTTTGATACATTCATACTTCAGTGTTTATCTTATTTACTCTTAGAGAGAGTTTCTTGATTGTAAATCATTTATTGTAAAGTATCTCAAGTCAAGGGGACTTGGAGATTGGGTTATTGATTACAACTTGTAAGGGAGAGTAAGTTCTAGTAAGAGAATTACTCTTGAGTTGCAGAGTGTGTAATAAATTGTTATAGTGAGAAATCCCAGAGAGTATGGGGACTGAACATAGGTCAAGAGGTTAGACCGAACCAATATAAATCCTTGTGTCTTGATGTTCCTGTCTTCACTCTGTTTTCATCACTGTTTTATATTCGAAAAACAGAGCAACCGAAAAAGTTTTTATAATCCCCAATTCACCCCCTCTTGGTGATTAAGCTCCACTTTCAAGTTGTTAACGTCTACTGATATAGTTGTTAACATGTACTGATTTTGTAATACCCCGGATTAAGAATAGGAATAATAATAATAATAATAGATTAAAATAATAAAATAATAAAAATATATAAAACCTAGAAATTAATAATGTTTGTAGTGTTAATTTATTAATTAGCAATAATTAAAGAGCCCAGCCCATCGCTGAAACCCTAGATCTTAATTATAAACTTAGGTTTAGCCGCCTAAACCTAGAAAACGCTCGACTCTTTTTCTCTGCTACGACATCCTCCTCTCGTACTCTCATCAAATCGTTTCTCTGGAAGGCTAGCAAAGACGGAGACCAGATAATCTTAATTCCCATATAGCTTAGGTTAATTCATATTATATGCAATCCTAATATCATAAACATTAGGTTAATAGGAATCTTGATAGATAATCCTAAAACCACTAATGTATTTTAATGAGTAGATCGTGGGAATTTCCCATGAACGAGGTAATCCTAATCCCTAGGTTAATAGAAATCCATTATTATATGGCATAATTCTTCTAAATCCCCAAAATTGCTATCTCACTTTTTCTCGTAATTTCCATTTGGTACATTAAAATCTTGGATATGGTTATAGATCACGTCTGTCTTTCTATTAAATCTTTTCATGGTGGTTAATAGGATACACCTACCTTTTTATACTATGGGACATATTATAACCAGTTTTAGATATATATTCTTTCTATAAGTTTCCAAATTCTTCGGTGTGGTAGAGATGTAGCCCAACGAGGAAGCTATTTTCTATTATATTGTTTGGACTCTTTGATGAGTTTTTCATGAATATATTTTCATAGAATCATAGTATATATATAGCGTTGTGTGGACACTCATTCTTTGTCTTCTAATAGTAAAATAACAAATACACACACACACACACACACACACACACACACACACATATATATATATACACACACACATATACACACACACACACACACACACATACATACATACATACATACAACGTACTTAAACTTAAGTTAAATGATACATATAATTAAGGGAAAATCCCACATAAAAACCATTACAAATGCTAAATGGCTGAAAGGTGATTCTAATATTCATATTGTCAGAGAGGTGTGAGTACATCAACCGTCCTTTTTCAAATTAAAAGGAACCAATATCTCGATAATATATTATCATGACAACCTTATAGAAACCCATGAGTAAAATGGATAATGAGTAGAGCCAGAGATTTAAATGATGGTCATGAGAATTTCTCATGACAACCTTATAGAAACCCATGAGTAAAATGGATAATGAGTAGAGCCAGAGATTTAAATGATGGTCATGAGAATTTCTCATGACAACCTTATAGGAACCCATGAGTAAAATGGATAATGAGTAGAGCCAGAGATTTAAATGATGGTCATGAGAATTTCTTATGATAACATTATAGGAACTCATGAGAATTTATTTTATAGTTTAATTTGAGAATTTTATTTGTGTGTGATTAAAATAATTTAAAATCGTGGGAGGATAGCTTTGGGATGGTACCTCCTAAAGTGATGAACACAACCTTTAGGCTTTATGCCTCCGATATGTTATTTGATGTGAACCGATTATATCCGTTCTTCCTAAAGTGGTGTCTGACAGGGTTTCCCGGGACACTAGTAGCAACTTTGGGAAGAGGTGTGCACATTAGGACGAAATGTTTTATGGCCAATTTGATGATTTGTGACAGCCCGGTTTCCGGGTCTTCCGGGTCACAGGGGGTGACTGGCCGGTTTCCGGGTCTTCCGGGTCACAGGGTAGACTGACAGGTTTCCGGGTCTACCATGGTTCTCTTTCCATTAAACAGACTAGTAGGGTTTCCCGGGTCTAAATACACATTTAAAAAGTTAATGAATGATATTTGATGCAATTACTGTAGTATTATTTATATTTGATTTTATTAATATATTTGTGCTAGGTAAATTGTGTTTTATTAGGATTACCAGCGTTTGCTGATTTTTGTGTGTTATGGGCTGCGACGATCCTTCGGGGGAGCAGATTTTCAGTGAAGCAGGTTCTTGAGGTTGGGGCTAGCAGTGAGAAGTGAGGAAGAACGTTCCATTAATCCTAGCTAGTTTATTTTATTTTCTTATGCTCCGAATAGACTTATTTATTTAAGTTTTGGATTTATGTTAATGTAATAAGTAGCCTTGCACTTGTCCCAATACAAGTGCGGCAGTAACACTTTCCAAGGTTGTTTATTTGGAATTTTAGTAATCATTATATTATTTATAAAAAAAGTATTGCAATTTTATGTTATTATAATTGTTAGAAATTGGGGTGTTACAGATTTAATTGTTAGGATATTGTTGTTAATGCTACTGATTTAGTTGTTAATATTCTACTGATATGGTTGTTTTTTTTGTTGCCCATCTGGTATCTAGAGCTTCGCTCTGACTAATCCGAATCCGACTCGGGTCGCGCACCTGGCTATGGTGGGTGAGTCTCCCAGGGGGCTTTTATGCATTCACAAGGCTCAAACTCGAGACATTGCTTAAGCGACACAAGCCGCTTACCACTTGTGCCAATATTCTTTGGTACTGATATAGTTGTTAATTCGACTGATTTAGTTGTTAACATTTATGAAATAATACCAGAAAAGACCTTGGGCCTTTTTTGACATATAACTTTTTGTGACACTTTTTTGCTAATTTGGACCTTGAAATAGATTTTCCCATTATTATTTTTGTTCCATCCAAATTCCAAACAGAGGGGAAATGTTGGCACTAGCCACTACCTAATCCCACTTGCAATCCTTCACTGCTAAGGTGGAACGATATCAAAAGTGTAGATTTCACCCAAGATTTATACATCTACTTAGCAATTTATATGCATTTACACTATAACTAATTTTTGTGTAACTTATGTAATTTCTACATTTCATTAAAATGAGGAGTTTTAAATTATAAGAGCAAACTAATTTACCTGGTAATCCCATACAATATCTTCTTTCAATTTTTGAGTGATCCTATGTAATTTCTAGAGTAAATACGATTTATAGTCATTGACAAAAAACACGGACCCCATTTTGGTCTCTTACAAAAAAATCGACCCTTATTCGTCATTTTTTAGGGACTAAAAAGGACATTTGGGAAATTTGTGAGGGATCAAAAGTCAACCAATCGACACTTATTTGTCTTTTTTATGGACTAAAAATGACCTTTTTTTAAGGGACCAAAATGGTGTTCATGTTTTTTGTCAGAGACCAAAAAAGATATTTACTCTAATTTCTATAGTTCAATTCTCTCAATGAGAGTTAGGTTTGAAATAGAAATGTAATAATTTCTAAATTATGAGGGCAAACTACGAATTTCATAATTTATTAATATAAATTGGCAATAGTGCACCCCTCTCCTTTATTTTTTTATTTGTTTTGTTTTAGTCCCTTAATTCTATAATGTGTCCTTTTTGTTCTCTAATCTTTAACACTATTTATCAACAAAAAAATTTATTTATATCAAAACTTGTAAATGTTAACAAAAACATTTACAATATACTGGAATATTAAGTTTGATTCCTTACAATAATAGTAATTAATACTAACGTTAGATGACTAAAACAAATACTCTAAAATTAAAGACCAAATTATAAAGTTAGAACACCAAAGTGCACTTTTAGCATATAAAATATAAATTTAATTATAAAATATATTTCATAATCTTCAGCAAGTTTATTTTTCCTTATAGTGTTAAAAATTGAATTAAAATATGATTTTTGAAAATAAAGGAGACATCTTTGTAATATCAATAAATAAAAAGAAAAATGATAGAAAAAAAATTTAAAATTATAAAATCTCAAATCAGGTTTTTTATAAAGAATTAATAAAATAATGAGGAGACTTGATAATCAATTCACAATCTAAGAAATACCTACATTAGGATTTTACAATTTTGAAGGTTTTTTTCCCCCTCATTTTTCTAAAGAAAATTAAATAAAGATTGATTTAAATAAAATTGAAGAAAGATCTTTCTGCTTTTTAGTGTCGCCGGCTCGCTGCTCACCCTACTACGGCTATTCTGAAAAACAACAGAAACGGAGAAAGTTAACTGAAACCCACTGTTGCAAACTTGCAATTCTGGTTTGGTTGCTGAATGTTGTGAGGTTAGGGTCATCAAATGACAGAAAATCACAAGCATACGCTTGAAACTAACTTGGAATCTACTGATAGGCCCTCTAAGATCACCAAAACGGAGGAGGATATTAGCGACGAAGAGGAAGAGCAGAAGCCTGCGGTTCACGATCCATCCATGAGCCAAAACCCCAGGATTCAACGCTATTTGGTGGCAATTGAATATATTGGCACTCGCTTCTTTGGTTCTCAGAAGCAACCTAATTTCCGTACAGTCGTCGGTGTTCTAGAGGTATGATGATTTACTTCTCACTAATTTTTCGCTTCTGGGTACCTTCGTCTAGAAGGAAAAATGGAACTTTTGAGTACTATTTGAACTTCGAGAAAAATGTACTTTATCATTTTGGTTATACCAGAGCTTGTTTTCAGGGTTGATAAATAATGGATAGATGCTACTTATATATTTCCTTAGCTAAATTGATACTAAGATTGTTTGTAGGGTGGTGGCAATTTAATTAATATCAATGTCAAAATAAAAAGGGTAATTTTCCTTTAGGCCATTTCAGTGAAGTTAAAGGCTCAAAAAGGCATGTCTAAAGCAGAAGAGGTCCTGGTTAGGCGACCTTATTTCCTTGTTAAGGGAGCTAAGGCACTTAGCTTGGGCTTTCAACCATTTTTCAGATAATGCATTACAATAAGCTTACAATGAAGTTATGTATTTACCAAGGAAGTTATGAATTTGTTCTGCGCTGATCCACTCTGTTTGCTTTCTGTTTTATTTAACTAGTGAAATGCTTAGAGTTTTAGCTCTGTTCAGCCAACCTAGATGTGTCACTTTATCTTCAGAGTCCTTCATTATGCTCAGCTTGAAGGCAATGACTAGGTGATAAGAGGGTTTTTTTCCATTTTGGAGGCAATGACTAGGTGATACTAACTGTTTTTTTTTTTTTTTTGGTCAAAGTGATACTAACTGTTTTGATATATTGTATATAACTAAATTTCTGATGTGCTTGCTTATATTAAAACATTAATTAAAAATGGAAGAATAGAGGCTTTAATCAAACCTTGAAAAGTTAGAACCTAAAAATTTTGTTAAAAAGAAAAAGAAAATTAAACTAGAAGAATTAGTTCTTCATGTTATAATTTCTGAAGTCTAGTGCAGCCACATGTTTTTTAGCTTTGGACTTGGAATCTTGATATGTTTTCATCATACTCTATTGACGGCTTAATATTATTTTTCTTAATGTGAATTTCTTGCTGGAACATTTAAGTTATAAACATTATATTACCATAATCAAATTTTTTTTATTCTTTACTTATATCTTGTTTTTCCTTTTCTCCCTAGTTTTAGCTCCTTACTTTAGTCAGGAAGTTCTTTTTTCAGTAATTCTTGTGGGCAGTGGTGGAGCCTTATGGTATCTCTCCAAGGACAGATCAAAGCTCTACATTTCAAAGCCAGTTGCTTCCCTAAATACATGTATGATGTATATAAGAGTAAATAAAAAAAAAATCAAATATAATAAAATATAATAAACTATATTAAAGTCCCTGCAAAATGCTTCTTATCTCCGTTCTTCAAGAATAACTAATAACATACTGTCTAGTCTCTATGATTTTCGCTCTTACAAGGTCCTTCCTTTCTAATTTCTTTGATCGTATTATCTACCCATTGTAAAAGCTGAGCTTCAGAAGAAAATTGAAGCTGGTCTTTTTTCCTATAATATGGGTGGTTATATTGAGAATTGAGGAGGTTGCCAAAAATTTCATTATGAAGGACATGATAGATGGATTCCATTCAATTAAAAAGATAAAATTAAAGAGTATGAATCTTATGGCTTATATATATCGTATCACTCCCAGTATATACTTTCTTTGTATGATGCTTCCACACATTCCTTTAAGTTTTGAATCCATACATGTGCATGCCTCTCACATGATTCCCCCTACTAGCCTAGGGTCTTGGCACCAACCACTAGTTGATGTGTTTGGGACCTTGAGGGTGCCTTTGTTTTTATACCATTTGAGGAATATTAGATGAAAAATCTTTTGAAAGGGTTATTTATTGAATATTTTATGCTAATATGAGATATTTCATGGTATTTATAGGATGCTTTCCATAAATTTATTGGCCAGTCAGTTTCAATCTCTCTTTCAAGTCGAACAGTAAGTTGATAAATCTTGGCAACATTTTATGTTATGTCTTTTAAGCAGAATATGAGTGGTGATGGTTTAATCAAGGTAGAATAGGGTGTTATAAAATAACTTTTTCAATCACTTATTGTAGAGAATTGTTTCCATTTTTTAGAAATGGATTTCTGTCTATTACAAAAATAATGCTATATTGAGTAAGCCAGCTAATAAATTCATGTTATTGGCTAGTGACATTTGTATGACAACATAAGAGCATTCCCGGTTGTCTGTCTATTTGTATAACTGTATCATTGCATTTGTGTGCAATATTTTGTTACGCCCTTGCACTTAGGGATATGTTATTGAATCTAGTATTTGAGCATATATGTTTGTTCATTTTGCAATTACTTCAGGATGCTGGAGTACATGCCTTGTCAAATGTTTGTCATGTGGATATTGAGCGCATAAGTAAACGAAAGCCTGGTGAAGTGGTTTGTTACAAAAAATCTCCCGGTCTCTGTATAAATTGATCAAGGATAGTGGACTTGTGTATTAGTAAAACGTTAATTCTTTTTTTCCTGTTTTAATGAAAGGACAGTTGCCACCTCATGAACCAGCAGTGGTTAGAAGAGCCGTGAACCATTTCTTACAGGTGTGCTCTTATATCATCTTGCAAATTCTATATTACTTAAATTTTATGTTTCTGTCTTCAAAAGTCATTCTTGATTTTGCTACCTTATGTTCAATGAACTGCAAAGGCAGTTTGGCTCAACATCTCTTTTCCCTCTTCTGAGTTCAGTTCTTGTTCTAATGTGTCAGTAGCTACATGTTTTTTTAAATATTCTTCTGAAGGGTTAACAACTGAATTTAATTGATGCAAATGTACTAGAATAACTGAATGGGCAACTTAAAGATGGTTTTAAATTCCAATTGCAAGCAATGCACAATGGACTTCTTTTTGTTATAAGGTAGTCAGAATAGGATGTGTTCTTATATGATCCTGTGCATAGACTTTATTACTAATTGAATATTTAATATTATAACTTTGAAAACTTAAATCTTGAGTTTTATTTCATTTTTTAGCTAATGTTAATTTAGTCTGTGCTATATTGTCTATAATCAAATTCCTGAAACATTTCTCTTGCAATTTGATTCATCATAGAAGAATGAAGGTGACATATCAGTTATCGATGTTCGATGTGTTCCATCTGATTTCCATGCTAGACATAAAGCACAAGAGCGTACGTAAGTACTCTATAATTTACATTTCTTTTTCAGAACATTGGCTTGTACATTTATCAATTAAACAATTGCCACACATGCACCTTTCATATTATGTTATTACATGAAAATTACGAGCTGAAGAGTTGCTTCACCATAAAATTAGACATTGGCAATAGCTATGTGGATGTCAAGACCATATATGCAGGACTGATCATGATTGCTAGTACCTGAACACTATTCCAGGATTGTCATAGAATTGTGTTTCATTTGGTTTACATCACCCGTGTATTAACTAAATAATTTCTTCTTCTTTCAATTATGGGTTAGGTACTTCTATCGCTTGCTGTCTGGGCCAGAACCTTTGTCAGCCTTTGAGAAAGATCGTGCTTGGCATGTGCTAGAGGAACTTAATCTTTCAGCTATGCAAGTTAGTTAATGCTTCATTGTATATTCTAGATTGTACACTCAAAATTCTGATAAACTAGAGATAATTTATTTATTTACTTTTATTGACATGCAGGAGGCATGCAGAGTTCTTGTCGGACACCATGATTTTAGTTCCTTCAGGGCAGCGGGTTGTCAGGTTGTTTTTCACATCCATCTCCTAGGCTCTATAATCTGTGCATTTAACTGAGGAAATATACTTTGTATCCTTTAACGATGAACAGTTTTCTCAAATTATGTTACTGTGGTGTCATTATGGAATTCTCTTAGTTCCAATATTATCATCAAATAGAAATCATTATGGAGGTTTTAGTAAAAATATTTTTAGTTTAATGCCCATATAATTCATTTTTTAAAACATTTTCTCTTCTTTCCTTTTTCATTATCATTCCTGTTTGCTAGCACAGCATCGTAAAATGTAAGGTCCCTATGAACCACCTGTAAATTATGATGTATGATTACTCTATTACAGGCAAAATCACCAATTAGAACATTAGATGTACTCACTGTCACAGAGGTAATTCCAAGTCCATATTTTCCATCTGTAATGGACAGAAAACAAAATGAAGTCAGTGATGATCTTCATGGCTGCCGCAGCAAGTCTGAAACTGACTCTCATCTTAATTCTGTCCCAAGCATTGGAAAAGAAACCTCAAAAGAAGTTTTAGAATTTGGCAGAAGGAGAAGCCATTGTTACTTGGTGATAACAGCACGTGCGCGCTCTTTTCTTTACCATCAGGTTTCATTTCTCCTTTCTTATCAAGGCTTATATCTTTTTTTCTGTACATTTATTATGTACGGAATATTAACGAAGAGTGGCTTAAATTTGTTGTCCATTGAACATATTTTACTTGTTCCCTTGCTTTTGTGGAATGTTTTAGGCTTGTGAAGGGATAACAAATGATATGAGTTGTGAGAGAATGAACTTTGGAAGACAACTGGACAATTTGCATAAGAATCGATTTGAGAGGACCCTCCTAGCATTAAATAATTGCCTTTTTAGCTCTCAAAGTCGTAAAACTAATATGGAGGATCATACTTAATTTTTATCTAGAGCTAATGTCTCATGCCTTTCCTATATTATTATATTTTCTTCTTGATCTGTTCATTCTCTTACATCAATGCGTCATAATCGGTTTCCTTTTGTTGTAATTGAAAACGTCCAACTAGTGAATTAAGACCCTGGACAAATATTCTTTCATACCCTTTAGTTTTTGTTACTGGTTCATTATTACCCTCTCTGTACTACCCATTTTTGCCTGAGTACTGATATTATTGATACCAATGTAGGTTAGACTACTCGTTGGTGTTCTCAAAGCTGTTGGCACCGGAAGCTTAACAATTTCAGATGGTATTATTTCATATCAATCTTCACTATCTGTGTTAATACATGCTTAATCATTTTCATGTATCTGGTTATTTATCTGGACTATATATTGTCTCATATATGTTGCATCACTGTAGTTGAAAGAATTCTGGGTGCTAAAGACGTGACAGCTGCAAGTCCCATGGCCCCAGCATGTGGTCTGTACCTTGGAGAGGTCAAATATGATCTGCCTTAGAGGTAATAGCCATGTGTGATCCTTCAGAAATATGCATTAAGCTGAAGCAAAACATAATTTATCAAATCAGAACTGAATATATATTTTCTTAATTTTTTCAGTGAAGTAAACTTGCCATATTTGTGACTGTACACAGGCGTTTTGACAGAGTTCTGCAACTAATAGTCATGTGAAACCTGTGCATCCCCGCTTATAATGGCAGCTATATTCCAAGTTTCAGGCACACTCATCATAGTTTGGTGGGATTAGTGAATTTTTGAACTGGTTCTTGATCTTCTCTTCCATCTTTCTTCAAGATTGAAGCTTTTTTGGTTATACCAATCTTATGTTGGAGGAGTTTTAGAGAGAGAGAGGGGGGGGGGGGACCCATGAAAATGAAGGTAAAATGGGGAAAAATGTGATGGCCAAATTATTTGTTTTTTGGGTGGTACTATTTAGTTGAATCTGAGTTGTACTAGTTCCAAATAGAAAGAAGCTTTCTTAGCACCCCGGGGAAAAAAGAAAAAAAAAATTGATAACGCTTGAATTTGAAACTTAGCGACGGCCAATCGGAAGAATTAAAAAATTCTGCAGAGGACAGGTTTTGTAGGATTTTGAAAACTACTCCCTGATGTCTTTAATATAGGAGTTAATTGAGGGGCTTTTTTCCCAATGTGCCCCTAATTAAATAACTATTTACCAAAATGCCATTGTTTTGAAACTATTTCTCAATATACCCCTGTCAGAAAACTATTTCCCAATGTACCCCTGTGTTAGTCGACTAAATCCATGGTTTAGTCGACTAAATCGCGGGGCCAAATTTTTTTTTGCAGCCCCCGACATTTAGTCGACTAAAACTTAAGTTTTAGTCGACTAAACCCCAGTGATTCTTTATATATATATATATATAAAATATAGTTTTCTTTTATTTGATGTTTTCTTTTTTAGTAGATCATATAATATATCCGGTACAATAAAGATAAGATAGAGGGGAAATGATGGTACCAATCCTAGGGTTTTGTGAGGAAATTAATTATATTTAATGGAGAGATATTTATTGTAAAATTAATTAATCATTATTTCTAATATTATTATCTAATAATAATTAATTGATCTTATTTTAGATTTTAATATCTTTATTTTTCTACCATGTATTTGGTAAACTTTGAATTTCAACGTAACAATTAATCTTTGGATTTTCAAAATACAATATATTCAAAATTGAGATTTTCTCTCCATTAATAATATGGATTTTAAAAGAAAAGACAAATAGGAAAAATATCGACACTAAATTTGTGGGGCTTGATTTTAGGGGAATAACGGTGTTTGGAAATTATGCATGAGATCATATGTTATGATAGCACGGTAGTCAATCTAGCTAAAATCTAGGATCATAGCTAATATCTAGGATCACTAATATCACTAACCAATGATTCGGTAAAACAAATTAAAATGCTAACAATACTAACAATTCATTAAATATAGCAAATTGGAAAAAAGCCCATGATATATATTTAATGAATTGTTAGTTTTGTTGAAGTTAATAACCCTTGACTTTTTCTCTACGTGGTTCATGTGTCGATTTCCGTACGTTCTTGATTCCACGATAAGAAGGATTAAGTTATTTATTTTTTAATTGTTTATTGTGTTGAGTGTCTTTGATTTTCTACCAAATACATGGTAGAAAAATAAAGATATTAAAATCTAAAATAAGATCAATTAATTATTATTAGATAATAATATTAGAAATAATGATTAATTAATTATATATAATAATAATAAAGAAAACTATATATATATATATATATATAATTAAAGAATCACTTGTTTTTCCTCCTTTCTTCATTAAATCTGAAGATAATTTTTATATCAGTGCATAGATCTCAAAAAGTTAGGTGGAATCAAAAAAAGAATCGCTTGATTCAGACTCCGAGCCGAAGTTATGGCCTTCGAAGTTTGAACTTTTTTTTAATGATTTAGTCGACTAAATGGGTTTTTAGTCGACTAAATGGTTTAATCGACTAAAACTAAGTTTTAGTCGACTAGATGTCTGGGTGCAAAAAAATTTGGCCAGCGATTTAGTCGACTAAACCATGGATTTAGTCGACTAACACAGGGGCACATTGAGAAATAGTTTTCTGACAGGGGTATATTGGGAAATAGTTTCAAAACAGGGGTATTTTGGTAAATAGTTATTTAATTAGGGGCACATTGGGAAAAAAGCCTAATTGAGGAGTTGATCTTAGTTCTAAATGCTATTTCCCTTTTTGTCAATGCTTTCCTAATTTACTTGATTCTATCCCTCAATAATAATCAAGAAAGAGAGAGAGAGGGATGAGAGAATTAAGAAAGATGATTAAAGTGTTTTAGAAAAAAAGAAAGAAATTATATGGGCTAACTTAACTAGTTTCTTAATCTTATCAAATTAGTTAAAAATGTCTTACGTTGGTTTGTTTGATATGAGGGATTGAGAAATGATGTTATGAAATTTTATTAAAAGGAAGATATAAGATAAAAGAGAAAAAATTATTAAAAAAATTGTAACCCTACTTTTCTATTTTTTTTTAAAATCCAATTCAATTTTTCCCCCTCCACTCACCTCCCCTCCCTTTCCCTCATACCAAACAACCCCTTAGATCAGATGAAGTAGAATCTCATTCCAAGAATGAGAGAAAAAGATTCTTTTTTTATTGTTATTATTATTATTAAAAGATGTTAGTATAATTATCATATATTTGTAGTTTGTATACTTAAAAAAACCAGACGCAACTATCCAATAAGTGGAAATGTATTAAAGTCTAGGGTAAATGAGTAAAAATATACATGTGCTTTACCCTCGGGAGCGCCCAGCACCATATGCTTTTTTTTTGGAGTAAAAATACACATGTGGTTACATTTTAAGAGCAAAAGTCACATCTGCCTTAAAATAGATGACTTTGACTGTTAAAGTTGGATGATTTGACTCTCCATCTCCATCTTCTTCACCGAAACTGTAATTCCAGTTGGCAAAACAACTTTTGAAATTGAAGGTGATAGTTTTGCTGCCACTTCTCTTGATTCTATTCTCAACTTCCTCTTCTTCTTCCCTTCTTTCTAGCCACATTATTTCTCTCTACTTCACACCATCTTCACACCACCACCAATGCAGCTCCCACTCTCATGCAGCGTCAACTTCTCTACTACAGAGATCAGTTCGGTGACCGAGGAGAGCTCGTGACTGTCGACCCTTGTATGATCTCGCACAGCTACTCTTCCCCCAATAGTCACATAATCACCTATGCTGAAGGGTAGCATATCAGACAAAGTTGTAACTCTTGAAAAATTCAAAAGCTTCAACATGAATTATTTTGAAAATGAAGTTCACCATAAATATCAATCTGATATTTAAAAACCAATGATCTTAAGAAAAGGAGTTATGATAACATACGTTGCTGAACCCGCAATCCCTACTTGCCCACAAATCATACAATTCTTCCCAATAACTACATTATGACCAATCTGCCGAAACGGATTAGGACAGAAAGTAAAAGAAATCCCAGCAATGCTATACTTAAATACACAAAAGTTTTTGAAAATGATCGCATCAGAAATGCCTACATCGCTTTGCAAGCCTGGAAGGAAGCCATTCACTCTGATCCCAAAAATTTCATTGCTAATTGGGTTGGACCCAATGTCTGCAACTACACTGCGGTTTCCTTGGGCTTCTTGCTGATCTTGCTATGTTCCACATTAACTCTAACAGGTTATGTGGTACTATTCCCCATGAGTTTCGCACACTGAAACTGCTTTTTGAACTGGATCTTAGTAACAATAGGTTCGCCGGCAAGTTCCCGGAGGTGGTTTGAGTCTTTCGTCACTCAAGTTCTTGGATCTGAGGTATAATGAATTTGAAGGGACCGTGCCCAAAGAACTCTTCAACAAGGATCTGGATGCCATCTTCATTAACAACAACTGGTTTGCGTTCGGTCTTCCAGACAATTTTGGGAACTCTTCGGTGTCGGTCATCGTCCTCGCAAACAACAGGTTCCATGGCTGAAGAATTTAACAGTGTTCGATGTGAGCATTAATCAACTGCTGGGTCCTCTGCCAGACACCATTAGAGGTATGGTCAATCTCGAGCAGCTGAATGTGGCTCACAATTTGCTCTCTGGAGATGGAGAGTCAAATCATCTCCAGTTTCGGTGAAGAAGATGGAGCTGGAGAGTCAAATCATCCAACTTTAACAGTCAACGTCATCTATTTTGAGGTAGATGCGACTTTTACTCCTAAAATGTAACCACATGTGTATTTTTGCTCAAAAAAAAAAAACATATGGTGCTGGGCGCTCCTGAAGGTAAAACACATGTATAATTTTGCTCCTTTACCCTAAAGTCTATCATAGTGCCTAGGCTATTTCTCATCTCCTTTATGCAGATTATTCCCTGTTCTTTTTTTTTTTTATAAATATATTGTAATATTATGAACTTCGGCTCTGTCAAATTGTTGTTAGATATGTATGTGTTGTGGTCTGGTCAGATTTGTAATAAATCTAAATCAATCTTGGTCTTCGGTCCAAATATTGGACATTTGGATAAGGTTAGTTTGCCAAGTTTTTAGGCCTTCATTTCTCAGTGGTTGGGGAAGTACTTGGCACATGGATAGATCCTGAAAGATCCACTATTATAGATTTGTCTATGATAGTTTTTTTTTTTTTTACACCGATATTTAATAGTTTTCAACCATTAAATGAGCGTCAAATATTTATATATAACATTTTTTGATCGTTAAATATTATGCACTAAATTTTATGGTTTTTCAAACACAACCGTTATGTTATATTTAACAGTTGTCAGACAATAACTGTCAAATATAACAATATATGTTTGATAGTTTTTTAGTAACAATTGTGATATTTTTCGTATAATACTTGACGGTTAAAATGATGAAGAATTTAGTATTTGTCACCATAGGAAGGGATTTATTTGACTTCTATATGGAAAAACCTTTACATATTTATAATATATGACGGTTATTGGCGAATAACCGTTAAGTATGTGTGAAAATAATTTTTTAAAAATTGGGGGGCTGATCAAATAACTTATAGAAACAACATATATATATATATATATATATATATATATATATCAAACACCCAAATAGATCTAGTTATGGTTGGATGTATCCAAATATATATATACCAAATAACCAATTCCGGTTAACAAGTGCCAACAAATTAAAACAAATAATCGAATTCTATTTACCCAATAATTATAAATACATGGGTTAAGTATCAATTTTGTCCTTGAAGTACGCGACCAGGAGCAATTTTGCCCCTGAAGTTTTCGGCGTAGCAATGTTGCCCCTGAAGTATCAAAATGTAGCAATGTTGCCACTGAAGTATCAAAATGTAGCAATGTTGCCCCTCTGTTAACTACCCTAACAACGACTGTTAGGGCAGTTAACGGAGGGGCAACATTGCTACATTTTAATACTTTAGGGGCAATATTGCTACGCCAAAACGTAGCAATGTTGCCCCTTCGTTAACTGCCCTAACGGTCAACTAACGTGACCGTTAGTTGACTGTTAGAGTTGTTAACGGAGGAGCAACATTGCTACGTTTTGATACTTCAGGAGCAACATTGCTACGCCGAAAACTTCAGGGGCAAAATTGCTCCTGGACGCGTATTTCAAGGGAAAAATTGATACTTAACCCTAAATACATCAAAGCTAAGGTAAGGGAATATACATATGATTAAGTGTCATTTTTTCCCTAGTGTTGGTAATTTTAATGCAATTTTTAGTTGCAATTGTTTTCTTTAATTTGTGAAGCAACTTCCCCCTCTTTGATATCCAGATTCCTTCATTGTGGTCATGCCTAACGTATAAAGCATCGCCTCATTGAATTGTGTTTCAAGTGACAACCATTGGAAATAATCTTTTTCACTGAATTTACCTTCTGCTTGTTAGCAAGATGAGTAACATAAAGCACTTGTTTAGCTTGAGAAACCAAAATGAAACGCTCTTCTTTATACCTTGTTTGTTCAAATTTAATTGCATCAACCCTAACTCATCGACTTTCAAAGCATTATTATTGTCAATCTACTTGCACCAAAAAACCGGAACATGAAATCCTACGTAATCCAACTCCTAAATGTGCTTAACACACCAAAGTGTGATATATTGGCATAGATAGGATTCTTATCTTTTACACTTGATATATGCATGGTGTTAGCAATATCAATTACCCTACCATTTTGCATTTTGCTTCGGGCATCCTGCTCTTTAGTGTATAAGGTGTATCCATTGATGACGTAGCTTGAGAAAGAAAGCACATGTCTGTTCAAACCAAGTGCCAAGAATATTACTTTCTCCGGAACTGAATTATGATCAACATTGTACATACTCATCAATCTCTTCGAAGTTGTGAAGTACATATAGGTGTGCTGGCTCTTAGTGTTAGTTTGAGATAGTAATAACTTTCTTTCCCATCAACCCTTATCCATATGTCCTTCCTTCATGTTGAGACACCGGAAAGACAATATCATATGCATCTTTCAAGTAATTGGTACAAAATTCAGCCTCCTCTTCACAAAATGTATTGTTCAACAATGCAACCCTTTGGCCAACTCCGGTTTTTCACATACTCTTTCAGGTCCTTCTTCACTGGGTACATCCATCTCATATAGACTGGGCCACATAGTTGTACCTCTCTAACTAAGTGAATAGTTAGGTGTACCATTATGTCAAAGAAAGGTGGAGGGAAAAACATCTCCAGCTCACACAAAGTAGTCACGATTCGAGTTTGTAGCCTCATCAACTTCTTGGGGTCAATTACCCTACTGCATAGTGACTTGAAGAAGAAACAGAGCTTTGTGATCGTAGCTCACACCTTATTAAGTAAAATACCTCGTATTGCTACCGGAATAAAGTTTTCCATCAACACATAGCAATCGTGTGATTTCAGACCTTTTAGCATCAAGTCCTTCGTTGACACAAGGTTGCAAATGTTTGACCAGTAACCCTGTGGCACTTTTAGGGAAGCAAGAAACTCACAAAAACTTCTTTTTTCCTTGTTTAAATATTGTGAAAGCCGTTGGGTGAAGGAATGTACGAGATCCCTTCTCCTCTGGTGCCAATTCCTCCCTTATTCCTATATCAACCATGTCTAGTCTTGCATTTATGCTATCCTTCGTCTTCCTAGGAGTATGGAGTAATGTTCCAAAAAGACTCACACACACATTTTTCTCAATGTGCATGACATCAAGAAAATGTATAACATTAAGGGAACTCCAATATGGAAAATCGAAGAATATATATATATTTTTCCACCCACTTGTCCCAACATATTTCCTAAATGGCTTCTCAAATTTACAATTCATATGTTTTGTTTTTTCAAAAACCTCCTCACCAGTCAAAGGTTTAGGTGCCATCCTTTCATCTAATTCCCCATTGAAGTATTTTCTCATATGACGATATGATGATCCTTTTGCAACCACCTGCCTCCCATATAGGAATTCTTTATACCATGCTTCAACCTAATCGACTGTGTACCATCTTCACTGAACTCGGTTTGAAGATGATTGACCTCAAATGTACTTGTGTCGAAGTTAGGTGATTCACACCTTTCCAACTTTAGCTGACTAGCACTGCTACCCATATCCTCTCCCCATGTTTTGTCAAAAAGGTTTAAGTTTGATCAATTCCATATATTACTAAGTGCGACTCATAAGTGTCTGGATCAATAAGCTTCACAATGCCACACTTGACGTAAGGACAGATAATGAAACCGCGATCGTCATTATTATTACGAATCACAAACCTTATAAAATCCCCTACCCCATCCCAGTACTCAATCGATAGACGATTATTAGACATCCATTCTTTATTTGCAATCTCCATCTAGAGCATATAGAAAAAAAAATGTTTATATACTCTTTACACAAATCAATACTAACAAATAACAACTCTAGTAACTAGAAACATTTAAAATCAGTGGCAAAACCCTATGCACATACAAATTCACTTAAGAAAACATTTTTTACATGCTCTTTACACAAGTTAATACTACCAAATAACAACTTCAGTAACAAAAAACACTTAAAATCATTGGCAAAACCCTATCCACATACAAAATCACTCAAAAAACAATCTTTATATACTCTTTACGCAAATCAATACTAACAAATAACAACTCTAGAGACAAGAAACACTTAAAATCAGTGGTAAAACCCAATACACATACAAAATCACTTAAAAAACGATCTTTACATAATATTTATCCAAATCAATATAAAGAAAAAAGGAGCTGAAAAACCACTAGAAGGAGAAACTCAACTGAACTCATTTTTAGCAAGAAGAGAAGAGCTCAAACATCGAACCCATGAACCCTAGAAGAAGAAATCAACCTAAACGCCACTAGTAGGAGCACCCACAAAATTGGAAAAACTCCAGAATCCACCAAACCCACGAATGAGAACGACGAAGTAGAGGTACGATGGAGGAGAAGGGAACAAAACTACCAAGGGAGCGACGAAGGAGAGCGAAATGGTGGTAGAGAAGCCGAAATGGAGTTGTCGGAGATGTAGAAGTGAGCTCTTTGTGAGTTTCAAATGTTGAATAAAAATTGGTTTGGCAAGGGTTTTTAAAAGAACCATTAAGTATATTATATTTGACGGTTGCTTTTGAACAATTGTCAAGTATACAACACCTATATTTGACGGTTTTTCACAAACAACCGTCAAATAAAATATACCATTTTTATCCAAAAAAACCAAACTAATATATAATGGTTGGACTATAAAACCGTTGAATATTTTCTCATATACTTAACAGTGGTTTTAAAAAATCGTTATATTTGTCATTCCTAAAACTCTGCCTCTACATATTTAACGGTTCCGTTAATTTTGGTATGTCATATATAGGCAAATCTCTAATAGTGGTCTAAGACTATTATCTATCAACAAGTAATTGGTTCAATTGAAAGGAGAATCAGTTCTTGGCAAACCAAACTTCTTTTTCAATCTTCTCGGCATACTCTCATCTGGTCAGTTCTTGCCTCTATTAACATCCATATCTTGTCATGTGTGAAGTTGCCAAATTATGTTTGTGATAAAATTGATGTAAGTTGTGTAAATCTTTTCTGGGGATTAACATGCTCCAAAAAGAAACTTCATCTTCTGAAAAGGGAGCATCTGTTTAAGCCCATTGAAAAGGGAGGTTTAGGATTAAGGCAAAATAAAGTTGTCGATTCAGCTCTCTTAGCAAAGCAAGTATGGAGAGTTATCACGTCATATCCTCCTTCTTTACTAGCCAGCTCTACCCTTAAGATGAAATATATAGATTTGAACTCCCATGATATCATCAAGGAGCCTTATAATTCATTATGGATTTGGAAAGATATTAATGAAAACTCCAATTTAATTGTTTAAAAACTCAAATGGAGAGTAGGCAATGGCGCTTCTATTCCTCTTAACCACCACCTCTGGTGGCCCTGCAGCAGGATCGAGCTACCTTGATGAACATTCATCATGTAGCTGATCTATTATTGCATGCCCCTTATCTTTAGAACCCAATAACTAGGAACATGCCGCTTCTCACTTTGCTGTACCAATCAAGTACGGTAAACGCTATTGCCTGAACCCCCATTTCCATTTTGAACAATTATGATAAGTTGATATGGTGTGGTAACGTTTCTGGATCTTACTTGGTGAAAGATGGGGCTGTTTCTCTTTTAAATGATCAAATTAATCAGGCCAATGATCAATTTCATTCGGAAATTCATATGGAAAATTCAGCTCCCTACAAAGCAAATTCTTTTTATATGGAAATTGCTGAATAATGCTATTCCATCTTGTGATACTCTCAAATTGCATCACTTGCATTCTCTTGGATTATGTGTGTTTAGATGTGATAATGAAAAAACTCTGTCTCATATGTTTCTCACTTATCCTTTAGCTACATCCCTTTGGTTTGATGGTTTATCAATCAGAATTCACACCCATGATTTCTCTGAATTTAAAAGTTGGATGAAAGACAACCTTGGTTTAATTGTATAATGATGGTCATCGATCTTCACATGGTGTGTCAAAATATATGTTTGCTCAACCTTATTTGGAGGAAGCGTAATATAGTTCTTCATCAAGGGAAAGTGGTCTCTCCAATAGCTATGATTCAGGAAACAAGGCATATAACTTCTTCAGCAGCATTAGCATTCTCCTCTTATGAAAGGAAAAAACAGCTACCACCTGCTCAAGTTAAGGATGTCTTTCATTGTAATCCTGATGGTTGGGATCTGGTCTTTTATAAATATAAAAGACACCGTGAACATTTTTGCCATGAGATTCTTTGCTATCGAGGATCAATCCTTAAAGAATTCCTATGGAGAAATCAGTCCACTCCTGGCATCACCTTCTTATCTAAATGTTTCAGAACTTCACTCTTTTGGAGTTTAAATTCTAGTCTGATAGCATTTAGAACCAAGCCTTCCCTATTCGTCTACTGTGTTAATAGATGCTTCTTATAACTTCCTGCTAATCCCTCACATCTAACCAGCATCACATGGCAGGAAATACTATTTCAGTTACATGATTTTAACTTTCTTGATGTTCAAACAATTTCCTACAAATGCTTTCGTATTTCTTTTACTTTTTCAGTAGGATCTCTTAATGTTTGGAATGTGTAAAACATTTATTATTTAATACTCCCTCCGGTCCTAATTATAGGAACACTTTTATAATGTAAATTGTACTTATAAGTGTTCCTATAATTAGGACCGGAGGGAGTATCATTTTGTCTTGTATCACAAAAAAAAAAATGTATGCTGAAAAAAACCAGTTGTCCAAAGATGAGGCGCAAGATCCATGAGCTTCCTTTTCATTGACTTGAGTTACATATTATATAATTCGGCTGTTGTGATTGGTGAATTTTATTTGACAATCTATAAAGTGAAATGGTCGGTTGCAGTCAAGTCTTTCTTTCTTGTCTCTTTCTTCTTTCTAGCTTCTTTTGATAAAGTATAGTCTATCCTCACCCAAAAAAATGATCAATTTAGGTATATTTGAGTACGTACCAAATTAAAAGTTTTGTGAAAAAGGTATGCTTATTCAATTTTAAATTTGATCTTTATAATTTAAAACTTCGTAACCAAGTCATTATAATTTATAGGTTTGTTAGCCATTACTATCAGAATTTTTTTTTCCCGGTCAACTTAGCACAACTTCTTTGTTCCTGAATCGTATTGATGCAACTCATTATAATTTTTTTATTTATTTTATAAAGACTAATTTAAAATTTGATTCCAACAAGAGTTAAAGTACAAAAAAGTTTTCCATTAATGTATTAGCTTATGTTAAATAATACCACTTATGTCCTATTTATAAATCTTTTTTAACTAAATCACACATATATATCAAAGAGAGGTAGTTAATTCAATGATTATAGGGTAAACTTTTAACTTTGTCCTTATTTATGAATGAGTATTTTTCAACTATTTCTATTTTTATTGGTACAATTAATATAAATAAAATTGTCACAATTTCATTTACTTCCATGAAACTTGACTTATAAATATGACCAAAATTTTTTTAGTAAAAAAAGACTTATAAATAGGATCAGAGTGATACTTCCATAGATAAGCGAATATGTTATTTTTAAGAATTGAATCAATGGCTTCTTAGTCACATGTTATCAGTCTTTACCGGTACACTAAGGCTCTCTGACCCTTAATATAAGATCTTGTTTGTGGTAGAATTTTAGACTACAAACGGGGTGTTATATTAAGAACTGGCCGGTGGTATTACATCCTTATAGTCAGAAAAATTCAGAAATGCATGTGCACATTACTTCCAAGTTTTAAGCGTGTTAATCCAAGCTAATTAAGCAATTTACCTACCACCCCACCTCATACGCCACTCAATCTCAACGCATTCCGATAACGACCAAACCCAAACACGCCTTTTTTATTTATTTATTTTTGTGCGTGTTCACTAAAAGCACGTCTTCCTTAAATTTCATAAATATATATATAGGGTTTAAACTTCTCATGAGAAGAAAAAGATTCCCACACACACATAAAATGGTGGAACCCATATATATTATATATATATAATGTTAATTATATATATATCTGTGTGTGTGTGTGTGTGTCCCACCATTTCATGTGTGTGTGACATGAGAAAACACTTCTCCCACAACATGAGAAGTGTTTTATATATATATATGTGTGTGTGTGTGGGTCCCACCATTTCATGTGTGTGTGACATGAGAAAACACTTCTCCCACAACATGAGAAGTGTTTTTCCTTATATATATATATATAAAACATTGTTGTTCACCAGGGATCCATCTTCCATGCCAATCCAAAGGATAGGCAAGGGGAGCTCGACTCTCCTGGATAATCTCTTAAAAAAAATTATTTTAATAGGTAAAGAATCTAAAATAAAGATAATCTCTTAACTACTATTTTTTTAATTTTTTTTTTAATTTAAAAATCACAAAATAAAAAAATAAATTTTAAGTCGTCTAAATTAGATTTGGACAGTTTAGAGGAGCTGAGTTCCACCTCCCTATCCATCCCAAGGATAGGCAGGGAACTGGGTCCACTGTTGACTAGAGTTCATCCTCACAGAAACTTCTCTTTTGGGAACAAGGAACCTCCCTGGAAATAACATTTTTATCCCCTTAAGACAAGCAATCACTTATAACCTAACCTCTCATTTTCTATATATATATGTATAGACGCACACGCTTTCATACACAAATATCCACAATCAAAGTTTTCAAACAGGAACATCAACGTAGCACCAAATATTGTTATCATCATCATTTCGCAACACCCACCCTAGAAGATGTCTGTTAAGCAACGACCTGCTAAAACCACCAAGCAACCGTCCAAGTCCGATGAGACCTCCCCCGTGGCCACCTTGGTGTCTCCGGAACAACCGCAGGCTCCGTCTTCACCTTCTCGGTCCCGGCGTGAAGGTCAAGGAGCAATCTCTAGAACCCTAACTAGCACAGCCAACTTGGCCAACCTCCTTCCTACAGGGACCCTCTTGGCCTTCCAGATCCTCACACCGATCTTCACCGGCAACGGAGCTTGCTCTGATACCACCCGTCTCCTCACCGGTTCTCTCCTCGCCGTCCTGGCCATCTCGTGCTTCCTCGCCAGCTTCACCGACAGCGTGGAGGTTAACGGAAAGGTGTACCACGGTCTCGCTACCTTCAAAGGGATGTGGCTGTTCGACTACCCGGTCGACGCGTCCGCGTCGGATCTTCCCGACATGAGCAAGAAGAGAGTGAGGTTTCTGGATTTCATACACGCGGTTTTATCGTTGTCGGTGTTCGTGGCGGTGGCGCTGAGGGACAGGAACGTCGTGAGCTGTCTGTACCCGTCGCCGGCGGTTGAAACGAAGCAAGTTTTGGACATTGTTCCGGTGGGGATGGGAATGATTTGCAGCTTGTTGTTCGTTGTTTTTCCCACCACCAGGCATGGAGTTGGATACCCAATTACGCCACGCAATTGATTTCATTGTTTTTCTGAATCAGAATTACGTCTTTGGTTGTTTGACCAAGTTTGATATGTAAGCATTGGGTTTTTTTTTTTTTCCTTATTATCCTCGGGAATCTTGACATTGTTGTTAAATTATCTAACTGGCTACAGTATATTCTTTTTTCCGGGAAGAATCATCCCTCGACTTCATTAATTCTTTATTAAGTACTTTTAGTTACATACTGATAGGTAGAAACGTGTCTCTCTCTCTCTCTAAAAAGGGATTTTTTTTTCAACTTTAATTAAAAAAGGGGACTGAGTAGCTGTCTTCTTGGTTAATTGGTAGATGCGTTGCAACTAACTGACGAACAGATTCTTGAATGATGACTTCAATATATCTTTAATTAATTTGAATATCCTGAAATGTGTGAATAATTGTGAAATAACCTTAATAATATGGCAATTTAATATGGTTCTTACAAATTGATGTATTAAAAAAATTAATTTATTATTTTTTAACACCAAATTTTCCATCTTGGTATAACCTAACTAGCTATTGGCAAGAATCATTCTTCACATGATTGTGTTTTCCAAATGTCATATGATCTGACGAGGTAAAAAACATGACTTGATCATTTGTTTACAAAAATGGTATTAGCTGTCTTGCTACTTTTAAATATAATATTTCCCCCTTAATTTGTTTTCTTTTTTCTTAGTTGACTTGAAGGAATCTGCTGAGTTGTTTTACTTTTTTTAATAAGAGGAACATATAAATATTAATGGTGGGGTCAAATATTATATATTTGATGCTATATTTATGCATTTTTAAATTTCATATTGGAATTTTCAATTTAAATAGCAAATTTTTGGTTGAATTTAATTTAGTGAATATTGTATCAAAAAAAAAAAATAGTGAATATAGAAGCATCGGTCTTTTGATTTTGATTGTTATCGTATCTCTTTTAAAAACGATTTTTTTTTTTTTTCATTTTTACAGTTTTAATACAAAACACATTTAGCTATCAAGGCAAATAGGATATTTTGGTCACCAAATTTTTAAATTAAAAAAAATTATATATTTTACAATTATAGAGAAATTTATATTATATGATTTTTTCAAATTCACGAAAATTTATATAATTACAAAAATATACTGACATTAATCGTCTATATATCTATAATAATTGATATTAATATATCTTTTGTTTTTATTCTAGTATACCTATATTAAAGGAAAAAATTATTTGTTTAAATAAGAGTAAAGTATTAATATATTTTTTTTCCATATTCATAGTTAAATAAACTATGCTAATTAAAAACTGCACAGGAGATATCTAAAATATAATTTGTCTGTGTTTATTCAAATTGAGATGTGAGATAAAGTAAACATGATATATTTTGCCGAAATAAACAAGAGAAGAAAACAAAAGTAATTAATAATATTAAATGTACTTGTTGAACAAGGCATATAGAGGCTTATCCAAAAAAAAGCAAGTTAAGAACTCACAAAAAACAAATAAAAAAATTTAAAAATAAAAAGGAAGCAAGTGAAGAAAGTGACGTACACGTATTACTTGAAATTAATGTTTCTAATTTATTTGACTTTGCTTTTGCACCCTTGACTACGTTTTAGTCCTTCATTTCTCTGCCTTTGCTTTTATTTGTCTTAACATATAAGTCACGCCACGTGTCAAACTTATACTTAATAATGTTAATATTTAAATTTTATTATTTAAACTCTATGAAAATCACCGAATATTAATAAAATATGCACATACATATTATTTGGATTTATGTAATGCTATATATATCAAACTAAATGGTGACATATAATTAAGGTTGTCAAACTCATGAGTCTAAGTAAACCCATAACAGTGACATAAACTCGTATCGTGAACTAGAATCGGTAAACTCGTAAGAGTTTACTTTTATCATTAAATATGTATTAACTATGTATAATTAAATAAATTAAATATAAAAATGACAATAATTTGATTTAAATATATTTTAAATCCAAATAATTGAAATTAAATATATCAATATTCGTAATTTATTATATTTAATAAAGAAATTTATATAAAATTCATATATACAGCCTTTGAGGATGAGAAAATTGAAAAAAATTAACAGAATTTTGTAAGCTACAAACGTAAAAACGGTAAATTCGGTATGTAAACTCGTGAGTTTATCTAAGTTTACGGCTGACACGATTTTACTAGAGAATTAACTCGATTTAGTAAGGTAGGAACGTAAAAACGGTAAACTCGGAGAGTCAACTCGCGAGTTTGACAACAATTATAACTATCTTTTTTTGGCACATTAAAATGAGGGAAAATTAGAGATTTAGAAGAAATGATATTTATTGAATAGAATCTTAAAAGTCGTAACTATTTATAAGAAAAAAAAAAACAACATAAAATCAAAACATTCCCTTTGAAGTGTATGACACGTACAGTAAGTAAACCACAATCAAACATGAATGAGAAAATCAATAATTCTGGAAAAGGTTGGAGTGTAATAAATCGGCTGCAAACCATGATAAAAGTTTAAGGCTATAATTAAGAAACAAAGATATTGGCACAAGTGGTAAGCGGCTTGTGTCACACAAGGTCTCGAGTTTGACCCGGGTCGGATCTGGATTAGTCAGGGCAAAGCTCTGGATACCGGATGGGCAACCGAAAAAAAGAAAAAAAGATTATAATATATGAATGTTATTATAGTGCAAGGATTTTTTTTTTTTTTTTAAAAATTACATATTAGAGAGAAAATCGTAACAGTCAAGATAGTCTCCCTATAACGGTTCTCTCTAACCATTCTTTTCTATTCACAAAAAGCCCAAGATAATATAAGCTGAAGAATCTTCTCCTCTCATTTTCTAATAGTTCAATTATGCATCCACTACTATAGTTCTAGTATACGCTTAATACATAATCATTATAGCTAATAAACATCATGTATGTAGTGGCGGACCAATGAATTTTAATGACGAGGGAGAAAATAAAAAAAATACTATATCATAAATAAAAGTACTTGAAATACAATACAAGCCTAATATACAAAAATTAAGATCACTCCACTTGGCTCTTACTCTACGTGTTTTCATATTGTTAAACTTATGAGTAAAATACATTAACCTCCTCTCTATTTACTCTAAATTACGGAGACATCCTTTTATTTTGAAAACCTAAAAGAACCTCCTTTAAAATCAAAATTATGTTGCATAAACCTCCCTTCTAGTTTTTAGATTCAACTTCCATCCATTCATCCAACTGTTGATTGACTGTTAAATCACAATATTGATTTATTATTTTGACCAAAATACCCCTCCTTAAAATAAATATTACTTAATAGTCATGCAATCTTTGGCAAGAAAAAAAAAATCATTTAATCACATAAAATTCAAAGTTGAAAAAAATATTCGTATATATTTTAAATTTTTTGTAATACTCCTAAATTGATCATATTATATAAGTTTACTTTAACAGAAATCCCAAAATTATCAAATATAGAATTTCATTAAATATTCAACCTTCGATTCCAAGCTTATAGATAAAAAATTAACCATAAAAAATTCAATAATGCCTCTAACAAACCCAAATCTATCATTTGATTTAAATTTAATTGGTAAAAATATCATATATATTAAAAATCCTAAACTTTTTAAGTAAAATTAAAATTTCTAAAAACAACCAATAAATAAATCCAAACCCATAGAACTTGACTACTAAAATAGCTCTACAATTCTATGGTCCTATATTGTTCAAACTCAATACTTACTCGAAAAATTTGATCTAATCATTTGAAAAATACATGCATTAGAAAGAAGAGCAAGTTGAGTTGAACAATGTTCATGAAGAGCCTTTAGTGAATAGAAGTGATTTTACATTCTGAACCCAAGAGCTTTCCCTATGGAGAGGAAAAAAAAAATGGCGAATTGGAAGCATTGTTTTTGGCTCCCTCCGTCTTCCAATGACGGTGAACACATGGGGCAAGGGGTTTAATTAGGGAGAATTAACATGAGAGATTAACAAGTGAATCAGTTACTATTAACAACTTATGGGACTTGTCAATGTATTATTTCCCTTGGTTAGGATCTAAAAGTTATTCTCCCTTTAAATTAACACCCCCACATGTTTGTGCAATATGTCGAAGGGCCAAAGGCATATTGTCAATTTTTATTTGTTTTAAAACTTCAATGGGCCTTGGGCCTTCCTCTGTTATTTTTTTTTTCACTTATCCCAGTTTTTTTCCCTTTACCCTTAATAATAATAATTTCAACTTTTTTCCTATTATTATTCTTATTTCCTCTTTTACTCTCATAAATCATACTTGGATAGTTTTTATTTTATTTTATTTTATTACATAGTAAGATTCCATTTACTATGAATTAATTTCTTCCTAAAATTATTTCAATTTTAGGAATAAAAATTTGGATATTACATCCGACACAAATACCAGTTGTCCTAAGTTAAATACTTTAGAGTAAAGTATTCAACTCTATTTATATTGACATATTTATTTTGTTCTTAGTACTTTTCTAAAAAGCACCTTCTCATCATAGTCAGATGCCAGATAGCTCTTTTCATTTGCCCTCCTCCTCCTCCTCAACCACTACCTCTTCCGCCGCCACCACCACCTCCTCCTCTTTTGCCTCATCCTCAAATAAGGCTTGCCGCAGGCATTGGCCAGCCTTGACCGCTCCATAAGGTGTCTTGCTATACACACCCATAATCGGAATCAAAAGTTGAACCTCATCCTTCATTACAATGTGGTTGTATATGATTATTTCCAGTTAGACCCTTCATCTCCTTCCTTATACGTCTATGATGTGCCGAGCGATGGGGAGGGGTATGAGGAGGAGGACATCAGTAGTGGTGATAATTAAAAACCACTACTGCTTTTGTTTTTAATTTTTTTAATATTAAAAATTCGTCGTTAGGCCAAAGTAGTCCAATTTTTTTTTTTTTTTTTTAAATTGTCACTTCACAGTTATTAGTGAAAAACCATTACTAATGTTAGGCATTTTACAACGAACATTCACGGTTATTAATTAGTAAATAACCATTACTTATGTTTTTATAGAGATACATTCAGATTGATCTATAACATATCCCTTTAATTTTCATTTCAAAGGACACGTACTCCTGGATAACCCACGAAACCCTTTCCATGCCACTTCTATTTAATTAACAAGAAATGATCTTTAATACTAAAGGACGCATCCGATAGTAAGATAATCCATGAAACCCTTTCTATTTAAATGTCCAAGAAAATGAACTCCACATATCCACTTCTATTTCAACTTCTCATATCAAGCTTATGACTTTTGTTCTTAATCGATATTATGGATAAATGCAAGAGATCTTATGGTTCATCATCTTTTTATCTCCCTGGGGTAAAACTAAAAGACGATCTCCATCCACCAACAAACATTGAAGGGCTAATCCACATAAACTATGACCTCCAACATATGGTCAATTATTACATGGGAGAGCAATGACGCATGGACAAGTGCTTGAAGGAATTGATCTCTCTCGTTTTCACTTTGATCGAGAAGGCAGACAAATTACTAAAGAAGGATGAATCTCATGATGCAACAGATACTTTATTCTCATAACTTTTTATTTTTTGTTTGTTTATTCACATTCTCTTTTTATTGTAAAATTTTTTGTTTGCACTATGGGTTTGAGTAATTAACTAATAAAATTACTTTAAAAAAGTCAAATAAATAACGTTTATTAAGTAAAACCCATTACTTTTTAAAATACCATGCCAAAACCTAATGGTTATTAAAAAAAACCGTCACCATTTACAAAACCTAACGATTCTAATGTAAAATCGTAAACTTTCGTTTAGAGGTTCATTACGGTTATAAATTAAGAATTGTAAGAAAATGCAACTTTTCATAATGGTTCTAAACTTATAACCGTGAGCAAGTTTTTTAAAACACCTGTTATCAAATAAATTTTTAAGAAAAAAGTTACTAATTTTAAGAAAAAATCGTCAACATTTACAGAACCTAACGATTGTGATGTAAAACCGTGAACTTTTATTCAAAGATTCATTATGGCTATAAATTAAGAATCATAAGAAAATGCCACCTTTCATAACAGAAGTCCCTCTAGGAGTTCGTTGACAAGTTCTTCACTTTGAACCTGTTTCCATTGATCAAATTTGAGAGAGAGGTCTTCGACCTTCCAGAGCAAGAGGAAGCTATAAGCTAAGAGCTTAGAGAGAACTGGATGCTCATGGTTTTTATTTATTTTGTAATTATTTTGATGGTGTGAACTATTATTGTACTTAGAAAGAATTGAATGCTCATAGTGGTAAATAAATTGTACAAAAAGATTTGGTACCCTGATTATATTCGCTAGGATCTATATAAGAGACCATACATGCAGGAGATATTCAACCAGTAAATTATCCATTTATAATCTCTTATAATTCAGTTCAGCTTGCATGTTTCTATATATATAATTGTTAATTATATCTTTTCAGAGTGGTTTACAAGTACTACATGCAAAATAGTCCCGACTTCCTCGGCACGGCATCACTTGTGGCCGGAGCAGAAATGCCTTCTAATGGTTGAGTCCAAAGGTATATATATTATTCACCAATGATTATAATATTAAATTGAAGCACAAATATAGTTTATAAATATGACTGGCTAACAAATTTTTCTTCTTAGTTTTTTCTAGTGCGAACAAGACTTGAGCAGCGATTGTGGGTACTGCGTGATGCAGTTCACCAAGGACATAATCACGCATCATTATGAAAATATTATTTCAAATAAGGTATATTATGTGCTCAATTCTTTCATATATACATTCGGTCAGCTACATATTACAATATCTAACTTCCATGTATGATTTCCTTTTGCACACAGTATTTTAATGCCTCTTGCACGAGGTTTATTTTAAATTTATAGATACTTATTTGTTTGTTTTAATATGAATGATTATAAATATATTCTGATTTGTTGTATCGTTCTGTATATGAATGAACGTAAATATATATTATGTACAAATGTATATGTAAGGGGATATCAAAAGCAGAAACCGCACCCTTCCCCCAATTTTTTTTTTTTTTTTTTAAATTTAGCTTTGTATTTAACAACCGTTATTTATATCAACTACATATAAAAGTTATTTAAATAAATCTGGTAGCATTACTATCAATTTATAACGGTTGTTTTGAAAGAATTGTTATTTATGTTAATACATATATAATGGTTGTTAAATCGGATCCGTTATGTATTATACAAGCATTACCATATATTATGACGGTTATTTACGTGTACCCATTAATTATTATCACAACAATGTGTATATTATGGCCTCACCAAGCCTCAATACATAATGAGTGTTATATTATAACCATTATAATATGTTCTGAATAAATAACAGTTTGAAACCGTATTTTATCTGTGCAGAACATATATAGCAACCACATATATGATGATTTAGTATATGACTGATAATAACTGTCATATATCACGATTTTTGTTTTAGTGATTTAAATGTTCATCATGTGGTATTTATACTGTTTTAAGTATATAATTTGGATCCATGTATACACACATACAATTTATAATTGTATTCTTCGCTATAATACGTATATTAAAATTATAAATATTAATCCTGACAGGTTGGTCACTTTTTCCCCCTAGGAACAAGAATCCTCCTATTTGAGGCAGTGATTGATACTATATGTGAGTACATGTTATAGGAGATATCCAAATATTAATTCGTCGTGTCATGAGAGAGCTAGCCCCTTACACTAAAATCAACCTACTTGTTACATGGTGACGTGATTCCGAGGAGAGGTATCTTTTTATACACGGTAAGCCCAGGTGGTTCAAATATATCCAAGTCCTTGCCCTCTTCTCCATTAGGCAAAGGCCAATCAAAATGGATGGAAGACAATATTTGCTATCATGACCTCATTCAAGGCCATTGCAAGTTGTGTTCCAGGGCATCCTCTTCTTCCTTCTCCAAATAGGATCAATTCAAAATCATGTCCTTTATAATCTATCCAACTGTTCAAGAACCTTTCGGAACTCTTGAGGGTTATCCCAATGCGCAGGATCTCTTCCTATTGCCCAAGCACTCACAATTACTGGCGTCTTAGCGCCGATGTGATGGCGGCCGAGTAGTTTTACTTCTTTCAAGTTTTCTCGTGGCATTAGTAAAGGAACTGGAGGGTGTAAGCGAAGTGATTCTTTCAACACTGCCTTTGGGTAAGTCATATTGTGATCTATATCCTCCTCTGTTATTAATTATTATGTGTGCTGATCTCTGATTTCCTTTGATATTTCTAACCTCGTGTTGTAGTTTCTTCATAACATTTGGATGTCTTAATAATTCTGTCATTGTCCATTCTAAGTGATAAGTATATATTTTATAATTAAATAGGTGTATATTTAACGATATAATTAGTTGGATTTCTAAATATTATATACCTATTTAATTATATTTTGTATATTTTTCCATCATTGAATCAAACTTAGGATCAAAGAATAAATCGACATAAAATCTACTCATATCCTATTTTTATTGTGCAGGAAATATTATTTGATTTAGAGAGAAGTAAAAAGCAATTAAGAGGATATGCAATCAGCAAACTTGGTGGTCCCACGCAAGAAAACATAGAAACAAAATCAATTGTGTGATCGATAGAGTGGATTACAAGATATATGGAGGTGATTGGAGATCTCAAAAGGATATTGCATATCCTTTATTAAAGAAAGGATCAGATCACGCAAAAAGGAAGAATGGCCCAACACACACATACAAAAGACGTGGACCCCAACCATATGTTTATAAATAGAGAAAGGAATTCAACATAGAAGAGGCAGATCTGGACACACAAACGAGGAGATCTCGGACAAGAACAAGGAGAAACGAAGAAGCGGAGGAGTAGAGGCTGAGCGTTTTGGATCTCTTCATCATCTCCACGGAAGGACGGAAGGACTGTGGAGGCGACGAAGAAGCTTTCTTTCCTCTCTCTTCTTATTCTTTGAACATGAATTCTTATCTTTTTGTTATGGATTTGAATAAAGCCATGTTTGGCTAGTTCTCTTTTCAACCTAGAGGACCTATGAACTTGTTTGGGTTCTAGAGATTATTCCCATTAATTAGTTTTGCTTAATTTAATTCAGTTTATTTAATCCTGTGTTTATTGTTATTGCTTAGTGAGTGGCCACCATTGAGCATGTTTTGGGGATTTAGGGTTGAACTTGGAAGAGAGAATCCTAAATTGACCTTGGGGTTAAATAATGTGGAATTAGATTTAAATTTAATGTGAAATTAGGTTTTAATCTAATTTGCGTCTAGGATAGGAATATACCTAGAAGCTCCGCATAGTCAAATTAGAGTGAGCCCGGTTTAAAACGCATCTTATTTAGTTGTGTGAGGCATTGCATAATTAATTAAGGTAGGTATATAAGTGGACCGGAAGGCATTTATAGACATTAATACTCTAGATTAGCTGATTAAGTTAAGTCAAAATTAGTTTAGTGGGGATAAAATCTAAGAACAAACAAGGGATTAGTGACTCTAGGTTGCTCGTTCGATTATTTTAGTAGTTTGTTATTTTGATTTGATTTTCTTTTAATTAAATTCAATCTAGTTTGCTCAACTTAAACGAAATTGTGAAATTAATGCTTAAATGAAGTTGTGGGTACTAAGTCCTCGTGGGAACGATACTTTTCTTATCACTTTATTACTTGATACGGCCCGTATACTTGCGGAGTTGTAGGCTTTAAAGTTTTTCCCTATAACTAAGACTGTGTGTGTGGTATTTGTGCCAGCAGCAAACATATGTCCTGTAGAATACGACACAAGTTTCATCAAAATATATGTTAGAGGCGGGTAGCTTGGGATCGTATAAAAGCCAATTTTTATTCAATTACAGTGTTTTATGCAAAAAGGGAAAGATAAATAGTCTCTCCATTCCTTATTATAAGCATCTAACAATATAACTTAACATAAATTAGTGAGGTTAAAATTAGTAATTTCTTGTAAAATATCAAAATTAACCTCAATAAAAGTCATTAGTTAGAAGAGTTTGGTTATTTGGTTGAGAAGTTTTATACTGGTTAGTCAAGATATTAGGTGGAAAAAATTAAGGCTTTAGACAAAACATATTATGTCATGAATCATGTTAGAGGTATTTATTATAGAGACAGGAGGGAGTATATATTTAGGGAGTATATCTTTTGAAGAAAATTTAAACCTAATATACGTATATATAATTGTTTTGACCAGGGAAAAAAGTAGCTGTCTAAAATAATTATTCAAATATTTCTTTGGGAAAATCTATGTGCTGTTACAAGAAAAGAATGTAATTAATTACCAAAAAGTCTCATAATATGTGAACAACATGTGATGATAAGTTTTGGTGTAAGAAATGATGACAACAATCCATATTTCTTTTGACTCCAACAAAACTATGATGTATTCCTTTGGTCTTATTTATAAGTTATTTGTAACATGTTTTACTGGAATTAAGAAGAACCTTAATTCTCATTAACTAAGCTTTAAAATTTAATAAATTTTCAATTTGACCTTTTATTTAATTCACTACAAAAAAAAAAAAAGACTTTTGGAGGCGACAAAAGTCGCCGTTGAAGGGTTTTCAGCGACGACAATATGTTACCGCTGATACGACCGTCACAAATGTTTTTGGCAGCAACATTTCTATGTCGCTAGCTGCTAAAAGTAGATAATCAGTGGCGACATTTTGTCGCCGTTGAAAGTATATTGGATGTCGCCAAAACGTTTGTCGACGCTGAAGGTGGGGGTAGAGGCCAGCGGCGACAATTGTGGCCGCTGAAAGAAGAATCAGCAGCAATAATTTTGTCGCCACTGATTTTCAATGGTGACAATTGTCGCCACTGAAAGCGACAAAGTTTTTTTTTTTAATTTAATGTAAATTGTTAAAATTAAAACCTATACCGAAATTAAAACCTGTATCAAAATGTAGCGATAAAGATCAAAGTAATGTTTTAAATTAACATCATACTAAGTAGCAAGAATACTAACATTCTTCAAAATTAACAAGCAAATATACTAATATATATTCTTCAAAAAAAATTACCCAATAATAAATGAAGCACGAAATTGTATATTCATATGAATAATTTAACGAATTGATTTATCAATAGGATAAAAAACATTTTCTTTTTGACTCATAAGTAGGACTAGAGGAGTACTTATATTTCTTATGCCAAAATTCAAGTCGAAACAAGACTTTGCTAAATTCAATTTGTTAATTTACATAAAAACACAGCACATATATATAAAGAGATTAACACACATGCAATTAGTTTTAGTGCTCTTCATAATTATGAGCATTGAGAACTATTCATCATAACCAGGGGTGGAACTAGAAATTATAATTAGGGGCGAAAATTTTAGAATAAACCCAGGTGTTTATGAAATTACATTTAAACCCCATAAACATTTCAATATTTTCATGTTAGTCCTTCTAAAAAACTTTTAATGGGGACTAAACTAAAAAAATTGAAATTTGTCTGAGGTTGAAATGTAATTTGATAAAAAATTTGATTTTTTTCTGTAATTTTAGGGGGCTGGGGCCACCCTAGCCCCCTAGGTTTGTCCCTAATCATATAACAAACCGTTCAGATCTATTTTGGGTGATTTAGATTGATTTTTTTACCTTTTATTTTTTCAAAAAATATATTTTAAGGTGTATGAAATCTAAAATAAAGATAATCTTTTAACTGCTAGTTTTTAAAAAAATGATTTTTCAATTTGAAAGTCATTCGTTAAAAATATTGAATCTAGACCGTTGAAATTTTAGTGAATAGCTCTAGTGCTCTTCAATGTGATTATCACTGAAACTGATTCCTCCCATGGCCACACATACAGATGTAATATTTTTGGTTGACTAATTAGAGAATATGAGGAGGATTATATTCTTACCAAGATCAGAGCCTTTATAACAGATCTGTCAATAGGAAAGCCAATGGAGTTTGTCCTTTGAATTGAAAGCAAAACTTAACGTCCACAAAATCATCATCTCCTTCTTTTGTACCATTCATATGTTACTTCCTCAAAGAATCCATCCAACTCTTGAGCCACTTAATGTGCTCTCCCATATAAGCCACTCACATCACCAAGCCAAGGCATATAATCTCCCACCACAAAAACACCCAATAACTCTTCAAACTTCTCTAACAACTCCAAAAATTTCCTCCCACTTCAATTCCCTCCCTATATTTCCTTCCCAAAGAAGCCCTGCAAATCACATCATTCGTAATCGACGAAAACAACACGCTCAACTCATGCCTAGGTTTTGGGAATTCGCTCAACTCTGTAGTATTTTAATTTGACCCTTAAAGACACATGACACTTATACATGACACTCAATATGCTACCTCATCACCCAACTCATGCCTAGTTTTTGGGAATTCGTCCATCTTCCCCCTTTCTTTGATCTCTATCGGACCTGAACTTCTCCAGCTACCCAACAACAAACGATAGTCAGTCGAATCTTCACTTTCATGGCTTATCATTTACATTGCTAAAGCTTACATTGGAATTTATCATATGAATTACTTGTTCATGGCAATTTAGATCATGACGAATTACTTGCCCACGTTGTTCCTTATGCTTCATCAACTGATACCATAAGCAAAATCTACATCTTTATATATATATATATATAATAAACAAAATCCTCCAATACATAAAATTCGAACGCTAAAGTTGTGGGACTTAGATACATAATGACTAGCTATGTGTTGCAATAATCAGGCATGACGATCTCAGCCGTGGACTCACCGCCGGAGCTATTGGCTGTAGAGTGATGATTTTGGCCGGTCGACCGCACGGCAGCCTTTTGCTTAATAAACTCGATGCAATCTGCGACGGCTTCACTATGATGATGTTCATTCAACCGGTAGCAACAATGTTTATTTTGTCCTTGGTTGCTGTCGCCACCTGAACCGTCATGATCGGCGGTGGCCTTGGAAAGAGCAGACAACATCATCAAGCGGAGCACAGCCTCTCGGAAACGTTCTAACAAGGTCATCGGAGACGCCGGGGAACTTTTATTCTTGGGGTAATTATTGCTCTTCATCATCCTGGGAATACATTGACCCTTCATCAGCATTTTTCTAGTGTTTTGTTATTATTGATCTCTGCCTTCTGTTCCTTCTCTAATCTTTGTTTCTGATCTGTAGGCCTAATAGTTGTAGAAGAATCTATAGCATAAAGACAATGATTCATACACACACACACACGCACATATATAGGAGCAAGAGCATTCATGGGCTGGCTGGCTCTGCATGTGGCTGAGCCAATATTTTAATGTTGAATTATATTTTATGTAATTAATATTTTAATATTCTCATGTGGGAGGGACGGCGACACGAATGTACTGTAGAGGATTAATCTGGGACGTCATTGAATGATAAACTATTGTTAAGACCAGCTCATCGATCCGATGGTTGACCGATTTGTGAGAACCGAACTTCGAATTAACTACCTCGCTCCTGTATGCCTTTCATGATCTTTTCGCAAATTTGTCTCTGGTTTTTATCCAATTGATTTTGTTTATCAACATTAATTGAAGTATAGTGGTTAAATCATTAAATCTATCTTAAATTGAAAATTTTTAGACAAGGGTATGGAAAAAAAAGGACAATTAATAATTCTCTAACATGATTTATATTATGAATAAAATATTTCTCTTAAGAGAATTCGAATTTAGAAAAGCAAATTTATTAGGTGAGACAAATGCTGTAAGCTTTAAAAGTGATTAGTCTCAAATTTAAAGGCATATAGCAGGAACCCCTTGATTAGATATAGGTAAAATAATAAAGATTTCTTTTTTAGGAGGAGGAGGTACAGCCCATAAGTTGTGGGACCTTTGTTGTGGTTTGACTAGGTGGGGGACTCACAACATCCCACACGTTGCTCCATGTGCCGTGGCTTTCACATTCATTTCTTCTTCTTTCTTCTTTTTATAAATTCATTTTTTCTTCTCACCATCGTACAGTTCAGGATTTTTTTTTTATTTTAAAAAACTACATAAAACTACCCAACACTTTATTCATCTGGGTGAGGGTTATGACAGCTTAATTAGAGATCTTACGTTCAAGCTTTAAAAATATAACAGCGTGATATCATACTTGAACAAGACCTTCGAAGAGCCTATTCTCAGGTTTCCAAATAAAACTTCAAAGAGCTCATTCTCAGTAAATTAAGGTCTTATATTTATAACTAAATCTAACTCCAACTATTTCTTATATTAAGAAGCAGAAGTAGTACTATTCTTGGGATGTGCTAGCGCAGCCGAGGGCAACATAAACTCCGAGTTTATCTGTTTATTTCACTTCTTATTTTCATATTGCAATCTCATTATTTTCATGTTACTAAAATTAAAAAATTGAATAGAGTCCAGGAAAAAAATTAGGATAATCAATTGAAAGATCTTGTCCGTTATTTGCCAATATTTTTATTATTTTGTCATGATTAAACGATGAAGCTTATATATTGATAGTCAAATTTGGGAAACCACGTTTAAAAATCTTAGTTGAAATCCCCTTATTTTGACCAAAGTGTTTTGGCTAAATTCTTGCGTCATTCTTAACAAATTGTAGAGGAACGACAAACCTTTTTTGTTAGAAATAGTAGAATATGATTATTTCTTAAATTTCATGATTGCTTTTATTTCCTAATTTCCTTAAACCATAATCCACGCTGCAGAGATAATGTCTCTAATCAATCATATTATAGAATTTTTTATTATATTGACTCTTATGTTTCCATATCTCCTAATTTTCTCAAAGTTATCGGTTCAAATCCACCAATCAATAAATAGGCGATATTAATAATTATTTCATGCTTTTCTTAATTTATGTTCATTCATATTTTATTTATTGAGAAATTATATTTAAAAATAATTTTATTATTTCTTAAATTTCTTAATTGCCTTTACTTTCAAATCAAGTGGTTCATGCGACAGAAATAATGGCTCTAAATTATTGCAACATGTCTCTAATCAATCTTTTTTTGGTCAAATGTCTCTAATCAATCACATTGAAGGGAAACTGTATTTATTTTACGCACATTTTGACTTTTCTCCGGAATTAACATATACACGACTAATTAAGTTATACATTTGTCGGATATAAAAAAGTTATATATAACAAAAGTTGAAAAAAGAAAAAACATGAACGTTTATGCTATTCAATGTGTTTTATTCTATTCACGAACATAAAAAAAGTTTCAAGAAGTTGAATTTGACCATATTGAGCAACAAAATAACGAATATGATTTTTTTCTTGACAAAAAGTTTAATATAGTTGCTATTGCTTTTTGAGCTTTTTTTTCATTACTTGCAATTTTTTTTTTTATTTTTGGACTGAATATTACTTGCAAGTTTGAATATATTGAGTCACTATATTTCAAGAATATTATTTTTTTCCTTCATTTCCAAAAACAATTTCAGATATTTTTCCCACAATGATAATGAAATTAAAGCAATTTAACTTTAAGCGACTGAGAGCACATGTTTATTATCAACATATTTTAAGTATTGTTATGGACCTTAGATTAGGCCCATCAGCTAACCGGCCCAACAGGGAGCAATCCGCGTAAGGATCTCAACTGACCCATAAGGATCCAAACTAAATGATCTATTCCTGGGTGGTTGCCTGGATTCTCGGATACACATCATACGGGATCAGAAGCCCTAACCCTAAGGTACACCCTATAAATAGGAGTTACACGACGAAGGTACACACATTCTAATCTCTGAACTATTTACATACAATCACACGCACCCTCTTAGCGAAAGGCCTGGTTGTGTACAGTGATCTTACTTTCTCCTGGACACGCCTGCCCTATAGGCATTCAGGAAGAGTCTATTGATCCAATATCAAAGCTCCAGCCTATCGGGTTGGACATTTGTGTTCTATACCAGAACAAGTATCATACCACCTAACATATGTCTTTGCATAATCACAATTAGCACTTCCAAAGACGATAACTCACGGGAGATAGAACTTGTTTCATTAAAAGAAAGAAAGAAGCAAAAAGCACCCATGGCCACCAGCAAAATGACGAAGAAAGGGGAGGTGTCCTCACTGACAGTTGCAAAGTCAACAACACGATCAGAATAGAGATGCATCCTTCAAAATCGTAGCCACCAATAATTAACAATAGTCCTCAAAAAGATATAGCAATCAAGATTCAAGTCCATAGTCATCAAAACCCAACCCCTACTAACTCAATTGACCACCACCTTGAACCCTGGCCTTCTCAACTAGGTTAGATATCTAAGCAACCGATTAGTTAGTTTGGGCTTAAGCAATGAGAGTGCGTCATTATTAACGGATTGTCTTCTCTTTCAACAAATACACTTTCAAAAATTTGAATGTGTTATCATCTCTACGAGGGGTACCACTTACTATCCCGATTAATCACTTGTTGGTAAATCTATATATATCTTTATAGGGTTACATTAATTTTTGATCTCTTGAATTTGCTCTCATTTTGATTTTGGTCCCTTAAATTTTAAACCATAAGTTTTGATCCCTCAAATTTCATTTCATTTAAAACATTGGTCCCTATATCTATATATATAACTCAACAAAAACTTAGATTATTTTGCCCCTAAAAGGACTAAAACCGAAATGAGGGGGCAAAATTGAGAGATTGAAGATGGTATTAACCCATTTTTATATTATAAATTTGTTTCCAATACATACATATATGCTGATCAACGCTAAGTCTCTATATATATAACAAGCCCATTCAAGCATGATAATTAATTTTTTTTAAAAGAAAAAGAACACAAAGTAATTAGACATAATAACTAGCTATATCTGTTGCAATAAACAGGCATGACGATCTCAGCCGTGGGCTCGACGGAGCTACAGTCAGTAGATTGACGATTTTGGCCGGTCCACAGCAACAGCGACAGCCTTTTGCTTAATAAACTCGATGCAATCTGCGACGGCTTCACTATGGTGATTATGTTCATTCAATTGGTAGCAACGGTGTGTTTGCCCTCGGTTTCCGCCATGATCGGCGGCCTTTGAAAGAGCAGAAAGCATCATCAAGCGGAGGACAGCCGCTCGAAAACGCTCTGACAGCGTCATAATCGGAGATGCCGGTGAACTTCTATTCTTGGGGCAGCTGTTGTTCTTCATCATCCTGGGAATACATTGACCCTTCATTAGCAATTTTTTGTGGCGTTTTGTTATTATTGATCTCTGCCTTATGTTCCTTCTTCTAATCTTTAGGCTTATATGTATAAGAGAATCTATGGCATAAAGACAATGATTCATATATATATATATATTGGTTTGGTTGGATTATAAGAGGGGTAAGAGCGTGCATGGGCCGGCTTTGCATGTGGCCAAGCCAATATTTTAAAGTTGAATTCTGTTTTATAATTAATACTCTGTTAATATTCTCATCTCATGTGGGAGCGACACAAGTGTATTATTAATTAAGATTAAGAATTAATTAATTTTGGGACATTGAATCATAAACTCTATGCCCAGCTAATCAATCAGAAGGTTGACCGATTTGGGAGAATCAAAATTACCTTTAATTTTAAATCTTCTGGCAGATTTGTCTACTTTTTAATTCATGAGTGTCTAAATAACTGACTACTAGTAGTTTTAAGGTTTGTGACTGCACCTCCCCAATACAAATAATATTTCTTCGGGGACTTAAACTCAAGACTTAATTAGTTTTGTCTATCAACGATTCAACATACACACATAACATCATTACCTTGATGGATATATAGTACCCTTATTTATATGTATGTATACTCCCTCTTATTTAAAATATAAGTCACTTTCAACTATTTCATAAAACTAAGAAAGAGAGGTTAACTAATTAAATTTTTATTATTTAAAATGATTTTTCAACTTTACTTATATTAAAAAATGTTGATAAAAAATTAGGGAAAATCCTATAAAAATACCTTTAGAAATTATAAAAGAACAAATTAATTATTCCAATATACCAAATCTCATATCGATCAGTACAACCAGACAAATTTGGGATTATAAAATTTGCTAAAAGACGTTTGTACCCTTAAGTTTAAAAGCTTAACGCCTTCACCATTACACCTTCACTCCATCTTCTCCTCTCTTAAAGTGATTTAGGAAGAAGAGAAAATACAATTTCTGAATATTATTGCTTAAAATGATACAAGATACAAGTGTCCTTTATATAGACACAATAAGTAATCTGTATAATAAGTTTCATCTATTCTGGAAACATCTAAACTAACTATTTACATGTAACAATATCTCAACTAATCAGTTATTCTAACTAAAACATATATACACTAATATCCCCCCCAGCTGGAGCACTATCATACCCAGCTTGGTAAGAAGTGTACAGAAAGAAGAAGGTGATACAGCCTTAGTAAAAATATATACCAATTGATCTTCAGATTTAATAGGAAGAAGATGAATAATGCCTTGTTGAAGCTTCTTACGAACAATATGACAATCAATGTCCAAATGCTTATACGCTTATGAAAAGTTGGGTTAGCTGCAATATGCCTAGCTGACTGATTATCACAATGTAGAGAGGCAGGGCCATAAATAGGAAGGCCAAAATCATGTAACAAATAACAAAGCCATTGTAATTCACATGTAATAGCAGCCAAAGCTAGCCCAATATTCAACCTCAGAAGAAGAGGTAGAAACAGTGGGTTGTTTCTTAGAATGCCATGTAATCAAAGCCTGATAAAGAAATCCACAAAAACAAGTAATGGAACAACGTGTATCCAAGCAACCCACCCAATCTGAATCACTAAAAGCATTAAGCTTAATAGTGTATGTAACAGGGAAGAAAAGCCCCCGGCCAGGAGCACCCTTAAGGTACCGTAACACACGATTAAGGGCCCGTAAATGCAGATCAGTGGGGTGTTGGACAAACTGACTTAACTGCTGGACAACAAAAGAAAGGTTTGGCCGAGTGTTTGACAAATACAAATGGCGACCAACCAAAGTCTTATATTATGACCCAACAACCAAAGGAACACCAGAATCAACAGATAACTTCAGATTGCAATACATAGGAGTTTTGGCAGGTTTACAGTCTAAAAAATCAGCATTAGACAGCAAATCTAAAGTAAACTTATGTTGACAGAGTGAAATTCCAGTAGAACTCCTAGCAATTTCTAAGCCAAGAAAATATTTAGCATCACCCAGGTCTTTGATCTTAAAACAATTATCAAGATAGGCCTTAATATGATCAATTTCAGCTAAATTAGTCCCACTAATAATAATGTCATCCACATATATCAATAGGGCAGTAAAATAAGTTGAGAAACTCTTAAGAAACAACGAATGATCAGCTTGAGATTGGTGATAACCACAAGCAAAAAGAGCTTTAGACAACTTAGGAAACCATTAGTGGCTGGCCTGTTTAAGGCCATAAAGAGACCTTTGTAATTTGCAAACCTGTTTAGGAGAAGACACCGATAAACTGGGAGGAGGCAACATATAAACTTCCTCATCGAGATCTCCATGCAAAAATGCTTTATTGACATCGAGTTGCTTCAAATGCCAATTATGGGCAGCTGCTAGAGCAAGTAATAACCTAACAGTTGTCAATTTAGCAATAGGAGAAAAAATATCATTATAGTCAATTCCCTCAACTTGTGTATAACCTTGAGCAACAAGTCTACCCTTACACCGATTAAGAGTACCGTTTAAGTTATATTTCTTAGCAAAAACCCACTTACAACCAATTGGGCGCTTACCAGGAGGTAAATCAGTTATCACCCATGTTTGATTTTACTGCAAAGCCTCAAGTTCAAACTGAATAGCATTTTTCCAACCCTCATGTTTAATAGCTTCAGAATATGATTTAGGAATATCATTGGTAGAAATAGAACAAGCAAAACGATGACATATATAGGGGAAGGACGATGATAAGAAAGAACATGAGAAAGAGGGTGATAGATGCCTTCCTCCAAAGAATCTGATACAACAAATGCACATTGAAGAGCGAAATGGTAATCTTGCAGATAGGTTGGTGTGCGATGAAGGCGAGTGGATCGACGTGGTAAAGGGAGAGAACAATCAATAGTGGAAAAGGGAATAGGAGAAGGTAAATTAGGTGAAACAAAAGTAGAGGGCAGATCAGAATACACAAGTGATGGAGTCTCTTATGGTAGTAAAGAAATGGAATGTGGTAAATTCACGGAAACAGTGGTGCAAAAAGGAAAAACTGATTCATGAAAATATACATGGCGAGAAACATGAATTTGACGAGTAAGCAAATTTAAGGTAACAAATCCTTTAGTACTAGCCTCATATCCATGAAAAATGCATTTGTGAGCTCATGAATCAAATTTATTTCTGTTTTGTAAAGGAGTGGAGGAAAAAAAACAGAGACAACAAAAAACTTTCAATAAGCTAAAATCAGGAAGCTGATTGTAGAGCATTTCAAAAGGACTTTTATTACCTAAGAGTGGAGTAGGCAGTCGGTTAATGAGATAAATTGCATGTGTAAGTGCATAAGACCAAAAAACCTTAGGAATATGAGCTTGAAATAAAAGAGCTCTAGCAACATTTAGAATATGTTGGTGTTTTCTTTCCACTCGACCATTCTGTTCCGGAGTTTCAGGACAAGAGATTTGATGAATAATTCCATTTTTAGAAGAAGAAAAATCTGTCATCTGAAACTCCAGACCATTATCAGAACAAATGATCTAAACATAGGTGTTAAATTGAGTAGACACCAAAGAAATAAAAGAGTGAATAAAAGGCCAACTTCAAATTTATTTTTAAGCAAGTATATCCATGTATATCAGGAAAAATCATCCACAATAGTCAAAAAATATTTATGGCCATGAATAGAAGGTAAATGATATGGCCCCCATATATCCATATGAACCAATCCAAACATTTTATTAGAAGCACTAGTACTGACAAGAAAAGGCAACTTTCTTTGCTTGGCAAAATGACAAACGTCACAATATATAGTGAAATGAAGAAGTAAGAGATACATCTGGATATTGTTTCTAAATGGTATGTAAAGCATTTTTGGATAAATGGCCTAGTCTAAAATGCCAAAGATCAAAAGGAACCATATCTGCTTGATTCATGATGTATAACCCTTCAATGACACTAGCTGAACCAATCATCCTCTCTGAAGGAAGGATTTGTAGGGATCCATACACGCAGCGGAATTAAAAACTTACGAATCCCATAGGACGATCCATTAATAGCGTTTAAATCAAGGTTAAAAGAATCTGAATCGTACCTATGCCGAACTATTTGGACTGGTGGGCTACCTTCTCGATCAGCAGAAGTCGACTCTTCGAATCGCCTTCCTCTACCGGTATCCACACGAATAACCTCGAACACAGACGGCAGCGTGCTAGCGCCTTCAGTATTCTCGCGTCTCTCTATTCTCTCTAGGGTTTCTCGCGGCTTTCTAATACGCTTGACAAAAGTCCCGTAGGTTTTTCTAAACCTAGTAGGCGTATTATATTCAAAATTAATCCTCATTAATTTTGAAATTCGAATTTTGAATCTGGATTAAAAAATATATTAATTAAATCTATCTGATAGATCTAATCTAATCTATTTATTTAATCCAAATTGAAAGCCTTCTGATTTAATTTATCTCTATAAATTAAATCCGAGGAATGACATCTATCTATTTAATTAAATCTGAGATACTATATCTCAATCTAAATTAAATAAAATCTATGATATCTTTATTCGAAAATTAAATATGAGATACAATATCTCTATTTGTTTTAGATATTTAATTTATAAAATAAATTAAATACAAACAAATATTATATAATAATATTATAATCTTTATTAAATAATATTATTATATTAATTTCGAATTTAATATACACACACACATCCTAGACTAAATACATTATTCATTAAATCTTAGACATATATAAGATTCAATGAATCTGGACACTTTTGCTTGTGTTGGGCTATTCTTGTGTGCGACCCTGCAGGCCCACATGAGATTGGCAGTGGGCCAATTCTGTACCAGCCCACAAGTCGCAAGCGGCCTCTAGCAAGAAATTGTGACTACCCAATTCATATGGGGATCGATGATACGATACAACCTATCGTACAACCATGTCACGTCCCTTTTGTCACGCGATAATTTGGTCAAGGATGAGGCATGAAGAATGTCAACTTCCTGTTCTTGACCATTACTTTCTCGATTCTCAAGTAGTCTAATTGAAATGGAAACTCTTTTCCATCGTAGTATGGTCATACATTTTTTAGACTCACTCATCGAGGGGCCCAGTATTATCTCTCTACAAATGTGAAGGACAAATTCCATCTTGACTATTCACATTCCTCTACATGAAAACTGTTAGTTCTCTATGTGTTTTGATGATTAATAACAATTGTAAACAAGTATGAATGTTTTAATAAGACAAAAGAGTCAAAAACATTCTGTCATCGCAAAACTCGAGCCTAACTAGGCAAGCTCGAGTTTGCTGCAAACAGAGAACATATCAGGCTATTTCAGCATGACGAACTCGAGCCTGAATAAATAAACTCCAGCCTAAACTCTCCATGGTTAATGTTAAAGAGTTTACAAATAAGTAAACTCGAGCCTGTATAGACAAGCTCGAGTTTGCCTCTGGCGGGAAACATTTTCCAATTGAAAACCATCTCTTTAAACTTCAGAGTTTATATTTTTGTGTAGAGTTGACTTATTTCTATGGCTATAAATTGATGAAAACTCGAGCCTAAATATATGGGCTCGAGCCTAATACTTTTGTGCAGAGTTTACTCTATGGTTTGACAAACGAAGAAGAGTTTACAAAACAGGTAAACTCGAGCCTGTTATTGCAAGCTCGAGTTTTCCCCTGGCAGAGAGCTCCCAAGGTTTCCTTCATTCACAAACTCCAGAGTTTAAGTTCAAACCTCCAGTTCACTCCAATAAGCCCTGAAATAAATAAAGTCGAACTCGAGCCTGTCATTATGAATTCGAGCCCTTCATTGAAAAAGAGTAAAGCAAATGCACAAACTCCAGAGTTCATATTTGTGCTCCAGCCCACTCTTTCGAATGATCAAATTTCTTAGGCATGAATAGTGTTAAACTCGAGCCTAATCACTAATGGACTCGAGCCTGCTTGGTTTGTGAAATATTATTTGTGTGCTCGCCCGACAAAATGCTCGGCGATGATTCGAACTCGAGCCTACCTTTCGAACTCAGAAGATGAACTTGATACTCAAAAGTGCCTTACGAACTCGAGCCTGACTTGGCGAACTCGAGTTTTGATCGACAGCACAAATGATCATTACTGGTTTAATCCTGATTAGTTTGAACTACAAAATTACCATTTCTATAAGAATTGATTACATTCATTTAGAGGATTCATATCTATATTTAACCACTCTAAATTAAGAATGTTTCAGGTATTAGTTGGATCAACCAAGACATTGAATTCACGCGACAAATCAGAATGAAGAAGGATTTCACGCGTCTGGAATTAAATCAGCTGAAAATCAGAACCCAACGGCTATAATCCTCATCAACCTGAATTTCAAATGAAGAACATGCATAATTGAGAAGTAACGGTCACATAGCAATTGACCACTATATATAGAACAAGATTACAAACTCCGAAAGAGAGAATTCAAGCGAAACGAAAAGCAAGCTCAAGAGTTACATATACATTCAGTTTTCTTTACGTATTGTATTTGATATACAAAGAGCCTCGGTGTTTATCAATATCTACTCGTGAGAGAGCTGTTATACAAATTATTCATTCATTGTAATAATCTCAAGTCAAGGGGACTTGGAGATTGGGATTTGATTACAACTTGTAAGGGGAGTGTATCCTAGAGAGGATAATCCTTGAGTACGAGTGTGTATCCGAATTGAGTGATAGTAGAAAAACCCGAGAGTCTCGGGGACTGGACGTAGGTCAAGAGTTTGGACCGAACTAGGATAAACTTTTCGTGTCAAGCTCTTCTTCCCTATCTCTTTACGTTTAGCTTCACTTGGGTGCAAGGTTATTTTAAAAGTTTTTAAAATCCCCAATTCACCCCCCCTCTTGGTGATTTCCTTTCGTTTTCATTTGGTATCAGAGCCTGGTTGTCAATTTGAAGGATTAACATCCTAGACAAAAAGATCCAATGGAAGGAATTCTACCCGATGGAGCCTCAATCAACGAGACCCCCGAGGTTTCAATGGAGAACACTACTCATTACGGAAGGCTAAGTTCGGGGTCTATGTAATGGCCTCGAGTTTGGTTTATAGAAGGTCTTTGAGAAAGGAAACTATGTTCCTTCCTCGGTTGTAGGCGATGTCGAACTCCCAAGAAAGAAGAAGAGTACGATGACAATGATAAAAAGCTAGTCACTCTCAACATGAAGGCAATCCACATGCTGCAAAGTGCTCTTGGGCAAAAGGAGTATTTCAAAATTTGCACTTTGCCATCTGCTAAGCAAATGTGGGATGCTCTTGAGATAGCCCATGAAGGAACGGCTGCAATCAAAGAAAATCGTATCAATACTCTCATGATCGAATATGATTTATTACAGATGAAGCCCGGAGAGTCTATTGGCGAATTTCAACTCAGGTTCACTCATCTGATCAATCAACTCATTGCCTTGGGAAAAGAATATGAACAACCTGCCCAAGTAAGGAAAATACTAAATATTCTCACCAAGGAATGGGAAGCCAAGGTCACGGCAATTGAAGAATCTCGAGGCGAATCAATGGCCTCCGTAGCGGCATTATTTGGCGGCCTATCGAGTATGAGGGAAGATCAAATTCAAGAAAGGGCTAAATGACATCAATGTCAAAAACAAGGGAATAGCTCTTAAAACCATCAAAGAGGTAAAGTCAGATGACGATGAAGAAGATGAAGATGAAGATGGTGAGCTAGGAATGATGGTCAGAAGATTCAAGAAATTCTACAAAAGGACCAATCTCACAGAAAGTTTCACAAAGGAAATTCTAGCACTGAAACTAAGAAACCAATTATATGCTATGAGTGTGAGAAACCAGGCCACATCAAGTCAGAATGTCCTCGGTGAAAAACAAAGAAAAGAAATTCAATAAGTTCAAGAAAAGAGCTTATGTGTCAGCTATATTGTTTGTGAAAAGGAAAATTCTACTTGTTCTAATCATGATACAAAACCAACTTATAATGAACTGTCTACTGAATACAAACTTGTTCAAAATGAGTTTGAAGAACTTGCTGAAAAATATTTTGATTTAAAAAGGAGGAATACAACACTTGAACAGCAAGTAGAAAATCTTTCGGTTCCTGAAAATATCATATGTGATGAATGCCTTATTCTGAAAAAGAAAAATGAATATCTTACGAAGACTCTTGAAAAATTCACTAGAGGAAGTGAAATGCTTGAAATAATTTTGAAACAACAAAGATTCACAAATGACAAATCAGGAATTGGTTACAAGCCTGATTGTGATAAAAAGAAAGGCAAAAAGAAACATGGACAAAGATCTTACATGAATTACTTTCAAAAATCTGTCCATACTTCAAATCCTTTTGCACATTGCAACTATTGTAACAGAAAAGGTCATACAACTTCCTCATATTTTCATAGAAAGGATAGAACAATTAAACCTGTAGGAAACTACCAATGGGTGCCTAAGGGATCCTATATGATTCCTAAGACACAAACTAACCCAAAAGGACCCAAAGAATATTGGGTACCTAAAAGATGATATCTCTTTTATGCAGATTTGTCTTAGAGCATCAAATCCCAATAAGTGGTACATTGACAAGTGGATGCTCAAGACACATGACCGGAGACCAATCCAAGTTTGCTTCAATCAAACATAAGGAAGGTGGCAAAGTAACATTTGGTGGAAATGAGTCCAGAAGAACTGAAATATCATCTAATAGACCTCTCCAATTACTCCATATGGATTTAGTTGGACCAGCTACAGTAAAAAGCCTTGGTGGCAATCTTTATACCTTGGTTATAGTGGATGATTTTTCAAGATTTACTTGGATCATTCTTTTATCTTCAAAAGACAAAACATTTGATCAATTTGTTGTGTTTGCCAAGAAGGTCCAAAACGAGAAAGGATTCTCTATTGCAGGTATTCGTACAGATCATGGTGGAGAATTTGAGAATCATGCCTTTGGAGAATTCTGTGATAGTATGGGAATCAATCATAACTTTCCAGCTCCAAGAACCCCACAGCAAAATGGAGTTGTTGAAAGAAAGAATAGAGTGCTTACTGAAATGGCAAGGTCAATACTCAATGAGAACCAAACATCTCCCTTCATCCACAATAATGGTAAGGACGACTTGGGAAAATTTGATCCCAAAGGCGATGAAGGTATATTTTGGGTTATTCAAGTAGAAGTAAAGCATATAGAGTTTATAATACCCGCACTCACATTGTTGAAGAATCTATGCATGTTGTATTCGTGAAACCAAATCTAACAAACCCTTGGATGATGATGATGATTTTCTTATTTCAAATCAATCGGTTCGGACTCAAAATCAACTCTGTTTTAACAAATGCGAAAATGATTTGCAAAATGATTACGGCGAAAAACATTGTGAAAATACTTGTGAAAACAGTGTTCAAACTCAACCAAAATCATGGAGATACGGTAGGAGTCATCCTCTGGATCAAGTGATAGGTGATGCAAATCAAGGAGTAAGAACCGAAGAAGCACCTTGAATGAAGTTACTTTTTCAGCTTTCATTTCTAAAATTGAACCCTCTAAAATTGATGAAGCCCTTTCGGACAATGATTGGGTTATAGCAATGCAAGAGGAGTTACATCAATTTGAAAGAAACCAAGTTTGGGACTTGGTACCCAGGACCTAAAGACCATCCGGTCATTGGTACTAAATGGGTATTCAAGAATAAATGTGATGAATCCGCCATAATCATTCGTAATAAGGCAAGGCTAGTTGCAAAAGGCTATAATCAAGAAGAAGGAATTGATTATGAAGAAACTTATGCTCCAGTAGCAAGATTGGAAGCTATAAGAGTTCTTTTAGCCTTTGCTGTGTTAAAGGAATCAAACTTTTTCAAATGGATGTGAAATCCGCCTTTTAAATGGTTTTATACGGGAGGAAGTTTATGTTGAACAACCTCCGGGATTTCAAAATGAACATCATCCAGATCATGTTTATCACCTCAAGAAAGCCTTATATGGTCTTAAGCAAGCTCCTAGAGCTTGGTATGAGCGATTAAGCAATTTCCTTCTTGATCAAGGATTTGTTAGAGGTAAAGCAGATACAACTCTCTTTATAAAGAAAAATAAACTTGGTGATGTCTTAATAGTTCAAATTTATGTTGATGACATTATTTTTGGTGCTACTAATGATACTATGTGTGAAGAATTTGCTAAGACAATGCAGGGAGAGTTTGAGATGTCCATGATGGGAGAACTCAATTACTTCCTTGGACTTCAAATCAAGCAACGTCATGATGGAATTTTCATTTCCCCGACCAAGTATTTGAAAGATCTATTGAAAAAGTATGGTCTAGTTGATCGTAATGGAGCAGATACTCCAATGAGTTCAAGCGCAACTCGGATGCTGATGAAAAGGGGACTGACTTCAACATCACTAAATATAGAGGAATGATTGGATCATTACTCTATCTTACAGCAAGCCGCCCAGATATTCAATTTAGTGTTGGAATGTGTGCTAGATTCCAATCTGCTCCCATAGAGTCTCATGTTGAACATGTTAAAAGGATTTTTAGATATCTTGCTGATACAAAGACTCTTGGATTGTGGTTTCCCAAAGATCAATATGAACACTTGGTAGCTTATATTGATTCAGATCATGCAGGCTACAAGGCCGACGAAAAAGCACCGGTGGCCAATGTGAATTCTTTGGAGGATCATTAGTATCTTGGTTCAGCAAAAAGCGGACCACGTAGCTGTGTCATCCACTTTGAAGCCGAGTATGTTGCTGCCTCAAGTTCTTGTGCTCAAGTTCTTTGGCTCAAACAACAATTGTGTGATTTGGGAGTTCATCTCAAAGAAATCCCAATTCTTTGTGACAACACAAGCACAATAAGCTTGGCAAAGAATCATGTTCAACATACTAGAACCAAGCATATTGATGTTAGACATCACTTCATAAGAGACCATGTTCAAAAGAAAGATGTCAAAGTCATGTTCATCCCAACCCACTTGCAACTTGCCGATATCTTCACCAAACCATTAGCAAAAGAACAATTTGTGTTCATAAGAAGAGAATTGGGAATGGTAAATCCCAATGAGTTGTAAGTAATCTCTACCCAATTTAATGTTAGTTATGTTTTTGATGATTATTATTTACTGACTTAAGCATCGGAGTATGTAGATATGTTTTATGCGGGATGCTTAATGAGAATAATATTCCAAACCATCGTTGCAAGTTTCTTGTCAAGATATCCAAACTCGAGCCTACCTAAGCTAGACTCGAGCTCGAGAGAACCAGAGAAAATTCAATTGTCTCGAGTCGCCAAACTCGAGCCTATTAGTTGACGGACTCGAGTTCGCGAGAGAGAGAGCAACTCAGTTCAGAGCACCTGACAAACTCGAGCCTATTAGTTGACGGACTCGAGTTCGCGAGAGACAGAGAGCAACTCAGTTCAGAGAACCTGACAGACTCGAGCCTAGCAAGAAATTTCAAGGGTTCACACATACACTCTTGAATTCCAGGTTAGTACCGTTACACAAAACTCGAGCTTACACTTGTGAACTCGAGTTTGCGACACTAATTTTTTTAAAAAAACCTGACTGCTCGTCTTCACTTTTAGAGTATGGCTTCCAAACGATCTGCAACTCAAGATTCCCAAAGCTCTGATCATCAAGAACCCCAATCAAATCCACCGAACGTTCCTCAGCGTCCTCCCAGAGCGAAATCGTTTCCCAAACGATTCAAGCACGGAATTGACAAGCAAATTCCTGGTATTCCTTCGACCCAGGCTACTCCTATAACCACAGTCAGGATGGACAATCCTAAGAAACCCCCAATGCTGAAACACCACTCAGAAGGGGCAAAGAGAAGGTCTATAAAACTAAAAAGACCAAAACGAGTCCTCTTGCAACCGGTCGAGCTAGCTCTCAAGCTCAATCATCCTCCCATCATCAAGAACATTCTGTTCCTCAGGTATCTAGAGACACCCCGGCATTATTTGAAATATACAATCACTCTTCAATTCCTAGGGGATTTTCTAGTGAGTCTGTAACTCTAACGGGTGAGGATGCCATTCAATTCCAGGAGAATTATGAGTCTAAGAGCTTTTGTCCCTCAGTTTATGTCAATTTAGATACATTAAAAGAGGAATGTAGTCTTGATCTTACTCATTGGTTTAGACAATTTGAACCTCTCATATCCATTCGAGCCTCATATAGTCCATCCTTTGTCAAAGCTTTCTATTATTGCATGAAAAGTGACAATCTATTGGATAATGATAGAAATCTAATTGAGGAAATGATTACCACTACCATTAGAGGAAAACAGATTACCATCACTGCTGAATACCTTAATTCCCTCCTTCAAATACAAAATCCTCCTCCTGTTGCATTCCCAAACTATACCGATAGGCAGATATACTCACTCCTCAAACCCGATGAACCTGTCCCCGATGGTTTAGAGATTCTAAATTTCACTCCAGTATCAATGCCCCCCAAGCAAAGAGCTTCCTGGTACATATATACTAGGAATCTCGTTCAAAAAGGAGGAAACTTCACCAGAGTGCACCACCTCCACCACAATCATTTCCTTCTGATTTGGATGAAAGAATCAAGATTTACATTGCCCAAGTTGTTTCTGATCTTTCTTCCAAGATGGAATCAGAATTCAAGAAAGTGAAGAAAGGATATGAGGAGTTGACCGATGCACAAGAAGATCTAATTCTTGAGCATGAGATTATCAAAGACAAAGTGCAAGGTCTCAGTGAACAAATTGGAGATCATTCAGTGAGCATCTCCACCCTTTTGGTGTCTATGGCTAGCCTCCATGAAAAAATGGACAAAGTCTTACAACATCAGTCCATCACCTGGCTGGCCCTAGCTCCTCGGACCCTCCACCTACTTCTGCACCTTCTATCACAATC